>OY744516.1:16326434-16371434 GCA_963556195.1 Sepiola atlantica | reverse complement strand
GTTCGCACATGAAAATGTTACAAAGAGAAAAATGCCACGAAATGCTATATAAGCATTTCAACCAATCAGAAATCATGCTGGGGGCGGGCAAAGAAAATTCATGAATCTGATTAGCTATTTCATCACCCCACGCCCCTTGTCTTCGCCCTATTTTTGTTATACAAGGTGGGCGCGGTTTCTTTCCTTTCAAGGGCAGCATTTTGTCATCACAATATTCGTCCCTTTTTTTTTCAGCGTCGTCTTTCCATCCTTTTTGTTTTTTTTCAGATTTAAATCCGCCTCTAATTTATTTTTATTAAATCGTTTTCCCTTTTTTAATTTCTTAAATAAATCTTTATCTCCGTCGTTTAAAAAAATCTTTTTCATTCCCCTTTTTTCGTGATGTCTTGATTAAATATGATTTTATTTCTGATCTGTCAAGGTTGGATATAAAGGTAACAGCTTTTGGTCAAGTTATCAATTGCAGACAATTCATTGATTTTTTTTGTTGTTGTTTCTTTTAAATCTTTCTTTTATTATTTCATGGCAAAACGATGCAAAAGTATCTGTTTGACGGCATATCATCCCTTTTTTTTGTTTTGGTGTTTTATCGCACGCATTACTTTCACGTAAAAACGCTAAACCGGGGTTTACATTTTTGATTTTTTTAATCGAATCTTAGAAGAATTAGTTCAGTGGCTTTGGAACTAATTTTAAGCATAGCTATACTGGCAGGGGAAACTAACGTTGCCCGGGAATGAAGGTGGTCCTTATCTCTATATTAATGAGAAAAAAATTTAGAAAACAACGTCGTGTATCTGTTTTTGTTGTTGTTGTTGTTGTTTTTACTAATGAGTCACCACTTAAAAAGGCTAAAAGCCACTCGAGCATAAGGGTTAATGGGGTGGACAGATTGTCTGTTGTATTATGAAGAATATTATGAGAGGATTGAAAATGATGAATGCAATGAACAAAATTTTGACCATATAGAGAATAAGGACCACCCGGAAAATTGAAAAGATAAAAAGAGACGAAATTCCGTCTACATCGGTTGACTTTACCGACTGTTTGTAAACAAACGAATAATAACGCTGTGTTTTTTGGGTTTTCGTCAAACACTCGCTTTTTAATACAGGGAATAATTTATTTTAAGAAATATTTATTAAATATTTATTTTTACTGTAGGATGGGTTTTTTTATTTACAAAACTTTTTTAATACTCAAACGAAACATTGCAGAATTCTCGTTTCAAAATGTTTTCGTGTCACGATTTACTTGCCTCCCCACGAGGGCAGAATGCATAATAAAATAAAAATAAAAATATAGGGTGCGTCTTTTTTTTACAATACGTTTTAATAAACACAGAAGATTCGATATTTCGTGTTGTGTATTTTAAGAAAAAAAAAAAAAATATTTAATATGCCCCCCCCCCCTTTTCTTACAAAAAAAAAAAACCGTACGGTCAACCGGTGTAGACCGAATTTCGTCTCTTTTCATCTTTTCAATTATTCTTTATATTGTCTCAAAATTTGATTACTTGTAAGAACGGGTTATACCGTATTTTCATTTGTAATGTTTTCTCCAAACGACTTTTACATATCGGAAGAAGACATTAATTGTACCGAAACGTCATCTATGTCAGACTTATAGATTAGTTTTGAATATTTTATCAACTATTTTAAAAAAAGGTACTTATATCGATCTTGACCCAGTTTCCGTGAGTTTCTTGTCGGAAGCGTTCGGCTATCCTACGCAAACGCCCGAGAGATGACGAGCCGATTTGTACCAGACGACAATTTTGATACGGTATCAAAATTAAAAAAAATATTTATTTGATAACAGTAACTTCGCTATGTTTTGCTTGTTTTTTGTTGTTTCTTTTAGAAAATTTCTTGAAAATATAACTTAAAATCACAGGACGCAGCACCGCATCAAAATTGTCGTCTGGTACAAATCGGCTCGTCATCTCTCGGGCGTTTCCGTAGGATAGCCGAACGCTCCCGACAAGAAACTCGCGAAAACTGGGTCAAGATCGATATAAGTACCTAAAAAAATATATTTCATCAAAATTCTTAAGTAAAACATTGCTACATTGCCTTTCCTCTTCTTTCTAACGATAAAACAATAAGCTGGCCAGCATTTATTTATAAAAATCAAACTATCATATTTACGGATGAGAAAAACAACAACAAAAAAAAGACACGTGACTTTCACATCAAATTATTTTTTTAAATATGTATTTTCTTAATGGAAATCACTCCAGACAATACATGAAGCCACTTGATGTAAGGAGCTAAAAAATACTAGTACACGATAAATGTTAGATAAATAGATTCTGACCCAGCAACCAGCAGTTCTTCCCCCTATGTCAGAAAATTCGCTCATGGAATGTGAGGACTAAAGGACAAAATAAGGGAAGCGAGAGTTACGAGGCTGCTGAAAGTAAACCCAAGTTAGTCACTTTCTACTCTCCTTACTATTAATCGAATATTTATTAAAATAAAACTGCAATAGCATAAAATAACACTAGTCTCTGAAATGCTATTAAAAATAAATTTTATTTACTAAATAAAATCCACCATAATACATTTCTGTTTCTTTGTAAATAAGTCAGCTATTTAATCTTTTGTTAATCGTTGATAAAAAAGTGATCCTTAAACAACATTTGTAAGGAATTTGGAAGCCTTTAAGCTCTCAAATAGAAATACATTTAAAATGGCTAATAATTCTTACATGTCTTTTAAAAAATTGACAGTTTTAGAAGTTAATTACATCTAATTATTTTATAAATAACTAGCAAACATTTTGCTAGGCTGGGGGATGTCGTGATGAACGAACTACATACACTGGCCCTCAACGGAGGAGGTAATGCCTGGTATGGTGGTATCATTACAACAGAACACTGCAAGGATCTTCCCCAGAAAAAAAGAAGAAACAACAAAAAAGATACTATTCTCCCCACCCCACCCTCAAAGAGGGAGAAAATAGTACCTGGGAAGATGGTCACATGACAACAGAACAGATGCTACATTAACCCTACCCCAAAGAGGATGTAATACCGAGGAGGATTACCTCCAACTCTTTAAAAAGGAGAAGGTAATTCCTGGGATGGGTTGTCTTATGACAACAGAACCGAATATAATGATAGATTAAATCAGTTTTTTTATTCATTTAAAAATGCATTGTCATAAAACATTATTTTGATAGTTCCTTGGAGTTTTTGGCCAAGATCAAAGTGTAGTATCTGTTCTCAGCATTACAGCGAGATCGGATGTGAATTGAAAATTAATACGACATCGTTAACGGATATGACACGCAGATAGACAGCCAATCAGTAGCTCGTTTGCTAGCTAACCACCCTCTTTCTCGTTTTTTTCCGGTCGGTAACAACTCTCGAGAGCGATGTTAATAGTTTTTCTTAAGTTAATCCATTTTTTATTAAATCATTTTAATTAATTATTGTTAATATCGACGAAACTATTGGACATAGATAGATAAACTAGTTCCATAAGATTAGAAATAAATTACATCAAATAATAATTAATTATGAAGTGTTTAAAAAATAGATATGCAAATTAGCCTATCTAATGTCTGTTCTTTGATAGTTCGTCTCTACTATATATCGAGTATTTCAAATTTCTATGTTGTATTAATAGTAAGCCGTTTTGATGTAAATATTGGAGTGATAAATGAAACCAACTTTCGCATTTATTCATTTAGAAGAATAAAGTAAAGATTACCTTAAAAACCGTTTTACAACAATTTGGTTCGATTAATAATTTAATTTATAGAATTTGGTATATTCGGACTACTGTTCTCATCTTAGGTGTTTTTATCGCAAAGTTTCGCCCGATGTAACCTCCGACCTCCTTCCGCAAAGACCTGTGGCGTAGTGGATATAGTACTAAGTAAAATTCAGTCCTAAGTGACAGTCATCTGAAGGTTGAAGATTCAATCCTCAGTGCGGGCGATACGAAGAATTGCGAATTACTGAAGACTTCTTCCCAGTCATGGCAGATGGAACGAGAGCATGCTACCCCTGTGGATTTAATAAAGGGTTCCGTTCGACAGAAAGATTCCCGAATTCGACAAAGTACACCTTAAGAAGGTCGGAGGTTACATCGGCCGAAACGTTGTAATAAAAACACCCAAGATGAGAACAGTAGTCCGAATATACCAAATTCTACAAATTATCAACCGTCATCTAAAAAATTCCGAAACATAATAATAATTTAATGACCTAGCGATACCGTAATAATTAAATTTAAAAAATTTAGTAAAAAAAAAGCAAACGATTGCATTTTGAACATGCAGACAAATGGTACAGACACAAACCGGAAGCAGTACTGGAAAACGAAAATCACAGAATTCTTTGGGGCATGTAGCTACAAACAGATGAACTCACTCAAGCAAGGCGACTGGATGTCATAATAGTTAACAAGAAGGGAAAAAATGCCAAATTGTAGATTTTGCCGTCTCAGTAGACCACATCAAAGAAAAATAAAAATAAAACAAATACACGGAACGTGCCAGAGAACTGAAAATAATATATATCTCGTACAAGAAGAAAGTCACCATAATACCAATAATCGTGGAAGTTCTAGGAGCAGTACCGAAAAAAAATGGAATAAAGACGAGGAGAAATTGGAATCAAAAGGAAGACCGAAACTATACCACGGATGGCAATGATGGAAACAGATGAAATCTTAAAGAAGATTCTCAAATACGGAAACCAACGCACATAAACTACGAACACTAACCAGCCACATAGAAGTTACAATAGAAATTAAGACCAACACGTGAACTAAACGGAAATGAAACTGCAAGAAATACCATAGACTGCCCCCCCCAAAAAAGAAACACACACACTGTGATGACTGATACCACAAAAAACTCTAATCCTAACCCTAACCCTATCCCCATAAAAAAAAAGAAAAACACACACTGTGATGACTGATACCACACAAAATAGTCGTGAATGGTCAAGGAGAGGGTACAGAAGAGGAGATTACTAACTAGACTTCCACTGGAAAAGTATGGAGAGTACTGAAAATTTGGGGAGACTTGTTGTCACTCATACTCCACAGAATACCACCAGTTATTTTCAGTGAGCAAATACTGATGATGCCCTGTGTTAAAACCCCTACATGACATAGAGATTCGTAACCACTTCCATTGTCTTCATTGGATAATTTTATACACATAATATAAATTTCATCAAAATAGGATGTATTTGAAGTTTTAAAAGAGGTTCGGCCCCTATAGCTAGCTTAATTTAGGAGAGTACTTAGAGATTCGGGACCATTTCCATTTTCTTTCCCGCGAAAATTTTATACATATGATTTAAATTTCACAAGAATAGCCCGCTTAGATTCAGGAAGACTTCCATCGTCTTTACCGGTGAATTTTACTTAAGAATACATTTTTAGAGTTTATGTAGATTCTCTAACCTTTGTTTCTATAGGGAACACACAAACATCACACAAGCACACAGACATTGAGTTATATATATATATATATATATATATATATATATATATATATATATATATATATATATATATATATATATATGTGTAATGAAAATTCTATCTAGTAACTAAAATAATTCTTGAAATCACATTAGCGAGATTCATCCATATTTACTTTCTGTAAAAGAAATATAGACTAATGTCTATTTCATACATATGAGATGTTTCCATACTGCAGTTAAACATGAGCTTAATTGATAGGTTATATCAATTTGTGCTTTCATATAAATATGGAGTGCAGTTCGAAATATTCAAAACATGAGAATTTCAAATATTCAAATCGATTTCTAAAAATAAATATTCATCATGTCTATATGTACGTACGTTTCATAGAGTCAGCTTTATTCATTATCAAAATTGCATTTTAGCAAAATTTCCGATAAAGAATAATAAATTTATATTCTGTGTAAATGTATATGAAAGTCTTACTCATACGCACATATATATGCTAATACATATAAGGAATGGTGCACCTTCTCGTGATGTTACCTCAAGTAACAGCATTTAGCTGGATACTCCACCAGACCAGATGAATTCTTGTCTTGGAATCCGGTAAGACCAAGAGACCAATAGAAAGATATACTATAACAGAGATAACTGGTCAATTGGTGAGAGGAAAATTAATGTTCTTCACTTTTTTTTTATTAACTCAACGTTTGAGAGGTAAAGGAGAACTTTAATAGAATATTCAACTATCTATGTTTCCAATATAGAGATCAAGTTTTAGCCCCAGGAGGTGGAGGCTTGATCTCTGCGAACTTCGACTCAAGTAAAATGAACAAAAAGAGAAATCTCCCTAATCGCAAGCTTCACTTCTCGACCTGTTCTTGACCTCACTGCCCGAGGTTTGTGCGACGAATACCCATAGCCCGCTCGAGAACGCTGATCATCTTGTGATAATAATTTATATTACTGTAAAATCTCGTCTCAAAGCTGATGAGCCGTTGCTTAAAACGACGAGCTGATTGGGAATCCATCAAAGATCACACGAGAGACGTCCCATGGAGTGAAACTTTTTCTCTCCCTACTGATCAGTGCGCAAATGAGGTAACTGAATGGGTCAAAGAAAGCATTGCAGCACATGCCCCCCATGCGAACATTCTACAGCAAGCCGTACTCTCCACAAGGGTTCACCTCGAACTGTGCAGCTGCTATTGCTCAGAAGCAGTAATCATTCCAAGAATTCAACCGCTATAAGTCATCTAGAAATCGACAGAAACTTATAGCGTCAAGAAATCATTGTAAGACTGTAATAGATGAAGCAAAGAGAAGTTATACAGAGATGACTAGAAAACGCATTCAGTTACAGAAACTAGGTACTCGTGATTTCTGGAAAATCTTCAATAGTGTGGTGAACAATGGGAAATCAACAATTCCCCCGCTATCCAACCATAATGATGTCGTTTGCACGGCAGCTGATAAGGCTGAACTATTTACTCAGCGTTTCGCATTAAACTCCACTTTGGACTCCGCAAACCACTCCCTCCCAAATTTCCGATTGCTGACTGAAGCCACACTTAATGACCTGACCATGTCATGTACGGGGCAATATAAAACCTTGACACCCCCAAAGCATGTGGGCCTGATCTTATACAATTAATAGTAATAAAGAAATGCTCTTGTGAACTGGCCCCTGTTTTCTCCTAACTCTACAACAAATGC
This sequence comes from Sepiola atlantica, assembly GCA_963556195.1. NCBI lineage: Eukaryota > Metazoa > Mollusca > Cephalopoda > Sepiida > Sepiolidae > Sepiola > Sepiola atlantica. The sequence continues at coordinate 16,364,262 of OY744516.1, read as the reverse complement.
CTTGCCGAGTCTTGCATCCCTGATAGCAGGAGAATTGCCTCTGTGCTACCAGTTTTCAAGAATTCTGGAGATAGAACTGATCTTCAGAACTACCATCAGTCTACTTCCGCTCTTCGCTAAAATCTTTGAATCCTTAATCAATCTAGCGATAGTTCGCCACTTCGTTAATGCTAAACTTCTTTCTGACCATCAGTATGGATTTAGGAAAGCACGGTCTACTGCGGATATACTCTAACAGGCATCTCTGAACGCATATTACATACACTGGATAAGGCAGGTGAAGTTATATATATATATATATATATATATATATATATATATATATATATATATAAAAAGATAAATGAAGAAAGAGAGATAAAGATGTGCGAATTACACATCTATTTCATCTTCGATTGTTCAATGTACTCGATAAAAAGATTTTCACCTTTAAATCTTGGTCACCGGACATTTTGTCAACGGACACTTACCCAACTGGACAGACTCTATATTTTGATAACCTTTTTATGCACACTCTTACTTTCCATTACTTTATATTGTTTCTTAAATTTTTCAAATATTGAATTTTGGCTATTCCCCTGCCAACTTATTCATCTATGTAATTCCTATGTAATTCGTATGTAATTCCTCTGATGATCAGATTTTAATCTTTGAAAGGCCTGGCTTAAGAAAATTAAACAGATTTTTATCGAGTACACCTTGCATTGAACAATCGAAGATAAAATAGATTTGTCATTCACACATCTTCACGTCTCTTCCTTCATTTATTTTTATAATTGCTCTATATCGTATATTGAGCTTAAATCATTTCACTATAGGTTCAATTATCTAAAAGTATACTTTTAGTCTCATATTTTATATATATATATATATATATATATATATATATATATATATATATGTATACACACACATATATACACAGATATACACATGTACATAAACGTACATACATGATACTTACATACATACAAATGCACACATACAAACATACATCATATATACAAGTCTAAACAAATACATAGCCATGATATAAAGATATATAAATACCCATATCTCAACCGATCATACATACACAGTAAGCATACCCATACATGCATTCAGATAAGCATACCCATTGTAGATAACAATTTGTGCTAACATAAATTACATGGAAAGGAAATTTCTCTCCCTCGAGTTAATGTTTTCATTAGCCAATGGTTGAGCTTCTCTTATAAAAGGCCCCGGTGACCTTTATTTTACATCTTTTTCTTTTGTTTTGTTTGGGTGCGGCGCATTCCCTTTTTGAGTCTGTCAAGTTAACAAGTGACCTTACTTTACCACGTGTGTGATTGAAATAATTTATTTTCTATTTATTTTGTTATTTGTTGCTACTTTAGATATTGATTTAGTTTTTATTTATTTTATTTTATTTTATTTATTTATTTTGTTATATATGTAGTTATCCTAAAGTAAATTTTATTCTATTCCTACAATTGATTGCTATGTCACCTCCTGCAGTTTCGTAAATTTTGGAGATATTTAAAATTTTAAAATTTAAGCTTTCCGTTCAAACAAGTCTGAGCTAAATGTGGATTGGAGACATTCCTGAACGCCACTTTTTGTCCACCCTTTTGAGGTGTGTAATACCTGGGAACATCTTGTTATTGGATACGTCATTTCAAATCCAATTACGATGTCATATGTTAATTGTAGTAACAACTATTAAACCGCTTCCTACTTGCAGCAAGGTTAGACATGGCTAGTTTCACGTGTGTCGGGGGTCCAATTCCTCTGGGAGATAATTTGGGAAGGTACAAAAATGGGCGTGAAAGCACTCGTCGGCATTCCCAGGCGACCGACAAAAAAACATTCTCCCCGCCTTAAGAGAGAGGTAATACCTGGAAAGGTGCGTCTTCTAGGAACGAGCCGAACTATACCTCATCTCGACAAAGAAAGGTCTGATGGTTCAGGAGAGACAAGAGGTTGTCATGATGATGCTAAAGCAACAGCGGCGATCCGAATCTGCCGGTTTCAGGTCGGAGTAGCTGTCTGAGCAAATATGATGTGAAAGTACCCAAAATCGAGAATGGGGGTATTGCATCACTGGCGATATTCCTAGAAAATAATTTTATTTGGACTTTGAAGCAATTTAATGAAAAAGGGATAACATTCCAAATGAAAACTTCCAGATTATTTTGAAATTCCAATGACATCATTTTTTATTATACTTTCTTCATTATATTTTTGTTGTATTCGAGTCAATATTGGAAAAAAACGCACACGTGCACACACGCACACACACACACAATCCGACTCTCGAATTGTACTAAGAATTCTCCAAAACACGACGACGCCGAGTCTCAGAGGTCAGACTTTCGAATTGTAATTAACATGTCTCCAAAACACGACTCTCGTTTGTCGATTAACGCCGATTCAATTTGACACAAAACGGCAATTCAATTTTTTTCTCTTTTTCTCTCGCTGAACACTCGCTGTGGTCCCAATTCGCCACGTTAATCTTATCGTTAAACGCCGAGAGTAAAGATTCTACTCTTTTTATTTCAACAATAATTCCCCCATGCAAAACAATGCTCATTTGCATAAGTGAACTCTTGTCCTCGCACAACAAAAAAAAACAAAATTCTATCTTGTAATCGGAACGCTCCTCCGTGTTCAATCTCCGATGAACGACACACGGCGCAACCCTCACTCTTTTACCTCGGCGACCCGCATGATGGCTGCTACACGAATCGCAGGAATGTTTATTTACTTCATCTGCAGGAAGTTAGACACAATGTAGGTGGTGGTGTTGAAAAGCCAGCGTCCTAGGTTAGGTACATTCTGGCCTACAAATGTGCATAAGCAGCCACGTCGGCATTCGCCAGTAGGGTAGCCTTAGGCGTTAAGCAATAAACTAACCCCTTCTCAGAGAGAAGGTAAAGATTGGGAGAGTGGAACAGAACTATACATCAGCCCTAACCCTAACCCTAACCCTAACCCTAACCCTAGCCCTAACCCTAACCCTAACCCTAACCCTAAGCCCCACAGCAACGAAACCATTGTCGGACCGTGTCAGGTATGCTTTTCGGGGTTACTTTGAATCCTACCTGCCTGAAACACTACAATAAGGGCCTTCGTTCTAACTGAATAGACCCTGACATTTTTTTTCAATTAAGCCCCCGTTTTTATTGTGTTAATGACAATAAAAAGAGGGCTTAATTGAAACAAAAAATGGCAATTGACTTTTATCATGGTTTCAATTTGAAACGCTCTGGTGAAGACTATAAATAATCTGATACTCGAAAGACCTGAAAACGTAGTTTCAAACTCACCCCACCCCCCACCCCCATGCATGCCACTTGCATTCCCCCGCCCCCCCCCCCCCCCAAAAAAAATGGCGTGATTACACGCCCTTGGACTCAATACGTGAACGAACTTACAGGATCGAGGTGTTGAAATCATTCGTTGAATATTGAGCGCTTTTCTCCGCACGGGTGAGATTATTATTGATGTGTGCACAGATGGCTGGTGGGGTCAATGCGTGTCCTTCATACATGGTGAGAGTGGTGATAACGGTTTATCACTAGCATGGCTCCACTATCTTGGGAGTGGGTGAAAGGTACCCACGCGCCTTCTCTTACCTCCCAAATTATTTTAAAGGTAGCACTAAGGGGGTTTACAATCAGCGCCGTCCTTTTCTTTCAGCAAAGACATATATTCCATTTACTCTATGATTAAGATATATATATATATATATATTATCCTCCTCTCCAGAAAGTTAGACACATGGTCAGGTGTGGGTTTATGATGACAGTGTTTCTGTGGAACGAACTGGATTCGAACCCCCACACATGTATATATATATAAAACTCAATGTCTGTGTATGATGTTTGTGTGTTCCCTATAGAAAGAAAGGTTAGAAAATCCACATAAAATCTAAAAGTGTATTCTTATGTAAAATTTACCGGAAAAGACAGTGGTAGTGTTCTCGAACTTCTACGTGCACTCCTAAGGGGATCTATGAAGGCATAACCCCGTAAAACTTCAAATATATTCCATTATTATAAAATTTAAATATGTATAAAAGTTTCTGGGGAAAACAATGGAAGTGGTCTCGAATCTTTAAGTGTCCTCCTAGCCCAAGAGAGCAATAAAATTCTCAGGGGAAGACAATGGAAGTGGTCTCGAATCACTACGTTACCCTCTATGTGTCGAATATCTACGTGTTCCCACATCTAAGGGACACATGGGGACAAAAAAAAAAAACTAAAACTTTAAAAACATATTTTATAACATGATTTTAATTAAATTTTACGATTTAAGTTATTTTTCAAATAAACTTCAAAATAAAGAATATACACAGTCGTATTATGGTTGTTTACAACTGTTTCAGAGTAGTGTTTATTTTAAGTCATACAATGAAACATGAAAATTTTTAACCACTAGATTATCATCTGAATATAATTTTCGAATGCGCCAACAAAAACATAAATAAGTAACAATGCCTCCCTCCCTCCCTCCAAAATAAAAAAAATCACTACCCCCCCCCAAAAAAAAATTAAAAGATATATAAAAATATCTACATAATTGTGTTTATTATTTCATGTATATCCAAATATACTATTATTAGGTAATATAATATATATATATATATATATATATATATATATATATATACCTCTAAGAGTGCTCAATATTGCAACCTCCTTGACTATTTCTTCTGGGGCGTGATCGAGGCTAACACCAACAAGCACGCCCACAACACGGTCGACTCTCTGAAGGTTGCCATCGTGAACGCGTTCGCCGCTCGAGACATGGGCGTGGTCGCCAAAGCGTGTGGTCCATTTTGTGCCCGTATTGAGATGGCCATCACCGCCAGTGGCGGTTACATTGAAAATAATGTAGTTGTAACTGTTGCTAAATAAACTCTCGGGTCTCTGCGTATACAACTTTTGTTTTTATTTCCTATTAAGATTTCTTTTTGTCAAGTGTCGGATTTTTCTGAAACATCCTATATATATCTACTTTGCTGCTGCATAAAAATAAGAAAAGAGATCAGATATGAAGAGTTGGTACAGGAGTGTAATTTATCTTGACACTCCTGTACCAACTCTTCATATCTGATCTCTTGGTTGGATGGTCGAATTCTTGGAAATGTAGAGCGAACGGTTGTAAACTTATTTCGACATCGTTTTTACTGTATTAACAACTCAGAATTGAGAAAATCGATTAAAGATCTTCAGGAAACAGCAGCGAAAACATCTTATTGGATATGGCTGAAGAGGGATGATATGAACTGGAAAGAGAGGTGAATTTTGGATGGTGAAACAAGGGAGATAGGAGGCTTTTGGGCCAGGATCAAAGTGTAGTATCTGTTCCGATGGATACTACACCTTATAGACCGGTATCGTCTTGGCCTTCGGGGCTTGATGACGCTTGTCTGTGGGTCTGTCCTGTGCAGTTCTAGGAGGTCCACCCTCCCAGGCTTTGCCTTCTCACCCTTTGAGAAGGGGTTAGTTTATTGTTAATTACCTGAGGCGCCCCTACCGGGGAATACCGACGGGGCTGCCAAGGCAATTTTTAAAGGTCATAAATGCTCTTCCTCTAGGGTGCTGACTTATCAAGTCCCACTTTCCGACCTTGTGTCACATCTTACTGATGTGGGAGGTAGATAAATACCTAGAAGGAGATAGTGATGACGCCATATGCAGAGTAGTTTATGACGTCACATTGCAATCAAAATCAGTTGTTGATGTTGATGATGGCTGGAAGATGTATGTGGCTTGATGGCATTTATGGGAAAATGACACGAGTGCTACAACTCCTGACAGAGGGGGCCCGCCACTTCAGAAAAGCAGTCGAGGAATAGGGGCCGAAACTGCCAAGTGATTCCTCCTGATGATGGTGTAGTGTCATTCAAATCCTATATATCTATATCCATATCTATATTTAAATTTGTTTGTTATTCCACGTATATATATTTATATTTATATATATATGACTGTTTTTTGCTGGCATTTTTAATACTCGCCTCGAGCATTTAGGAGTTACCTCCCTTAGTTACGGAATGCCGCCGCATTTTTTATGGGCATGTAGACACACATTATTTATTTGTTTTATAACTAAAATAGTTATCCGCGGACACGTGATTCGTCATACTACAACTCGTCAGCGTGGCTGACTATGACAGGATTCGAAGTCTTGATCACAGTAAGAGTAACAGCACCTTTGTGGCGTATGTATGGTTAGTGCACTTGGTTACTGTTCCAGTGATCAAGAGTGCGAATCCTGTTATAGACAGCCACGCTGATGAGCCGTAGTACGGCGAAACACGTGTCCGTATATAACTATTTTATTCATAATATTTATAAACCTCTCTCCCCTCTCTCTCTCTCCCCCCTATCTCTCTCTTTATATATATATATATATATATATATATATATATATATATATATATATATATATATATATATATATATATATATATATATATATATACATAATGTGTGTGTTAATCATTGGCCATTCGCTATAATGTCAACGGAAATGAAAATCAACAACGAAGTAATGAAGATGATCCCATATGAAGTGCATTGGTAATTGTTAAACTAACAACAACAACACTCGCTCGTAAAAAGAAAGGAAAAAAGAACGAAACAGGAAATCAACTTCTATTTCCCTGTCATTCGAATTATTTATATCAACAAAAGAGCGAACGAGGCGAAGAGAAAGGCGACGGCCATGTTCATCAGCTGGCCGATTAGTCTGTTCCAGTCATAGACAAGCGGCAATCAATTTGCCTATCAGAACGTGACAAGACGAGATCTTCTCCGTGATTTAATTGTCGGCATCAAATAAATGAGATTACCGCGCATTTCCTCTGCTATTTTTGTTGTTGTTGTTGTTGTTGTTGTTGTTATTGTTATTGCCCCCCCCCCCCCCGCCTCCTCCGCTTTGGCTTGGCCGGTAATGCGGCCATTTTAATTTTATTTATTCATTTATCCACTGTCACTCCCGCGATAACATCTCCGGCTTTTCGCTGGGTTTTTTTCGACCGCCATTTTGACAATTTTTTTCCCCTTCTATTTTGTACTTTTTTATTATTATTACTGGCCGATGTAGCCGTCTACGACAGGTGAGCGAATTTAATGGCGTGCAGGAGGGAGGGGCAACGTCACAGTGACTCACGGAATCCATTAGAGGGGAGTATCCGAGAAGGGAAGGAAATCACGTTTTGGAGGATAATCAGAAATATGTCAGAAATAGCAATAAGGCCCCTTATTTCTTATTTTTACGAATCATATGTAAAATCAATATCTCTGAAACGAAACAAAGCCGAACTAAGACAACAGATCTAACACGCACATTCTACTCGATATCTTTTTTGATAGAGCTTCATACTACTACTACTACTACTACTACTACTACTACTACTACTAATAATAATAATAATAATACTAATACTACTACTACTACTACTACTACTACTAATACTACTGAAACTGCAAGAACTTTCACAACGAAAACAAGGTGATGGCACCAGCCTCGGCTGATACCCCACAAAATAGTCGTGAATGGTCAAGGAGGATGGAATGAGCGAGAGGAGAGGGCACTAACCAGACCTCAACTGGAAGAGTGCGGAGAGTACTGGGACCTTGGGGGGGGGCTTATTGACACCCAACATCCCAGAGAAGACCAAGGGTCGTTACTAGCAAATAATCAGTGTTTCGATAACGCAAAATCATTTGCAATGGTTATCGAAAGAGGTGCAGAGTACTGTAAATTTTGGAAGACCTGTTGTCACACAGATTCCAGGGGACACCATCAGCTATTATCAGTGAACAATCACTGATGATGACCTGTGTGAGAAGTCCTAGTGAGTACATGATAACAATAAGAAGAATGGGGAAGTTCATTTTGGTAAGGAATTAGTAAAGCCGAAAGTCTTCGAGTAAATAATCAGGAAAAAGATGGAAAAAATACATGGTTCAAGGAACTTTTTTCTTTAGTTGTTTGCTTTTTTTCTGTGTATTCTGTTAATCCAGTGGATTAATGGAGAGCATTATGAATAAAGTCAGATTATGTTTTTTCGCGTGTCTTTTAATATTTGTTTTGTTGTTTACCTACATAAGCACGTAACTAAAAAACATCCATTGATCTTCTTTTTTAAAAAAGGGATGAATATGTAAAATGAACAATTTTGATATTAACGGTTCTGTTTTTGTTTTTTGTTGTTTTTGATTGTTTTTGTTGTTTTTGATGGAAAATAATTCATTAAAGAAGCCTTTTAAAAACATCTTGAAGTTATTATCAAAAGGAAATGAATGTGTTGAAAATAGGCAGAAACAATTGTATGAATAAAAATGTTATTTTATAAAAATTCGTAACATTTATTAAATTATTATATTATATTTTGAACTCTAGTAATGTATAGACTATTGAGGTATTGACCCAAATTCTGTGTGAATTTAAAGGAATTTAAATAATATATTAAATAATGTATATTATAATGTAGACTAACAAATTAATGATTAAAAACTTAGACAATACTAATAACAATCAGCTAAATAATTCATACTACATAAATCTATTCTACTGTAACCAAATGCATCCGAACTTTAAAATATAATACATCGCTACATATCCCTCATCAACTCTGCTAATAAAATAAGATTAATCATTTATTACAAAAAAGTGAAAACATCGAACCATGTAGTTAAAAATAACACTTCTCAGACCCAAAATACATTAGGAAGGACCAATGTAATATATAAGTTTCAATGTCCAATGGGAGAATGTATCTTCGACAATAATATTAAAACTAATTATTACATCGGTTTCACTACCACAAGACTTTCCCGAAGACTAACCTTACACCTCCCCTAGACTAGCACCATTTGTCAACATCTAAAAAAACATGACTGCCCCCTTCTCAATATAGACACATACTAGTTAACAATACTAAAATAATACACAACGATACCAACACCAAAAGATTAAACATTCTTGAAACCCTCTACATAAAAACTAAACATTCCACAATCAATAATGTGAATTACGAAACTAGTCACAACATTTTAAAATGTCTAGCATAGTAATAAAAGTAACCATATTCTTAGCCATTAAGCAATTATACGTTTGAATCTTGAAAGCGCTCAGAACGCAATCAAATTCTTAACGGTTAAACAATCAAACTTGAATCTTGCACGCTCTTAGAACGTAATCACGCTCTCATGTAACATCTCAATATTATAGACGCTCCTTTTAAGTTGTAAATTACTGGCCGTTATAACAATAAAACAAAACTCATCAGTTAAGACATATTTTTAAAGACACCAGGACTAACACCGCCTGAAGTTGATTTGACGAATCAAATCGAAAGTACTCGCAAAAAAGGAAAAAAAATGGAACAAGATACACATGGAACTTACATACAACAATTTAACCGAAACAATAAATGGACCATTCGGAAAATGGAAAAAAAAATGTCTTATCAAGCAAAAATACTCCGTGTTATTTAATAATGTTTGTCTAATATATATATATATATATATATATATATATATATATATATATATATATATATATATATATATATATCCGGGGTTTCGAATCGCATGACCAGTAGTGAATAGTCATATCTCTATGCTGATGAGTCCCGATTATAAAGGACGAAACGTATACATACATAAATAATAAACAGCTCCTAGAAAACCCGTCTAGATGGGCACTGCATGATGTCGCTAGCATCGTCCCTTTCCTTAAGTTGAACTCTCTTATAACGTCAAGCCGCCGGATAAAGTGTTAAAATTATCACTGTTTATTCGCTATTCAGTGGTTCTAGATGTCGAGATTTTAGCTGTAAAATACTCGGAATCCGGGGTTTCGAATCGCAATAATAGTGAATAGTCATATTTCTATGCTGATGAGTCCCGACTATAAAGGACAAAACGTATACGTACATAGATAATAAACAAAACAAATATTATATATATATATATATATATATATATATGTATATATATATGTGTGTGTGTGTGTGTGTGTGTGTGTGTGTGTGTGTGTATGTGTGTGTGTGTGCCTGTTTGTTTGTCCCCGTTCATACTAGATGAACTCATGGCTTTGTGGTGCCATATATTAAAACAGAAAGGATAACCGTACACAATGGATGGCATCATTAAACTGACTAGGACAACCCTGTGTAAGGTGTTCGCCTCTACCCTACAACGTTTTACTCTCATTCTTATTTCCTACCTCTTTTTTATCTAGTTTTGCTGCCTAGTATATTTCCCATCCCTATCAATCACTAAAGCCCTCCCCCCTCAACCGTCCTGGATGTGACACAACACTACATCTAATGGTGAAGACCCAATTTCGGAGTCACCGCTTAGTTACCGCTGCTTCGAGTTCCTAACACCTTCTCTTCTACTAAAGATGATATGAGCGCGAGCTCCGTCTTAACTAAAAGATCACTTATTCGAACATTATCCGTGAGCTTACCTATAAAAATTTCTCATTATGTTACTAGTCGTCACCAAGACGTACTATCTCCCACTACTTTGGTTAGCTAACTTACTGATCTGAAAATACAGAAACATACATTATCGCATCCTTTTCTCGGTGGTTTACCTCCTTTTCTGCACCCTTCTACCCTTCCTTCTAGACATACTGTTGATCATTTTGTGTGTCCGTACATATTGAATCTAACTGCAGAAGATATTTGCAATTTTTGTTATTACTAAATGTTCATATATTCTAATCCGATCCGTTAACTTCACTCTAGACTGTTGGACATTCATTGTTCTCATTTTGTTATTTTGAAAGACGATGAGCTTTTCCATTGTTTTGTCTATCCATTTGACACACTCAAGAGAATATTGTTAAGAAAATTAACATCTATGCTGATGATACCACTCTTTATTCTGGTGTTGCTTCTCGCTTATCTCCCTCGGATCAGTTGGAATATGTAGCTGATCTAGAAGGTGACCTGGGTTCAGTTGTGGACTGGGGTAGGAAATAGCTTGTTTTATTTAAATCTGTTAAGACTCAGGCGTGCGTGCCCCTTTTCTTTCTGAGATTACTATGGATGCCTCTATTCTTGAGGAGAAATCGATTCTGAAACTTCTTGGTCTTTTTCTCTTATCAAATCTTTTTTGGAGTTCATACATTAGATCCATTGCTCTTTCTGCTTCTCGTAAAGTCGGTTCTCTTTATCGCCCCAAACAGTTTCTCGCACCTGAGGCTATTCTATATCTCTACAAATCGCCAATCAGACCTTGTATGGAGTACTGTTGTCATATTTGGACTATTGAATCTCTGTCCTATTTGAAAGGTCTTGATAAGGTGTAGAAACGTATCTGTAATTTGGTTGTCCCAACCCTTTTTCTTCTCTGCACCATCTCTCTCACAGATATGATGTTGCTAGTCTCAGTCTTTTCTATAAATACTATTATGGCATGTGCTCTTCAGAATTATGTGATCTATTACCCGCTTATTTTGTCCCAGCTCGTTTGACTATCAATTCGCTGTTTTAATATCTCATTGTAACACAGCTTCATATTCCAGTAGTTTCTTTTGAAGAACTGCAGGCTTGTGGAACTCTCTTCCTGCTGACTGTTTTCCTCCTACCTATAATCTCGGTATTTTAAAGACTAAAACCAATAGGCATCTCCGGTCTTTACGATAATCATATTTGTTCTAGTTAGCTCCTTACATCAAATGGCTTCATGCCTTGTCTGGAGCGATTTCCATAAAAAAATATTAGGACCACTGAAAGTAACTATGCGTTACTATCAGTAAACATGTGCTGATAATCTCGATAAAATAAAGACTGTTGGAGATTTATGACTGAAACTTGGTGGACAAGTCAGACATAGAGTGAAGTTTATTTGTATCAAATATGATTGGATTGTAGGAGGGAGTTTATTAACGATTCCATGGGTGGTATTTTTTGGTGGGTGGGTTGAGTTGGGTTGGGGGTTATCCTGTGCAATAAGGGAATACAAGACAGACTTACTTTTATACATACATCTTCAACTATCGTTATTTTTCCGGACAAGTTGCTTCTATTTTCGAGATATAAATGATTTTGAAGGCGAATCAATAACTGGTGTTTTAGATATTGTACGTGACACAAGTTGTTAAGTGCAGTTAGCATGGATTATCGATTCAGGGATTTACGAAAGACAAATAAAAAGCAAAGAATTCGAAAAAAAAATGTATAAATCATGAAGAGCGCCACACACAACACGCATGCGCCGAAACATAACACGCATGCGCCGAAACACTCATCCGCATACAAATATTTTTACGTCCGAATTCTGTCGGACACAAGCTGTACCTATCCGGTGTTACCCGGCGTTACCCGGGAGCCATTTTACTTTCAATTTTGTTTTGCTTTCTTTTATTTTAAGAGCAAAGTGTAGTATCTGTTCTGATACCGCACTTCATTTTTTCTGCCATCGGTCAGCGAGGGAAGAAATCCTCTAGACTGGGGCAATTTTTATTTTTGTCCTAATCCAGTGTACCCCTATTAAGGGAAGCTGGATTTTCCTCGCATTAAGAAAACAACCTTGTGTCTAACTCTGTCCTCGTGGAGAGGTAAGTAAATAGTAGGTAGTAGCTGTGCCGACCCGTCGTTACCGTGAAGCCATGAAACATGAATGAATAGGTCAATAATCAACCAATCAATAATGTCGAAATTGCTTGGGAAAACGTAACTGTTAGTAAACATTGAATGAAAAACAAAAAGCAAGCCGGAAACAGTAACGCTTACTAAATAATTACTAGTTATTCCCTTAGCTTTTATTCTTTTTAGGTGACTAATTAAGAATTTCTGCATATGAGAAAACCCTTGGATCGGATTAAGCATTAAAAAATAAACTCTGGCGAAGTATGTTAATATATTGCAAATAACAATAACAACCAGCGACCAGCGATGTTATCGGACATACCAGTCGAGGTTTCGATCCCGATAATCAGTCCTACAGAAAACTGGGCCATTTCGGTGACCTTTTATCGGTCGGGATTAAATATTGGTCCCGGGTAGTCCTAGGAGGTCCACCCTCCTAGACCTTGCATCCCCTCTTTAGGGTAGAGTAAGTTTATTACTTACTAACTGAGGCGCCTCGGCCAGGAATTTTTACGAGGTCAGAGTTCCCCTTCTTTAGGGGCACTGGCTTGATTCTCCCCCCACCTTCCGACCTTGTGTCACATCTTTCTTAGGTGGGAAGGAAGTAAATCCCGTTATCAGTGTTGGTAATGGTCCCAGAATCATGACTCGTCCGCCTGTAGCATACTTTTGTTAATGCATTTTTACTAATTATACTACTGTGTTGTCTTAGTTATTATCTGCCTTGCAAGGCTACACCATTAAGATATACATGTTGTTTTAATATTTATTTATAAAATTATTGGATTGGATTAAATGAGTATTTGCTAAGAATTTTGAAGTCCGTTTAAATTACTTCTATTCATTCCACAGTTTAAATGCTTACACATTGCTTTCAAATGTCGTAAGGTACGAAGTAATTCATTTTTCTTCAACTTAACAAAAGATTAAAATGGCTGACATGAGCGTCGAATGAAGAGACGGTCAAAAAGCTTCCGAACGAGAGTACGTTTCTTGCCACGTCATCATACATAGTTTATGAAGTGAGCAGGCAGAGAGGCTATTTCTTCAAAACCACCATGAGCAGAATCGTATATCCACGATTTGTGGGCAAGCAGAAGCAAAAATAAGATTTACATTTGTAAGCTTGTTCTATGATCATACCTTTGCATCTAAAAATTATACTTAGCGTTGATCACTAAATGCAACATTATTTAACAACTCTATATATCATTATATATGTACATACACTTGAGAATCGTTATTCAATTTATCTTGTGATATTTTCCCTTTGTTCTTTCGAGACCAAATGGGTGGTCGACAATATCCCCATAAAACATATTTTTTTTAAATTTCATTATTATTAATACTCGAACACTCAATTATTTTTGTAGTATATTTTATCGCTGATTCTCGGAAATCAATCGCTCCGATTTAATAAAAATTACCATCATTGGATTCCCCATAAAATTTTACTCGAAGAAGTTGTGTTTAATATTTATATATATATATTTTTTTAAATAGAGTAAAACGTCGTCTTTGCTATTTATTTATTTACGGATGTTCGATGCAAACGCAGACTCCGCGATTCTGAAACGCCTAATGCAAAACTAACCCTAACACCAAATATGGATTCTTAGTAAAGTTTTATTCGAGGAAAGTTGTTTAATCTCATCCCAACAATTATAATATGTATTCATGCCTCTTCATGTTTCTCTTAATTTAATCAATTATCCGATTTCAACTTCCATATATACACGCGTTTCAAAAACATTTTATTATCACTATTACATTACAGTAAAAATCTGAGTAATGTTTATCCATATGTACACACGTTTCAAAAACATTTTATTATTACTATTACATTACAGTAAAAGTCTGAATAATGTTTATCCATATGTACACGTGTTTCAAAAACATTTTATTATTACTATTACATTACAGTAAAAGTCTGAATAATGTTTATCCATATGTACACGTGTTTCAAAAAACATTTTATTATTACATTACATGAGAGTAAAGTTTGAAAAACTTATGATATTCATCATTAGCATATAGACTTTATCAATTACAATTCAGATAATATTAGTCGGATATATCCGCAACCAGTTCGAGAACAAAACAGGCCAGATAGAGAGATCAAATAAAACATGTTTTTCAATGTAATAGGCAAAACATATGAAAATCACAAACACATTCCAGGGTTGGATCAAGTACAGAAGAGTAACGATTATACTTAAATCAGTTTATTTAATCGATTTTGTTATCATAAACAACACTTAATAAAAAAACTATTTTTTTAATATATGATCGTCATATCTTACTGAAATGCCAATTTAGTGTAGACTTCCCAAAAAGTTCCATTGTAAAGCTACTTTTATATATATATATATATATATATATATATATATATATATATATATATATATATATATGAGGGTAGAAACCCGAAACGACGTCGTCTGTAGGTATGAAACACTTTAATATTTGATTAAAAATATTTATAGTTAATGCTCCTTTAAGATTTATACTCTTAAAAGTAGGTCCCTGTTTGAAATTACAATATTGGTGTCATCCTGCGGTAAGGCAAAGTTCCACGGAATATATAAATCAACTGTTTTCATTTCCTTGATCCATGGATTTTCAAAAATGCAAGCTTTTATCACCATTCATATTTACTCTATCTTGTATATTGAGCATAACATTTTCACTATAGGATTATTTTATCTTTATCATTTCTCCATTATATATATATATATATATATATATATACAATGCAAATCGTCGTGTCATTTTTTTTTCATTTAAACCCCGTCTCTCAGCTTCCACACAAATGTTAATGCATATATTTGTGTGTGTTTATTCCCATTGCGAACTACTTTGACGATTAGTTGCCGGTTTTATGATCATCTTACGAGGCCATCGTCCATTGTCCATAAAACCGTTCCGATAGATGATTAAAAAATAAAGAAAGATCACCATCAAAGATAAACTCCATAAATGCCACACATTCGGTACCGTTTTGAAAACGTGCCAACACGTTGATAATTAAAAACATGAGATAAGCCAGTTAACGTCCAGAGGTCGGACATCTTTGCTGACGTCAATTTCAATAAATACTGAAGAACGAAAAGAATAACATCCCACCCTGATATATATATATATGTATATATATATATATATATATATATATCTGAAAGTAATTCCTAGAACAAAACAGTTTGCACCAATTTTATATCCACTTACGAAGATGCAAATCAAGGGAGGCGCGAGAGCGCTCTATCCCTTAATAGACTTAACGAATGGCCTATGCTGGAAATCTCATTGCTTTGATCAATCATAACTAAAAAAAACAATAAACCAAATTAGTTAAAACTTTGCACAAAATTTTTATTTGATAGGTTCTATAATTGTGTAGAATTTCAGCATCATTAGTCAAGGCAACCCAGAGATCCAGGAAGTTCAATCATGTTATCTGTGTGTACGTACGTACGTATGTGCTGTTTTTGGCAGAGATAGAGGTTCTAGGGTCTAGTTGATGGCATTTTAATTTCAGTTTACGATATACCTTAGTTTTCCAGAAAATTCCAAAAAACCTTATGAGAAGGCATTGTATTGAGGCATAGCCTTTACAAAAGTAGTGGCATTCCATGAAAAATGCCAGTATACTGAAATCATATGCCCTTAATAGGGTTAAGATGAAAATTCATATACACTTAATGTACAAAAGCAAGGAAATTCCCAATTTTTTTACACTTTTATTGTCATTAATTAAGGGTATGACTACATATCAATCAAACCATTTCATTATCACATCACTACAGTATAAATCTCTATGCATGAGTGGATGAAGTGTGTGAGGTGCGCTGAAGAAAAATTTCTACCAGTAAAATACATAGCCCTGTTGTGCTCGCATACCCTTAATGACAATAAAAGTGTAAACATTTGGGAATTTCCTTGCTTTTGTACATTTAGTGTATATGAATTTTCATCTTAACCCTATTAATGGCATATGATTTCAGTATACTGGCATTTTTCATGGAATTAATATATAATCATACTAAACTTTATGTCTAGAATTCTTATTCAATTTTTGATTGTATAAAATGTCTGAAATTACAGGCTTAAGCTCAAGGGTTAGGGTTAGGGTTATACGAAATTGAAATTCAGGGAATTATTCTTAATTGGTGTCTAATGAATATCGATAAAAATTTCATGCAAATCTGTTAAATGTAATTTTCAAATGGCGATGGCAAGTGCGTCGGTTCACCGTAAAACCCCTAGCAGAACCGAAAAAGAATTATTCATGCATGAAATGAAGGAAAGAAAGAAGTCAGCCAGAGAAAGAAAAGGAGGAGGAGGAGGGACTTAAACTAAGAAAGAAAGAAAGAAAGAAAAAGAAGAAAGAAAGAATCCATCTACACTGAGTCAAACATGGCGCCCCACCTCAACTCTTCGCCCGTGTATTTGACTGATAGCTGTAAGTTCAACAAGCTCGTACGATTTTGACCTCTGAACCTGTAGTACTCTTCAGTTCGGGAAAGAGGGTGTTGCGGTGGTGCGGTTCTCCAGACATTTACATCTCTGCAACACGTCGCCTCTTTATTAGTAGCGGAATAAAAGACATTTTAGTCGTTTCTTTTAAGTCCTGTTTGGCTCGAGGCCGCGCAAAAAAGTATCCGTGTCTTCTTTGTGCCACATACGTGCAGAGTTACCCGTGAAATCGTTAATAAACTTCACGATACTTTCTGTAATCTAACCACACTTAGTATAAAGAAACTTCAATATATGCCGACTTTCCATCAAGTTCCAATCATAAGTGTCTAATTATCTTTGTTTTATCGTAGTTTGATAATATAGGAGACACTTTGTTGATCGTCTAATCAGTAAGAGATGTGATCCTGAATGGTCTTCACATTCACCGGATCGTAACCCCCAATTCTTTTTTATCTGTGGGGTTATCTCAAAGATAATGTCTATTAAAAAATTACCCAATTATTTTTGAACTGAAGACTAAATCAGGTCAGTGTAAAGAGAGGAGTCTGTCAGATTTATTCACAATGTTACATGTCGTATTCAGGTGTGCTTTTTATTCAACGGCGATAAAAAAAAAGACTGTTGGGCTTTCGTGACTGAAACTTGGCGGACAAGTCAGACATAGATTGCAGTTAATTTGTACCAGATATGGTTAGATTGCACGACAGATTGTGAATTTTTGTTAACGTTTTCATGGGTGGCATTTTTGGAGAAGGTCACCCTGTATTAGTAATGTTTGTAAAGGGTTCGTTTTCCGCGGCGACCAACGTATGTCGCCCCATGAGTTGAATACAGACAAACCCTAACTCTAACCCTAATTCGACTCTGACAAATGTGGTCCGTTTTTCTTTCATTTACTCCCCAGTCTTGTCTCTCCTTTGACTGTTGACAGCACGCTACACGTTCTTCTTTCGTATTCTATTAATAGATGCTATGTTCTTTGATAGACACGAGGTGAGTCTGAAAAGTAACGGGACTAACGACATACTTGACATGCTCCGACAACTTGTTTCAGTAACAAATTACCCCCTCCCCCCTCCCGTTAAATAAATCCCAGTGGTTTATAGAGGGGGTATCAGATTGCTTGTTCTTTGAAACATATACATATACATATGTATATTTTTAAAGATGGGGAAAGGAAGGAGCATCATCCTCTCTACCCCTTTAAACATTTCTAGCTGTTGGACCCCCAAATACTTCAAATCAATTAAAAGCTTACTGTCGTGACGAAAACTGTAAAAACACAGCTTCCATGATTTAAGTTATGGTCTTTAAAAAAAAGTGTCAATTTTTATAGAGTTAAGAAAAAGGTCGTAAAAGGATGGAAATTTGCAGCAATCTTGCTTGAGTGTAGATTAAATGCCATTAAAATCAGAAGTAAAAAAAATGTCATGTTATAAGAAAAAAGATGATGGATGCGTAATGTGAGTCTTAAAGACAGGGCTTAGTTCTGATGACTTCAGAGGAAGATTAAATCTGGACAGTATAGTGAGATGTATGCAGAACAGAAAACTTGGATAGTATGGCCACGTTGAGAGAATGAATGAGAGTTCTTGGGTTAGTAGATGTAGAACAGTTGAAGTTTTAATTCCAAGCAGCAAATTATGGTCTGTATTATTTGAATTATTCAGACTACTATTCTCATTTTGGTTGCCATTTTCCCAACGTTTCGGCCGATGTGACATCCAACTTTATTCAGGTACACCTTTTCGAACTTGGGAATCTTTATGACGAACTCGGTGACCGATTCAGAATTTCGAACTGAATTTGTTAACATTCATATCGTATTAAATAGCTCTAAAAGTGTTAATTTTTCGTTAAAAAGGATATCATTGTACTGGGTTCTGTACAATAAAAAACAAAGTGAAAATGTACACCATAGGATGTGCACACGACAGACACAGGGTTTAGTCGGTACATTCGAACTGAACGCGAAATATTCGAAATTTTACGATTTGCTGCTTGGGCAGGATCAGAGAAGAAAATATGTTTAACAAGACTAATTATAGGATATAAGCTTATGAAAAAGAAGATTAAATAAAAAGAAAAACAGAATAAAGACAGTATAGTAGGTTCAAATCCTGGTCACGGCACCCAAATAAATAAGTGTTACATAGAACTTCTTTTTGTGGCACAAGTAGTTGTTGTATAGTAAATATGAGGAATTGGACTGTTAATGGTGTATATTGTTGAACAAATTAAAGATTAGCTGTAGTATAAATTTGGTCATACCAGTTTATAGTTATTGAATTGCTTCTTTCCGACAATATGTAATAGAAATGAATGTGACCCTCTTTTATTGCTTTACACTACAGCAGAATGTGACACAGGGCCGAAAATTGGGACCGATGGGTACATTTTGGTTGGGTACATAAATAGACGAAGACGAAATGGTTGGCATTCTGCGGTAGGAGCGCCTTAGGCGACTGGCAATAAACCAACTTCCGCACATTAGCAAGAAGAAGTAGTTGTTAGATACTAAATGTGACATGGGGAATTGTCCTGTTGGCATTCTCCGGTAGGAGCGCCCCAGGCGACCGGCAATCAACCAACTTCCGCTCATTAGCGATCGGCAATAAACCAACTTCTGTTCATTCGGCAATAAACCAACTTCTGTTCATTAGCGACCGGCAATAAACCAACTTCTGTTCATTAGCGACCGACAATAAACCAACATCTGTTCATTAGCGACCGGCAATAAACCAACTTCTGTTCATTAGCGACCGGCAATAAACCAACTTCTGTTCATTAGCGACCGGCAATAAACCAACTTCTGTTCATTAGCGACCGGCAATAAACCAACTTCTGTTCATTAGCGACCGGCAATGAACCAACTTCTGTTCATTAGCGACCGGCAATAAACCAACTTCTGTTCATTAGCGACCGACAATAAACCAACTTCTGTTCATTAGCGACCGGCAATAAACCAACTTCTGTTCATTAGCGACCGGCAATAAACCAACTTCTGTTCATTAGCGACCGGCAATAAACCAACTTCTGTTCATTAGCGACCGGCAATAAACCAACTTCTGTTCATTAGCGACCGGCAATAAACCAACTTCTGTTCATTAGCGACCGGCAATAAACCAACTTCTGTTCATTAGCGACCGGCAATAAACCAACTTCTGTTCATTAGCGACCGGCAATAAACCAACTTCTGTTCATTAGCGACCGGCAATAAACCAACTTCTGTTCATTAGCGACCGGCAATAAACCAACTTCTGTTCATTAGCGACCGGCAATAAACCAACTTCTGTTCATTAGCGATCGGCAATAAACCAACTTCTGTTCATTAGCGACCGGCAATAAACCAACTTCTGTTCATTAGCGATCGGCAATAAACCAATTTCTGTTCATTAGCGACCGGCAATAAACCAACTTCTGTTCATTAGCGACCGACAATAAACCAACTTCTGTTCATTAGCGACCGGCAATAAACCAACTTCTGTTCATTAGCGACCGGCAATAAACCAACTTCTGTTCATTAGCGACCGGCAATAAACCAACTTCTGTTCATTAGCGACCGACAATAAACCAACTTCTGTTCATTAGCGACCGGCAATAAACCAACTTCTGTTCATTAGCGACCGGCAATAAACCAACTTCTGTTCATTAGCGACCGGCAATAAACCAACTTCTGTTCATTAGCGACCGGCAATAAACCAACTTCTGTTCATTAGCGACCGGCAATAAACCAACTTCTGTTCATTAGCGACCGGCAATAAACCAACTTCTGTTCATTAGCGACCGGCAATAAACCAACTTCTGTTCATTAGCGACCGGCAATAAACCAACTTCTGTTCATTAGCGACCGGCAATAAACCAACTTGCGCTGCCGACGGAGGAGGTAATCCCTTACGACTGAGCCAATTTTGACACTACGATCGAAGCCCGAATAATCTGACAAAAACGACGAAGATGATTAAACAAAATACAATGAACACATCATTTTAGAAATCTTGTAAAAATATTGTAAAGTAACAGTTGAGGACTCCATTTTAGTTTTATGCTGATTCGAGATAGGCAACTATCGGATAATAACGAGTTGAAAACACCGTACGTGGTCAAGACAATGTTTGCTTGACCATTCGCCTGATTATATCACCGAGATAGTTATATCTCTACGCTGTTTGCAATGGAAAAACATAAAAACAAAAACAAATAAAAAAAACACTAATAAAACAAAACGGGAAAAATGTAATCACGACAAAATTGTTAGAAAAACAAGCGAATAATATTGCAATATGAAAATATGTTTTGGCGGGAGGATGGAGCAAAATGTGGAATAGAACTGGACATGATTATTCCAAACACTTGGAAGGGTTGGCATTTCTCATCTCTTCATAGTTTTGCCGGTTAACATCAGACGGGGATATCGTTTAAGCTGTAAAAGAATGATGAAAGAATAATATTATATCTATATTGAATCCATTTTTTTTCTGTGTTTCTTTCTTCTTTTTTTTATTCCGCCAGGGGGCGCTCAACGGTGTTGTCCCGAAGTTCAGCCATTTTTGTCCGCCTACAAGCACCAAGTGATTCCCGAAAGATGCAATGTATTTACGTAGAAACGTGCGCAAATGATTGCAAAAATGCTATATCTGCGCATAAGTCACTAGAATATTTGATTTGATATTTAAAAAGGGCCTTCATTCAGTTTAGAGAGACAATGGATATCCTCTGTGAGGATGCCTGCTAAAACAAATGAATCTACAAATAAATCGTATACTAAACATATGTTTTACGGTTTCAGCATAAAATCACTCGATTGGACGGCTGTAATCAGCCTCTCCGTACTTTCTGTTATGCGTTTTTCTAATCATTTTGTCGCATCGTAAACGCATTCTTCAATACTTACCATCCCTCTTTACCTTTCTTTCCTTTTTTACTTAATCATTAGTTTCCTGATTCTTTAATCCAGGCACAGGAGATCTTCTTTGATCTACTTCATGAAGGGTCCAGATTATCTTAATATGCCTATTATACAATTATTATTATTATGTTTACTCACTAGGAGTTCTCACACAGGCCGTCATCAGTGATTGCTCACTGATAATCACCAGTGGTGTTCCCTTGTGTCTGAGTGACAACAAATCCCCAAATTTCCAGTACTTTCCACCTCTTTCGATAACTACTGCAAACGAATGTGCGTTATCACAACAGACGCTTACCATCGATTTCTCGTTGGCAACAGCCATTGTCTTCTTTGGGATTTGGATGGCAATAAGCCTCCCCAATGCCCCAGTGCTCTCCGCACTCTTCCAGCGGAGGTCTGGTTAGTGCTATCCCTCATCGGTCTTCCCATCCTCCTTGACCTTCACGACTGTTTTGTGTGGTATCATCCAGGACTGGTGCCATAGCTTTTTTTTTTGGGGGGGGGGGGGGGGTAGTTTATAACATTTCTTGCAGTTTTTGTTTCTTGCGTTCTTGCGGTGTTCTTTATGTGATTTTGTTTTCTTCCTATTGCGCCTTGCATGTGATTGGTTAGTCTTCGTAGCTTGTGTGAAAAAGTTTCCGCATTCAAGGATTTTCCTTAAGATATTAGCTTTTTTGGACAATACAGGGAATAAGGACCCCGGAAATTGGAAAGATGAAAAGAGACGAAATTCCGTCTACACCGGTTGATCTTACCGGTATTTATAAAAAAAACGATTCAAAGTGCCCTTTTTGGGGGGAGCTTGATTTCGCTACATTAAAAACTGACCTTGTTCTTAATTTGCCCTAGTGAGGAGGCCGAACGTCTGTATTTAAAAAAATTAAAAATGTATTATTTTATAAATTTCTAAGGTCAGTTTTTAATGTAAGGAAAATCCAGTTCCCCTAAAAATGGAGCACGAGGAAAGAAGCTATTGAGGTAAAAGGCTCTCCGGCATCTGGGGACCTCCACAGTGAATAGATGGAATTTCGCTGATTGTCGAATTGGTCGAGTGTATTTACGTCAAGGGGGCACTAGAGCAGTAAGTTTATCGGAGCACAATCCATTAAAGTATTTTTAAAACAAACACAAGGATGCAACATTGCGGCGATGGGGCAGGGGCTGGAGTTTGGTAGATAGTGAGAGACCTATTAAGTTGGCGACCATTTTTTGAACCTTGTCTAAGAAGGAAAGACTAGTGGATGATGCAGCATCTCAGATGTGACAACAATACTCTATGCATGGGCGGATGGTGGCTTTGTAGAGATACAGGATAATGTCAGGTGTGAGAAGTTTACTAGCACGATAGAGAGAGCCCACCTTCTTTGCAGCAGCCTTGCTAATGTCTTCAATGTATTTGTTCCAATTCATGTTATCTGTGAAGGTTAGGCCGAGGAGTTTGAATGATGAACTCTCAGGTAGGGTGTTATTTGCCATGGCAATCAGTGGTTGAAGAGGTTTATTGTAGTTATTGAAGGAAAGTAGCTTTGTCTTTGCGGCATTAAAAGTTACCAACCATTTATGTCCCCAATCCACTACAGACTGGAGGTCACTTTCTAAGGATTCAGCCATTGCCTCGGATATGTACAGGTTCGTTTTGCCCACATGTCGAGAGTAGAGCGTGGTGTCGTCAGCAAATATAACCTATCTCAGACTTGATGACATCAGGGAGGTCATTTATGAAAATCAGAAACGATAAAGGTTCAAGGATGGATCCCTGGAATACACTAGCATTGATGTCATGTTGCTTACATAAACGGCCATCGAGGACAACCTGGATCTTTCTTTTGGTTAGGAAGTATCTACTTATATTAAACATTTGTCCAGTAATGCCATGTGAGTGAATTTTTAGGAGAAGCCCTTTGTACCAGACCTTATCAAAGGCTTTGAATATATCAAGCGCTACTTCCCTAACTTCACCTGCCTTGTCCAGTGTATGATATATGCGTTCAGAGATTACCGTTAGGATATCCGAAGTAGATCGTGCTTGTCTAAATCCATACTGACGGTCAGAAATAAGTTTAGCATTAACTAGGTGCCGGACTATCGCTAGATTGATTAAGGATTCAAAGATTTTAGCAAAGATCGGGAGTAGACTGATTGGGCGGTAGTTTAGAGGATTAGTTCTATCATCAGAATTCTTGAAAACTGGTACTACAGAGGCAACTTTCCAACTATCAAGGAAGAAAGATTCAGCAAGGCATTTGTTGGGGA
Source organism: Sepiola atlantica (assembly GCA_963556195.1). Taxonomy (NCBI): domain Eukaryota; kingdom Metazoa; phylum Mollusca; class Cephalopoda; order Sepiida; family Sepiolidae; genus Sepiola; species Sepiola atlantica. Next base: position 16,340,008 of record OY744516.1, on the reverse strand, counting down.
GCACAGGGGCCAGTTCAGCAGAGCATTTCTTTATTACTATTACAGGTATAAGATCAGGCCCACAAGCTTTGGATGTGTCAAGGTTTTTTATGATGTCCCTGACCTGAGAAAGAGTGATGATCAAATGTTAAAGTGTGGCTTCTGTCCGCAATTTGAATTTAGAGAGGGGGGGGGTTGCCGAGTCTAGAGTTGAGTTTAAGGCGAAATGCTGGGCAAGAAGTTCAGCCTTATCCGTTGTCGTGCAAGCGCCATCATTGTGATTTGATAGCGGGGGAATTGTTGATTTCCCATTGTTACCACACTATTGTAGACTTTCCAGAAATCGCGAGTGCCTAGTTTATGTGAGTGAATGCGTTTTTGCTTATCTCCGTATACCTTCTCTCTGATTTAGCTATCACTGCTTTACAATTTTTTCTTGACTCTATAAATTTCTGTCTATTCGTAGTTGACTTATAACAGGCAAATTGTCGGAATTCTTGCCGCCTCTCAGCAATTGCAGCTGCACATTCTGAGGTGAACCATTGAAGAGAGTGGGGGTTGCTGAAAATATTTTCACGGGGGGGGGGCATAGGCTTCAATGCCTGCTTTGACCCATTCGGTTAACTCATTTGCACACTGATGAGCAGGGAGGGGCATGTTATTTTCAAAGCGGTGTTTGATTAAAAAAAATATTCAAAAACTTAGAACAGGATAAAAAGCAGAAGTCGCGATAACACAGACAGCGTAGCCGACATTTTGGATGTTAAGTTCGAATAAAGATACGAAAATAATTATTTATTTATTTTTTGCTAGGGAAGGGTACTAGAGAAATAAGAAAGAGTGATTTAGCTTATTAGGCAGAATATTCTATTATTATTATTATTATCATTATTATTATTATTATTATTATTATTATTATTATTATTATTATTATTATTATTATTGTGATTGTTGTCGTTGTCATCCCATTATTATCATTATTGTTGTTGTTACTGTTGTTGTCGTCGTCGTTATCATCATCATCATCATCATCAGCAGCAGCAGCAGCAGCAGCAGCAGCATCATTATTATAATTATTATCGTTGTCGTTTTCATTGTCATTGTCATTGTCATTGTCATTGTCATTATTATTATTATTATTATTATTATTATTATTATTATTATTATTATTATTATTATTATTGTTGTTGTTGTTGTTGTTGTTGTTGTTGTTGTTGTTGTTGTTGTCGTTGTCGTCGTCGTTGTCGTCGTTGTCGTCGTTGTCGTCGTTGTCATCCCCATTATTATTATTGTTGTTGTTGTTACTGTTGTTTTCGTCGTCGTCATCATCATCATCATCAGCATCATCATCATCATCATCATCATCATCATCATCATCATCATCATCATCATCATCATCATCATTGTTGTCGTTGTCGTTGTCATCATCATCATCATTATTATTATTGTTGTTGTTGTTACTGTTGTTGTCGTCGTCGTTGTTGTCATCCTCATCATCATCATCATCATCATCATCATCATCATCATCATCATCATCATTATTATTATTATTATTCACTTATCAGGAGCGTTCCCACGCGTCATTATCAGTGATTGCTCACTAACAACAGCAAGTGGTTTTCCTTGGAGTCTGAGTGACAACAAGTCTCCCCAGATTTCCATTACTCTCCACCTCTTTTATTAATCATTGCAGATCACTTTGTGTTATTGTCACAGCCGTTTACGATTAATTTCTCGCTAGCAACGACCATTGGTCTTCGTTGGAATTTGCAATCTATTAACAAAAGTGTAGAGTCCGGGAAATTATGGGAATCTTGTTGTCACTTGGATTCCAGGGAACACCTCTTTTTTGCTAGTGAACAATCACTGGTAATGACCTGTGTGAAAACTCTTTGTGAGTGAATAATACAATCCGATATCTACGGGGTCATAGCTGGTCCTGCAACGAAAACATGTCAACCATATCTAAGCAAGTGTATTTTGCAAATGATGCCTATACTTGACTTCAAAAGTATTGTTAAATAATACATGAAAGTAACCCCCCCCCGAAAGTGTTGATATGCTGTAAAACAGAAAAGAAACCTGTTTCAGTTTATGCAAGACCAGCTTTTCTTCAACTGGGCTTCCCCGGAACCACCAGGTTCCACAAAAAGTCCCTAGGATTTCGTAAGAGCAAGTGAGATAGGCTAATGCAATTTTTACTTTTTATTTGATTTCATATAGGCAATGTTACTAACTACACACATTATATATTCGAAATTATTTTAATATTGTAATATAGACATCATCATATCGAACGTATTATCTTATTGAAATATAACAATCATTAGGAATATATTGGATTGGCCAAAAGTTTGTTCATTTTTTAATGTCATCTTTCCGACCTACTAAAGATCCTTTTATATTCATATTCTTAAAATCCTGTATTTGTTGACGTCAGTATGTAATAAGCTTCTGAGCAGAGGAGTTCTTACATTTTGTATAAAATCAAAGAATGACGTCAGTAATTTAATTTTTCATATACAAATTATTATCAAGTCTAATTATTTAAAGTGAACAATTAAATTATCAGAGAAATACAATTTATTTCATAGAATATTAAATCAAAGCTAGCCAAATATATTTTATCTCGTGTCATTTCTATTTGTCATTTGAACCAAAGCAAGTCATGAAAGAAGAACTGTTGTTTTCTAACCCACCCTTAACCTTGCACCTAAGAGAAGCGAATCTTGTATTCTATAAGCGACATCCTGACCCCGTCCTGAACCTAACCGTGAAGAAATCGGACGACACATCCTGTCGACTGTCGTCTTTTAAAATTTTTATAGACGTCGTGACCTCATATCAATGGTAAGAGTATCGTCGTCTTTTAACTCTTATTTCCGATTAGCGACACCATCTCCCCCATCCTTAACACTTAGCCGACGTCAAACGTCGGCCAAACATCTCGTGTCATCTCTTAGTTCAAATTATCGTCGCCTGGTAACTCAAAGAACCCTTCAGATCACCTCCCCGCCCACGCTTCTCAGTAGATAATATATATATATATATATATATATATATATATATAAAGGGGTTGACGAATCGACAAGTGAGTTCCTGTCAGCGAAGAGTGAGCTATCGCCGGTTGAAGAAAGCAGTTACCACCAGCGAACGCGCTGTTACCTATGAAAAAAAGAAAAGAAGAAGAACGAATCAGAGAAAGAACTTGACTTCACAATCGAGTGGATTGCCTCTAGATTTTCGTCTATGCCGAAAGATAATTTGCCGTAAACAAAGGCTTTTCGAGACTGCGCCACTACATCTGCCGTTGATTGTAAATATATCACACTACCGCCGAGATGACGAATACATATCCTAAGTAACGGTTTCATAGCTCAAATTTGAGACTTCCATGATTACACCCGCATATATATGATTCCTGAAAACTTACATCTTGATATTTGCTGATGATTTTTCTATCCAAATATCAGTGCTGATTTTAGATGAGTGTGACTTGTGACATTCCTGGATAAATTAACCTCAAAATATATCATAAAATCTAAAGCATCTAAGAAATAATTGCAGTATAGCAGGATTTAAGTTAACCAATAAGTGTGGAGGTAAAGTTTTTAATTAAACTAGAAATTAGGAATTAAAAATTAATAATACAGCGGGAGTAAATTTTAAATGTATTAGTAAATTAGTTATAAAATGTGCTGAGTTAATCAGGGTTCGAAATTAAATTGGTAGTTAATAATACAATTAGGATGTTATGTATTTCCTTCATTTATTCAATTACGAGGAGGAAGAAAAGTAGTTGATTTGAAGTAGTAAAAATGATAATATGGTTTAGTGGAAGTACCCCCTTCGATTGCTAGTGATATGAAGGATGAGGTTTTATGAGTTTCTAATATGAATATCTTTTTAAGAATTGTAATAATTATGTGGGGATGACCTTTAAATTGTTATTTTTTATATAGAAAATATATGCTAGGGATTAAACTGTGAATAGTTTAATGTTTATTTCATAATTAAATTAAGTAAGGTGAAAACACACGACATTATAGCGAAAAAAGTGTAGATGAGAATGATTGACCGAATTTGCTGTCTCGCTTAATCTTTTACTTCTTTTTTTCACCTAGGATTTTCTGGACGGATTTCAAAACCGATTTTTACTTTTAGACACAGTCTTGATAAGATGCGGATGCGTTGAAACACAAATTGCTTAGTGTAGATTGTCACCAATGTTTATTTAATCATATATATATATATATATATATATATATATAGTCTCGGAAGTTTCTCAACCATTAAAACTATATAAAAAAAACAAAAAAAAACAACTTATAGTCTCAAGTCTTCCAGTGGAAAATCACTTATGTAAGTCAATTTATTTTTTACAGTTATTATATTAGTTAGTTTCTAACACTATTTTAAGGGATCATCAGTTGTTTACCATGAAAAACTGTTTCGGGAATTATATATATATAGTAAGCCTATTCTTTTGTTCTGTTTTCTATAGCTATAGAGTGAACAATAGAATAGGAAATAAGAAGTAAAACTAACTAAACCTTTGTTCGTGAGAAGCCCAACGATTGGCTAAGAGAACGACAAAGAATCTGATTGGTTAACTTGTTAGCCGTGTATATAAAAACACCCGGCAAAACTATTTCCATGCCTTTTAGCCTGAAGATTCGCCCCGGGGATGAAACGCGGGAGCTCTGTGTAGCTTAATTGCCATAAATATATTTTCATTACTTACTACTTAGCTCTACTTACGTATCGAGCACTGTTGAAGTAAATACTGAAAATTAATACATACAAAATGATATCCCCATATAAAATTTGATGTGGATACATGAAATAGCAATATATATATATATATATATATATATATATATATATATATATATATATATATATATATATATATATATATATATATTGTAAAAAATAACAGAATTCGTCTGTTTAACTATACATTAAAAAAAATTTCCATTTTTCTGATGGTCTTTTTTGTATTAAAATAATTAAAAAATTAAATGTTCCATATGTTTCACGAACGTTTTTGATTCTTCGTCGAATCATCCTCAGGTGTCAAAAGCAAATGAACAAAAAAGCTGGAGAAGATCATTTTTTTTGAAGACGGCAGGGAAACACGCATATAACGTTTTTCGCATTGTCCTAGGAAGTCGTTGACGATTTAAATTCAGCAACGCTGGATGGCATCACAGAACAAACTCGCATTACGTTAAGCGTTTTAAAATGTTACCACTAGTTTCATATGTAATGTTGTTGATGTTAGGTTGTTGTGTTTTTATGTACATAGCTTCCAGTAGTTTTAATTTTTTTAATATGTTTCGGAATGTATAATTTAAGTGTTTTTAACTAGAATTTGTCTTAAATCAGATAATATATATATATATATATATATATATATATATATATATATATATATATATATATATATATATATATATATATATATATTAACAGTTTTTCATGGTAAACAACTGATGATCCCTTGAAATAGTGTTAGAAATAAACTAATATAATAACTGTAAAAAATAAATTGACTTACATGAGTGATTTTCCACTGGAAGACTTGGGACTATAAGTTTTTTTTTGTTTTTTTTTTAATATAGTTTTAATGGTTGAGAAACTTCCGATACTATAATTATATATATATATATATATATTTATGTGCGTGTGTGTGTGGGGGGGGGTGTATATATATATATAACATGGGTCTTTTAATAATTTTGTTTTTGCGCAGGGGTTCCTTGTGATATGTAAATTATTTTAAGGTTTACGAAAGGGTTAAAAGGTTGAGAAACGCCGTGCTCACGAAGTCTATCATTTTGTACGCTGTAACCAATGATCACACATATATCAAAGCAAATTAACTTTTAATTTCTAATTAAACAAGCGCAGCACCTTTTAGATTGCGTATGACGGGGACGTTTCTCTTTGTCTACCTCGTGTGGGGTGTGGGTGAACTGTTTGGAACGAAACGAAAAGGGGACAAGTGACGCCCACGCGAGGCTGTGCACTTGAAAACCACTCAGCGATTAATGGACGCCTCAATCCGCAAACGTTTTGTCATTAGAGGCAATCGATCGCCAGCAAATCTTTTTCCTGCCGTGACGTTCAGTGGAAAAGGAAGGGCAGACGATATTGCAAACAAAGAATGCAAATAAGGGGGGGGGGAGGGGGCGAATCAAAATAAATGAAGGACGAAACGAAAGGGGGTTACAAATAATAGGGGAAGAAAGGGAAGGAGAGATTATAGGGGAAAGAGGGGGAGAAAAGGAAAAATAGGTGTTGTGTGTTGAGGTGGTGGGATAGAGAAGCCGGAAGTGTATCTGCTCGCCGAAATTGAGTAACGGCGTTCGGGGAATTATCGGCGCGGAAATGCCGTCCTTCCACAAAGAAAACAGACAATTCGTTTAAACGATTACAGATCGCGCTATTGTCCCCTTATCAACCCCTCTGTCTCTCTCTCTCTCTCTCTCTCTCTCTCTCTCACTCTCTCTCTTTCTCTTACTTTCTCTATCTTTTTTCCACTCTAACTCTCTCTATATATATTCATCTATCTATATATATTTATATAGCTTTCTCAATTCTTCTTCTTCTTCTTCTTCTTCTTCTTCCGAACTTTCTTTCTCTCTTTCCCCTGGTACTGATTTCTTCTTCTTCTTCTTCTTCTTCGTCTTCTCCTTCTTCTTCTTCTTCTTCTTCTTGCTTTCTATGCGTGTATGCGGGCTTATTAAATATGTACGTTATGTGTTTGAAAAGTAACGAGACTGAGACTGCCACCGTGACATGCGTAAGCTATACACGAAAGGGAGATACACGGATTGCCTTATAATCTAGCATTATGTGTTGGGAGTATATAACTTAACTTCATGTGAATATTGCATTTTTTACATTATTTGAGAGTTTTTAATTTTGTGGAATAATCTTCCATTAACGGGTCTATAGAATCAACATATCTTTCAATCCTATAATCCAGCCTCTCAGGAGAAGAGCGCGCATTACATACCTGCCACTCCGGCATCTTCTTCACGAGATATGTGGACAACATTATCATCCTCACATCATCTCGCGAGGAAACTAACAAACTTTTCATTACATTTAAAAACACAGACTCCAACATAAAATTCACTATTGAAGACCCCAACACATCTGGATCCCTCTCACTATTAGACTTCACCGTCTGCATTGCACAGGGAGGACACATACACACGAACTTCTATAGAAAGACCGACTGCAAAGATATTTTCATGAACTACAGACTAAAATAGGATATCCTATGAATGAGACAACCCGCATCCACAGCAAATGCACTGACGAAATAGATAGGATCACCTCTGTTAGACACTTCTAACAAATACTCAGGAGAACGGATAACCCACAAACGTCAAACGCCACCCTATGGCATCTAGAAAACAACCACAGTACACACTCTCTAACACAGGCTTCTTAAAATTACCGCATTTTAATGCTAGAATCACATTATCCATCCTGAAAGCCATTCACAGAGTACACTTAGACATCCAACTTACTCCGGGCCAACACTTAGATAGCACCTATCAAAATCGAAAACACTACCTAATAAGAACCCTGCACTCTAACAAATTGCCTCATAAACAACACAGGCTTATGCAATTGCACATATAAAATATATCAAAACAATGTGCGATATGCAATGAGTTCTATATCGGTAGCACAGTTAGACCACTACATATATGAATAAAAGAACACATAACGACCAGGGTGTCTTCATTCGAAAAAACATATATTAAGAAATCACAATCCCATTAAAGACATACAAGTAAAAATACTAGCCACCGTAAGGGACTTAGGCAACCTCAGAATGAAGGAATCACTATTGATAAGAATATCCAACTCCAAAATAAATAACAGAGCGGAACTCAATTGCAAATACTTTTAAGTATAATCACACACGACCAACACAGATGCACAACTAAGATAACTAATAGACGTCAGTCAGTACCAAGCAATATATTAGTGTGTGTGTATGTCTGCCTGAATGTTAACGGGCACGTATTGGTGGTGGGTGGATGTTCTCACTTGCACCCGGCGTCCTCACAGGACGCCGGGTGCAAGTACTGGGCCCCGTTTATGAAGAACAACACAATATATATATAAAGTAATTCAACAAAAGATATAAGAGTCAACTAATATCTTATAATTAGTGAAACATCCGGATAAAAACTGAATACATGCAACTGCAGGCGTACCAGTGATTGCCCATTGGACAATAGATGCACATATTCTGATATTGTGTACCGTAACTGAACTCAATAATTCTACAATGAATCTTAGAGATTACATAAATGCAGCCCCTAATCAAACTCTAAAACTGAGCATTACAACTAATTTGCACCATAACTCTAGACCTAATAATTCTACTATCCATCTTTCGCCTCAGCAAGCCGATAATGAGTTCCCACGAGTAGTTAACGTTAACGCTAACAATAATATACAATCAATTAACCAACCTAATCCATATCATGAAAATACAGTAAATAGAAGTAGACCCGGGAATAGGAATATAAATGGCTCAGGAACAAGAGTAAATCCTAAGATACACACGTATATTGGTGTCACAGCAAATTTTACTAAATCCCGCATTTCTATGCATAATTACTCCTCCAATAACGATGTCGGTAACAACAAAACTTTACTGACCACTTTAGTTAAAAACTTAAGATCCAATAATATTCCACACAATATGAAATGGTCCATCCTAAAAAATCGATCTCCTATAGCCCAGGATCTAAATCTTGTGGTCTATGCAATTCAAAAGCCGTAATGATAGCCACTGCACCTAAACATTTAAATCTGATTAATTCTAGAAATGAATTAGTTTCCAAATGTCGACATGGAAGGAAATTCAAGTATGCACAGGTGAAACCACCGCCAATCCCACTGTAGCTGATTAAGTGAGTGTAGAGACCGGGGATGTCCAGTTTTTGGAAATATGTTCGTTAAATCCTTCTTGCCTAAAAGGTTTAGACTCTGAAGTTGTAAAAGTCAAAATATCTAAATTTTTAAACTCTAAATATCTTTACAACTTCTTAATTAAGAAAAATTAAACCTTAAATTAAACTTCCTAATTGGATAAAATTAAATCTTAAATTAAACTATTAAATTATTAAATTCTAATTAGTTTAATGATTAATTTCATAAATTTTCTATATCATTTGATAGGGCTAGATTTGTGAAATCCGTTTTTATGCGTAAGCTAGACATTTAAGTAGTTACTTGGGGATGTGAGCGTGATTAGACGCACTGACCTAAATTTGCTCACCCCTTTCCCTTTGACCTAGACTTATGATTTGACCAAGACAGGTAACATCCGGTATGGGTTGAACTGATTTGACATATTTGTATATAGAATGGCGTTTCTTTCTATGTTAACTTAGACATGTAACTTCCGCTCTGAGAACGTCGTTCGGATGAGTAGGCATCTAGCGCCTTTAGTATTCCTTTCTGAGCGGCGAGAAAAGGTTTTGTTTATTTGGCTCGCGGGAGAGTGAATGCTTTCAAACTTTACTCATTGGAATGATCTTTGTTGGACTCGGGGGAAGAGATGACCGTGTTTGTCGGCTCAATTCAATTTTAATTTTATTCAAATCAGATTTAACGGATTTTCCATTTAACCGGCAAATTTTGATTTGTCCTGCTCCGATCAAATCATTGGAACCCTAAATGTTGAACAGTATGATTTCTACACATAGTGAGTTTACTGACCTTTTTATTTGATTTGGTTTATTTATCGTTGTAATAATTAACATAAACATTGGATGCATTTTTCACTGCATCGATTGCGGACGCATATCACGACTGGATAACGTTTTCAATTTTTTCAATTTTTTCAATTTTTCATTTTTGGACTGTCACTCATTACCTGGATCAATCTTCAGTCAACCTCCTGGATATCTTTCCTCAATATGTTTTTCAAATTGTATGACTTGGATAGATTGTATAGATTTAACAAAAAAGTATGTTTTGGGGTTGATATATTTGATGTTATATACTTTTATGTATTTTTGTATATATTTTTTATATATTTTCAAAATGTAATTTTATTACATGCAGTAATGTCACTGCGGTAATGGTCCTCTGAGGAGAAGAATTATCTTTGAAAACTCATGAGCTAAGGACGTTAAGATACTTTGCTTGAACTTTGAATTCTAATAAAATTTGATTGGCACCTTATTTTATTATTTCATTTTATATTATGATATATAAATAAATATATATATAACGCGGAAGCCTCTGTGTAGCTTGATTGCCATAAATATATTTTCATAACTTACTATATATATATATATATATACAGGGTGGGCCAAAATAAGGGTCCTATCTTTAAATTTGAATAACTTGAATTTGAATAACTTCCACAAAATAAAAGTTAAACTCACCAAACTTTATGTGTGTGTAGACTGATCCTTCCGAGATTTTTTGAAATAAACAAAACAAATTTTAGCCGAAAAACACTTCTTAAAACTTACAAAAACTAAAGTATTGTTTTTTACACTGTTTTGAGTTTTTTAAGCAAAAATAATGTTTTCTAAATGAGGGTACGTTCCTTAGGGCTAATACGGCTCATGCTTGCTTCGGAAGGGGTCCTTTACTTATTCTAAAAAAAAAAAATTTTTAAATCAATAAATAAAAAAGTTATGAATTTTTTAAAATAGGACCCTTATTTTTGCCCATCCTATATATATATATATATATATATATATATATATATATATATATATATATATATATATATATATATATATATATATATATAAAGAACAGAAAAATGAGGCTATAGTGTATACCTTTAAAGTAGAACCTATCATGAAAGATTAATGAACAATTATATAAACAAGTAAAAGATGAGAATAACAATTGTACAAAATACACTTGTTCAAAACCAGAGGTTTCAAATGAAATAAAAAAATTTCTTTCCTTAAGTCATGGCTTTTTAAAGAATGAAATCTTATCGCCAGAGGAATATAAACAGATAAGTTGGTAAAGGGATAATAACCAAAAGTCATAATATTAAAAAATATAAATATAATATAAAATTAAAAAACTAAAAATGTCCAATGCAAAAAGAAAAGGTTGAAAAACGTAAACCGTTGAAGGCGTCATGAAAATTTGTAGCAGGAGGTTCGAAGATGGCATCAAAGATTGTAAAATCCGTTGAATTTTTGGAGAGGCCAAACCATTAAATGGTCGAAATGATCTAGTTTGAAAAGGTTGCAATGTAAAAGTTTAGGATGTAAGTAGCATATAAAAAGTACTTTAGAGAAACTTCAGTTTTTATGAGATATATATATATATATATATATATATATATATATATATATATATATATATATATATATATATATATATATATATCAAGGGAGGCGTGAGAGCGCTCTTTCCCTTAATAGACTTAAAAAATGGCCTATGCTGGAAATCGCATTTCTTTGATCAATCATAACTCAAAAAACAATGAACCAAATTAGTTAAAACTTTGCACAACATTTTTATTTGATAGGTTCTATAAGTGTGTAGAATTTCAGCATTATTAGTCAAGGCAACCCAGAGATCCAGAAAGTTCAATCATGAAATCATGTTATCTGTGTACGTACGCACGTATGTGCCACCCTGTATCTCATTAACTATTTGATGGATTCAGCTGATTTTTGGCAGAGATAGAGGTTCTAGGGTCTAGTTGATGGCATTTTAATTTCAGTTTACCATATACCTTAGTTTTCCAGAAAATTCCAAAAAACCTTATGAGAAGGCATTGTATTGAGGCATAACATTTACAAAAGTAGTGACATTCCATGAAAAATGCCAGTATACTGAAATCATATGCCCTTAATAGGGTTAAGATGAAAATTCATATACACTAAATGTACAAAAGCAAGGAAACCCCCAAATTTTTACACTTTTATTGTCATTAAGGATATGACTACATATCAACAAAACCATTTCATTATCACATCACTACAGTATAAATCTCTATGCATGAGTGGATGAAGTTTGTGAGGTGCGCTGAAGAAAAATTCCTACCAGTAAAATACATAGCCCTGTTGTGCTCGCATACCCTTAATGACAATAAAAGTGTAAAAATTTGGGAATTTCCTTGCTTTTGTACATTTAGTGTATATGAATTTTCATTTTAACCCTATTAAGGGCATATGATTTCAGTATACTGGCATTTTTCATGGAATATATATATATATATATATATCACCTAAAAAGTTGTGTAATGGATTCGTCCGAACACTTTAAAATACAGCAACATTTTTGTAAATAACGGATACATTTTCTTACACACAGACGAACAACACAGGTAAGGTGGACATTTTTTAATAACAAAATAAGTTAGCAAAACATTTATCTGGAACAAAACTTAGATCTAATATACGGAACGTTTTTGTTCTTGTCTTTTAAGAGAAAATGGGGTCTGATCAACTCTGCTGGGAAGCCATGAAATAAAATACTGTTTTGTTTTTAAATTCCCGAAACAGTTTTTCATGGTAAACAACTGATGATTCCTTAAATAATGTTAAGACTAGCGTAAATTCTTGGAAGCAAGCTAATATAGTGACTGTAAAAAGTAAATTGACTTACAAAAAAGTGATTTTCCACCGAACAACTTGGGACTAAAATGTTTGTTTTTTTGGGGTTTTTTTTTCCTATAGTTTTAATGGTTGAAAAACTTCCGAGACTATATATATATATATATATATATATATATATATATATATATATATATATATATATATATATATATATATATATTAGGCAAACATTATTAAATAACACGGAGTGGTTTTGTTTGATGCGATTTTTTTATTTTTTCAATTTTCCGAATTGTCCATCTAATGTTTCGGTCAAATTGATATAAATATGACCCATGGGTTTCTTGTTCCATTCTTTTTTTCTTTTTTGCAAGTACTTTCGATTTGAATCGTCAAATCATCTTCAGGCGGTATTAGTTTTAGTGTTTTTTTCTGTTGTGCTCATTTTTGAATTATAACGGCAAGTAGTTTATATTTGAAAACGCGTCTGTAAAGTTGAAATGTACATGAGAGCGTGATGGCGTTCTACACATACGAGAGATTTAAAGTTTGACTGTTTAAACCGTTAAGAAATTGATGACGTTAAATAAAGTGCATACAATTCAAACGCATAACTACCTAATGGCTAAGAATTTGGTAATGTTAATTATTATGCTAGACACTTTAAAATGTTGCGACTAGTTTCATAATTGACATTATTAATTGTGGGATGTTTAGTTTTTATGTAGAGGGCTTCGAGTATTTTTAATTTTTTGATAAAAAAAAGTCGCATCAAACAAAACCACTCCGTGTTATTTAATAATGTTTGCCTAAATGAAAATATGCTGCCTAAATACACACACACAATATATATATATATATATATATATATATATATATATATATATATATATATATATATATATATATATATATATATATATATCCAGGCAGTATCGAATAAGTCAGCTATATTCCCATACAAGCTGAGGTACGCATCAACATCATATACAGCATAGTCAC
>OY744516.1:16311434-16318934 GCA_963556195.1 Sepiola atlantica | reverse complement strand
AATAAAAAAATTTAAAAAAATGTAAAATGCAGTTTAAATTCCCAGACAAACTAACTAAATCCAAGATATTTCAGACTTAACATTCGTTGGAAAATTAATAAATGAAAAAATATAAGTAAAAAAAAAAATAAATAAAAAAAAAGGGGGGTTAATTATCTAAGAGTGAAACAAAAACAGGGGACCTTAAGCGTCTAATATTAACACGGGGATCATCAGCTGTTTACCATGTAACTGTTTCGGAGATTCAAAAACAGGACAGTTATAATATTCATGGCTCTCCAATGGTACTGATTATACGACCATTTCCCCAATAATCAAGTGTCGAAATAATTCAGCTTAAAATATCACTAATATATACATAAAAAAAAAATAATGATAAAATAATAATAATAATAATATATTACCCTTAAGACTACCGTATGATATAGTAATTTGCATATCAAATAACATTAATTATAACAATAATAAAAAAATAAAAATAATAATAATACTATCTAAACACTATATCCAAGAACCATTCTGCAATATGGTAGCTAGCAATAAAATTATATAGGAATCAAAGTTACATTAAAAAATATAAATAAAAAATAAAGCTTAAGTACCTTTGGCACCAGAAAAGTAATTAGATAAGAGGAAGGAAACCTAGCCATACAGATCTAAATACCCAATATATATATATATATATATATATATATATATATATATATATATATATATATATATATATATATATATATATATATATATTTCTTTTTATAAATATCTATTATTATTACCTACAGACACCGGTGTTTCATATTTATGCAATCTTCAGTGTAGGAGATGATTATTCTTGCCGGTGGGAGGATTCGAACCCAATCACGAAGTCACCTTTGATTCGCAGTCTGATATTTAACCCCTACGCCCACATCAATTAACATTGAAATGAAGAGAATTTAAACTCTATAAATGTCAAATCATCAGACATCTACAGTAAGCTACATCTACAGAAGTAAAATATCGCATTACGCCTCGTGTAACTGCTTATTATTAAATTCTTATATATATATTAAAGAAAGAAAGATGAAGATAAAGAATTGTACATAAATTAATACAAATTTTATTACATCGAAAGTTCAGATGCAAGGAGTTACATTAATCCGTAAACCATGGTTTTTCAAAGATAAAACTCTTCTCGTCAGAGGATAAATCTGGTAATATGGTATTTATATCAATTAAATATTACCTAGTTCCATTTCACTTTGAAAAAATTGAAGAATAAAAACCAAAAGGGATTGGGGATAAAGAAGTTAAAAAATAAAATAAAATAAAATAAAAAATAAAAGGCCGGGAAGTGAAAGTTAGCAGTATTGGGAGGTGATTTTGTAGATAGTTAATAGCTAAAGTAACGTTTTGTAGAATTGAAGAAAGTTTTTTCACAAATAAAAGGTGGAGGGTTCAAAATATCTCACTTGGTCCGTATGGATTCGTACTCCGTTATAGTATATTTCCGTGGAGTTACAAGTAAAACTCCTGTACTGGTATTTTAAATATCCAATTCGGCAAATCCGAGGTTAAGATTGTCTGTTTAAAGGCGTTATGCGGAAAAGTTCATGTCTGCCTTTAATTGCTTGCTTCCCTGGCAGAGAAATGTTTCAAAAGTTTTTTATATCATCTTGAATATTCTGCTTGGGTATATATATATATATATATATATATATATATATATATATATATATATATATATATATATATATATATATATATATATATAACGAACAAGATTAAGCACTGTTTTTTGTGGTACCCAACTTTCGTATTTCTACATTTGAAATAAGTCTGCGTCTTAACTTAACGATACTTTTACAATAGCTTTTTAATAATTAATTAAAATAATTAATTGAAATATATTTTGTTATGTTTTGGATTATCTGTCTTGCATCGTTTCTAATGTTGATCGTATTTTTTTTATAGATCCACATTAGTGATACAAAATGGGCGTTAGTCTATGAATGAAACTTTGGATTCCTTTAGGGAACTGATTCTTGTTTTTTGCTTCAGGATTTTTCTCCTGATGGTCTTCTGATGAGCTTCATGAACGAAAGATCCTAATAATTCCGTGCTTATTCCTTGTTTTTCATTTCTGTGCAAAACAATTGTCAATTGAATTATTTTGGAATTCAACAAGAAAAAAATTAATAAAGGCTTGGTCATTGGAATTTAAAATACTATTGTTTCTCTATTAGAAGAAAAGACCATCGAAGCCCCCGAGACAATCAGGAAATTATTTTTAGCTGTTACGTATTATTAATTATTACTAAAAAAATCTTCAAGTGTCTAATAAGGCTATTTCCACAACCAGAGAGAAAGTGCGAACCTCCATTGTTTTGATGCTAAACTATGAGAATGACTAGCCCCGCAGCAAATCGAGTGCAACTATATAAAAAAGACATTAGTATCTGGGAATTAATGTCTCCAAAACAAATCTCATTTGCTCAGAAATGTAATTCACCTCCAGGAGGATATAGACTCACTAAGTTGCTAATTCGCTGAAGAATTAATTTACTTGCTATAAGGCAGTGACCCTAATATTATTTAGTAATCCAATGAATTATAATGCAACTTATACGGATGAAATTGACTTGTTAAATTAGGATTCAAAATCAACTGCGAAAACTCTTTTATCCCTTCCAAAATCCATGTTTAACAACGATGGAACATATAAGGAAGCCTTACCCCGAGGAGAACATTAGTAAAAAATAAAATTTATATAGGAATATTCGCGGGAAAATTGAAACAACGTTTCTACGTTCACAGATATTCATTTTTGAACCCGGATGTGAACAGTAAAACTGAATTGACTAAAACATTGGTGGTTCTTGAAGAACAAAAGTTTAACACCAATCGTTTCTTGGTCCAGTCTGTGTAATTCAAATACTCCCAGAGGATTTAGACACAGGTGTAATTTGTGCCTAGAAGCGAAAATTAAATTCCTAAAATACGAAGATAGTAATATTTTAAACAAGAGAGATTAATTGACGGCCAAATGTAGACATAGACACAGATTTAAAATTACGTAACGAAAATGGGCTATCTCACTAGTGTTAACCTTAATATCATTGAATTGTTGTTTTTAATATATTATTTAATTTTAGATTCTTTGAAATAAAAATACCATTTTGGGGAATAGAAATAGTATAAGGGTTCTTGATTTCTGAATCGTCCGGGTCGGATCTAACATCCCCGACATTATACGTGCATACACAAACATATGAATTATTAGAAGCAAAAAAACAACAAAAAAACAACCTAACAAACAAAATCTCGTTTAGCTTAGGTATTAGCATCTTAAACATTTTGTGCAACTAATTAATACAAACAAATTTTTTAAAAAGAAATACATAAAACAAATAAATACATAAAATAAATAAATGAAGAATTTGTTATATTACATATTATTTCTGCCAAAAACAAGAGATTAAATGAATTAAATATTTCAAACAAATAACTGAAGAAGATCGCGAAGATCGAAAGCTCTCGAGATGGATCATAAAACAAACCCTAACCCTAACCCTAACTCTAACCCTAACCCTAACCCACACCAACCATCCTTCAGTACTTTGTTCTCACTTGAGCAGCGAATGGTGGAAGGAGACTTGATTCTGACGTACAATATCAGCAATTCAAATCTACCTTTCGAGAAGTTTTTCACCCTAGCGCAAGTCGCAGTCTCCGCAGACAATAGAAGAAAGGAAACATTCTGTACCCGTGTTTCTGCTTCATGGAATAAACTGCCAGAGGAGGTCGTAACGATGACTAACATATCCAGGTTTAAAGCGGAATCGGACAAACATTCAGACTGTATGTGCATGTAAATATATTCTGCCTGTCCCTTTACATGGATTGTTGCACTTTGCTATTTTTTGCACTTTGCTATTTTTAAAAATTTAATTTGAAAAGTCGAGAAAATAATTTTTTTTAAAAATCTAGTTTTTAATCAAACCTCCCTGGATAACGACATGCTGCTAAGCTATACTCTCTTATCTCTCCCTCTCGATCCTTCCTCTCTCTTTACCAACCCCTCTTTCTACCAACCTCGCTCTCTCTACCATCCCCCCTCTCTCTCTAGTCCCTTCTGTATCTCTCTTTCTCTACAAATCCTTCTTTCTACCACCCTCTCTCTCTCTCTAGCACCCCCTCTCTCTCTAGTCATTTTGTTTGCAATGTTTTATTTAATTTTCTGATTTCCGTCGAATGTGTCTCAGTTCCATAGGTTTCTGTTATTTCGACCATCAAGTAATTTTGTGAAATCATTATAAAACGATATTAACTTTATATAAGACAATATTCGCAGCTGCAATGCGACTGTTCACCAGACGAACACTTCCGTTTGTCTATGATAAATGTTGTTATAATGCGGTGATTGGAATACTGACAAAAGTGGAAGAGACACAGAGAGAGAGAGAACATGGCGGATCAGGTGGGACTGTATACGCACATGGTGTGGCACAATGATCCGCCATGTGTATCGTTTTTTGTTTTTTTTATTGTTGTGTTCTTTTGTTATTCGTTTAGGATAACAAAAGAACTCAACAATCTAAAAAAAAAAACGATAATAAATATCTCAGACAATTTCAATAGATACAAGAAAATAATACATCCGTCTAGAAATGTTAGCAATATTAGCGACGGCTGTTCAAAAATAATGGTGAAACGTCTGCTTTACATGCTCGCGTGTGTTGGACATCTTTTAGACATTGACCTCGATTTTAACCAATCTCTGCGCAGGTCTTTATTTATCCCTCTTTCTCTACAATACTCCCTTGATACTTGGGTACTTATGCAGATTGACATGACATGACATGACATGACATGCCCTCCTAGAGAGACTATGGGCACCCCTGAAAGGGGTTGGCTGCGCGTGTAATTGTGAAGCAAGGGTTGCGCAATTCCTAACAACACTTCTCATGAGTCGGCACTGCTTGATTCCAATGGCAAGCAGTTCAAGACGACTGGAAACAATGCCGAGATAAGCAGAGAGCACATACAGCACCTGGTATTCCCAAATGGTCACCCATTTAGTACTGACCAGACTCGACGTCGCTTAACTTCGGTGATCTAACAGGAACCGGTGTGTCAACGTGATTGTTCAGATTAGGACTCAAGTTAACCATAACCCTAACTCTAACACTAACTCTAACTCTAACCCCTACCAATAACCCGAACGCTAACCCTAACCCTAACCGACGTCAAGTCGATTTTAGCTTTGGCCCTAATAGTACGGTCACTCGTTCCTATGTTTTTCATGGCCTTCCCTTGCCAACTGGCCTTTTTTGCTTAGTTCATTTCTGAAGGAATGTGATATTAAGACTTTATCATATTTACTTGTTTAGCACAGAAATATAAACTAAATTAATAAAAAACATGAGAATTATTAATATTTAAGAATGTTGTAGTTTGCTTGAAGCATCGTGCGTAATTTTGGATATAAGTATATATGGCGTAATGTATAGATAAGTTTGAATTTTAGAAGACTGACAATGTAAGGTAATGGACATTGGATGAATTGAAAGAATGTCTGGCTGAGAAACGAGATGATAATAGACATAGATAAGAAACAATATGTAATGTAATCATGTTATTTTTATGTTTTTACTTTCCTTGAACCAATCGGGTTTTATACGGTGTCTAAGTTTTTCTAATATTTCGAGGTAATACCTACTTTTCAAAGTGAGTCCATATCAGATCCACGAGTGTGTCGTATATTTAACGAAATTAAAATATTTTATTTACATTATTTTTTTTTTATAATTACTAGCTATACCCACTCGGCGTTATCCAGGATTTATTGGTTGCACATTTACAAATTAATTTAAATTAAAAGTAACATTTAAAAAATAGGCAAGAAACAAAGTAAACTAAAAATAAAAATGTGTAACTCACGTATAGGCGAAAAACATGCATACACAGAAACACGTAAAGTAATCACAAAATGTTATTAATATAGAGAAAGAATAAAATAGAAGAAAATATGAAAATGCTCCATAATAACTCAAATAATGTAAGGGAGATAAGTCATATTTTAAACGTAACAGATTTATCTCCCTTATATTATTTGCTTCATTATTTAATTTTCATTATTTAATTATTTAATATTGTTGCCGTTGTATCAATCTTTTTAACTGGAATACAAAATAAACAAATGTTCACCTGATGAACACCTCTGTTTTTCTATAATAGATATTGTTTGAATGCTGTCACTAGAATACTGAAAATAGGAAAAAAAGAGACACAATTTGGTGGATCAGATGAGATTATATCCATACATGGTGTGGCATAAAGAATTGAAAAAAAAAACTATCTAGGAAGAAACATAATTTTGAATTGATATGAGAAAATAATGATAGAACTGTCTAGAAAAGAATTATGTTAAAACAGTATGTTTTCACATAAGGCTAGGGTAAGGATAATTAACAAACAAGAGTTACAACTACTTTATAGGATCTGACATTATTGGAGGCAGTACGTGGCAGAGAAGCGAGATCGATTCTGCAGACTTAGTTTGCGGACGTAATTGTAGACAAGTCATATGACCCGTTATTTTTATAAGTTCGTCTTTTTCCTGATAATAAGCCGCCATTTGTACGACGTCAAAGTGACCAGACGTATTTTTCGAGGTCAATCACCCTACGTGGGTGGGTCTGGAACTTACCATATTCAGTATGCTGCAAGTCGGGGGAGATTATAACACATCACCCAATAAGTCCCTGGTCTGATATATAGATTGCGCAACTATTAAGGAATCTATATGTACTTACTTTAAAATATCATGTGTCAAAATTTGAGACCATCGCATTATTATTTTATACATTACAGTTATTTAAATGAAGCTACCGTTGCAAATCTTTAAAAAAATGAAAACGTCTGAATTTCCTGTGTTGATAAAGCATTGCTTTCTGATAGGAATAAATACTGTTCAAGCAAAGATACGTGTTATTTGGACTCTGCTCCGTCGGAAACGATGGTTAAGAGATGGTATGCTAACTTTCGACGCTGTCGTATAGACACCAATGATGATGAACACTGAGGTCGCCCAAATTGACCAGTTGTCCCGGAAAATAAAGTCCACAAACTCGTTTTGGCCGATCGTAAATTGAACTCGCATGAGATAGCAGAGAAGTTGAAGATATCAGAAAATAGTGTATTCAACATTTTGCATGGCTATTTGTCAATGAGAAAATTGTGTTCAAAGTGGGTGTCGCATTTGCTCACAATCGATCAAAAACAACAACGTGTCGCTGATTCAGGGCGTTGTTTGCATCTGTTTCAACGCAACAAAAAGGAGTGTTTGAAACATGGATCCACCACTAAAAGCAAATTTTACTCAAAGAATCGATGAACGTCACATGCAGAAATAAGATCCGATATTTACGCCTTTGGAATTTTTATTTTAGATTGTTTTTAATTGCATCCTGAATGTTTTTTTTTTTAACCCTTTGGACATTTTTCACAGCCATTGCT
>OY744516.1:16293934-16306434 GCA_963556195.1 Sepiola atlantica | reverse complement strand
TAATAATAATAATAATAATAATAATAATAATAATAACCGACCCAACAGAGACAAAACACTTCTGGAGCAAGATATGGGAAAAGTCTCAAAATCACAACAAAAATACCAAATGGTTGAAAAACATGAAAGACGAACTACAGGAAATTGATAAAGGAACAGAAACAGAAATAAATGAAGAAACGATGAAAGATGTATCCACAAAACAGACGTACCAGAGTGGATGACCAAAAGAAAGGACAAGTTAATACAAAAAGACACAAAAAGAACGATCCCAAGCAACTAGAGGACAATAACCTGCTATTTTTATGAAAATCGCTCTGCGCAAGGCATGAAGCAACTTGATGTAAGAAGTTAAAAATAAATACTACTTCAAGATAAAAAAAAAACTAGCCAACGATAAGTGTTAGGTGGATAAATTCCGATCGAGAAAACAGCAATTCTTCGCCCTTTGTCAGAAACATCGCTCATGGAATGTGAGGACTAAAGGACAAATGTGGAAAATTCGAACGGCACAACTAAGATAACAAATCTACTAATTCCCGAACAATTGTGGACTGCTCCCCGAGAAACAAAAAAATATGCCGGGAAGGAAAAAGAAAGACGCATGATCTGCTATACATAGATAAAAAAAAAATCCTGAAGGAGGTAAACATCAGAAAAAAGAACATATCCATGGCATGAATTGACTACAAGAAAGCGACAGAATCTCATGGATAATTGAATGCTTAAAAATGTACAAGATACCCGACAGGATTATTAATCTCATTAAGAAGGCAATGGGAACATGAAGGTTAGAACTGCCAGCTGGAGAACAACACCTGACTGAGATTTTAAAAAAAAATACAGAGAGGCATCTTACAAGGAGACTCCTTATCACCACTACTGTTTATTATAGCCATGATGCCACTGAACTATATACTCAGTGATGCCGGATACAAGTTTACATACACAAAGCAAAGAATAAATCAGCTCAAGTACATGTACGACATGAAGCTATTTGCAAAAAGCAAACAGGAATTGGAACATCTGATAAATACGACTAATGTCGTCAGACAGATCATTCATATGGAACTTGGAATGGAAAAATGTGCACTGATAGAGATGAAAAGGAGAAACTGGAGACGACAGAGGTCATGAAACGACCCAATCAAGATGAGATGAGGGTGCTAGGCGAACAGGATAGCTATAAATATTTGGGAATTCTGGAAGCAGACGCCATAAAATCTACAGAAATGAAAGAGAAGATTAGAAGAAAATACCTGAGAAGAACAAAGAAACTCTTAGAAACAGAATTATATAGCAGAAATCTAGTGAAAAGAATAAACACCTGGGCAGTATCACTAATAAGATACTCTAGACTATTTATAGGCTGGACTAAAGAACTCAGGCACCTTGACCAGAAGACTAGAAAATTAATGGCTATGCAGAACGTACTACACTTAAAAGACGATACAGACTGACAATACGTAAAAAGTAACGAAGGAAGATGACTGGTAAGTATAGAAGACTGTTTCAAAGACACAAAAAAGCTGTAGAAATACATAGCCCAGGACACAAAAAGGCTGATCATCGCAGCAAGAGACACTATCCCAATGAACAACTCGGGTAGCACCGAAACCAGAAACAAAAAGATAAGAAATCAAAAGTGGAAAAACCCAGCTAGATGGACGTTTCATAAGAATGACCAGAGAAAAAACAAAACCAACATTTCTGGCCATGGATAACAAAAGGACACCTGAACAGAGAAACGAAATCTCTATTGTCAGTTGCACAGAGCAATGCGATTAGGACAAACTACATTAAAGCTAAAATAAATAAAACCCATGGAAAACAGTAAATGCAGATTGTGTGGACAAAGAGACGAAATAGTAAATCACATAATAATTCAATGCAGCAAACTAGCCCAAAATGAATACAAGAACAGACACGACTGCGTGGGGAAAGCAGTGCACTGGGAACTATGCCCACGACTGCATTTCGAACATGTGGACAAATGCTACAAACATAAACCAGAGACAGTATTGAGAAACGGAAATAAGAAAATCCTCTGGATATGGAGGTTCAAACAGTTAAACTTATACAAGCAAGAACACCGGATATCATAATAGTCAACAAGAAGGAAAAATCCTGCTAAGTTGTAGATTTTGCCATTCCAACAACCACAGAGTGAAGATCAAGGAGATGGAAAAACGAATCAAATACATAGAAATTGCCAGAGAATTGAAAGTGGTATAGAGCATGAAGAAAGTCAATATAATACCAATAATCGTAGGAGCACTAGGAACAGTCCCCAAAAAACTGGGAAAAAAGACTGGGAGAAATTGGAATCAAAGGGATCACGGAGACCATACAAAGGGCGGAAACTGCAAGAAATCTCATAGACTACTCCCCCCTCCAAATGATATCATCAGCCTCGGCTGATACCACACAAAATAGTCGTGAAGGGTCAAGGAGGATGGGAAAACCAAGGAGAGTACTAACCAGACTTCTACTAAAAAAAGTGCGGAGAGTACTGGGACTTTAGTGGGGCTTATTGACACGCAAATTTTAGAAAAGACTAATGGTCGTTACCAGCGAGAAATCAATGGTAAGCGGCTGTTGCGATACCGCAAGGTCATTTGCGGTGGTTATCGAAAAGAGTAGATAGTACTAGAAATCTAGGGAGTCTAGTTGTTACTCAGACTCCAGGGAACACCGCCAGTTATTATCAGTGAGAAATCCTAGTGGGTAAAATAGTAATTAAAAAAGCAATGGAAACATAGAGACTGATACTGACAGGTGGGGGACAATACCTAACTTAGATAAGAATACAGAGGGCATCTTCCAAGGAAATTCTCTATCACCTGTTACCATTGAGCCGTAGAATTCTTTCGCCCGACCACTTAGAGAACAGGGGGCGTAAGCGAACGAGCCTCGCCCGCCTGAATGCTACTAAGAGATGTGAACAACAGTGACCACGCCGTGTTTGGTTCTTTACTTTCACTTTTCATCCCTCGCCCAGTTGACACCAGATGTAGGCATGAATCTTTTCCCCTACTTGTTTCAAAGGAGCAGCCCGGAAAAGGGATATAAAATTATAAAGAAGGATACAAGTGATCATATCGTACAAAATGCTAATTCCCGGGCCAAACACCACGGCGAGAAATTATAGGTTTTTTAATAAGTCAGTTATATAATATATTTCGATAAACCCCTCTTACGAAAAGCATGAAGTCGCTTGCTACCCGTATTTGAAGACGGAATCATCCTTTCCTGTCTACTAACGTTGGATTTTATAAGGATAAGTTAGATATCGAGATATCCTTCAGCTAAGTAAAGAAACCCATCTCGTCACTATCTCTATACATATTCCCACATTGCCCAACGTACTTTTTTTCTCCATTTTTCTGTATTGACACACACATCGCATCACATTTCAATTGAACAATAATACGTCTATCTCCCATCCTTCGAGGACCACATTTCTGAAATAAAACTTTCTTCAGTTTTATATCTATATATCATTGTCTGTGTTTTTCTTTCACCTTGCATTGTATTTCGTGTTTTTGCTTATTAGTTCTCACAAAACATCGTTAGGTGGACTGACGGAGGTGTAAAAAGGACAAAAGATATAAATTAGTCACGAATACGGGTGGTGACACACCGCTGCTGTTCGTCATAACCATGATGTCATTCAACAACATACCCATAAAATGTGATACCGCATACAAGTTTACTGACACAAGAGAAAAATTTTTTAAAAACTTAATGTATATGGATGACTTGAAGCTATTTGCGAAAAGCAAAACAAACAACTGGACATGCTAATAAAGACGATCAGAATCCTGAGCCAAAACATTCAAATGGAATTCGGAATGTGCACTGCTAGAGATGAAAAGGGAAAACTGGAGACAGCGAAGTGTATAGAACGGCCTAACGAAGAGGAGATTGGGGCGCTTGGCGAACATGATACCTACAATTATTTGGGAGTTATGAAAACAGACACATCAACTCAACAAAAATAGAAGAGAAGATTGGAAAAGAATACTTGAGAAGAACAAGAAAACTCTTAGAAACTTAATCATATAGCAGGAATTTTGGAAAATGTGTAAACACCAGAGCTATTTCACTAATAATATATTCTGGGTCATTACTAGACTGTGGAGAAGTGACGATGGTTAAGTGGATAACGACACTATCACTTTCACTTAGGGATGTTGGCAACCTTCACGTGGTCCTTCCCGTAAGTACCCGATGTCTTTCTAGAAATAATTCTAACTAGAAAGGTATCGGGGAAACCAATGCCAACAATAGAATCATCTGATTCACACGAAATGAATGAATGAATGAAGCAGGCTGAACCATAGAAGAACTGATTTATCTTGACTAGAAGATATGAAACTAATGACCATGCACCATGGATGATAGTGATCGACTATACGTGAAAAGTATAGAATACTGTTTGGAAGACGCAAAAAAGAATTCGGAAAATACAGAACCCAGAACCCAGAAAGGCTGATCACTGAAGCAAGAGACACCATCAAAATAAAGAGCAGCGAAATGAGAACAGAAAAGTGGAAAGAAAAACAACTACATGAACGATTCATAAGAACGACAAGGGAAGTTACTCACGAAAACACGTGGACATGGCTACGAAAAAGACACTTGAACAGCGAAACAGAATCGCTACTGACAGCTGCACAGAACAATGCGATTCGAACTAACTATGCAAAGTCTGTGGACAAAGAGACGAAGCGGTAAATTACATAGTAAGTGAATGCAGACAACTTGACCCAAAAGAATACAACAACAGACACAACTGTGTGGGTAAGACAATACATCGGGAACTATGCAAACGACTGCATTTTGAACGCGCAGACAAATAGCACAGACACAAACGGGAGGCAGTATTGGAAAACGAAAATTACAAAATCCTCTGGAACATGGAGGTACACCCATCCAAGCAAGGAGACCGGATGTCATATTAGTCAATAAGAAGGAAAAAACTGCCAAGTCTTTGCTGTCCCAGGGTTGATATCAAGGAGACAGAAAACGAAACAAATACACGAAACTTGTCAGATCACTGAAAGAAAAATGAAACATGAAGAAAGTCAATAGAATACCAATAATTGCAACATGATGATGATGATGATGATGATGATGATGATGATGATGATGATGATGATATCTTGGCTTGGTAAATAAAGTCGCCAAAGAATTTCGTTAAACGTATGAATTGAAAAAAGGAAAAAATAACTAAAAGATAATCGCTTAAAATGTCTTTACAAAATCAATGACGATTATAGTTCGTTTAAAAATTCGGTGGAGGAAAATTTTCGAACGTCTATAAATTCCTTCGTCTTATTTCGTTTCGTATCTCTCTCCATCTACCCCATGCCTTTCTTTTTACATACACAACTTGGGAAATACATGCTACTGTGGGATACGTATTGCTCTCTCTCGCTCTCTCTCTCTCTCTCTCTCTCTCTCTCTCTCTCTATATATATATATATATATATATATATATATATATATATATATATATATATATATATATATATTAATTACATCCTCGTCGGCTGAGAATGTTACCACGGGATGTATGTTTAGTTACTCCCTCTGCAGTTGAGGCTTGAGAAAGTCAGAGCACTCGGTGAAGTGCACTCTGGTCTAAAAAATGACAATTATATGAATATCTTTATCAAATCGATGCAGGCAATATTCAATTGAATTGTTCAGTAATTATAAACACAAAAACAAATCAAAGTCCAGAAAATATTATTTTCAAATATGACAGGCGAAATAAGTAGAGACAATAAAGGTCAAAATATATAGTTCAGGATGGATTCAATTTTTTTACTATCCTGCTATGACAATGATAATAAACTGAAATTTCTGAAACATATGTATGCAAGGACAGATATTGTTGGTGTTGAATTTTTCGGGTCATGATTATTACAAAATATTAATTATGTCATAAATTTTGTATTCTACTGAATTATATTATATGAGCTCTGTTTGACTTTAAATGTTAACCATTGAGCTCAATTTTACCTGCAGTATTTATTTGCAAGGAATATCTCTTGCATTTCTGGAGGAGTTTTCTCCCCCTTTCAGTTTAAGAGTGCTCTCTTAAATGTATCCACTAAACGTTCGATTGATAGTGAAAAGGTGTTTGATACTGTTGTTTGCAAGAAATCTGTGAATTTTGCTGAAGTGAATGCAGTACCATTGTCAGAAACTATAGTCTCTTGTACTCCAAATCTGCTAAAAATGTGTTGCAGTTTTAAGATTGTTCCCTTCAGAGGTAATACGGTTCATTAGATAACTCTCAGGTGGTTTACTAGTAGTAGAAAACATTTTCCATCAATGGGTCCTGCAAAGTCAATATGAAGACGTGACCAGGGTGAATCTGGAATAGGTCACGAAAAAAGTTTAGCTTTTCTCGGAGCTTTTGCAGCTAACTGACATTTTGAACAGTTTGGGCTCAGTTTTTCTAATTGTTTGTCCATGTTTGACCAATAGACATAGCTACATGCTAAGGCTTTCATTCTGCTAACACCTTAGTATCCAAATGCGGAAATTATTTTAAGACACAATTTTGCAATTTTAAAGGAACCATCAACCTTAGACAATAATCACTGACGCTGAAAAAGGGCTGAAGGTTTTTGTCTTTACATACCTTAGACCATTTTGTATGATGGAAGTGCAACACTGATTTGAGTAAGAAGTCGGAAGCTGTGGCCTCGTAATCATTTGTGAAGTAACTGGCAGTGCTCTGACAGTTGATGAGAGTACTGAAGTAATTTCTGGTTCCACAGATAATGCTGAAATCACTGAATCCTCTTTGACTTTGGTGTGCTTATCCATGAGTCTGGATAAAGCATATGCATGTCCAATTGCATCAGTTGAATAGTATCTGATGGAGAAATCATAATCCAACAGCATAATGGTCCATCTTTGCAGGCGGTTAGCTGTGTAGACAGGGACACCTTTATTGGATCCGAAAATGCTAACAAGAGGTTTATGATCTGTGATCAAGGTAAAGTGACGTCCATATATCATCTTGTGAAATATTTTGCAGCAAAAATTATCGCCAATGCTTCTATCTGAATATAGTTTCGCTCGGCAGGTGTCAGTGACAGCTCCAACACCATAATCCGATGAATTAGAAACAACAATATCCATGGATGGGTTGTAGTGTGTGAGCAACATATCCGTAGAAAGTAAATATTTAATATTATTGAAAACAGATTGATACTCAGTGGTCGATTTCCATGTTACATCCTTTTTTTAAAGATTGAGTGGTGCACGAATTCAATGAAGTTCTGGCAAAATGCGCGGTAGTGGCTAACCTGTTGATATCGTCGATGAATGCTGCAACTCTTGTAAATCCGATTAACATTGCATCCATCGTTTGCTGAAATATGGCTGGGGCTGGTTTGATTCTGAATGGAAGGTGGTTGAATCTAAACAGTCCCTTGTGAGTTTTGATTGTCAGAAGCTCTTTTGACTCCTCTAACTGCAGGAAAGCATTTGAAAAATCAATTTCCGCAAAACAAGTTACACCATTTAATTTTGAGAAAAGATACCCTTACAAAGTTATGCATTTAATCCTGTGGAATAATCTTCCATTCCCTTTTTAGACCACAAAAATCGGAATTATTATATATGTCTTAAAACAGACTTTAATTTTAGAGATTATTTTGATTTGGTGCAAAATCCTAAACAATCCTGAAAAACATTTCCAAATTTAGACTGGAGTATTTCTGTCAATTGTTTATCAATGTCAGAAACTGGTGAAATATTTAAAGTGTTAAAATCACGCTTGAGGGGAATATTGAAAAGTCCTAAATTCTCTATCCAATACAAACCCAACAAATTCAAACACGAATCAAACGACAGATAGCATGTTCCAGTAAATTCTTTTTTATCAAAAGACACATTACAACTCAACTCACCAGCCGTCAACGCAATTGTGTCGCCTGACGCACTTCTAGCTATATGCTGCATTTCTGTTGACTCCGGCGTCTCAATGTTTTCCCATGTTGATCGCGAGATGAGGGTAATGTCCGAAGCTGTGTCCAGTTGAAATGTAACTGGGTTGCTATTTACAGCAACAGTGATGAATTTTCTGCGAGATTGAAAATCGATTTTAAATGTCGCAGAAACAGAGTTTGAATTTGATTGTCCCAGGGGTTTTCTTTAATTTCTCGTGTGTCAAATTTGAGTGACTTCTATGCGTGTTCTTGCCTTTTTGAGGATTAAAAAATTCGTTCTTTGTGTCCGAATTTGAAGCATTCCCTACATTTATATTTTTGAATAAAACGTGAAAATGCATTTCACCAGAATTCCAACAAGAACTTGGAGCAATCTTACTTGTTTGTTTGAACACTGTTTGTTGTGGATGGATTTTTGTATTGTTGAGCCATCATTGTGTTGCGTTTCAGGCTTAATAAACGTTGGCATTCCGTAGTGAGAACTTTAACTGTGACATCTTTATTTTGATCCAGTCTTGAGAGTAAATGTGTTCGAATGTCTGAATCCTCTGGAGATTGAAGTCCAGATATTAATATAAGACATTTAAATTGATCTTGTGAGGGATTTCATTTGAAATCTTTGGAATTCAAGATTTACTTTACCGGTAAAAGTAATGCAATCATTTTTTGTCATTTTTAAACAATTATAGCGGACGTTGAAAAGCAATTTCTGAATTCTGAAAATGTCTGTAAGTTGGTCAATTGTCTCAGAGATAGACACATCATTCGCTTGTTTAGGAAGAATAAAATTTATGTAACGATTATATTTTTCTGCTCCTATTTTTTAAATAATAAACGTACCTTATTAGCATCGTCAATATGGGAAAATTCAGTTGAAAAGATGTCTTTCCAACGTCCAAACCATGAATCAAATCGAATGCAAGGGGAGTAACTCTGACAAGTTATCTTCCTTTAATATGTCGATTCTGAATGTCTCATTTTTCTAGCTAACATATATATGTGTGTGTGTGTGTTTATGTTTGTGTGTGTGTAATATTATACAAACATTAGAAACAGTCTATGTGGATCAACCAACGTTTCGACGGGACTACAAAGTGAGCTAAGACATTAGAATTGCCCCAAAGAAAACTAACAGGATAAAATCGGCGAGTCAAGAATTAACGTCATTAAACGCGTTATTTATTTTTTCTACGGGTAAACAATTTCTCCCACCTACCCGAATACATTTGAAGGGCGCATGCACACCCAATCCACGCGAGACGCATGAGACTTCTTACCCTCTCCCCTCCCCTCAACCGCCCAGACGACATGTATACTCAAATCTACCGCAAGCAATTCAAACCAACTTAAAATGTACACCTATCATCTAGACATGTGTAAAACTACCTCTTCCACATACACAACTAAGAGTCTAAGTATAAATTTGAATATTAGAACCCAGTTAAAGGTAGTAGTAAATTTATTTCGATATAGAGTTTTCCTTAATCAGTCCGACACCTAGTTAATGCTAAACTTCTTTCTGGTCATCAGTACGGATTTAGACAAGCACGATCTACTACGGATATCCTAACGGTAATCTCTGAATGCATATATCATACACTGGACAAAGCAGGTGAAGCTAGGGCGGTAGAGCTTAATATATCCAAAGCCTTTGACAAGGTCTGGTATAAAGGGCTTCTCCTAAAAATTTACTCATATGGTATTACTGGACAAATATTTAATATAATTAGATTCTTGCTAACCAAAAGAAAGATCCAGGTTGTCCTCGATGGCCGTTCATCTAAGCAACATGACATAAATGTTGGTGTACCCCAGGGATCCATCCTTGGACCTCTACTGTTCCTGATCTTCATAAAGGATATCCCTGATGTCATTGAGACTGAGATATGTATATTTGCTGACGACACCACGCTCCACTCTCGTCATGTGGGCAAAACGGACGCGCACATATCCGAGGCAATGGCTGAATACTTAGAAAATGGCCTCCAGGCTGTAGTGGATTGGGGTCATAAATGGATAGTAACTTTTAATGCCGCAAAGACAAAGCATCTTTTCGTTCAATAACTACAAAGAAACCTCTTCAACCACTGATTGCCATGGCAAATAACACTCTACCCAATATTCCAACGTTCAAACTCCTCGACCTAACATTCACAGGTAACATGAATTGGAACAAATACATAGAAAACATTGGCAAGGCTGCTGCAAAGAAAGTGGCCTCCCTCTACCTGGCTAGAACACTTCTCACACATAACAGTGTGATATATCTGTACAAAGGGACTATCCTCCCATGCATGAAGTATTGTTGTCACATCTGGGCTGGTGCACCATCCACTAGTCTCTCCCTCTTAGACAAGGTCCAAAAATATAGTCTCTAATCTGATAGGTCCCTCACTATCCACCAAGCTCCAGTTTCTGTCCCATCGTTGCAATGTTGCACCATTGTGCCTGTTTTACAAGTACTTCAATGGAATGTGCTCCGATGAACTTACTGCTCTGGTGCTTCATCGACGTAAATACACTCGACCAACCCGACAATCAGCTAAATCACATCTATTCACTGTGGAGGTATTACAGTTTGAAATTACCGAGTGAATATAACTATAGGAAACTTAAGTGTGAAAGACGAAAGACAATGTCAGTCTTTCGTCTTTCACACTTAAGTTTCCTATAGTTATATTCACTCGGTAATATAATGCGGGTGTAATGAGTGAATGAATGTGTGTATCATATTGCAAACTGTGTCTCTATTATATGTGTATGTAAATATTTAATATACAGTGGAATGTATGTGACTGTAAATATGTCTAGATTATTGGAACAAAAATAAAAATTGCCTCGGTGTAAAAGGACTTCTCCTTCACTTACCGATAACAGAATAGTCAAAGTGTAGCATAAGAACAGATACTACACTTTGTTCTTAAGCAAAAGGACAACATTAGTACATATTAAAACTGAATGCTATAGAAAATAGTCTATCGGAGTCGGCTACACTAGGTGTTTATTATTTTTGTTAGGTTTCTGGTGACTACTTTAGTTTCAATCAGATTTCTTTTTCTTCTTGGGTGTTCTCTTTTTATTACGTCTCGCATGTGTATCGTGCTATTTTAGGCCTCTGTTCGCACGGGCGATTCTGTGCCGCTTACGGATGAGGTGTTAAAAACCGTCAATTGTTCCCCTGTTACCATCGAAATCTCAATTCTCTCCTATAGAAAACATCGCTTCTTGTAGAGCAGGATTCATGAGTTTCTCTCTTAAACGCAGTGTGACGCAAGTTCGTTTAACGAGGGTATAGCCACTTACCCTGAGTGGCACTCTGACTGGGCACAAAAGTAGCCTAGAACGGACTTATCTGCATTCCCCTGTAGGGACGCATCAGGCGACTGGTTATTAACCAACACTCTTCCCGAATGAGGACGTAATGCTTGAGAGGATGCACCTTATCGGTCATAGCCGAATCATACCCCATTCCGAAAAGAAGGGTGACTAGCCCTGATACAACCGGACATAATCTATGGCAAGACCGGGTACATCCGGCAAGGGATTATGGGACATGTTCAGTGAGTCAGCACTTTTTAAAAGTTATTACATAAATACATTAGATAATTTCCAAATTAATACTATTTAACATTGAAAAAAGTCTGAAAAATACGGAAAAAATGCGACCCTATGTCGGAAACTGGTCCGGTTGACCCTCAGTAAGTGAATCGTTTTTTGCGATTTTGAGATATTATGATCCCAGGATGTGTGCGGTCCTGAAGATGTCAACTTTTTGACATGTCGCCGCGTAGTTTTTGAGGAGAAGCTTCACAGACAGACAGACAGACAGACAGACAGACAGACAGACAACTGAATACAAGAAGGATAACAATGCGAAGTTTGGCTAGTATGACCACCCAACGCAGAGACAGATACTACACTATGATTATCAACTAAAGTGACAAGCAAATACATGCTCTGTAAAGCTGTAAAGCCGGAGCACCGCGTAGTGATATTTCTCGACGGCGCTGTTCGATGTGCGCAAATCCGGTAACAGCGCGAGATAATGAAGTTTTTAATGAAGCTCATGCACAAACAATGGCTGGGTTTCCCGACTGTTGGTTAACCGTTTAATTAAGAATGGCCTCTCCATCGGCATCCGTTTAGTCTAGTTAATCTTCCCGCCGTGCCGTCCTCGTCGCCATCTTGCTCGTTCGACAGCTACCATAGTTAAAATCGGATTAAATCCAGTCAGACCGTTGTGTCAATATATTGAATTATCCTCATCCTTATTATTCGACATAGCTATTAACATTGGAACAACCCCCAGCCTTGCTGTTCCCAGCGCCATTTTGTGTTCACAGCCTTCCTGGGTCGATGTTGCGTTTTGTTTTCGCGCGTCCTTTGTTTATTTTCTATTTTTCCCCTCGACATCCCCACCGGGTCTGCCATTATTTTCGTTTTATTCAATTTAGTTTAAGTCGTGCTGTTCGCAGCCTTTGTTTCGTATAATCTTTGCTTTGTATTTATTATTATTTATTA
>OY744516.1:16246434-16288934 GCA_963556195.1 Sepiola atlantica | reverse complement strand
ACTGCCTCCTAAATCAAAAGTGCCTATCAACCCAAGTGGTCTATGAGGCATCTATCTCCTCAACTGAAAACCCATCCCAGACTAACTATTATATTGGTCTGGCAGGTAACAACTTCAAGGAAAGATTCTACAACAATAAACTCTCTTTCAACAACCCTGACCACCCTGGCCAAACTGGACTTTCACTACACTACCACAAAATAAAAACAAAAAAAGAAACTCCCATAATAAAGTGGAAAATCTTGAAAAAATCTAGCACCTGCAAATCAATAAACTCTCCATGTAGATTATGTTTAAATGAAAAACTGGAAATTATCCACTTTAAAGACAAAAACAAACTCCTAAATAGAAAACAAGAGACATATATCAACTGTAAACATAGTAGACTCTACCTCCTTAGCAACCCACATACCCCACCTTAACCCCACACCAACTTCCCACATAATTAAAAAAAAAAAAAAATTGTTTACAAAAATGAATGATAACATTAACCCCCCCCCATTATACACTACCTTAAAACACATTATAACCCCCTACCCACCCACCCAAATTTAACACCCAACCCCACCCCAACAAGTCCCGATGAATCTATAAATCTATAAATATATAACCACCCCACTAAACTATCAATAACATCAAATCTCTAAGTATTACCTATAATGCACAGCCTCAATAGCCTCTCAGTCATACTACCAATTCTACCAAAATCATCTCCCACATAAACCCATAACTGGGATAGCTATTAACACTGATATCACTTAGACTAATCTAATCTCAATTACTTAACCCTTCGATTACTATCTTGAACACTTAATAATTATTGACTGGTACTTAGTCCTTGTCATTGGTAGTAGAACTATAAAAGCCTACCATCACTTGTAGACTTATTTCGCCCAATGACTTCACAAGTAGCAGGATTGTAATGATGGTGATAATTATTATTATTATTATTATTATTATTATTATTATTATTATTATTATTATTATTATTATTATTATTATTATTATTATTATTATCCTGTTATTTTTATTTTAATTTTTATTTTTATTAATGCTATTATCACTGCGACTATCGTAGGTATGATTAGCATTGTTATCATTATTGTTATTGTAATCGATTTTATTAATGCTAAAAATGGTAATACTTCTTTTATAAAATGATTCCACTAGTATTGATCTTAGTATAATATAATCACAATTAAAAAATATTATCACAACAAAATTCACTACAAATAATGAGCAAGCCATAAATAACTACGTTAAAATAGAATAAAAATAGAATGCAGAAGTAGCAATTAATACCCTAAATTAAAATTATCAAAAATTTTTATCCACATGATAATTACCTATTACAACAAAAATGACAGTTATAACTATGATTATAATTCTATTCTCATTTTAAATTTAACTCACCCTGGCGCCCCCCCCCCGGTCGCCCCGGCTGGAATTGAGGTCACTATGGCCCAGACACGAGAAAACCTCCCACGCAATTTTTTGAAACATGACTTGTTGGGGTCTCCCCCTCCAAGTCATGTTTCATGTCCCCGTCATAGGCAGAGCTCCATCTCTGTCCCCCTCCCCCCACCCAATGCATCTTCAATTTCCTGTTGAGGTGGATTTAAGATCTATGCCATTTGATTCCATTGTAGCCTGACGAAGTTGACGCTATTTGCAAGTGTTAACGAAACAGAATATGTTTTGTCGCAATTAATAGAATAAAATCATCAACAATATATATATATATATATGGGAAATAAAAAAGGAAAAACCAAAAGATGTTTTTTATGTTTTCATCAACGTTTCGTCTTTATTTGTAAGACTTCCTCAGGATGATAATTTTAGGATAATTGTAGGAAAAATGTCATGCAAGTACATGAAAATATTGGGTTGACATGATGGATTAATGAGAATAAGTAGTAGCCATTACTGGGAGCGCAGGACCGAGGTCCAGGCTGAGAGAAGTCAGTGGCAGGGAATGAAATTAATGTGGATGGCTGTGAGTGAAAAAGTGGAGGGTTGGGAGTGTATGAAATTAATGTGGATGGCTGTGAGTGGAAAAGTGGAGGGGTGGAGAAAGAGGAAGAGAGGGGGAGGAGCTGTGTGTTTGGTGTGTAGGTAGTGTCATAGTTTTAGAAAAGATTTGAAGAAATGAAGGTGATTCGAAAATGGGAGGGGTGGGTGGGTTGTTTTGGTAATAGTGTGAAAGAAGTAGTCGAAAGGGTGAAATATATATATATGTATATAGTTGCATTCCAATGACCATGACCATATGAACAATCAATCCATCACCATAACTTTCATTCATTCTTTAAATTTCTTTATTTTTATATATCGGCAGATACCTGTAATTCCTCTTTGTCTCACAAACAAAATTTTGATATTGAATTTGAAAAAAATAAACATAAAAATAAAATATGAATATATTAAAAAAATGGTTTGCGCGTAGTTAAGATAAACAAATAAAAAAGAACAGATGAAAGTTATGGTTATGGACTGATTGTTCCCATAGTAATTGGAAAGCAACTATAAAATATATATGCTCTGAAGCTTATAATACAACTTCATTGAGCTTGCAATTCGAAACATTTTTTGATATTATAAAGAGTATATACTTAAATATATTTTTTTTGTACGATAATTTTTACGTATTTGTTGATTTTTGAAAGAATATATAAATATAAAAGAATGTATAGATATAAAAAAATATAAAAGAATATATAAATATAAAAGAATATATAAATATAAAAAGAATATAAAAGAATATATAAATATAAAAGAATATAAATATAAAAGAATATAAATATAAAAGAATATATAAAAATAAAAGAATATAAATATAAAAGAATATATAAATATAAAAAAATATATAAATATAAAAGAATATATAAATATAAAAGAATATAAAAGAATATATAAATATAAAAGAATATATAAATATAAAAAGAATATAAAAGAATATATAAATATAAAAGAATATAAATATAAAAGAATATATAAAAATAAAAGAATATAAATATAAAAGAATATATAAATATAAAAGAATATAAATATAAAAGAATATATAAATATAAAAGAATATAAATATAAAAGAATATATAAATATAAAAGAATATAAATATAAAGGAATATATAAATATAAAAGAATATAAAAGAATATATAAATATAAAAGAATATATAAATATAAAAAGAATATAAAAGAATATATAAATATCAAAGAATATAAATATAAAAGAATATATAAATATAAAAGAATATAAAAGAATATATAAATATAAAAGAATATATAAATATAAAAAGAATATAAAAGAATATATAAATATAAAAGAATATAAATATAAAGGAATATATAAATATAAAAGAATATATAAATATAAAAGAATTTAAAAGAATATATAAATATAAAAGAATATATAAATATAAAATAATATATAAATATGAAAGAATATATAAATATAAATAAATATAAATATTTAAAAAATATATGAATATAAAAGAATATAAAAATATAAAAGAATATATAAACAAAAAAAGAATATATAAGTATAAAAGAATATATAAATATAAAAGAATATATAAATATAAAAGAATATATAAATATAAATGAATATAAACATACAAAAATATATAAACATAAAAGAATATATAAATATTAAAGAATATATAAATATAAAAGAATATATAAATATAAACAAATATATAAATATAAAAGAATATAAAAATATAAAAGAATATATAAATATAAAAGAATATATAAATATAAAAGAATATATAAATATAAAAAAATATAAACATAAAAGAATATATAAATATAAAAGAATATAAAAATATAAAGGAATATATGAATATAAAAGAATATATAAATATAAAAGAATATATAAACATAAAAGAATATATAAATATAAAATAATATATAAATATAAAAGAATATATAAACATAAAAGAATATATAAATATAAAAGAATATATAAATATAAAAGAATATAAAAATATAAAGGAATATATGAATATAAAAGAATATATACATATAAAAGAATATATAAACATAAAAGAATATATATATATAAAAGAATATATCTATTAATAATGGAGTTTATGTATCTGTCTGTCTGAAGCCGAAACTCCAGTATGACTATTTTACTGAAACTAATCTTTTTGAAATTCTTTATATACTGTCATTAAAAATCGTTCAGACACTAGATAGGTTTTGCCATTTACATAAGTCATTCCTTTAAACCTTCAATTAAATTCATATTTACAAATATACACTTATAACTGCTATTATCAAATTTACATAAGTATTTTCAATATTTTTCGATAAGGTTATATTAATAAAAATTATTCATACAATTAATTTAAGCCATTTTCTTCATAACCGGCGTGTTTTCTAAACCATTTCAATGGCGAGTACCGTTAAAATTGCGAAGTCATTGGATGTTTAATCAGTGGTTTCCTCCCTCCCTCCGGTAATTAAATATGGCGATCTGATTAAACAGCCGGCGTTAATATGGCACGTTAAATATGTAAACAACAATGCTGGCATTCACCGTGCTCAGTTTTCCATTTTTAAAACCGTACTAAGTTTGTTTATTTTCTTTATCTTATTAGCCATTATGTTTTAAAACACTAATTTATTAAATCAAATTGTTTAATTAAAATAATAATTGATTTAAAAATTACTATATAAAAACACGCGCGCGCACACACACATACACACACACACACTATAACGAATTCAGTTCAGGTAAACTTTTTCTTTACGATAATTAAAAAACTATTCGTGTTTACTGTATTTGATTTCTTAATACTTTCATATCCAATATTATCATTTTTTCACGACCTCAACTGAATTTATGATTCCATGTTTTATTTATTAAAAAAAAGATGTGATTTTTTTTCCTTTAATGTCAACAAAATAAACTAACACATTGTACTGGAAAACTATACAACTGATTGTAGAATCAAATTGTTTAATTAAAAAAAGTCATTAAACAAACACACACACACTGTGTTCACTGTATTTGATTTTTTGGTGCTTTTTCAAATTTAGGACCCACGCTAACTTTGACCCCGTCGTTACAGTTAGGGTCAAGGTTAGAGTTAGGGTTAGGTTTTTTTTCCTTTTTAATTAAACATATTTATATGTATGGGGGGGAGGATAAACAAATTGGGGGAAGGCGGTCAAAAAATTTCTTTTTTTCTTTTCTTAACTAAAAAATATTTCTATGAATGGTAATATAAAAAAATTGAGGGGGGTACAAAAACTTTTCTTTCTTTCTTTTTAAACTAAAAGTCTTTCTATTTATGGGCGAGGGTACAACAAAAATCGGGGTAGGGTCGAATTTTTTTTTTCTTTCTTTTCAACTAAAAATATTCTTGGTCATAAACACAGAAAATCAATGTCTAACCACCACAGAAATATGACTGGGGCTCCATCGGTTTCCGCGTGAGCGTTCATTCCTGACGCGGCAGCCTAGCAAAAATATGCGACCAGAGGGAGCATATATTTGCTAGTAAATATAAAAGAATATAAATAGCAAACTCCAAAGTGTAATACAACAAGAATATAATAAAATTAAGTTTGAACAACAAACAAAAGGCAAATTAACAGAATACAAAGGAAAGTGTTGCATCATTTACTGCACTGATGTTCCTTTCTTTCAATAACTTTTAATAGTTTTTTATCGATAGCTGATGTGAAATTTGCTATTGTAGCAACTGATAAGTCATATGCAGCCATTTTTACTTGCTTGCCAAAGATTACGCTGTCAACCATTCGAATAACTATCTCTCTTAAAAGTACTCTACAAGTTCTCTATCGGAGTTAAGCCACAGTAATTGGGTGGAGCGTCCATGTTTTAAATCTCCTACAAATCATTTTACTTGTAACCATGTTTTGGTGAACTTTGAAGCGTGTCTTGGTGCGTTGTCTTGCATAAATATCAACGATTTACGTTTGACTAAAAAGTGGTTATCCAACCACTGAAAAAGATTTCATTCTAGGAAATCACGATAACCTTTAGAGTGCATTTTCACTCCGTCCTCGATTTGAAACGGATCCACAAGCTCACTGCCAACAATATCAGTCCATATTATGAGCCCACTCCACCGTGTTGCCGTTTAACAAGTTGTCTTGAATCACGTTGCTTACAGACCCAATCTCGTTTCAATTCACCAGGCGCATCAACGGTGAACCTTGATTCGTCTGTGAACAAGACCTTACTAAAATCAATTTTCATATATTTCTTAGCCCATTGAACTCGATTTCTCTTGTTTCTTAATTAATATGGGTTTCTTGATTCGATTATTTACATCAGCAAATTGTCTTAATGCTTTGGCCCTTTGTTTCTCTTGAAACTATAGAAGCTACATCGGCCCGAAATATGAATGACTTACTGGCATGCAGATTTCTACTTCTATCACTCTATTTTTTAGAGTCCTGAATTGAGCGCTTGAGATTTCTTTTTTATCGGTTGAATTCAATTCTGATATATTTTCTTGATTGTTCGATGATCCCGTTTTAGATCCTTTGAAATTTGAAACGAAGATTTTTTTTACTAATTTCCTTTATTATTTAGTTTTTTTTTCCGGTGAGTTCTGTTTGCGAGCCATTAAGCTTTATTTTAGCACTTGCAAACAATCTCTAGACACTGAAAAATGCCATAATTACAAAGTCTATCAAATTTCTGTCTGAAATAAAACATGAAAGGCTATATATTTTTTTAACAGTGACAACAACATGCATGCTAAAAAAACATATTACATTTTGTATTATATAAAATAAATGACAAAATAGCACGTGTATATAATCTTAAGACGCACTTTATGTTTTTATGTTGTTGTTGTTGTTTTCAACAAAAAACATATCTTGGAAAATAAATACAAAAATAATTGGATAAAAAAAAAAAAAAATAAAACTGCATGACTAAAGACAAGGGCGTTGTGTGTGTGTACAAATATTACCAGCGGAGTAATCATCACTAGTCTAATGAGACCTGTGATCGGAAAACGATTGCATTTATATAGCTATTCACCATTTTATTATTTTATCACTAGAAGTACTCTACACGAGTCAACGAGTCATTACCGGTGATCGCTCACTGCCAACAACAAGTGGTGTTCCTTGGGGTCTGAGTGACAACAAGTCTCTCCACGTTTACAGTACTCCCCGCTTCTTTCATTAACCGTTGCAAATCAATGTACGTTCTCGCAACAGCTGTTTACCATTTATTTCTCGCTGACAGTAGTCGTTAGCTTTCTATGAAATTTAAATGGCAATAAGTCTCCTCGGTGTTCTAGTGCATTCTTTGCCCTTCCAGTGAAGATCTGGATAGTGCTATCCCCCCCCCCTCGGTCTTTTAATCCCAATATCATGACTATTTTGGAGCGATACCAACCGATACTAGGTTCACCATTTTATTTAGAAGAGGAACTCAGATTATGTAAACCCGCTTATTTTCTATGGTGGTTTCAGTCCCTTTTGTTTCGTGTAATGTTTCTTCGAGGATTCTAATTGTGTTTACGTAGTGTTATTCGATTTCAGTTCATCTATGATCGGTCGGCATCATTGATTTCCGCACCCGAGGGCTTTTCTTAATATGTCAGCCGTTTTCATCAGTGCCGTGTTTTGTTCTGTGTAAATCCTCCCTTTTATTTCAATTTCTCCTAATCTTTTTCAATGTTTTCTTCGGAACTGTTCCGAGTGCTCATACAATTATTGAGATTACAGTTATTTTCTTCATATTACATATTTCCTTAGGCTTTCTAGAAAGCTCCATTTATTTGCTTAATCTTTCTACTTCCTTGATATGAACTGCTGAGACGGCAAAATATGATTTGATACGTTTTCTTCTTCTTCTTCTTCTTCTTCTTCTTCTTCTTCTTCTTCTTCTTCTTCTTCTTCTTCTTCTTCTTGACTATTATTACACCCGTTCTTCTTGCTTGGATGAATTTGTTCTATTTATATCTCCATCCACAGATGATTGTGTGCTTTTCATTTCCTACTACTGTCTCTAGTCTGTGTCTATATCATTTGTCTGTATGTTCAAATAGAAGGCGGTTGTATAGTTTCCCATGCAGTTGTTTTGTATTCTGTTGGGTTTATTTTGTTTCATTCACTTATTGTGTGATTTACTGCTTCGTCTCTTTCGCCATATAGTCTACAGTTAATTCGTTCTGATTACGTTGTTTAGTAGCGTTGTTCCGTTTCTCTGCTGAAGTGTCCTTTTCGTAGACATGTCTATGTGTTTTCAGTCGTCTCTTCTCTAATTTCCAAAATAAATATAGAGAGAGATATAAATCGTCCTTGAAGCTGATTCTCTTTTCATTTTTCTTTCATCGACTTTTTGGTTCCAGTTTCGCCGCTCCCTGTATAATTCATTTTTGGTGTTGCCTTTTCTGGGTGTTGTATGCTATATATTTCTAGTTCTTTTTTTTATATCATCTACACAGTCTTCAAAACTTAGCAGCCCTCTTGACCCTTCTCTGCTTTTTACGTAGATTCGGTCAGTATCATCATCGGGTGTAATGCGTTGTGCATGGTTATTAGTTGCTTCGTCTTTTACTCCAGCAGCTGTCTGAGTTTTTCTTTTGTCCAACCTAGTAATGGTCCAGAATATCTTACTAGGAATACTGCACAGGTATTTATTGCTTTGATAAGGCTTCTCCTCGATAATAATAATAATAATAATAATAATAATAATAATAATAATAAGAAGAAGAAGAAGAAGAAGAAGAAGAAGAAGAAGAATAATAATAATAATAATAATAATAATAATAATAATAATAATAATAATAATAATAATAATAATAATAATAATAATAATAATAATAATAATAATAAGAAGAAGAAGAAGAAGAAGAAGAAGAAGAAGAAG
This sequence comes from Sepiola atlantica, assembly GCA_963556195.1. NCBI lineage: Eukaryota > Metazoa > Mollusca > Cephalopoda > Sepiida > Sepiolidae > Sepiola > Sepiola atlantica. The sequence goes on along the minus strand of OY744516.1, from coordinate 16,280,060 downwards.
AAGAATAATAATAATAATAATAATAATAATAATAATAATAATAATAATAATAATAATAATAATAATAATAATAATAATAATAATAATAATAATAATAATAATAATAATAATAATAATAATAATAATAATAATAATAATAATAATAATAATAATAATAATAATAATAATAATAATAATAATAATAATAATAATAATAATAATAATAATAATAATAATAATAATAATAATAATAATAATAATAATAATAATAATAATAATAATAATAATAATAATAATAATAATAATAATAATAATAATAATAATAATAATAATAATAATAATAATAATAATAATAATAATAATAATAATAATAATAATAATAATAATAATAATAATAATAATAATAATAATAATAATAATAATAATAATAATAATAATAATAATAATAATAATAATAATAATAATAATAATAATAATAATAATAATAATAATAATAATAATAATAATAATAATAATAATAATAATAATAATAATAATAATAATAATAATAATAATAATAATAATAATAATAATAATAATAATAATAATAATAATAATAATAATAATAATAATAATAATAATAATAATAATAATAATAATAATAATAATAATAATAATAATAATAATAATAATAATAATAATAATAATAATAATAATAATAATAATAATAATAATAATAATAATAATAATAATAATAATAATAATAATAATAATAATAATAATAATAATAATAATAATAATAATAATAATAATAATAATAATAATAATAATAATAATAATAATAATAATAATAATAATAATAATAATAATAATAATAATAATAATAATAATAATAATAATAATAATAATAATAATAATAATAATAATAATAATAATAATAATAATAATAATAATAATAATAATAATAATAATAATAATAATAATAATAATAATAATAATAATAATAATAATAATAATAATAATAATAATAATAATAATAATAATAATAATAATAATAATAATAATAATAATAATAATAATAATAATAATAATAATAATAATAATAATAATAATAATAATAATAATAATAATAATAATAATAATAATAATAATAATAATAATAATAATAATAATAATAATAATAATAATAATAATAATAATAATAATAATAATAATAATAATAATAATAATAATAATAATAATAATAATAATAATAATAATAATAATAATAATAATAATAATAATAATAATAATAATAATAATAATAATAATAATAATAATAATAATAATAATAATAATAATAATAATAATAATAATAATAATAATAATAATAATAATAATAATAATAATAATAATAATAATAATAATAATAATAATAATAATAATAATAATAATAATAATAATAATAATAATAATAATAATAATAATAATAATAATAATAATAATAATAATAATAATAATAATAATAATAATAATAATAATAATAATAATAATAATAATAATAATAATAATAATAATAATAATAATAATAATAATAATAATAATAATAATAATAATAATAATAATAATAATAATAATAATAATAATAATAATAATAATAATAATAATAATAATAATAATAATAATAATAATAATAATAATAATAATAATAATAATAATAATAATAATAATAATAATAATAATAATAATAATAATAATAATAATAATAATAATAATAATAATAATAATAATAATAATAATAATAATAATAATAATAATAATAATAATAATAATAATAATAATAATAATAATAATAATAATAATAATAATAATAATAATAATAATAATAATAATAATAATAATAATAATAATAATAATAATAATAATAATAATAATAATAATAATAATAATAATAATAATAATAATAATAATAATAATAATAATAATAATAATAATAATAATAATAATAATAATAATAATAATAATAATAATAATAATAATAATAATAATAATAATAATAATAAACCGCACGAGAGAGGCGCAAGCATAGGCTGGCACCACGAAAATTATGGACAGAGGGTCGAGGAGGGAAAGCGCAAACCAGACCTCCACTGGAAGAGCGCGGACAGCTCTGGGACCTTGGGGAGGCTTGTTGTCACTCGGGCCCCAGGGGGGACCAATGGCCCTTATCAGCGGGAAATCGGTGGTAGGTGGCTGTTGCGATACCGCAAGGTCATCAGCGGTGATGAACGAAAAGAAGTGGAGCATACTGGAAGTCTGAGGAGACCTGTTGTCACTCAGACTCCAGGGAATACCACAGGTTGTTGGCAGTGGGCGATCACTGACGATGACCAGTGTGATTACTCCTAGTGAGTAAATAATAATAATAATAATAATAATAATAATAATAATAATAATAATAATAATAATAATAATAATAATAACAACAAGAAGAAGAAGAATAATAATAATAATAATAATAATAAGAAGAAGAAGAAGAAGAAGAAGAACAACAACAACAACAACAACAACAACAAGTTTGTATGCCATTATTTCATTCATATTTCGGCTGTTGCGATAACGCAAAATAATTTATCGAAAGTGGAGAGTACTAGAAATCTGTAGAGACTTGTTGTCACTAAGACTCCAGTGAACACCCCTGGTTATTATCAATGAGCAATCACTGATGATGACCTGCGTGAGAACTCCTAGTGAGTAGTAAACAATGCTTCTTCTTCTTCTTCTTCTTCTTCTCATGATTACTATTATTATTATTATTATTATTAGTAGTAGTAGTAGTAGTAGTAGTAGTAGTAGTAGTAGTAGTAGTAGTAAAGAGAGAGGGGGAGAAGAAGGATTATTGATTACTTATTATTTATTATTGTTATCGTACCAGTCGTTATCGATGATTTCTGCCTGGTAGTAGCAGCGGCTTTTCCTGCAATCTGATAGACAATAAGTCTTCGCAATATTCCAGTACTCACCGTTCCCTTCTAGTCGAAGTATGGATGGCGATATCCGTCTTTCCGTGGCACAAACGGAACTCGTTTCATCATTTCCGATATTGATATTGTTCCATCTCTTTTCTTTTTTTTTAACTCTTTTTTTCGTTATTTTAGTTCCCCCCCCCCCTCCCCTCGAAATCCCTCGACAATATCGCGCCCTTTTCCAAGTTACCTGTTTTGTCCTTTCACTTTTCTTAATCCGACACGCGGATTATCTTTAATTCTTTGCCCGCTACGTTTAATCCCTTCACAAACCTTCTTTCTTCCCAACCGTCTCTAATATTTACCCCCCCTCCCTTTCTCTCTCGTATATTGCCATTTTTCCCCTCCCATCTTTCCTTTCCCCCCGTTCCTTCTGCTTAAACGGTTTGCCTAATAATCCCCCCCTCCCTCTCTCTCTCTCTCTCTCTCTCTCTCTCTCTCTCTCTCTCTCTCTCTCTCTTTCTTCATGCCGAGGATCAATAGCATGGTTAAATTTATCGACAGGGCTGGGAACATAGAAAATCTTTCCAGCTCCTTAGATAAATTAACTGTTTCATTTAATACGGCTACCATCTACTTAAGTTCAACCGAAAAGCTGCCTTATGCAGAACCTATTGCCGTATATATATATATATATATATATATATATATATATATATATATATATATATATATATATATATATATATATATATATAATGAAGTCACACAAAATCACATAATCACCGGTGCAATAATTTATTTCAACTTTCCGACATTGTCAAGCATCCAAGTGCGATGACTACATTTCCGGATTTCCTTCTGGAATTTATTTCACGATAACACTATATATATATATATATATATATATATATATATATATATATATATATATATATATATATATATATATATATGTAAGTAAATTTCGTGTACAACAGAATCGTAGGATCAATTTTAGAGGAAGCATTATTTTAATCAATGAAACAGGCGGGTGGAAAAAAAAGGAAAATTGTTAAATTTACCTTAAAGCCTTATCGTCTGATCCTCAAAGAGGAAACGTAAGAATGATAAATTAAAAACTAAAGGTCGAATGAGATATGAGCGGAAAAAATTGTTTCATATATATATATATATATATATATATATATATATATATATATATATATATATATATATATATAAAGGTATAATTAAACAGACGAATTCTGTTATTTTTCACAATGTTTGCATATATATATATATATATATATATATATATATATATATATATGCAAACATTGTGAAAAATAACAGAATTCGTCTGTTTAATTATACCTTTTTTATTTTTTCAATTTTTCTGATGGTCTTTTTTGTATTAAAATCAGAAAAAAATAATAAATGTTCCATAGGTTTCACAGTTTTCACGAACTTTTTCGATTCTCCGTCGAATCATCCTCATGTGTTAAAAGCAAAGAGCGGATTCAGATTGAAAAATGGTGTGTGTGTTTTTAATTTAAAACATATTTTAAAGGATTTTTAGTGAAAATTTATGGAATCTCTGAGAAACTTTTGAATTTTTGAAATTATGAAGTTATACATGTGATAACAGGATTTTGAGATGGATTTTACCATAAAGACCCTCTTACGGTTATATTTTTAGAATAGATTTCTTATCTATGAATATTAATTTTCAGATAGGGTAAGGATTGATTTCGGGAAAGGTGTTTTTCAAAGTTTTCAGAATTTAAAAATTTGTGAGAGGTTTTGAGAATTTTGAGAAATGAGAAAAGAATTAAAAAATAATATATATTTAAAAAAAATGTTTTTAAATCCTTATTATTTTCATAGTGTTTTTATAAGTTTTAGCGATTTTAGAGTTTTTATACATAGACGATTAAGATAAATGGAATAAATATTAAAAACAAAATATTTTCGAAAAATCCCACATCTAATACAAGTATATATACTGTGCCATACAATGATTGTCATCAGATATACGTTGGTGAAACTCAACGGTAACCAAAGAAAAGGCTTGGTGAACATTAAAACAAAGATATAAAAATAACAATTATTTATATGCACTATTCTCTCATACATTACAATATAATCATTCTTTTAACTTTGAAGAAGCTAGACTCGTTGGTGGTCTTGCGTTTGGGAAGTCTTTTCTGTAGCTGGCATTTATCATCCCATTTGGCTAAGATCAAAGTGTAGTATCTGTTCCGATGGATACTGCACCCTATAGACTGGTATCGTCTTGGCCTTCGGGGCTTGATTTACGCTGGTCTATGGGATGGTCCTGTGCAGTTCTAGGAGGTCCATTCTCCCAGACTTTGCCTCCCCTCTTTGGGGAGGAGTAAGTTTATTGCTTACTGCCTGAGGCGTCCCTACCGGGGAGTGCCAACGGGACTGCCCAGGCAATTTTTAATGACCAGAGTGCTCAACTTCTCGAGTGCTGGTTTTTCTAATCCCACTTTCCCGACCTTGTGTCACATCTTACCTTGTGGGAGGTAGATAAATAACTTGGCTAAGATCAAAGTGTAGTATCTGTTCCGATGGATACTGCACCCCATAGACTGGTATTTTCTTGGCATTCGGGACTTGATTTACGCCGGTCTATGGGTCTGTCGTGTGCAGTTCTAGGAGGTCCACCCTCCCAGGCTTCGCCTCCCCTCTTTGGGGAGGAGTAAGTTTATTGCTTACTGCCTGAGGCGCCCCTGCCCAGGTAATTTTTAAACCCCACTTTCCCGACCCGACCTAGGGTCATATCTTACTTGTGGGAGTAAGATAAAAACTGGCCTTGTGCCTAACTCCTGGAGAGGAGTAAATCAATACAATTTAACATTAAGGGTCTGGACATGTCTCTAGGGATCCACATTGCGTTTCTTAAACGGCCAAACGCCTGTGACGCCATGGATATCATGTGCAAGACATCTAAAGCACAGTTGGGAACTAGACTGCCATGAAACTTGAACTCTGCAACTTTTGGAATTAAGTTATCTTTTTCTTCATCAGTTTCTGGTGACATAATTGCACATTTTAGGGGATTAATCTTCAAGCCCCATTTTTGGCAGGCTTTTTCAAGCTCAGAGGTTGAAATTTTAAGTTTTTCAAAAATAGCAGATATGAGTGTGGTATCATCTGCATATCTCACACCAATTGACATGTCATCACTCAATTGGAACTCTTTGTCCAGACCTGTAATATATATATATATATATATATATATATATATATATATATATATATATATATATATGTGTGTGTGTGTGTGTGTGTGTGTGTGTGTGGATATTTTGAATAGAAATCAATAAAAAGTTCTATCGCAAAAAATGTGAGCGCTTTTACTGTTTAGAAGGTCGCTAGAATCTATTCAAATCATCGGCGACTCACGAAATGAAAACAAATCGAAGAATGCAGTTCAAAGATCACCGTTAATAGCTTCCGGTCAATTCACTCAAGTGTCCCTTTTGGAAAAAGTACTGAGTCAATAGGGGCGGACTGTATGTCTATACTTATCTTAATCGTAACTAAATGTTATTGAGAATAATTTAATTACTTATAACAAATGTTATATGTATCTCTGCTTCAATGGAGTATTCATATTTAGGGGTGATGGTGTGTGGTGTAGTTTATTGGTCAGTGAGTGAGGTAGCATCTGGTTGGGGATGTATTCCTGTTATCAAAAGGTTTGTGAGCTATATTTATATGTATATCATTTATAAGTGTAAAGCTGCTGTTATAATTGTAGTTTATTAGATCTATGTAGGGGTTTGGTGTTAATAGAGGGGGTATCCTTATCAGTGAAAAGGTTACCAAACGGGTATAAAATTCAGTGGCTGGATCAATATAGACTTGCTATTATTGTAATACGTGTAGCGCATGTATAGGATTGTGTGCGATCTTTATATTCAATTAATTCTATTAGCTTTTATAACGTTTACGAGCCTATCGGAGGCTCTGTGTGAATCGGTTAGGTTTAAATATTGGTCATATATATCTTTCCTTTTATTTAAGGGCATTCTATAATTATATTTCTAGGTGTTTAACTAGTAAGATTGAATATTGCTCGCTATGCACCACTGAGAAATTCAGAATCAATAACCCTTTCATAATCTGTATTCACATCAAAATGTAATCGCCATAAAATAAAGAATCGCACTTTTCTTTTTGGGTGAATTAGAGTGGGGTTTAGTTTAATTTTTTACCACTAACACTAAGTCCGACAGGCAAAGTCATAAAACCACACGTAATTACTTTATTTTTGTATTACCACCCATACTTAGGGTTAGTAGTAGGAAGGAGGCATGTTTTTTATGACTTTTAACAATGACATGTTGTATACTTAAGTTTGATCAGAAATATTAACATAGCCAAGATTTAAAACAAACAAAATTGGTTACATGTCCTTAAAACGCTGTCTGGTCCGAAAGGGGCGATCGTTTTACGTTAAATTTACATGTGAAACTGATTTTTTGTTTTATTTATATAAATAAAACGAAAAATCAGTTTCACTGAAAAGGCTGTTTACATGTAATCGCCTAAAAAAAGAATCACAATTTTCTTGTTGCATGAATAAGCATAGGGTGCCGAGTCTAATACTTCCTTATTTTCTTTGTCAACAAAAAGTTATAATTATATATCATCTTACATTCAACAAAAATCTAATATATCTATATAACTTATCCGTCATCTTTTGAGTCACAACTTTTGCCACTATTTATTCTACTTTTATTTAATTCGAAAATTTATGACATAAGACATTCTTTTTTGCATAATTAAAAATAGTGAATCTCTTTATTTCTATATTATTATTGTTACTATTATTGTTATTAGAATTTTATTAATATTATTATTATTATAAGTAGTAGTAGTAGGAGGAGGAGGAGGAGGAGGAGGAGGAGGAGGAGTAGGAGGAGGAGGAGGAGGAGTAGGAGTAGTGGTAGGAGGAGGAGAAATAGGAGGAGGAGGAGGAGGAGGAGGAAGAGGAGGGGGGAGAAGTAAGTGTATTTGAAGACCATAAGTGCGGGATACGTGCCTCCAGGGCCAAGCGACTAACATAAATGAACTGATCACTAAAGTGTCACCACAATAATTCCAATAAGTCATTTTAAGTGTGCAGAGTTGTAACCTCACCAGAATACTGTCTGTAAAGGTCATTGAACTCCATCAAGTGCATGCGTTGCAATATCAAAACATGGGATCATTTGTCCTAATTACTGGTTCGAAGATGAAAATGAAGAGTTGTTGTAAGAGATGAGCTGTGATTTCAAAAAGTTGAACCAAGACAGGAGTGTTTCAAGAGTTATTGACAATTGTGTACGTCGTATCCAGGTGTGCTTGGAATGCAGAGGGGCACATTTTGAGCTTATCATTGAACGACGATAAAAGAAAGACTGTTGGACATTCATGACTGAAACTTGGTGGACAAGTCAGGCATATACGTAGGTTTATTTGTACTAAATATGGTTAGGTCACAGAAAAGCATTAAACATTTTATCAGTGATCCCATGAATGGCATTTTAGTATCACCCTGTGTTAAATTGGTAGGCATATATAAGCAGATCAGCAGATGATGCAGAGAAGATGAGCATTGTTATTCTAAGTGGGTGGGAACAATCACTCGATTAAACTGAAAGCTATAGTAAGAAGGAGAAATGATCAACTGCTGGTTATCTTGCCTCGGCATGTCGTGGAGTTCAATCACACTCACTTGTAGTTGCAATCATATTATAACTTCCTGGTGTCGAGATGTCTGATCGTGCAATGGCGATGCTGATGCTGGGGGGGGACACAAATATTCTGTAAAGATAGAGCAAAACCGCATGAGACACGTCATGTCACGTGGTGTCTCAGTATCAACGTGGCCCATTTAAGAACTAATTATATTATTCTCTACTTTTCACGGTTTATAGAAAATAGAATCACGTATAACAAAATCATCTGAATTATCATCGATGCCGACTGGTTCATTAATGAAAACTACTTCTCCCCTTAAGGCAACGTCAACAGCAAGAAATTTGTGTTCTGGGGATCTCAAGATGAACTCCTTCAGGGGCCACTGCATTCTGTGAAATGCATTGCGTGGATTGCCATCTTGAAACCTGCCATGTTCAAGCCGTTTTTTGTTTGAGAATGATGTTGCGCAAACAGTGACGGTCAATAAAGTATGCCGCCGTCGGCGACGAGGCGCGCAGTTAGAACATGCCTTGTAAAATGTAAGCGATATTGAATGAACACTCATTTAAAACTGTTATCAGTAGAGCTTTTAAGAAACCCCAAAGTTTTCTTGTCTTGTGCATAAGTTATGAGCGTGTAGATGGGTCACGTGTTTATGCTGGAGCCATCCTATAGGTGAACAGTGTTGCTCAGCAATTCCATCTCCGAAACACAGCGGAGTAACCAGAGGTCGATTACGTCACTGCAATTGGGGCTAATGACGTCACTATGTGCCACACTTGGAGTGCAGTTAAACACGTGGTATGAAAAGGCAGATGGTGATTTATGATCAGTTGTACAACTCTCCTGTCGATACAGGCACGACTACTGCTTGTAGGGTGTCTCAATCTGGTGTAAAAAGCCTGAGAGTGATAGTCATCATTATGTACTAGCAGGGTGATCCAGCGTTGTCCGGGATTTTAATAGGAGGCCCGTAACATGTGAAGGTATTGTGACGGATTAACGGTGCTTTCAACGTGATCAGGTGAGAGAGAGGCGTATCCAAGTGTTTCTGCAACGGAGTGGTGCACCTTAGGAGCAAATAATCCAACGGCGATTAAACAAAGACTGTTGGACATTCATGATTGAAACATGGTGGACAATGTTATTTTTCTGTTTCTATCCAATAACACTATATCATATTCTATTATTCGTATTCTTTACATTTTATTAAATTCAATTTTAAGGGTGGGGCCCAGAAAGATGTACTCATTAATTCGATGAACAAGTGCGAGAACGCTGACATTGATATAAATAACTTTCGGTAGATTTATAGTCTTTAACTCTTCGAGACATATCAGGTTTCTCAGGAATTAATAAGGACTCTGGAAGCTCGTATTTCAAGCCCTGAACCCCATATTACTATTCCAATTCTTATTTTCATATTTCTATCATTTTTAAGTCATAAATATATTAAAATGAAACGTCGTATTTCCTGTTGATGTATTCCTGTGCGAACGCAGCCCCCACGTTATTATTGTACATCGTTTGATCAAAATAAAATATATTTATCCAAGTATCCTGTGTAGTGCTGTTTCAGAACATACATGGTTGAGGGAGTCTATCTTCAAATCTCTAGATATACTGCGTGAACAAACAAACAGCAAATACAATTTTATATATATATATATATTAGCACATATATGCTCTTTCTGGTCGCATACTTTTTCTACCCTGGGAGGATGATATCATGCTAAACGCACATATTCTACACTGACTTAAAAGGAAGAGGTAATGACTGAGAGAATAGTATCATGACGAACTCCCCAAAAGAAGGAGTTAATGCTTGGGAGGATGATATCATAACAACAGAACATATACGTTCCAATAGAAAGATGATATCATGAGGAACAAACATATATTATACTGCCCCCAATGAAAGGAGGTAATACCTGGGAGGATCGCAAACATAAAAGGGGATGGCAATACCTGTGAGTATGGTACCAGAGAAACAGAACAAATACTACACTATCTTCACCCCACCGCAAAAAAGGAGAAGTTTATCCCTGGGAAGATGGTCTCATGACACCAGAATATATATTATATTACTCACACCCCCCCCAAAGGAAGGATTAGTCGACCGCCTTAAAATGAAGGAGGTAATTCCTGGGAGGGCGGTCTCATGACAACAGAATCGATACTACACTATCCATTAAAAATAATACAATAATAGATTACATTTTTTTATTATTCATTTAAAAATGCCTAGCCATAAAAAAAAAATATTTTATATGGTTACTTGGCATTTTGGTTGAGATCAAAATGTAGTATCTGTTCTCAGCATCACAGCGACATCAGACGTTTTACTATCAACGAAAATATTGCGTATACATAAGAAAATATGAAAATGCAAAATTACAACTGTATATCACAGAATATTAATTTATTAAAAACTGTTTATAAAATAAATATGCAAATTAAGACGACCTAAATGTGTTTGAGGATATTTCCAGTTTCCTATGTATACGACTGTATCATAAAATTAAATAAGCACAACCTGTTTTGATATCTAAGGATAGATGGAAATTTTTTTCGTATTTATTCATTTAGATATATGTATCTGCTACCATCTACAATAAGGGTTAAGATTTAATAGTGTTTGTATATATGTATCTTGATTGTGTGACAGCGAAGATGGCGAAGAGGGAGGTCAGTAATAGACTTTCAGAGGCCTCCATTACACGTAGAAAAACTCGAAGATCGAGTATAGTCAGTCATATATGAAAGTTAGCTCTAAATTAAGCATGTATCATTTGCATTATTCGGACTACTATTCTCATCCTGGGTGTTATTTTAACGTTTCGACCGAACCCTTTATATATCTCATGGGCTTAGACTGTTCTCATCGCTTGTAGTAAGGATTAAACCATCAACCAATAGAAGACTGCCACTTAGAACTGATTGCGAGATGCGATAATAATTAAGAACTAGCGGGACCCGTGTAAATTACACGAAATGATGTTTTCAATACTAATTATCTTGTTCCTAACCTATGCATGTTTGAATCAAATATGATAAGATTTGACTTGTATATTTATTTTAAAAATGAACAATACATGAACCAATTTACAAAACTTCTTTATATACAATATTTCTAGTGAAGGTAATATTTCAACGACTAAACCTTACTTTGTAAATGCTTTAGATTAAATTAAATTTGGCTTCAATTCATGAGTAGCATACAAAGATTGATGTAAGCGTGACACACAAAATAACACACACGCTATCGTATTAATATGTCTTCCCGGTCGTCCCCTCCTTACCCCCCCCCTTTCGATGTATAGGTTGATTTGGATCGAAGTATAAACCAGTCGGCCGACGTCAAAATCCTACGTCGCTAACCGTTGCGCCAAAGGGAAATACTTGAAAATATTACGAAAATTAGGTGACTTGAATGTCTTTCTAAATCAAGGTGCGGCACGCATGCGCACAGCTTTTGATGTAAGCGTGACACACGAACACACACGATATCGTATTGATATATAGATAACTTAATAATTAATTAACTTTATTAATTTTCATGGGAGACGGAACGAGAACAATCTACCGCCGTGGATTCAATAAAGGTTTCAGTTCAAAATTCCGAATAGGTTCTCGAGTTCGATATAACGCTCTTCAATTTTAATGAAATTTAGAGAAAATACAGATGACATCGGATTACCAAAGACGATTGCGACTTCAAGCTCTTCTTTTTATGCCTGATTGTGCCATGTTGGATCACGGAAGGATTGAGAAAACATCGTTCAACATGTGAACGGTGTCTCCTATCAAGGTTGGCACAAATGTATTTTCATACGCTGCCAAATTGTGGTCTCACCAGCGGGTGCAGTGTCCTGTCATACCAAAGACAGATTCTATTTAACTCATAGATGACCCCTTGACCCTTTGACAGATACGACCTCTGAAGGTCAGAAATGTTCTGAAGAATAATAACAACTAATGAGTGACTCCATACTCCCCAAAGACCCCCTAATCGAGGTCTCTTCACTGGATGCAGTTTGTTATATCCAAGACAGATTCTATTTAACTCATAGATGACCCCTTGACCCTTTGACAGATACGACCTCTGAAGGTCAGAAATGTTCTGAAGAATAATAACAACTAATGAGTGACTCCATACTCTCCAAAGACCCCCTTATCGAGGTCTCTTCACTGGATGCAGTTTGTTATATCCAAGACAGATTCTATTTAACATAGATGGGACCCTGACACGTGCTACCACTTCGGGTCTGGGTACATCTGGCAGTACTAGGAAGCAAAAGATTACTCCATACTCCCCAAACCACCAATATTCGGAGCCTTTCTAGTTTATGATCATACCTAGGACAGTAAACAATCACATGTAATAAATATCTAACAATAATAAGAAGAGTTCATACTTTACTTTAACAAATGTAAAGTTCTATAAAGTGGTATAAAGGCTGTTATCATAATGTTTAGCCTGCATAGATGAGAAACAACTGACGTTCGCTTTATTGTTATTCTATCAAACATTCCCGGGGCTTTAAAACTTCCTTTTATTTAATCCTCTTTCCCTTTAAGCGACTTGATTCTTGAATCTCTTTAAATTCGCATTCGTGCCAGACCAACCGCTGTTTCAACGCCATTTTATAATCGGCTTCGCACAAAAGAATCGGAACTCGCTAATAATTGGAGGTAGTTTTTGCCCTTGTTTTATTTATTAAGAAACCAGGTAATACAATCAAGGGCAACAGACATTGCTGGAAAAGTCTTATTAGCGTCCTGTCATCCCAGCGGGTGGCTTCGCTTAGATTATGCCAAATGAAGGCCACCCTGTGGTGGCTCTGTTTGGGAGACACATGTGACAACCGGGCCGTGATGCAGATTTTAATTGTCAGCGACGAGCGTCAACCCATCGAGAAAGACTAGCGACAAACGAGTGCTCTGAGAAATAGAAATATGACAAAAATGACAATTGTCAAACGATGATAATAAAATTAATAATAAAATTTATAATAAAATTGCTTTGACGGGCGGAGATAATATGAAATTTCGGACACGCTAAAGAAAAGAAAGAAAAAAAAACTTATTTATGAAATAAATTAAAGCATAACAGCGGATAATGATAACGTCAAAATAAAAATTAATATATCAAATTGAGGTTGGCGGTTCGTTCAAAAGGTATCAAGACGTATTCTTCAGGTTGGCACCCCTTATTCAAAAATAACCTAATAATTGTAAACTCTCAATTCCAACAAATATTTGGAGATCAACTAATACCAAGTATCACCCACCCCCAATTTCAACACTTTCTCGCTGTTTTATAGTCGATGGCAACGTTATAGTGTAAGAGTTATCAGGGCTCCGGTGAAAATCAAAGAAGGATTCAACATCAGGTTCCGTCATCATCTGGTCATCTCTGCGTTTGTAGCTAACAAGGACGTGTTGGACGCGTAACCGTAAATCTATAGAAGTGAGGATAACAAGGTTTGATCTGTGCATGTGCAACTTTTCATTTCTTTGTGTGTTCTGGGCCAAACCTTCCCTGACTTCGTATGCAACTGTTAGACTTCGCTTACATCTCAGTGGCAAAATGGCTTGTTTCGTGTGAACAAAAGTTGTTTTTTTTAATGCCAAATAGCATCATCGTTACGTGTCACTTCGGACTTCCTGATTATAACGTCATATCCGTACACGTAACCATAATTCTAGTCCTTTAACTTCTAACGGAATTTTCTACTTCTCTGATTATATATAATCTTATTTAGAAAATTCCGTGTTTAACATTATTATTACACACCCGCATTCACTCTTGCAACAGAATGAAAACAACTGTAATTTAACTTAAACTACTTTTTTATTTATCAAACTCATTAGATCTATCTCTCTAGCCGCTTCTGAATACCTTAGACATGACGTATAGTTTTTCTTAGTTCTAAACCGCTACTAAATATCTAACCAACCCCTTACTTAGTGACATGACCAAAACCATCCTATCATAAGCCGAGAAGTGACACTTCTGAATACCTTAGACATGACGTATAGTTTTTTCTTAGTTCTAAACCGCTACTAAATATCTAACCAACCCCTTACTTAGTCACATGACCAAAACGATCCTATCATAAGCCGAGAAGTGACACTTCGCTCATACTTACCAACATCTAACGCTCGTTCTCCACACCCGTCAACCCAAAGTCATCTTTTTAACCATTGGTTTACCAGGCGGTATTATTATATCTACATGATATGAGAGCGTTTAGGAATGTATAAACGTGTGTGTAGGTATGTGCTTGTATTAGATTCTCTTTCGGTTAAGTATGTTGTATATTGTAGTGGACGCACCTGCTGAAAATGATATACGTTGGTCAGCAAAATCTATCGTGCATAAAACCAAAAATGCAAGATAGGAAATGTTGTTTGTTGATGACGCGTGTACCAGTACCGTGGCGCAAAACGAATTCACCATATACAATATGAGGACGGGTGCGTCATAATCCTATGTAAACCATCGCAGCCAATAGAATCGGCTATGCCAAGTTCAAATACTTTGACCAGGAAAGGTATGAACCAGCAGTTGACCCCATCTATAGATTGTTTTATCAATATCCAGGGTTTTTTTCGTAAATGAAGACTCAAAAACACACAAAAAAAGATTATTCATCGCTTTCTTTTATTGTTGATTTATGTGGACATCATCTTACTCCCACATTCGTTTCTTTATGTACCGTGGGTGCCTCGCCGGCCCCATCAAGAGAGTGAGCGCACAGAATGTCCCCGGAACTCGGTGACAATTTCAACAGGTGTTCAATTAATTTCATACAACGAATTGTTTAGAATAGATAGTATATCGACATTAAATACTTCAGAATTGGTTGATATGCCACAAAAAAAGACAAATTAAGCCAATCGATGAACCATACATACTATAAAGTATAGGTCCTAGTGTACTTAGCCGAGGCACATTCGAAAATCTGCAATCAATGTTCATTAACTGATTATACCTGACGTTGCTTCTTATGATTATGTGTCAGTACCTTCGTTGAGGATGCTACGTTAAATCAGGTGAAGTCTCCTAGCATTTTCCGAAGCATCTTCTTCCACATATTTATTCACAAATGAAGACTTGAGAACACAAAAATATTTTTCATTGCTTACTTTTATAGTTAGCATAATGCCGACATTATCTTACTGTCACACTCATATATTTATGTACCGTGGGTGCCCCGCTGATACCCACCAGCGAGTGTACAGAACATTCTCTCGACTCAGTGACAACCTTTGCTCTGAGGTTTTTCCATGTTTGTTAGTTTTTTCTCACAATCCTTTATTTTTATTTCTACGAATTCTCCAATGACAGATGCTTACTTTTAAATTCCACCGACCACTTACAACATGTCAAAAATACATTCAGCCTTGAATTCCAAAGGCGCATTCAGACCAGATTCAAATCTCAACCTACATTCTATCAGTCAACTTTTGTAACCTCAACTTTCGTCATAGTAATAGCTATTATTATTATTAGTAGTATTTTTATTATTATTATTATTATTATTATTATTATTATTATTATTATTATTATTATTATTATTATTATTGTTATTATTATTATTGTTATTATTATTATTATTATTGTTATTATTATTATTATTATTATTGTTATTATTATTATTAGTAGTATTATTATTATTATTATTATTATTATTATTGTTATTATTATTATTATTATTATTATTATTATTATTACTATTATTATTATTGTTGTTATTATTTACTCACTAGGAGTTATCACACTGGTCATCGTCAGTGATTGCCCACTGCCATAACATGTGGTATTCCCTGGAGTCTGAGTGACAACAAGTCTCCTCAGACTTCCAGTATGCTCCACCTCTTTTCGTTCATCATCACTGATGACCTTGCGGTATCGCAACAGCCACCTACCAACGATTTCCCGCTGATAAGGGCCATTGGTCCCCTCTGGGGCCCGAGTGGCAACAAGCCTCTCCAAGGTTCCAGAGCTGTCCGCGCTCTTTCAGTGGAGGTCTGGTTTGCGCTTTCCCTCCTCGACCCTCTGTCCATAATTTTCGTGGTGTCAGCCTATGCTTGCGCCTCTATCGTGCGGTTGTATTTTCCCCGGTTCTGTTGTCTTATGCTTCCATGTGTTTGTTCTCCATTTGTTGCTTATGTGGGTTGGTTTCCGCATTCGAGGACATTTCTCAGGATTGTAGCTGTTTTGATCATTACTGTCCTTTGTATGGTCTCAGTTATCCCTTTGATTCCTATTTCTCCTAGTCTTTTCTCCATGTTTTTGGGGACTGTTCCTAGTGCTCCTATGATTATTGGTGTTATACTGACTTTCTTCATGTTCCATATTCCTTTCAATTCTCTGGCAAGTTCAGTATATTTGCTTCATTTTTCCGTCTCTTTGATCTCCACTCTGTGGTCCGCTGGAACGGCAAAGTCTACCATTTTGCAGGATTTTTCTTTCTTGTTGATTATTATCATATCCGGTCTCCTTGCTGTTATGGGTTTGTCTGTTTGTACATTCATATCCCATATGATTTTGTGCTTTTCGTTTTCTAGTACAGTTTCTGGTTTGTGTTTGTACCGTTTTTTTGCATATTCGAAATTCAGTTGTTTGCACATTTCCCGGTGTACTTCTTTCCCCACACTGTCATGTCTGTTCTTGTATTCCTTTTGGGCTAGCTTGCTGTATTCACTTATTATATGATTTATCGTTTCGTCTCTTTGTCCACACAATCGGCATTTGCTGTTTTCCTGGGTTTTATCTATCTTTGCTTTAATAAAGTTTGTCCTAATCGCATTGTTCTGTGCGGCCGTCAGCAGAGATTCCGTTTCTCTGTTCAAGTGTCCTTTTCTTAGCCATGCCCAGCTGTTTTCATTGACTTCATCGCTTGTGAGTCTTATAAAGCGTACATGTAGTTGTTTTTCTTCCCATTTTTCCTTTCTTGTCTTTTTGTTTCTGGGTTCAGTGCTTCCGGAGTTGTTTGTTGGGCTGGTGTCTCTTGCTGTGGTGATCAGTCTTTCCGTGTTCTGGGTTACATATTTCTCCAGCTCTTTTTTGGTGTCTTCCACACAGTCTTCTATACTTACCAGTCCTCTACCTCCTTCATTTCTTTTCATGTAGAGTCTGTCCGTATCGTCTTTTGGGTGCAATGCATTGTGCATGGTCATTAGTTTTCTAGTCCTCTGGTCAAGGTGCCTGAGTTCTTCTTTGGTCCAGCCTATGAATGGTCCAGAGTATCTTATTAGTGATACAGCCCATGTGTTTATCCCTTTTACTAGGTTTCTGCTATATAGTTTAGTTTCTAAAAGTTTCCTTGTTCTTCGTAGATATTCTTTTCCAATCTTCTCTTTCATTTCTGTATATTTGATCGTGTCTGCTTCTAGAACTCCCAGGTATTTATAACTATCTTGTTCTCCTAGCGCCCTCATCTCCTCTTAGTTGGGGAGTTCTATGCCTTCTGTCGTCTCCAGTTTTCCTCTTTTAATCTCTAGCAGTGCACATTTTTCTATTCTAAACTCCATTTGGATATCCTGGCTGCATATCCTGGTTGTATTTATCAGCTTTTCCAGTTCTTTTTTGTTTTTTGCAAACAGTTTAAGGTCATCCATGTACATCAGGTGGTTTATTCTTTGTTCTGTATCCGTAAACCTGTATCCGGCATCACACTTTCTGAGTATGTAGTTGAGTGGCATCATGGCTATTATAAACAATAGTGGTGATAGAGAGTCTCCTTGAAAAATGCCTCTCTGTATTTTTATCTCAGACAGGTGTTGTCCTCCGGCTGTCAGTTTTAGTCTCCATGTTTCCATTGCTTTCTGGATGAGATTAATAATCCTGTCTGGTATCTTGTATATTTTTAAGCATTCGATTATCCATGTTTGGGGATTCTGTCGTAGGCTTTCTTGTAGTCAATCCATGCCATGGTTATGTTCTTTTGTCTTCTCTTCACCTCCTTCAGGGTCTTTTGATCAATGTATAGTAGATCATGTGCCCCTCTTTGTCCTTTCCGGCATCCTTTTTGTTCCTCGGGGAGCAGTCCACGTTTGTCCAGGGATTCGTAGATTTGTTCTCTCAGTTGTGCTGTGAGAATTTTCCACATTATTGGTAGACATGTTATCGGTCTGTAGTTGCTGGGGGTTGTTCCCTTTTTGGGGTCTTTTTGTATTAATGTTGTTCTTCCTTCCGTCATCCATTCTGGTACATCTGTTTTGCGGATACATCCACTCAGTTTCTGCGCTAGTCTTTCATGCAGGGTCGTGAATTTTTTAAACCAGTATGCATGTATTCCATCGTGGCCGAGTGCTCTCCAGTTTGCCATTTTTCTTAGACTTTTCTTGATCGTTTCTTTGTTAATTTCTGTTTCGGTTCTTTGTTCGATTTCCTGCAGTTCATCTTTCATGTTTTTCAACCAGTGGGCATTCTTGTTGTGTTTTTTTGGTACTTCCTATATCTCGCTCCAGAATTGTTTTGTTTCTGTTGGGCTCGGTTGCTCTGTTGTTGTTTTTTCTCCATTTACGTTTCTGTAAAACTGGCTTTCACTGTTTTCAAAGGTCCTGTTCTGTTTGCTCTGTTCTGATTTGTACCTGTATCGTCTCAGTCTTCCTTCGATTGCTGCTATCTTTTGTTTTATTTCTTCATGTTTCTCATTTAGTTTTTCCTTGCGTTTCTGATTTTTGCTTCTTAATCGTTTCATGTCCTCCTTTCTTCTGTTCACGGTTTTAGCTTCTTTCCGAAGTTTGGTGATCTGGGTTTCCAGTATGATTTCCCATCCAGGTTTTGTCGGTCCTCTCTTTTGTCCATTCTCTTCGTTTCTTAGTTTCATACTTACCGATTTTGCCCCTGCATATATCAGATTGTTTAGGTCTGTAATAGTTTCTGTTGGAATGTGTGTGAGGAGTCTGTTTACTCTTTCTGTTTCTGCTTTTAACTTCTTCGCTACTTCATTCCTGAGAGATGGGAGTTTTGTTTTGTTTTCTAACATGTATCGTCTAATGTTCTCCACTTCACTTGCTTCTTTTTCGTTGAGTTCTATCTCAGCGGGTTCTGTGGTTCCGCAGTCTTCTATCTCATCTGGTTCTGTGATTCCGTAGTCTTCAATCTCTTCAGTTTCAGTGTGTATGTTTTGCCCGTCCTCTTCCTGTGGTTTCTCCTTCGGTGGTGTATCTTGCTCCGTTTCGCCATTAACCTTCTGTCTGATTTCCGTCAGTTCCATCTCCGAGAACCATCCTCGCTTGAGGATCTGTCTTGCTTGATCTGCTATCCTTTGTTCCGTTGTATGGTAGTCACTAGCAATGTCCCAGAGATGTTTCATTCGTTTTCGGTAGCCTCTTTCTGTAGGGTAGCGGCTTTTATAATAGCACTCCATCACCAGTCTGTTCTCTTTCGTGGCCCATTTCTTTCTTTATCTTTTCAGTTTGCTGTTTTCGCTCTGGTTTTCCTGTCTTTGGTCTGTGTCCTTGTCATACCTGGAATCAGAGAGGTTACTTACCTGGTTCTTGTCCGTTGTCTTGTTTCTGAAATGAGAAGGGCCAACATTCTTAGGATGCGGACCGGGTCCCCCATGTTGTTATTATTATTATTATTATTATTATTATTATTATTATTATTATTATTATTATTATTATTATTATTTCACAGTAGTCTCAACATTTGGATGTTTTCAGTTGGATTTTTCATTTTGAACATCAAGTCAATTCCCTTGACCTTAGATATTCAAGCTGTACCTTAAAACTTTCGCTGTTTCCAACAGGCGAGCATTTTGCAGAATTGGAAAAGAAAATGTCTTGTCAATCTGTTCAAGCCATTTATGGTGGTGTTTCGTTATGGTTCCAAGCGTTCCAATTACAACGGGAATCACCTTTACTTCTTTATATTTCCATAATCTAACTAATTCCCATTTCAGATCTTGATATTTATTTATTTTTTGTATTCTTTCTCTTGCACTCTGGTATCGTAGGGGCAGGCTATATCATTGATTAAGCAAGTTATCTTGTTTTTGTTTAGAAAGATTAAGTCGGCTTTTGAATGTTCAAGAATCTTATCAGTCTGTATGCGCATGTCCCAAAGAAGTCTGACATTGTCGTTCTCCTGTACCACATCTGGCTTATGCTCATACCACTTCTCATTGTTGTTCAATTCATAAAGTTTGCATATATTCCAGTGTAGTACCTGAGCGACTTTGTTGTGTCTCCATTTTTTATACTGATGTTGTGCTAGCATTGGGCATTCAGATACAATATGCGCTAAGGTCTCTTCGCTTTCATTACACAATCGGCATATCGGTGATTCTGCAGTTTTGTGTTAGGATAACTAAAGAAAAACGGAATTATGTCCCTTGGACCTTTGTCGAGAGTGGCTTGCGGGGTGAAAAGTAAACATTAACCACGGATCAGACTGGCTCATATTACATCTCGCATTACAGCGGCTAAATAACTCATTTCATTCTAATTACACTTTTAATAAATCTGTTAAACCTTTCTGTTGAAAAGTCATCCATTTTGTTTTACGAGTTATTAATTATTATAACCTATATTACATGGTTTATAACATTTTGTCAATGTAATGTTTGATGGACCTAGTGGCTTGTCCCTGGGCTGCCATTAAGGTGCTCTCAGTAGATTTTTTAAAATCACCCCTTACCAACCAGTTCCAACTATCATTATCTCTAAATGCAGTATTCTTAAAAAAATACAGTGTGTAGTTTCTTTTCAAATAATTTTAGCCCTCTCTCTTGTAACCATTGATTTTTTTTCATTCCAGTTTTTAGTATTTCCTTTCTTTTAACTTCACTAAGAAGAATCTCATTACTTTCAGAAATATATTTATATAGACAACCTTCTTCTATATTCACAACATCTTCAACACTAAGTAGACCTCGACCACTTTCCTTTCTAGGTAGA
The DNA here is from genome assembly GCA_963556195.1 of Sepiola atlantica. Taxonomy (NCBI): domain Eukaryota; kingdom Metazoa; phylum Mollusca; class Cephalopoda; order Sepiida; family Sepiolidae; genus Sepiola; species Sepiola atlantica. The sequence continues at coordinate 16,258,533 of OY744516.1, read as the reverse complement.
TACAATCGATCTGTCTCTCCTTTCTTTGCAAAAGCTCCAAAAATTGTAAGCATTTTCCGTGTTTTGGTATCCAAACATTTGAGTTCATCTACATTCCAGTCAAGTATACCGGCAGTATATCGAATGTTAGCATATATTGTATTTCAACTGTGGAGGTATGATTTAAGAATACTCCTTACTCTTTTGTTGTACTCAGCTGTGATCTGGTTTTTCATTTCCTATTATTATTATTATTATTATTATTATTATTATTATTATTATTATTATTATGATTGTTATTATTATTATTATTATTATTATTATTATTATTATTATTATTATTATTAAGAAACAAATAATTACTGAGAAGAGAAGTCCCGTTACTTTAGGTAATTTTTGCGTAGATTATGAAAATGACACTAATTTTTGCTTATCAGGTCTCAATTTTTTTAAAACGCCATTGAATTTTTTAAAATATTAACTAAATTTGACACACGTACGATTCAGAAGTACTTAATATATTTTAGATATGTTTTTTTTCAGGTAGATATATAACTTACATAAATAAAAATGCCTAAAGGAACTTGTAAAAACAATCTAGATATTTTTTTTCATTTATGGATGTGTAACACCAAAGGCTTATAAGCGAAAAATATCAAATTACGTCAGAAAACCTTTATGAACTATATTTCGAAATTAAAGTGGGAGATCAAGACAAGAAGTGGGCATCACATATATGTTGTTCATTTTGTTTCCTTGCTCTAACGAAATGGGCAAATGATTCTGGAAATGTACTTAAATTTGGTGTTCTCATGGTCTGGAGGGAGCTGCAAAATCACAGTGAAGTTTGATATTTCTGTCTTACTAAAACATATGGTAAATATATATTAACTTCATACTTTACATTAAATTCTAGTTTCACTCTTACTTTAAGTACTCATTAGCCTTCTGTGACAATAAAGAGGAACACTCACCATCAGAAAAAAGAATGAGGTGCTTCGCATGTCGTGTATGCAGATTAGAAAGGGCTTCTCTTCATAGGTGCAGGTGTTTATGGTGGTCTTTGATTTGCATGTGTGGATATCAGGTGATATAAATGAAGAGGACAGCTGGGAAGGGGAGAGAACTGATTTGGATTGGAGAGAGAAAGGCAGAGAGAAAGTGGGTTGCACGAAATTCGGTTGGAAATTGAATTAGAGTCAAAACTTTTTTATTATTATTATTATTATTATTATTATTTTATTTTTCTGACACAGTTAACACCTTCTTAATGAAGTAAATGTTATCCATGTGTTGTTTTTTTATTTCAGGAATCACGGGAAAACGAAAATAAATCTGTCGAATACCGAAATCTTAGATCAGCGATCCATCTTGTACCACATTCTGAAGAAATAATTGTTCCACCAAGACCAAAGGATGAACATTTATTGGATTTTTCTGATTCCCAACAGTCAGAACCAGAAGGCGCATCTTCATCTAAGCATGATGAAGTTTACAAGATGGAAGATTCAGAATCAGAACCAAGTCTCTTCGCCAAACCCGACTAAACGACCTCGTGAGAGATCTCAATTTAACAAAACATCAGAGTGAAGTGTTAGCTTTGCGGCTACAAGATGTTCGAGTAAGCAAGTTCAGATTGCGTTCTGACAACTTTGTGCATATCTTTTCTTTTGAAAACAATTTGTCATACTGTAATAACATTATTGGACTGTTCATTGATTTAAATTTGAGCTATGACCTGATTGAATGGAGACGGTTTATCGATGCATCACTTTACAGTATAAAAGCTGTACTTGTGCATAATGGAAACACCCCACCATCGATTCTAGTTGCCCATTCGGCGGAATTAAATGAGAATTACGAAAACTTGGAATTTATTCTAGAAAAAATAAAATACAAAGAGCATAAATGGCAAATCTGTTGTGATGTAAAAGGTGATTGCAATTTTGTCTGGACTTCAATTTGGCTTCACAAAATATATGTGCTGCCTATGCAAGTGGGTAGCTGAGCCAAACATAACATTAAAATTGGAACTGAGAGACAGCACGCTAGGCTCCTACAACCACATTTGAGAACCACTTGTGGAAAAAGGAAAAATCATTCTCTCTCCCTTGCATATATTAAATTAGGGTTAATCAAGTAATTCGTAAAGACCCTAGACAACGAAAAACATGCTTTTAAGTATATGAGAGGAAAATTTCACAAATTAAATTATGCAAAAGTAAAGGAAGGTGTATTTGTTGGTCCATTTATTAGAAAACTAATGATAGACGACGTTTTCGATTATACTACGACTGAACTGGAATAAGCAGCATCAGTTAGCTTTAAGAGAGTAACAATGGTTTCTTTGGAAATCATAAGTCTGCGGATTATGAAGTTTTAGCGGCTGATTTGATTAAATCGTATCAGAAATTGGGATGTAACTTTTCGCCAATCCCATTTTTCTTTTTTTCCGGAGAATTTGTCAGATCTAAGCGATGAACACGGTGAACGATTTCAACAAGACATAGCTGCAATGCAAGTGGAGCCCAGCTGCCAGTTTAGGTTTTTTCGTTTATGTATTTTTCTTGCAATTTAAGTTAATTTTACAAAGTTTGAAACATTTTATCATATGAAATCGTAAAACTAAATAGTTAAAATAGTATGTTTTCCCTGCAAATCTAAATATAGTTGTATATACTTGAAAAATATCGTAAACAATCATTAAAAATTTCAATTAAAATCATTTAAATTAAGTGAAATTATTACATTTGGTCAAAAATGCATTAATTTATAAAATATGTTAAATTTTAGGACGCGATTCACAAGGAATTGTGATCTGATAGAGAAAACCGGAATCAGATCACCCAAATAACTAAAACTTTTAGTCTAATAATTTTTTTAAAGTTAAAATTGTTAAGTGTTGTTGCTGTTGTTGCTGTTGCTGTTGCTGTTGCTGTTGCTGTTGCTGTTGCTGTTGTTGTTGTTGCTGTTGTTGTTGTTGCTGCTGTTGTTGTTGCTGTAGTTGTTATTGTTGGTGGTGGTGGTGGTGTTTTTGTTGTTGTTGTGTTACATAGTCGTCCCGGAATGACGACACCTCGTGGCCAACGCTTCCCACAAAATCATAACATGAAATCATACGAAAATCCCTCTGAAGCGCCGACCAAGGCTCGTTCTATAAAATCGATACAAAGTTACATTCTCAACGAAATTATCGCCACGGCACCAATAGTCTCTTACGCTTCTCAAAACACGAAAACCATACGAAATCATATGAAGCGTTTTCAAACCTTTTTAACACTCAATTTTAAGAGGCATTTTTAAGCCTTTAAACCGACAGTCCTTTTAAACACTTCTTTTCAAGCACTTTACTTATTTTAATAACGGCTTTCTTTAAACATTTCTCTTCAAGCATTTTTCTTTACATTCAGCATTTTTCTCGTTAAAACATTTTGCTTTAAACACATTGTTCTCTTTTTTACATATCAAATTAAGCATGGTGCACTTTTAACATAGTTCGTTTTAACATCGTACACTTCTTTCTTTCCGTTTTAACTCTCTGTTTTTAACAGATTAGGACCCAAAAATGTTATGCACAAAAAATTACCTTGCAGTTTCTATCGTCTACTGGTCGTGATCGCCATTGGTGCCGCCGGTTTCTATTGCGTATCTGGCCGTGATCGATGCTGGTGGTCTTTGATCTGTTGATAAATTTTATAGACAGTCAAGAGACAACACTCGGAGGCAGTTTTTCTTCGGAGAGATTCGATCCTTTTAGTCTGGACTTCTTGGTTGTGGGGGTTTTATCCATTCGGTTCTGCCATGCGTCTCATTCATACTTTTCGCTGCGGGATGCGACGATGCACGGGGATCTCTGCTGGATCTCTTCAAGATCCAGCCATAACGACTACATCTCCGACTTAACGTTGTCTTTTTTTCATTTGAAGACACATAGAGAGGTCGACCGTCCGGCTCGCTTCCAAAACCCCAACTCTTTCAAAAACTCTCGTTTCTCACGAAGAAGGAGTGACGTCACAGATCCACACGTGCGATACTCATGCAAAAAGCATTTCATTCATTCATGTTTTCTTACCTTCTCTGACCCGAGATTCCCTGTGTCGGCGTCGAATTTGTAACTTTGTTATGGTCTGACAAAAACATGATTGACTCATAACGGTCCCCTTCGGTGCATGTAAGCTTGACCCGCACTCATTGTCTTCATTTGACCCCAGCCATAATTCACACTAGCTAATTTAATCGTATCTAAAAATGTTGGGCCCCATCCATAATATAACAGTAGTGGTGCTGGTGGTGGTGTTGTTGCTATTGTTGTTGCTGTTGTTGTTGTTTTGTTGCTGTTGCTGTTCTTGTTGTTGCTGTTGTTGTTGCTGTTGTTGTCGCTGTTGCTGTTTCTGTTGCTGTTGTTGTTGCTGTTTTTGTTGTTGTTACTGTTGCTGTTGTTGTTGTTGTTGGTAGTGGTGGTGGTGTTTTTGTTATTGGTGGTGGTGTTGCTGTTGTTGTTGCTGTTGTTGTTGCTATTGTTGTTGCTGTTGTTGTTGTTGCTGCTGTTGTTGTTGTTGCTATTGTTGTTGCTGTTGCTGTTGCTGTTGCTGTTATTATTCAGTACTCATTAGTAGTTCTCATTAGTGACTGCTCACTGACAACAACCGATGGTGTTGCCTAGAGTTTGAGTGACAACAAGTCTCCCCAGACTTCCAGTACTATCCACCTCTTTCAATAACCATTGCAAATGATTTTGCGTTATCGCAACAGACGCTTACCATTGATTTCTTGTTAGTCCCAGTACTTTCCGTATTCTTCCAATGGACGTCTGGTTAGTGCTCTCCCTCCTCGGTCTTTCCAATCTCCTTGACCCTTCACGACTATTTTGTGTGGTATCAGCCGAGGCTTATGCCATCACTTTTTTTTGGGGGGGGGGCAGTTTATGAAATTTCTTATAGTTTCAGTTCCTTTGAATTTATGTGGTTTTGTTTTTATTCTATTGCAACTTCTATGTGACTGATTAGCTTTCGAAGTTTTGTAATTTAGTTTCCGCATTTGATGATTTTCCTTAGGATTTCAGTTGTTTTAATCATCGCCGACCGTTATATAGTCTCATTTTACCTTTTGATTCGAATTTCCCCCAGTCTTTTTCCAGTTTTTTTTTTTCGGGACTGTTCTCTTGTGCTCCTTCGATTATTGGTATTATATTGACTTTCTTCATGCTCCATACTCCTTTCAGTTCTCTGGTAATTTCCGTGTATTTGCTTCGTTTTTCAGTCTCCTTACTTTGATAGGTTTATCTGTTTGCACCTCGATGTTCGAAAGGATTCTTTTGATTTTCGTTTTCCAGTAATGCCTCCGGTTTGTACCATTTGTCTGCGTGTCCAAAATATAGTCGTATGCATAGTTTTTAGTGTATTGCCTTTCCCACACAGTTGTGTCTGTTCTTGTATTCTTTTGGGGCTAGTATACTGCATTTACTTATAATGTGAATTACCATTTCGTCTCTTTGTCCACAGAGTCTACATTTGCTGTTTTCCTGGATCTTGATATCTTAGCTTCGATATAGTTTGTTGTAATCGCAATGTTCTGTGCATCTATTAGTAGTGATTCCGATTCTCTGTTTAGATGTCCTTTTCGTAGCCATAGTCAGGTGTTTTCGTGAGTATACTCCCTTGTCATTCTTATGAATCGTCCAAGTAGATTTTTCTCTTCCCACTTTTATTTCCTCATCTTGTTTCTCGTTTCTCTGTTCTCTGTATTGTTCATTTTGACGATGTATCTTGCTACGATGATTAGCATAACTGGGTTATGTATCTTTCTAATTCTTGTTTTTGTGTCATTCACACAGTATTCTATACTGACAGTCTTCTTCTCCTGTCTTTCATCCTTCGGATGATGTGCATTGTGCATGGTCATTAGTTTCCTGGTCTTCTGGTCAAGATGCCTCAGTTCTTCTTTGGTCCAGCCTATGAATGGTCATAAATATCTTACTAGAGATACAGTCAGGGTGTATATTCCGTTTACTAGATTCTTGCTATATAATTAAATTTCTAAGAGTTTTCTTGTTTTTTACACGTATTCTTTTCTAATCTCCTTTATTTCTCTTAATTTGGTGGTCTCTGCTTCCAGAGCTCCCAAATATTTATGGATATCATTCACTTATTATATGAGTCATTGTTTCGTCTCTTTGTCTACACAGTCTGCATTTACTGTTTTCCTAGGTTTTATCTATTTTAGCTTTAATGTAGTTTGTCCTAATCGCATTGTTATGTACAGCTTGGTGAGATCGTTCACCGTGTTCATCGCTTAGAACTGATAAATTCTCAAAAAAAAAAGAAAAATGGAATTGGCGATCAACGAACCTCCAGTTGTTGAGTATTTAGTCGTGTTTGTGCAGGTGTACTCGTTTTTGAACTGGTGCGATTTCTTCCTTAGTGTTGTCAGTGATGTCCGGGAATGTTTAGTGCTTGATGAATGTCCGGGAAGATTTAGTTGTCGCGTCTTGTGTTGAAGAGAGTTGGTAGGCCTTGAAGGGTGATGTTGATGCTTGCTGAGCCTGACTTTTTACAACCAGTATTAAGTCATGGGGCGTGGTGATGTTGTTCGTGTTTGGCTTGGTTTGTTGAGATGTCTAAAATCGTGGTTGATGAGGTCTGGACGATATGTCATCTTCTTTACCAGCCGTTACCTGTGTCCACATATTACGTCGGGGTGTTCTGTCATCTTCTCTGTCAGCCGCTTGCCCGTGCCTGAGATCACGTCGGGGTCACCACTTGTTGCGGGACCGACCGTTGGAGTTGATCGGCCTCACAACTAAGAAAGGAGACACAGGCAAAATATGTTAAAACGGCAATGACAAAGAAGAGAGGGCAAACACAGGTGAACAGTTCAAAGATGAGCATGTTTATTTACCATAAAAATGGTAATAACAAAGAAATGATGGGAATTGAGATGATGTCTCTGGAAAGGAGAAACTTGGAAAGACGGGAGTGGCGTCTCTGGTGACAGCAAACTGGACGATAGGAGTGGTGTCGTTAGAGAGAAAAGGCTGGGTAGCTGTTGATGGATGTCGACAAGGTACCCTTGCTGTTGCTGGCTGGCAAAAAAGGAAAGAATCTCGCAGTAGTTGTGTGAGTAGCCCTGATAAGGGATGTTAGAAAAAGAGAAAAGGAGTTGGAGCCGCTGGTGCAGGAGTTCAGGAGTTCAGGACTGCAGGGTGCTGGTGCAGGAGTTCAGGACTGCAGGGTGCTGGTGCAGGAGTTCAGGACTGCAGGGTGCTGGTGCAGGAGTCAGGACTGCAGGGTGCTGGTGCGGGAGTCAGGAGCAGGAGCAGGGGCAGGAACTGAAGATGCAAGAACTAGAGATGCAGGAACTGGAGATGCAGGAACTGGAGATGCAGGCTGAGGCAAGTGTTGACTTCTCAGGAGGCAGGCAGCAAAGATAGTAAATCGCATTATTATAGTAGCCCTGATAAGGGCTGTTTGTATCTTTTCTGCTGCTGTTGCTGCTGTCCGTTTCCTGGCTCGACGACAGGTCCATCCAGTCGGATGTGGGGGCCTCTTAACTCCCCGACTGAACTCATTTTTGAGTCAAAACCTAGAGATTTCATTGAATTTGTGTTAAGTCACTGTTGCAGGTCTTGTGGAAAGGATTAATTTCGACAAATAATTTCCGGATAGATCTCTCGCCGTACAGCATAGTTGAAAGGTGCCTTGAATATATAAGTAAGGTTATTTGCATAGTCGACGAATTGCATTTGTATTCCTTGAAGGAGAAAAGGAAAATATTAGCTGGCCGGTTTTTTAGCAAAGTCATTGCACAGAAAATGGCGACTACAGCTGCTGCTGCTGATTTTGTCCAAAAGAAATGGCGTCTGTTAAGTCATTGCGAAAAGAATTGCGACTCCTGCTGCTGCTGCTGTTTTTCAAGATGGCGTCTTTTCCAAAAGTAAACACACGTCGCGATGTGTTGAGCCCCGACAATATATACAGGGTGTTTCAAAAGTCTTGGGAACATTACAAATGCGTATATCTCATGAACTATTCCAGGTAGAAAAATGAAACTGGTGCCATTTTAAAGCTTGCTTAATCAAGTTTTTGGTCATACTAATGATTTTCGTGTTATCTTTCCAGGTGCAGTAATGGCGTTCTCTAAACACGACAAGGCATTTGGCGTCCTCCAATTTGCAAAGACTGAATCGTGGACATGTGTTCAGCGTGCATTTCGCAGGAAATTTAAAAAAGAAGCCCCTGAAAGGAAATCCATTGTCAGATGGCATGCTAAATTTGTGAAAGATGGGTGTTTGTGCCCAAGTAAGCGAACAGGTCGCCCTTCAACTTCAGAAGATGCAGTTGAGCAAGTTCGGACAGCCTTTCAGCGGAGCCCCCGTAAATCAGTGAGAAGAGCCAGCAGGGAACTTCAGCTTGCTCCAGCAACTGTCTGGCGTGTCTTAAGGAAACGACTGCAAATGGTACCTTACAAGCTCAAGTTGGTCCAAAAGTTGAAGGACACTGATAAGCCACTTCGCCGTGACTTTTGCATTGCAATGCAAGAGAAGTTGGAAGATAACGGCTTTGATGACCGGCTTGTTTTTAGCGATGAGGCGACCTTCCATCTGAATGGCAAAGTTAACAAGCATAACACTCGCATATGGGGTACTGAGAATCCTCATGAACTTCTTGAGCACGAGCGAGATTCACCAAAAGTAAACGTGTTTTGTGCAATTTCCAAGAAAGGTGTCTATGGACCGTTCTTCTTTGAAGAGGCAACTATCACTGGTGAATCCTATCTCAACATGCTGGAAGACTGGTTAATGGCTCAGTTGGAACAAGCAGAATCTGATGACTTCATTTTTCAACAAGATGGTGCACCACCACACTGGAGTCTTAGAGTAAGGCAGTTTCTTAACACAAGGCTGCCTGGTAGATGGATTGGGAGATCTGGGCGAGGTGATGACGTTCTCATGCCCTGGCCTCCTAGGTCTCCAGATCTTACCCCGTGTGACTTTTTCCTTTGGGGCTTTGTCAAGCAACAAGTCTATGTGCCGCCCCTTCCAAGAGATATTGACGAACTAAAGGCTCGAGTAACGGCAGTTGTGGGAACCATTGACGTCAAGATGCTGGAACGCGTTTGGCAGGAAATGGACTATCGACTAGATGTCTGCCGTGTGACGAATGGTGCTCATATTGAGCAACTTTGAAGATTCCCCACAAAACTTGAAACTTTAACCTTTCCAACGGTACCAATTTCATTTTTCAACTCCTAATAGTTTTTGAGTTATTAAAAATCGTTATGTTCCCAAAACTTTTGAAACACCCCGTATAATGTGAATATACAGAGTGTTGCAGTAAAATCCGACACTTGACAAAAAGAAAACGAAATGGGCAATAAAAACAAAAGTTGTATATGCAGAGACCCGGTAGTTTATTTAGCAACAGTTAGAGTACTAAAGAGTAGTTCTCGCTGTCTATCTTCTCTCCTCGACTGACCCCTACCCCTACCTCTTTTCGTGTGTCTGCAATTCTAGGAACGGAAAATTTTAGACGAACGATTCCCTACTTCTGAAGATTGTCCTAAAGAAGGGGTCTTATATATTGTTGTCTCTTTTTCTCATTAAAAATACTCTCTGGGCAGCCTGGGACCAACTGTTGAAAATTGTTTATCGTCCCTTCAATCGATGTTTCAAATCACCTCACATATAAACAGACATTCCACCATTTTACTTTCTCCCCTCCCACTAAAAAATCAGGAAGAATTTTTTTCACCTCCTACCAAGATGACTTTATTCAACCTCATTCCGCCATTTTTTGACAAACAATAAAAAACAATTTTACACGGACAAAACATAATGACATTTTTTACATAAAAACACAATATCTCTGAAATTTCTATTTTTTGACAACACATAAAGAAGAATCTTAGTCAAGACATTCAAACCCAACTGATGGTCAGAAAAAGGTTTAGCATTAACGAGGTGACGGACTATCGCTAGATTGATTAACGATTCAAAGATTTTAGCGAAGAGCGGGGGGAGACTGATGGAGCGATAATTCTGAGGGTCAGTTCTATCTCCATAATTCTTGAAGACTGGTACTACAGAGACAATTTTCCAGCTATCAGGGAAGCAAGATTCGGCAAGGCATTTGTTGTAGAGTTTGAAGAGGACAGGGGCAAGTTCAGCAGAGAATTTCTTTATTAATATTTCTGGTATAAGAGGTGTCAAGTTTGTTATGCTGTCTCGGACATGAGATGGGGTGATGGTCAGGACATCAAGTTTGGCTTCAGTCCGCAATCGGAAATTTGGCAGGGAGTGGTTTGCGGAGTCCAAATTGGAGTTTAAGGCAAAACGCTGGGCAAGTAGTTCAACCTTACCAGTTGCTGTGCAAACGACATTATTATGATTGGATAGCTGGGTAATTGTTGATTGCCCATTGTTCAGCACACTTTTGAAGATTTTACAGAAATCGCGAGTACCTAGTTTCTATGACTGAATGCGTTTTTTAGTTATCTCCGTATACCTTCTCTTTGCTTCATCTATTACAGTCGTAGAATGATTTCTTGGCACTCTAAGTTTCTGTCTATTTGTAGTTGACTTATAGAGGCCAAATTTACGGAATGCTTGTTGCCTCTCAGCAATGACATCTGCACATTTCGAGGTGAACCATTGAGGAGAGTGTGGCTTGGTGTAGAATTTTCGCGTGGCGGCATATGCTTTAATGCCTGCTTTGACCCATTCCGTTAACTTATTTGTGCACTGATCAGCAGGAAGAGAACATGTTTTACTCCATGCAGCGTATCTGCTGCGATCTCTCATGGAATCAAAATCAGCCCGCTTGTAGTATCTCGTCGCTTTGGGGCAGGATTCTAGGATGATATCAATCATTACTACAAGGTGATCAGCGTTCCCGAGCGCGCTATGGCCATTTGTCGCACAAGCCTCTGGCAGTAAGGTCAATAACAGGTCGAGAAGTTAAGCTTGCTGGATAAACGATCAGGGATGGGGATCAGAAAAGTAACAGTCTGTAAGAGAGAGAGAGAGAGAGAGAGAGATAGAGAGAGAGATAGAGAGAGCGCTATGGAGAAACTATACGTGGAGTTACCAGCTGCGTCTGTATAGCTGGAGAATCCAAGCCAGTCACTGTGATGTACATTGAAATCCACAAATACATGTATTTAGCTACTCGAGTCAAGTGAGAGTGATGTATCTATGCTTTCAGAGACAAAGTTAAGCAGAGTACAGTCCTGGGCCGAAGGAGAGCGGTATAAGAAATATAAGTAACTAACGCTGTGCTGTAAGGTTAATCTAAAGCACATATAGGCTTGATCATCTGATTCTAGCCTATGTTCTCTAGTAAAGGAAAGAGTGTTCCGAACATAAACTCCTAGCCTGTGCATATGTTTGTCAGAGTCTTTACTGTAGAGTGGGAGGTATTCAGTCATGTCAAATGGTGTGAGGAGATTGAGGATTGTAGGTTTGTTTCACTTAGTGCAAGAATACCCGGGAAGTTTATCAGGAGAAAGGTTTCTACGTCATTGATTTTGGTTCTAAGCCCCCGAATATTTGTTGTGACTGCTAGCCTCAAGGACGAAGACAACGATGTTTTTTGGTGGGTGTCTGGTTTAGGTTCGTTTCTTTTTCTTTGTATTGTGATTTTGGTTTTAGGTAAAGTGGGCGATTGTTTGGTGCCAATAAGCTCACACATCTAGATCATTAAGGGTCCATCACGCCGAGAGGGGTAATCTTGCCCCCGTGTACTTGTCGGGTATTCTAGAGCCGCCGCAGGAATTTTAAAAAAATTCCTCGACTCTGGAGAGGGGGCGTCCATAGTATGACACAATAAAAACTCTCTCTCTCTCTCTCTCTCCCTCTCTCTCTCTCTCTCTCTCTCTCTCTATATATATATATATATATATATATATATATATATATATATATATATATATAAAATTGATAAAATAAATTGACTTACATGAGTGTTTTTTTCCACTGAAAGACTTGGGACTATAAGTTTTTTTGTTTTTTTTAATATAGTTTTAATGGTTGAGAAACTTCCGAGACTATATATATATATATATATATATATATATATATATATATATATATATATATATATATATATATATATATATATGTGT
>OY744516.1:16126434-16241434 GCA_963556195.1 Sepiola atlantica | reverse complement strand
AATCTGTGTTCGGAAATTGAGAAATATTCTTTAATTAAATGAGGAGTTACGTCATCGAAAAATTAGCAAAACATTTTCATAAGTAAAAGAAAGCGGCTATAAGTGGGTCAAATCTGACGTATAAAAATGCGGTCTTAGAAATTAGTAGTAACAACAAACTGATGTATCGTAGCGGACAAATCTTCGCCTCGTAAATAGATAAATGGCGTTCGTGTGTCGCGGTAGAACGCAATCTCAATTACGTGACGCCTGAGTGTTGATTGTAGTTGTGGTGAGTATAGCTGCGTCTCTCTTTCTTGTTAATGTTGTTCGTAGCACAAGTGGGAATAGTTGTCGTAGTAATAAAAACAGCAGCCATTATCACTTTGGTTTCAATAATGTTCTCAGCAGTTTTCGTTTTCCTTTATTTACATTACATTGTATTATTATAATGTATTAGTCTCTGTAGAGAAAGTGAAGACGCCCTTAGAGGAGTGAAGAGGCCCTTCTAAAAACGCCTACTTCGCGCCGCAGACAAAACCAAAGAGAAGTATAGTCTTTCTCTTACTGGCATGTGTCACTATTTATCATCACCTCCTGATCGCTACGTCACTTCCTTGAAACGTTCATTAATCTAATTTCGTTACCTTAGCTTCGAAGTGGAAATTTTATTCTTGTCTAACCTATTTATCTCTTGTTCATTCGTGCTACACTGAAGTTGTCTCTCCTTCTCTCCACCGTGTCGACGTCTGCCATAAGAACCCAAATAAAAGAATAAGCTGTCAGCTTGAAAGTCATCACAGAGCTTCTTCTATTAATTTGAATTAAAAACGCTCGACTTTATTTCATTTACTATTTCAGCGCTAACAAATATCATGCGAGGAAGTTATCATCGTTTCGTCAGAGTCCAGATTTCAGAGTTTTAAACTACACACTCACTAGACGGTCAATCGGCAGCGACAAATTATGCAACAGTTCTGAAATATTTGATTACGTAATCATTTGCCACACGTATATCACATGGTCTAATCAGTTCAGGTCATGGAAGCTATCAGTTGTATTTGGTAATTATGTAGTAGTTTATATCCTAACACATTGTGCCTCTTTCTATCCATATGATACGCGTGCATCATAGACTATCTCGGGATACTATTATTTACGAGTACAAACTGAGCTGCAACGCCAAGAAAGCGTCCGAAAACATTTGTTGTGCGAAAAGTAAATACGCGGTTAATCAGAGTATAATAATCAAATGGCTAAGGAGATTTCGTCCAGGTTGCAAAAACATCAACAACAATCCAGTATAGTACGGTAAGCCTAAAACCGTAGATTCCAAATCCGTACTCCCAAACTGGGAAACATATAATTTCGCATAAATTACTGACGCAGTTTCGTTAGGAATTCTTAAAATGCAATTTCCTGTTACGACTTTGTTTATGATGTCAGTCAACGGATAATGGAGCATTAGAATCTGGGAAACAAATGAGGTTTTCAAAATAGGTTGGATAATTTATAAGAAAGTTGATAAAGAATGGTATTCGCAAAAATATCCCAATCAGAATTAATGTGAAGAATGTGCATGGCGTAAATCATGACACATTTGAAATATTAAAATAGATAGACAGGAAGGGAAACATAAGTAAACTACAGATCGTGAAAGAAGGACAAACTAACAATTTAGGTTAAAGCCAGGAAAACGAAAAAAAAACAAAAACAATCGTACACATACATGACTGTCGTAAGTTCACTGACGTTTGAAGAGACAAGTAGATGCATGCTGGCTGACGCGGCGCGTAAGTCCTTTGAATAAAGCAAGAATAGACTATCAGCATATTTTTGTGCGTCACCCACGTAAATAAAACAAGAACGCCCTTTTTTACGACCAAAAGCAAATTGTACTTGTTTTCTTTTGTGGTGGCGTGTGTGTACTAACAAGGACTGACCAGGAACTACCAACAATTAACAAAGTAATTAACAAAGAAACAACAGTAATGTATAAACAAGCTACATATACCTTTTCGTGTTTTGAAATTATCTTATTAGTAAGGGGTTAAGATACACAAGCTATAGAGGTAACTCTGGTGAGAAGGAATAAGATTTCAGTTTGGATCGTCACCTCGCGACCTCGACAGAATTCCCTGGTCTTTCCAAATTGTGTAGATTAATTAAAAAAACGAGAATAATTTCTTAATTTATTAAAATGCGAATAAATTTATAAATTATTTATTATGTAATAAACTAGCTGCCCCTATCCGGCGTTCCCCAGGATTCATTAACGAAGAGATGGAAAAAAGAAAGCTCAAAATGTAAGGGAGATAACTTATATTTTACCTTTAAGCTTCAATAGGAATTAAATTTTGAGCCTATTACGGCATTATTTTAAAAAATGTCTCCATTGTAATAATATTTCTGACTGGAGTAATTATTTTTCGGAAAGAAACTAGAGCAAATAGGACTTTTTAGTGTAAAGAACCTGTTGCAAAGATTAAAATGAAAAAAAGTCGATAGTTAGAATAAAATATCGATTTGTCAGATTCATTGCTAGTTATGTCCAACATAGAAAATCCGACAATATAACTGTATATATTAGATATATAAAATAATAAGAATAAACGCTATTTTTCTATCACCAGTGGAATTTCTACGGTCCCAGCTAGATGAAAAATAATGCATCTTTTTTCAGTAATGCCGTGGCAAATCTATACTGTATCTGGTAGTTTCACGGCGATATCTATAAAATAATAGCGATACAAGCGTAGGGTAAAATTAAACAGAAGTAGTGAAGACACTATCGCGATTTTGACGACATGGACACACTTGTATCATAATGAAATGATAAAATTAAAACCTATTTTCTTGACTTAATCACGGAATTTCCACGGGCTCAGATAGTTGTTAGTAAACCGAAAATTACAATATGACGTATTAGGCTGAGCTTAGCCAATATAAAAACGGCCTCTTACGCCATTTGGTTTCATCGTCTGTCTTTTTATGCCTTCGTAATCCGGATGCAATTTTGAAGAAGCCATTTTGTAATCATAGCGGCCATTTTGTTTTCTCGTGCACCTATGGCGGGGAAAAAGTTGGCTGTCGTCCATCGTATCAGATTGCTATTCTGCCGAAACTTTTCGTGTTTCTCTTATTTGTCCAGATGGATAAGATGCGGGTTTTAAGAAAATAGCCATTGCGATAATTTAACGCTCTGGTAATTGCTGAAATTAATATTTTTGATCAAGACAGTTTGGCCCTATCGAGGAAAGAATAACAAAATGGTTGGGAGGAAAGAAGATGGCGGAAAAAAATTAGGGGCGGGGCTGAAACGAGAAATAAAGAAATTTGGTAAGAAAAGTGAAGAAAGGTGGAATAAATAGGAGATATGTGAAGGAAAGAGAACAAATACAAATGATGTTGGAAAGAATGAATGAAAGAAAGAAAAAAGAAAGAAAAGAGAGAGAAATTAAATGCAGGAATAAAGAAAGGGTAACATGAAAAGAAAAAAGAAAATCAGAGAAGAAATAAAAAGAATGAACAGAAATGGAAAGAAATAAAGAAAAATAAATGAGAAATAAAAAAATTAGATGAAAGAAATATACTTAAAAAAAGAAATAATAAAAAAGGAAGAGTTATAAAAAGAAGAAAGAAAGGAAGAAAACAAGAAAGAAAAAAAGAAAAAAGAAAAATGAAAAGAGAGAAGAACTAGTTAATAAAGAAAGAAACGGTGGACAAATAAAAATAATGAAGGTAACAAAGAGCAGAAGTGAAGAAAGACTCGGAAATAAGAAAAGAAAGAAAGAATGAAATAAAGAAAAGAAAAGGAGATGGAATCGAATTAAGAAAAGAAAAAAGAAAGGGAGAAAGAAGAGAGGAAATAAAGAAGATGAGTTAGAATTCAGACCAAAAAAAAAGAAGGAAAAAGAAAAAAAGAGGATAGTGTTAAGAAAAAAGAGAGAAAGAACAGAGAAAGAAAGAAGGGAAAAAAGAGGTGATAGAACTCAGAAGGAAATAAAGAGAGAACGAGAGAAAGAAAGAATGAAATAACGAGGAGGGGTAAGGCAGAGTATGATTAAGAAAGAAAAACAGAAAGAAAGAAAGAAAGAAATAAGGAATAGGATAAAAAGAGTTAAGAAAGCAAGAGAGAGAGAGAGAGACAAAGATACAAGAGGCCATAGTATTAAGAAAGAAAGAAAGAAAGAAAGAAGGAATAGGACAAAAGCTTGATAGAGAAAGAAAGATAGAAGAGGTCAAAGAAAAAAGAAAGAAAGAAAGAAAGAAAGAAAGACATCGAGGGGATAGTGTTCAGAAAGTAAAAGAATGAAAAAGGAAAGAAATAAAGAAGAAAAAAGAGGGATAAAGTCAAAAAGAAAGAAAAAAAAGAAAAAAAGGGCGAAATAAATAAATGTTACGTAAGAAAGCCACTATCGTAGTGATGGGAACAGAAAGGAAGTAAAACCAAAATTGGTGAATAATGAAACGTCAAACTTAAAGAAAAAAGAAATACCTGATAAACACAAATATTTAAAAAGAGAAAAAAAAGAATCTCCTTCCCCTATCGTTTACTCTCCCGATGAATCCCCACCCACCCATTCGTTGACCAAAATCTGCCATGTGTAAATATTGCATCTTTTGTGCGTCATGACCGCAGCAAAATCGCTTGCGGTCTCGTCCTATCAACTAAATGCGGTTTCACAACAGCAGGTTTATAAAGCCTCGCTACTCGTGCAAGCCAGACCAACTGCGGTTACTTCCCACATCGTTTCCTGAACTGTCGCCAGAGGGCAGATAAACAGTTTCTGCCGTCGACGCTTGGGTGAGTCGTCGAGAGATGGCCTGACGTTCACCGGTTGCAACGCAAGAAGTTGTATTATAGACGAATATTCGTCTTAACGCAAGAAGGCCTGCTTTTCTGGCTTATATACACACCACAACTGTATATATACTTTCTTCTAATACATATATATATATATATATATATATATATATATATATATATATATATATATATATATATATATATATATATATATGAATGTTAGTTTTCAGGGGCGGGCAACCTCCGGCCCGCGGACCACATCCGGCCCGCGAAGGCTTAGCGTCTGACCCGCCACCCTGCTTTTGCTTTATTATTGCAATGCGGCCCGCGGGCCTCCCAGTAAAACTCATATCATTTTGTGCCATAGACGTAAAAGTAGGTTTCAATTAAGATTTACAGTGGTTTAAAAATGTATAAATATCAGCGAGCAATGAGGCATGTATATTTCATTTTTCTTTAACTATTAATTTTAAATCCTTGGCCTGAGATGAAAATAGAAAAAGAGAAAGAGAGAGGCAAAGAGGAAACGAGAGACGAGGAAAGGGCATGAATCAGATAACCTATGTGAGGTGTGTAAAAACGAATACTGGATCAACTTGCTATTTCACTCGTCATTACTTTTTATGATTCCAAAATGGCTAACATACAGAAGTCTCTTGAGAAAAAATATCAGATTTGTAGTGTTCAATGCAATTTTTGTACAATTTATTCATGTAAGCAAAATATAGTGATTCTGAGATTTCGTTTTTCACTCCGGCCCGCGATCTCCTTCCAAAAGTCTTATCTGGCCCTCACTCTGAAAAGTTTGCCCGCCCCTGCTTTAGAGGAATATAATTTGAACATTGCTCTAAGAATTCAAAACCAACAAGCATTCGGCGTACAATCGTTTACAAGACTTTCTGGAAAAAATTCATTGTTTATTTTTTTGTTATTTTTATGATATGAAAAGAGTCTTCGTCAGCGCCTTTTATACTATCACATACAGAAGCTTCATAAAATAAGGCATAAGATTTATATATATATATATATATATATATATATATATATATATTGTTTATATTTTTATCTATGGACGTATACGTTTCGTCTTTTTATCAATCAAGACTCATCAGCATAGAAGTACGACTATTCACCACCGGTCACACGATTTTCCAACTCCCGTCCAACGTCGCTAACCGCTAGGCCAGTTCTGAACAGCTTATAAACAATGATAATTTTAACACATTAACGGCGGCGAAGCGAACAGGCATTCAAACTTCTATAAGTGAAGGAACGATGCATAGAGCAAGTGACGCTACGCTGTGTTACTACTACCATTTTACATATATATATATATATATATATATATATATATATATATATATATATATATATATATATATATATATATATATATATATAGTGCTACGGTGTATGTTGAAAAGAAATCAATAAAGTGCTCGATCGCAAAAGATGTGAGAGCTAATATACAAATTATTTAAGAACTATACGTTACATACTTCAGAAGAATACCTGTCCCAGGAAGGGTAAAATTATATATATATATATATATATATATATATATATATATATATATATATATATATATATATATGACCTCTTTTTCTCTTGGCCAAACATCTCTCATCTGCAGCAGGTCTGTTATTCGCATGCACCGCAAACATGCAACCCACTAAACATGCAACCGCCTGTTTGACTATGGATCAAATCTAATGCAACTCTGAAATATTTGAATTTAAAATGGAAGTTTGTGCCCATATTATGTCCCCTAAAAACCCTTTAAAATACTTCAAAGAAACTGAAATTTGTGCAATATTTATTTAACAAATTTATCAAAATCAGAGGCATCTGAATTTTCACGAAGGTCTTCCACCCCTCTCTGCCGATTGGCATGATTAAATGAAACTAAATATCACTTACATTACCCACACTTACGCCTAGTAGGTTTATACCAAAATTCTTTATATATATATATATATATATATATATATATATATATATATATATATATATATATAGAGAGAGAGAGAGAGAGAGAGAGAGAGAGAGAGAAAGAGAAAGAGAGAGGGGGGGGGGGGAAGAGAGACGTGATGTAATGGTTACATGAGCGGATCCTGCGGTTGACTTTAGGGTTCGAGTTCTTTTGGGGTATTGCATCAGTTCCATTAATATCCCTGGGAAAGGTATGAATCTAGATATATCACCCTCCAGCTATAGATTAATTAGTAGGGTAGACTAATTTATTACGTTTTGGTTTTACAACTAGTGTAGGAGAAGTAAAACTCCGAAATAATACTAGTCTTTCTCTGCTTATTCCAGTATTTTTCCTAGTCGTCCTCGATTTCTTCTTATCACTGAATTTAAGCAGTGTCGGTTCAAGATACGCGCGGTCGGTGATTGTTCAACTCTTGCTACACTATAGACGTCCAGCGCAGACACTTTTACAGTGGGTATCCATTGTTTCTCGACACTGAAAGTGGCCAATATATTTGGATTAGAGTTACTTAGAGTTACTTACTTCCCTGGCACGGCTTGAGTAGTCGGTGTTGGTACCAATCGGGGATACGTCATTGACAATCAGTCTGATAGTGACTTTGTTGCTGTCGGGCTGAGGTATGGTTCTGTTCAGTTATATGAGGCCCACCATCCCAGGCTTTATATTCTCTCTGAGAAGCAGTTAGCTTATTGCTAATCGCCTGAACGCCTCTACCGGGGAATGCCGACAGGGCTGCTCATGCATTTTGGTTGATTAGAGTGCGCTTATCCTAATGTGCAGGCTTTTCAAAACCACACTTGACCTTGTGTCTAACCTTCTGGGAAGGAGGTAAACAAAATACTTGGATCAGAGTTTATTTTTCAGGGTCAAAATAGATTAGTTGCATTTCTTTGCAAATCAGGTATTTGATTTTTAGACGAACTGTAATTCGTTTTTTTTTTTTAGTAAATCACTAATTTGTGATGTGGGGTCAGTCAGATGCGGAATAAAGGTTGCCATGTTGGTGATGACCCTTAACGCCTTTTGAAGGTTGGTGATGTTTTTCGAACTAGGTTATTTCCTAATTGTTGGGATAAGGACTAATTTCTTTTCTCATCGTAGATTGCCTCAAAAATGGAGGTACGCCACTGGATTGCGACGTCGATTATTCTGGGGGTACGGGGACATGAAAAAAGCATCGGGAATGCAAGTCTTTTTTTTATCTTTCGTGTTATTTTTTTTCTATTTTTTTTTTTTTCGTTGTTATGTTTTTTTATTTATTTTTTGTTTGGTTCTAACAGGTTGTCGGCAATTAAAATGATTGGAGCAGAGGAGCGTGTCATCTCTTCAAATATGAATTATTTGCACAAGAACACGAAGGACAATTGCGGCGGCGACGGCGAGCGACACGATAATAGAGTTAGGAATAGAATTAACGAGTTAGACAAATTGTCTATACATTGAGGTTTGTGCGTGTGTGTTAATGGGTAAATGATTTTGCTTGTGTGTGTGTGTGTGTGTGTGTGTGTGTGTGTGTGTGTGTGTGTGTGTGTGTGTGTGTGCTTTTTAGATGCATCCATGCATTTCTATAAGAGGTTCTGTTTGTTGGTAGATCGCTCCGTCCGTCCGCCCGTCCGTCTGTCACGGTACAGCTTGAAATAGAATTACAAATATTGAATGGACGAATTTTATTAGAAATGCGTCCAAGCATCTTTATAAAAGGTTATGTCCGTCGAACTGTCTCACATTTATTATTGGTTTTATACATTCGGCTCTATAATAGGATCTGTCTATCTGTCACACTTAAGTTTGAATTAGTACGTTCGTCGGTCTTCAATGCTTAAATTTGAAATAGCATGTTCGTCCATCTGTCACGCTTAAGTTTGAAATAGAATTTTCTTTTATGTGTCCCGCTTAAGTTTGATATAGCATTTTCGTCGGTCTGTCACGCTTAAGTTATATATAGCATTTTCGTCGGTCTGTCACGCTTCACTTTAATATAGCATTTTCGTTGCTGAATGCACAGATTTTGTAGACACATCATATTTTTTATGCGTCCATTAATCGCTATAAGAGACGTAGCCCGTCCGTCCGTAACGTTTAAGTTAAAAATCAAATTTTTATATGCGTCCATTAATCGCTATAAAAGGCTCTTTCTGTCGGTACTTCTCTCACGTTAGGTTTAGAAATAACATTTAACCCTTCAGCAGATAAAGAAACAACTCTTAGTTACGGAAAGTGGATCAAATTTGGCTAAGTTAATAAAATTAAACTGAATTGTGTTGATCTTCCTTCTTTCAGCGAATATGTGGTCGTCGACCCTGAAGAGGTATTGCATAACGAGGGTCGTGTTTGAATGGAAAAGTTTGAGTGACACCTAAGAGTCAGAGGTTACCCCAGAACGGAAGTCAACAAATTTATGTGACTTCTAGACAGAGACTTTCTGCTTTTTTTCTGGCGATATGAAGAGAAAACGGAGGGGGGGGGGAGAAGTTTCACACAATGTAACAAAGTGTAGTGAGACGAGCTATTCATCTATCTACCTGTCACCTGTCTTTCTCTCGCACACGTACGCAAGTGACCCGTCTCTGATTTTTCTGTGACTGTTCTCCTCATTTGTAATAAACCTTTTTTTATGAATCAACATCAGCGTCTCAATGGTTTTCTCAGCAGACGAATAGAACGTGGGTGGCCGACAGGTGTATAATTGTTTATACACGCATCAGTAAGTGAAATACAACAGAAAGAGAAAGAGAGAGAGAGAGAGAGAGAAAGAGAGAGAAAGAGAGAGAGAAAGAGAGAGAGAAAGAGAGAGAGATAGAGAGAGAGAGGGGAAGAGAGAAAGAGAGAGAGAAAGAGAGAGATGGGAAGAGAGAGAGAAAGAGAGAGAGAGAGAAAGAGAGAGAGAAAGAGAGAGAGAAAGAGAGAGATAAAGATAGAGAGAGATAACGAGAGAGAGAGAAAAAGAGAGAGATTAAGAAAGAGAGAGAGTGAGAAAGAAAGAGTGAGAAAGAGAGAGAGTGAGAAAGAGAGTGTGAGAAAGATAGAGAGAGAGTGAGAAAGAGAGAGAGATAAAGAGAGAGATAAAGATAGAGAGAGAGAAAGAGAGAGAGAAAGAGAGAGAGTGGGAAAGAGAGAGAGTGAGAAAGAGAGAGAAAGAGAGAGAGCAAGAAAAAGAGAAAGAGAGAAAGAATGAGACAGTGAGAAAGATAGAGAGAGTGAGTGAGAAAGAGAGAGAGAAAGAGAGAGAGAGAAAGAGAGAGAGAAAGAGAGAGAGAGAGAGAGAGAAATACAACATTTACGTCGGTTTGTCACGCTTATATTTGAAATACCATTGTTAAATAGGTTTAGAAATCTCTATTCATTCACCAGTTGGCTGGTCTGTCTGTAACGCTTCGTTTTCAAATATGGATGGAACTTACCTTCTCAAGTGTTAGAAGGATTCAGGTACTACCTGTGATGTCATCCAACAACATATACGAGTAGCGCACAGAACATAGAATACGGATGTGAGTGAATCGTATCTACTTCCACAATACGTCAAACAACCGTGGCCATATATATATATATATATATATATATATATATATATATATATATATATATATATATATATATATATATATAAGAATTCAATAAATTAAAAATAGTACTCGAGTTTCGTCCTCCTTTGGGCTCTTCAGTAGAACACATCCAAACCCAGGATTCAAAACCCAGGTTGATTATGCCTATTTTTATTTGTTCTCGCGGCTATCGGACATTGTTACGTGATATATGAGAAAGTAAGTTATGTTTATGCCTAAATAAAGCTAGTGGTAAACATCAGACTATCTAGAGTGTTCTACGAACATACCGGAACCTTGCTTATAGCTAAGTGACAGTTTGTTTTTAATATCTCAGAACAGTGCTCAACTTATATATATATATATATATATATATATAATGATATTTTACATGCACGATCCGAACGCCGTTCGTAGATCACGCTAAAACTGCTTGGGTAAATCTAGCCGCCGACTCGCTATTTTACATTTTAATTCCTCTCTATTTACTAACTAATTGGCTAAGGCCGATGGGATAAGACTCTCGACTACGAATCAGTGGCGATTTGTGATCGGGGTTCGCGCCCACCGACCGTTGAGACTTAGTTCCTACACTGAAGATTGCGTTAGCATGAAACATCGATGTCTGTAGGTATTAAAATATTTAATAAATATTTATTTGTAAATATATATATATATATATATATATATATATATATATATATATATATATATATATATATATATATATAAATTTCATTAACACAAATGTTTAAATTATAGCTCAATAATGTACGACTAGAGCTGTTAATATGATATAAGATATGATATAAGATATGATATAAGATATGATATATGCTATGTAATATTATATATGTATACATTAAAAAAAGCTTTTATTTATTTATACAAAAAAAACATTATATATTAAATCTTAATATAATGCAAACCAAAAAACAATTACATAGATCATCCACAAGAAACGCTATCTAAAGAAAAGGCCCCCACTGCTAACAATACAAAAGCATTCCGCTCTTCTGTATTCCTAACGACAGTGGTATTATCTTAACACTAATATACGGCCTCCAAGAGGTTCGAATGTTTGGGATACTACTTAAATCTGTACATTGTAGACTTTAAACTTCTATAAGTCGATTATATATATATATATATATATATATATATATATATATATATATATATATATATATATATATGCGTGTGTGTGTCTTTGAAGCATGTCGTCATACAACAGTTTCCCACTTTTTGACGCAGTCCTTTGTATTATTGTTGTACTCTGCAAGATCTTTCAAGCTACACCGGTTGGACAGTCGAGGGCAGACAAGGCAGTGTTGCATCGTATTGTCATCCTCTCCACATATACAGTTGGTTTGGTCAGTTTTGTAGCCCCATATACTCATGGCAACTTTTGATCGCCCAATTCCCATTCTCAGGCGATTGATTTGTTCTTTTGTTTTGTTTTTTTGTTTTTTCAGTGGAGCCAGGGTGTCTCTTGACCGGGAGGGAGGATCAGAAAAGGGGATACCCATCTCAGTACGAGGGGGACAATTCTCTAACCGTCTGGTCCAACGTTGTGGTTTGGTCTTTTCCTGAGGTGTTGTTAGTGGTTCAACATGGCTGAGGAAGCTTCTCCTTGACTTCAGTCGTTGGACCGTTGGTTCACATCCATGAAGGAGATGGTGTTCACCATTGATAGCCATATATATATATATATATATATATATATATATATATATATATATATATATATATATATATGAGGGGATAAATATGAAATGAAAATTTCATACAAAATAGAAAATTAGTTCATAGAATACGAGTAAAAGAAATAACCGTTGAAAATAATCTAAGACAAGAAGCAATTGCAAGAGGTTGAGCGGGAGAAATATGTGTTATGTAGGTGGTTGTGTACGCAAGGAGATGAGAAGGTGATGTAAGACAGAAAGAGCAGGGGTGGGGTAGTTAATTCTAGTATTAGGTACTTGTTTAATTATACAGTCCGGGTGGTTAGATCTAGTATTGATATAGGATGGTGTGTGATTATCTTTATTGAATGGTTTGTATGTCCCCTTTTTAAGTCAAATGTAATATCTAGATAATTTACTTCTTTACAATTTAGGGTTATATCTATTTTAAATCCAAGGTATTTGAAGGCTCTTATTAATTTTTTATGTATTTTAGATACCAGAGGGCCGTCACTATTAGGGATGATAATTAGTCCATCATCCCTGTATAAACCCACTAAATTAGGCTCTACAATTCTGCTAATAGTGTACATTATAAATATGCCCACTAGATCGGCAATCTGGGCTGAGTCAAAGGCACCCATCGGAACATCAAAGCTGTTGTTGTTTAATTTAATCCATGTTTAATTTAATAAATTATTTCATCGACAATTATGTAATTTCGTGTTATTATATTTTATGTTATATATATATATATATATATATATATATATATATATATATATATATATATATATATATATATATATATATATATATATAGTAAGCTATGAAAATATATTTATGGCAATTAAGCTACACAGAGGCTCCCGCGTTTCATCCCTGGGGGATCTTCAGGCTAAAATGCATGGAGTTATTTTTGCCGGGTGTTTTTATATACACGGCTAGCTAGTTAACCAATCAGATCCTTTCATGTTCTCTCAGCCAGTGTTACTTCTTATATATATATATATATATATATATATATATATATATATATATATATATAATTCCTTTAGAAGACACATCATTAAACCCCAAAACAGTAACGGCCAAAATATACGATATTCATAATATTGGCTCACGGGATTTATATAGAAATATTTTTTTTTATATCTCTTTAAATCTTCTCCGGTTTAAATCTCAACTGTTACTTTTCACCGCCACCCTTTTTTCAAACCTTATTAAACCTCCATTACACTAAATTTAAACATACATAACACTCTAAGCAAATAACGCGTCCAAACGAGAGTGACATGTGACTTCACATTTCCGAAACAGATGACAACAGAAGCTGAAGAGAGCCGAATGGCTAAGTCCTTCTGTGCTTGAAATCGACGGTACGCATGTTGTACTTATTTTTCTGTACAAAAATAAATAAATATATATATATATGTGTGTGTGTGTGTGTGTGTGTGTGTGTATATATATATATATATATATATATATATAGAGAGAGAGAGAGAGGGGGGGAGAGGTATAGAAAGGGGGAGGGAGAAGGGAGAAAGGGTTCATTTCTATAGATCTTTGATAGTAAACATCTCCTGTGCATATAAAATCAACGATAATTTTCTGGTTTAAATATTTATTCTCTATTTACCATGGCGGCTGTTTAGCCCTAACCAATCCGGAAGTCAATAAACATTTGATAAAATCGTTAACGCAACGAGTAATTGATACAACTTGAATTGTTGTTGCTACACTGAACGGTGCGCATTGGACGTCGACAGTCAAGTGACGTATTATTTACCATCAATGAGGAAAAAAGAAATAAGAAAAAAACAAACAAAAAAGACATTTTCACACAATCAATATCATAATTACGCTTTCATATTAAACAAGTCGGAACTAATTTTGGCAAAAAAAAAATGAAAGAACAATACAATAATATAACAAAGAAGTATTTCATTAAAACGGTAACAATATTAAACTTTCCATCATCCCATGTCTTTTCGGTTGACGAAGTGCATACAAAACAAAATGTATTAGAAAAAAAGAGAGAAGAAATATTAACGAAAAGCCGACGCCATTACTTAGTAATGACGGCACGGATGCGCCCCACTGAGCATGAATGGTCCGTGCGCGGTGTCACCGGTTATCATCAAAGACGGTGTCGTTTGACAAATTGTTTTATGAAAAGAGAATTGATTATCAAGCCAAATCCCATTACATTTGATGACAATTGATTAAGTGATGTTTTAAAAAATAGAAACGGGGCCTTAACGGACGTGTTTAAACAGGAGAAAAATTCAACTTTTCATGCGGAGACAAACGTTTGGGATTAACCAACACGAGAGAGAGAGGGGGTAGAGAGAGAGTGTGAGAGGGCGTTTGGTGATTAAAATGCTATTTAAAACTTGATCGTGACATATCAACGAAAATGTGTGACAGACTAACAATCGGTGTGACAGACTAATAGTCGGATAGAGTCTCTTATAGAGCTGCTTAGACGCATCGGTAAAACTGAAACAGTGCACTTGATGGCGGCTATTCTGAATTCATAATCGTGGGCCGCCATCAAGTAGACAGTTTCCGTTTTCCCAAACGGCCATAAACAACGTTTTAAGTTTAAGTTAGACGGTTTTAAACGATTGCACACAAACAAAAAATACAAAAAGAAATGGTTTTTTTTTTCTTAGCGAATTATTACGACTTCCGGTTACGAATTCGGAAAAACCGCCATTAAGTAGACTGTTTCACTTTTTCTAATAGATTAATATCCCCTAAACAAATGCCCATGCGACTTCGTGTATATATTGAAACAAGTGTTGCACAATCATCACCCGCACTTCTCTTGATCCGATATTGCTTAAGTCTAGTGGCAAGGAGAAGTTTAAGACGGCTGGGAACAATGCAAGGATAAATAGGGAAGAACTGATGTTATTTTTAAAGTTGTTATCCTCCAAGACGAGTTGCCATATCAATATGTGATAGTATAGTCTACCCTACTATTTATTTATTTTTATCAAATTACACAGTGGATGAATAAAGATTAGATCAAGTAAAAGGATGGAGGGGGACATGGACTGGATTTGAATGAAGGAATAAAATCGTAAATTCGTACGAATCACCATGTTACCACTTTTTTAACCGGCTCGATTTTGGTGTTGGCATTCATTTCCCCAATTTTTTTTCTATAATCAGGTACTTACAGGGAAGTGGAGCACGTCAAGGTTGCCAACATCCATAGTAAAAATGATTCTATAGGAACCGACTGAATTCGAACTTTGTGCACTCAGTTCGCCACAGTCAGTTCCCAATAAAGAAATGCTCACCTGCGACTGGACCATTAGGTATAAAAAAATAAATGGAAAAAAAAGAAATGCGTATCAGTTATTGATTTTCATTATTTTAAGTATGATATTAGAAATAAAGTGAAAGGTAATCGGCAAAGTATACTAGACTTGCTTCACGCAACAATTGCCTTACATAATATCGCCATTATAGGTGACGTCTCCTTGTGTAGCCCCCCTCCATCGGGACTAATACTCTGATGCTAGTAGATTATCCGGACGGCAGCTCATCACGCAGACAGATTGAGTCTTGTTGGTTTGCTAATACGTAGCAGCAGTTTGTTCTCTCTTTTCTTCTTTTTCATTGTTGTTTTCTTTATTTTAATAACCATGGTTGTAAAAGTTATTAAAATGGCAATACTCGATCGTTTGGGGTTTAACAATGCTTTCGTGGTTGTTCCTTTTTCTTTTCCAGTGCATTGTATACCTATATAATGCCTCAGCCCATATGGGGAATAGGAGCAGCTGTATAAAGGGAGGAACTGTTTACAATGGATGCAACTGTTCTCACGATCCAAATAAAAGAGGAAGATTTGCTCAGTTAGTCCGTTACATGTCTCTGGCGACTTTCTGCCTGACGTAATATCCTGACACGTAGTTCTAACTCTAAGCTTTTCATTTCTAATGGAAGTTTCCACTGCTCTAACCTTATGTTTACTTTAGCCTTATGTAAAAAGAAAAATACCGTTTTTAACACCATTTTCACACACGCACGTCTAAATATTGCTACACGTGGACTGTATCTAATATCGATGAGGTTATCGATGTAGGTAATTGAACCCAGAAGAAATCTGATCGAGGTGGAATTCTTTTTTAATTGTGGGACTGTGACTATGAAAACTCTCAAAGCAAAAATGTGTGAGACCCAACAACATCCATACGTAAAATCGATTCTCAGCGACAAATGAGCTAAATTCATACACTAGAATGCCTAGATATATTTTCACATATTGGATGGAGGCCAGGAGTCGAGAAATATGCACGAATTTACCAAAGTACTTAAAGACTTACTATGAAAGTGTTCTCTATCTACTTATATAAGTATACTAAATTACCGGTGACCCGTTGGGTCACAACCACTACCAATAAATATTCCACTTTGATTTCATTCGAAAATTCATAAACTGTGACATCTGTTATAACTTCTTGTACAACTAAAAATAATAAGTCTCTTGCGTCTATATTATTATGAATAATATAGAAGTAGATTTATTTTTATTGTCTTATGAGTTTACGGTGTGTACGAACACATCATGCAAATTAGATGGAACAATAAAGCAATTAAGAAGCAACGCTGAAAAAGAGAGTCACTCTTTCTCTACGTGCTCACAAAGGCATTAAAAAAGATTAAAAGGCGGTTAAATCAACGTACAGTGAGAAAGCGAGAGAACTAAAAATCAAAATGTCCGAAATAATTCAACAACGATAGGTTGACTGAATTCTTGGTTTCATGGGGAAAATGGTTTGTTCGGTTAGGACCAATCTTTTTCGGGGTCGAATATTTCTTAATATAATTTCTTTCATTTCTTAAATTTCAAGCTTTCGATCTTAGTCGAGTAGTTCCTTAATGAAATATGGCTGAAAATAAGCCCGTGATTTTTTTGTATGTGCATGTGTCTGCTAATTCAGCTTTGTAGGGAGCAGAGGTATCTTCTTTTGTTGGGGAATTATGTTCTAGGCTAGAATTATAACTCTTGATAACAAGGCATACATTCATTTGGTTAAAAAGGGTAGATCTCCAAATCTCGTCAACACGAGATGTTGGTCGGGAACATTCGCGTCACATGTGATCGAGAAATAAGACGATATTTTAGACATGCCTCAGAAAACATCGGCCTTGGGGTATTTCCCCTAACAGAAAAGAGGCCAAGATAAAATGTAAATCTTCACTTTAACTTTTTACATGAATAACTTGTGCATTTTTTATTCTATGGAAACATTGTGTTTCTATCTGTAATTTTATGTCTTACATATCTAGTTTATTGTCTGTATATTTTGTCATAGACAAACTAATAATAAATGAAATATATATGTACTCTCTACGGCTGTTGAACTTTTATTTTTGACACGATGAATTTCAGCAGCACTACACGTGCTCGGAGAATTAATCTGAATCATCTACCAATATTAATAACAAATATTCTAATTTTATAGGTTTTCCAATATTCGACGACGCCATTTTACGATGAAGTAGTTTAATTTAGTTTGCAATCTATGGCCGCATTTGAATTTTATTTTGTTAATAACGGGCGATTCTAATGTTATGAGTGCTTCATTTATTTTTTAAGTCTTGCTTTGTAATTATATTTTTCTATAACCGTTGTGTTGTTGGCGAGACATTCTTTGACCTTATTTAAGGATATGTTAAGTTTATTTATATGAAGTCGAATAGCACTCTAATATGTTAAGTGATTGGTCAGTTGCCCGAATAGTTGTTGTCTGCCCAAAATCTAGCTAACAATTGTATTCCATCGGTACAAAATATAGTAAACGATAATCCTCTACCTTTATAAGAGTCAGATAGGTCATAAGATAAGTACTGCGTTTACACCTTGTATCATATACACAGAAAACTAAGTTACCGTAATCGTTGCGGAACGTTAAAGTTCACAAATTGTATTCATACCTTAGTAGCTGCACGTTCTACTTGTACACGCTCCAAAGTGATCCTTCAAGACTGAGGGAGTGTCGTCCTTCAATCAAATCTCCTTATTTCTATATTCAAAAGGACTAAGTCGAGACAAAGCTGATGAAAGACAGACGAGGTTTATTCGACTTTATCTTCGTTCTAAACTTCAGAGTACATAATCGACTTCACAGTCAAGTGGGGAAGAATCTCACAGAAAATGCGTCGTTAGTCTTTTTCTACTCTTTCGTTATTTCCATGGAAGGTGCTCGACTGAGCTCCAATCTCTGGTTCCTCCCCGTAAAACATCTACAGCATGAACTCGTATTCTTACTCCCACTCCGAAGAACTTTCCTTTCTTCCTCTGTGTACCTGGAACCGAACAGTACGTCCCTGAACAAAGCTTCTTTCGCAGACTTCTCATCTTTGGAACGTATCGCCTGTAGGCTACAGCGTGGTCGTCTTTAGGTCGCATGTCCACAAATAATAGTCGAGATAAAGTAATCAAATCTTGTCCATTCAATTCATTGTTTTCAAGCCTCTCATGGTATTGTTCATCATCTTACTGAAAATCCTGTTTACCCTTTATCCTTGAGTGGCTTTTGGCCTTGGTAAGTGGTGACTAATTAGTATAAAACATTCGAAGATACAAAGGACAAATATTCTTAAGAGACATCAATTGACTCATGGCTTTATTAAAAACTTAAGCGTGACACACCAACGAAAATGCTGTTTCAAACTTAAGCGTGACAGACCGACAAAAATCCTATTTCAAACTTCAGTGTGATCGCCCTATCAATTCAAAGCGTAGAGAATTTAGTTACTAATATTCAAGGAAGTTTTGAGAAAATAAGTGAGTCGAGAGTTTGTGACTCGGCAGGAGAAATGAATGGTTGGGAGCTGCTGTTCTATGGGTACTATCTCTCTCTCTCTCTCTCTCTCTCTCTCTCTCTCTCTCTCTCTTTATATATATATTTGAAAATAGAGAAAGTTGATATAAGTTGGTTGTCATTTGCGACAATACGAGTTCCACGCGAGCGTGGAACACGGTTGACAATGTTGAACACTCGGGACCACACGGCTACCGACAATCAGCACAGACAATGATTGAAATTGAGATACAGTTACTTGGGGAGGAAGGGCTAAGCGTTATGCTTTGCCTTTCATCCCCAAGTAAGTGTATCTCAATTTCAATCATTGTCTGTGCTGATTGTCGGTAGCCGTGTGGTCCCGAGCGTTCTGTCTCGTAATTCTAGCCTGAATTTATGAACTGCGTTTGATCCCATGCGACTACCTACAACCACCACTCCTGCACTGACGAGGGCAAAAAAACCGAAACGATATGTAATAAACACTTTAATATTTAATAAAAAATATTTATCGTATATATATATATATATATATATATATATATATATTGCTCTCTCTCCCCCCTCTCTCTCTTTTCCATTTTTTCTCTCTTTCTTTTCTTTGTCAACTTGATTTGTTAGTGGCCCCCTCATTCTCTCATTCTCGCTCTCTCTATATATATATCTCTCTATTTCTCTCTCTCTCTCTCGCGCTCTCTCTCTCTCTCTCTCTCTCTCTCTCTCTCTCTCTCTCTCTCTCTCTCTCTCTCTCTCTCTCTATTCCATTTTACCCGCCTTTCCCTCCTTCTTTGTTTTTCTGTATTTGGTAATGCGGTGAAGAATTGACCCCAGTAAATGAAGAATATTTTTATAGAAATCCGCTGCTCTATTGGTACTCCCCCCTCTCTCTCTCTCTCTCTCTCTCTCTCTCTCTCTCTCTCTCTCTCTCTCTCTCTCTCTCTCTCTCTCTCTGAAATAAATTATCATTTATATTTATATATATATATATATTTATATATATATCTTTCTCTCTCCCTCTCTCTCTCTATCTATCTATCTATCTATCTATCTATCTACTTCACTTGTTCACACCCCTTCTCTCTCTCTCTCTCTCTCTCTCTCTTTCTCGTTTTCTCTGTACCTCTCCGTCTCTTTCTCTTCCCTTCTCTGCATTTGAAAGTGTAGTTAACAACTGACCCTAAGAAATGGAAGAGTTTATTATAGAACCCCGTGGACGTATCTAAGAAATCAATAAAAAAACATATTGTATATGTGTTTTGGAGGAAAAAAAAAACAAAAATACAGATGGAAGAATCAAGAAGCAAAAGAGAATCCCGAACATCAATGTGTCACAAAAGCAGATTCAAACAATTACCCTGTCATTCAACTCGCCATCTTTTTCAGCTGAGCGTTCATTACGAATTTATTGGGCAATCAATCAATGTCTTAGATTTACTCGGTATAAAACTGGATCTGGTCGGGGGGGGGGGGGGGATCTCCGTCAATGACGTCCAGCAGTCCTTTTTAAATAACTGATCCGAAATTGTGTTGAATCTATCTATCTATCTATCTATCTATCTATCTATCTATCTATCTATCTATCTATCTATCTATCAATTATACTAACTGTGAGTTACTCCACATTTGTCGCCAAGGCTTTAATAACACAAAATACACACTAAGAATAATGCTTTAGTTCTGGGATTGAGTTATGTTTGAAAAAAATTCTGTTTTAATTGTTCTAATTAGCCGTAATCTATAAATAACTGAATAAATCCCCTTATCTCTCTTTTAAGTATCTGTGTATTTCTCTCTCACTCTATGTTGATTCAATGACTCTGATATTTACAGAAAGAATCGCTCTTTCTTTCAACATCGTCACCTACTTTATTTACGTGTGTCTGTACACACCATAAATACGTATGTAAATTAGATTGAAAAATAATAAGTCTCTTTACTTCTATACAAGATCCATATAGAATAATACTACTACTAATAATAATAATAATAATAATCTAATTATAATGGAGAATATGTATCTGTCTGTGTGTCTGTCTTTCTGTCTGAAGCCGAAACTATATTATTAGTTTTGATCGCTTTCTTGTTATATCTACTAATCAACTCCTATATACTCATTCTAAAACTTTCCCAAACATCACATGTCTTTCAAATTTACATAATTAATTTGTTTTAAAGCTTCTAATAAATTAATATTCGCAAATATACACTCATCATTGGTTGTTTCAGATTCCCAGATGTATTTAAAATATTTTCCTCGATAATAATCTAAATAAAAATTTTAAATAGAATTAATTAAATTCATTGGGTTTTATTTTAATCTATATAATTGAGTTATGTAATTAAATTAGATTGTAATGGAATATGATGGAACAACCGGCGGCCATTCCAAAATTTGGTTACCTGTCCTCTGATTATTTGAACGCACAGAATAGATTCAAGAAAGAGAGAGAGAAAAAAAGAGAAAGAAAGAGAGAGAGAGAAAAAGAGAGAGATACATTAAATAAAACAACTAGCAAAAATATGCGACGGGGAGAGCATATTTTTGCTAATAATAATAATAATAATAATAATAATAATAATAATAATAATAATAATAATAATAATAATAATAATAATAATAATAATATGACAGTCAATATAATACCAATAATCGTATAAGTACTAGGAACAGTCTAAAAAAAACTGGAGAAAAAAACCTGGAGAAATTGGAATCAAGGGGATCACTGAGATCATACAAGGGACGGCAATGATCAAAACAGCTGCAATCCTAAAGAAAATCCTCGAATGCGGAAACCATCCCGCATAAGCTAAGAACGGTAACCAGTCACATGTAAATTACAATAGGAAGGAAACAAAACCACAGGAAGAACACCACCTGCCCTCCCTAAAAAAAACAACTGATGGCACCAGCCTCGGCTGTTACCACACAAAAAAAAAGTTGTGAAGGGTCAAGAAGAATGGGAAGACAGAGGAGAGAGAGAGAGAGAGCACTAACCAAACCTTCACTGGAATGGTGCGGTGTCTACTGGGACATTGGGAAAGTTTATTGCCTCCCAAATAAATCCCAGGGAAGACCAATTGTCGTTACCCGTGAGAAATCAATAGTAGGCGGTTGTTGCGATACCACAAGATAATTTGCGGTAATTATCGAATAGAGGTGGAGAGTACTGGAAATCTGGGGAGACTTGTTGTCACTCAGACTCCAGGAAACACAACCGGTTATCATCAATGAGCACTGACTCACGATAGCTTGTGTGAGACCTCCTAGTGAGTGCAAATAATAATAATAATAATAATAATAATAATAATAATAATAATAATAATAATAATAATAATAATAATAATAATAATAATAATAATAGTGGCTGTTGCGATACCGCAAGCTCATCAGCGATGATGAACGAAAAGAGGTGGAGCATACTGGAAGTCTGAGGAGACTTGTTGTCACTCAGACTCCAGGGAATACCACAGGTTGTTGGCAGTGGGCGATCACTGACGATGACCAGTGTGATAACTCCTAGTGAGTAAATAATAATAATAATGTCCCTTCATGTTTGATAGTGCAACTTGTCCCTCATCAAATGAGAGATAAACACTATCCCTGTGACAGGATCACAGGTTAACTAAGCCTGGGCCTGGTGTTGCCACATGCACCAAAATATGAATAATGCTATATAATAACGTGATAAGCTGTAGGACTCAGAAGAAATATCTGAGTGTCATTATGGGCAACATGGGGGACCCGGTCCACATCCTGCGAATGTTGGCTCATTTTATTTCAGCAACAAGATCACAGACGAAAACAGGTCAGTGACCTCTCTAATTCCAGGTATGACAAGGACACATACAAAACACAAGAAAGCAAGAACGAAAAGAACAAACCGAAAAGTCATAGAAAGAAATTGACCACAAAAGAGAATAGACTAGTAATGGAATGCTACTACAGAGGCCGCCAACCCACAGAAAGAGGCTATCGGAAACGAATTAAAAATTTATGGGACATTTCTACTGACCACCATATAACGGAACAAAGGATGGCAGATCAAGCAAGATAGATCCTCAAGAGAGCATGGTTCTCGGAGCTGGAATTAATGGAAATCAAACGGAACTCAAGCAAAAGATCAAGAAACACCACTTGACGAAAACCCACAGGTAGAAGACTGAAAAAACTGAGGAGGCCGAAGACTATGAAATCACTTAAATTCACTGAGGAAGAAGCAAAAGAAGTGGAAAACATAAAACCCTTAAGGATGTGAGATTTTCTGTTCTCTGACGTGCTTGGTTGACCTAATGGATACTGTCACAGATTATGGAATCGGCTATACCAAGTTCAAATCTTAGCAAATCTATTCTAGTTATTAATGCACTAATACTTCTGGGAAAGGCATTAACCTGTAATTTCCACTTAGAAACTTGTGCTAATTAATCATTTAGTAGTGGTAATCCCTTTTCTCAGACTTCCCAGTTTTATGGAATGGAATGGATTGCCTAAACCATACTCGTGACAGGACGCTAGTCTGTCGCTAGTTATACTTCCCAGCAAGGCTGGTACCCATTCTGGTAAATGTTTACTTTAGGGCCCTATTTCGAAAGGGACGAAGATTGGAAGAAATTAAAATTAGAAACAGAGAAAGTAAACAGACTCCTCGCGTACATTTCGACAGATACTATTACAGACCTAAACAACTTGATATATGCAGGGGCAAAATCAATAAGTATGAAACTAAAAAGGGAAAAGAAGACTGACCAAAAGAATGGACCGATGAAGCCTGGATGAGAAATCAGACTGGAAACCCAGATCATCAATCTTCGAAAAGAATCTAAAACCGTAAACAAGATGAAAGAGATCAGAAAACAATGGAAAGGCTGAAATCGGACGAGCAAGGAAAGACTAAATAAGAAACATGAAGAACTAAAACAAAAGATAGCAGCAAAAAAAGGAAGATTGAGACAGTACAAATACAAATCTGAACAGCAAAAATAGAACAGGACCTTTGAAAACAATGGAAGCCAGTTCTACAAAAACGTAAACGGAGAAAGAGCAACAGAACAACCGGACCCGATAGAGACAAAATACTTCTGGAGTAAGATATGGGAAAAGCCTAAAAAACACAACAAAATGCCAAATGACTGAAAAACATGAAAGATGAACTTCAGGAAATTGAAGAAAGAACAGAAACAGAAATTAATGAAGAAACGATTAAGATAACTCTAAATAAAATGGCAAACTGGAAAGCACCAGGCCACGATGGAATACATGCACACTTGTGTAAAAGATTCACAACCCTACATGAAAGGCTAGCGCAGAAATTGAGAGGATGTATTCACAAAACAGACGTACCCGAGTGGATGATTAAAGGAAGGGAAACGCTGATACAAAAAGATGCCAAAAAGGGAACGATCCCAAGCAACTACAGACCAATAAACTGTTTACCAACAATGCGGAAAATCCTAACGGAACACATGAGAGAACAAATCTACTACTCCCTGAACGTCATGGACTGATCCCCGAGGAACAAAAACGATACCAGAAATGGAAAAGAGGGGCGCGTGATCTGCTATACATCAATCGAAAGATCCTGAAGGAGGCAAAAAGCAGAAAAAAAACATATCCATGACATGGAATTACTACAAAAAAAAAGCATGCCACTCAGGAGACTCTCTATCACCACTACTGTTTATCATCGCAATGATGCCATCAACTACATACTCAGGAAACGTGATGCCGGATACAAGTTTACATATACAGAACAAAGAATACACCAACTCATGTACATGGACGACCTGGAGCTTTTTGCAAAAAGCAATAAGGAACTGGAAAAGCTGATAAATACGACCAAAATCTTCAGTCAGGACATTCAAATGGAATTCTGAATGGAGAAGTGTGGCTGCTAGAGATGAAAGGGGAAAAGCTGGAGACAACAGAGGGCATGCAACTGCTCAACCAAAAGGAGATGAGGGCGCTAGGCGAACAGGACAGCTATAAATATTTAGTAATTCTGGAAGCAGACATTATCAAATCTACAGAAATGAAAGAGAAGATTGGAAAAGAATACCTGAGAACAAGGAAACTAGTAAAATGAATAAATACTTGGGTAGTGTCACTAAAAAGATACTCTGGATCATTCATAGGTTGGACGAAGGAAGAACCTAGGCACATTGGCCTAAAGACTAGAACATTAATGACCATGCACAACGCACTATACTCAAAAGACGATACGGACAGACTCTACGTGAAACGAAACGAAGGCGGAAGAGGACTGGTAAGTATAGAAAACTGTGCGAGAGACACGAAAAGGAGCTGGAGAAATACATAGCACAGAACACAGAAAGGCTAATTACCGCAACAAGAGACACATCCCAGTGAACAACTCAGGAAGCACCGAAACCAAAAACAAAAATACAATAAAAGAAAAGTTGGGAGAAAATCAGCTAGATGAGCGTTTTATAATGACAAGAGAATAGACCCACCAACAATCGTATGCATGGCTAAGAAAAGTACACTTGAATAGACAAACTAAATCTCGCACTGACAGCTGCATATAACATTGCGATTAGGACAAACTACATTAAAGCTAAAATAGATAAACCCCAGAAAAACAGTAAATTCAGACTGTGTGGACAAAGAGACGAAATAGTAAATCATATCATAAGTGAATGCAGCAAACTAGTCCCAAAAGAATACAAGAACAGATACAACTGCGTGAGGAAAGCAGCACACTGGGAACTATGCAAACGACTGCATTTCGAACACGCAGACAAATGGTAGAAACATAAACCAGAAACAGTACTGGAAAACGAAAGTCACAAAATCATCTGGGGCATGGAGGTGCAAACAGATAAACGCATACAAGCAAGGAGACCGGATGTCATTAGAAGGAAAAGTCCTGCGTAGTCTTTCGTGTAGGGTTGTGAATCTTTTACACAAGTATGCATGTATTCCATCGTGGCCTCGT
Source organism: Sepiola atlantica (assembly GCA_963556195.1). Taxonomy (NCBI): domain Eukaryota; kingdom Metazoa; phylum Mollusca; class Cephalopoda; order Sepiida; family Sepiolidae; genus Sepiola; species Sepiola atlantica. Next base: position 16,215,639 of record OY744516.1, on the reverse strand, counting down.
GCTTTCCAGTTTGCCATTTTATTTAGGGTTGTCATTAGAAGGAAGAATCCTGCGTAGATTTTGCCGTTCCAGCACACCACAGAGTAAAGCTCGGAGTGACGAAAAAAACGAAACAAATACACAGAACTTGCAAGAGAATTGAAAGGGATATGGAGCATGAAGAAAGTCAATATAACACCAATAATCATAGGAGCACTAGGAACAGTACCCAAAAGAACGACAGAATCACTGAGACCATACAAAGGACGGCAATGCTAGAAACAACTGCAGACTTGGGGAAAATTCTCGATTGCGGAAAACATAAACTATGAATGGTAACCAGTCACATGGATGTTACAACAGAAAGAAAACAAAACCACATGAACCCAAGGAACAGAAACTGCAATAAATTGCATAAGCTGACTGCCGCCCCCCTCCCCCCAAAAAACAAAGTGATGGCAACAGCCTCGGCTGATACCTCACTAAATAGTCATGAAGGGACAAGGAAAATGGGAAGACCGAGGAGGGAGAGCACTAACCAGTCCTTCACTGGAGAGTGCGGAAAGTGCTGGGACCTTGGGGATGCTTATTGCCACCCGGATCCCAGAGAAGACCAATGGTCGTTACCAACGAGAAATCAATGGTAAGCGGTTGCTACGATACCGCAAAGTCATTTGCAATGGTTATCGAGAAGAGGTGGAGATTACTAGAAATCTGACGAGGCGTGTTGTCACTCAGACTCCAGGGAACACCCCTTTATTACTGGTGAGCAATCACTGACATTGACTTGTGTGAGAACTCCTAGTGAGTGCAAAATATAATAATAATAATAATAATAATAATAATAATAATAATAATAATAATAATAATAATAATAATAATAATAAATCTTAAGGAAAATCCTCAAATGTGGAAACCAACCCAAATAAACTGCGAACGCTAACCAGTCACATTTGAATTTGCAATAGAAAGAAAATCAAAACCATAGAAAGAACACCACCACATGAAACCAAGGAAACTGAAACTGTAAGTAATCTAATAACTCTCAACCACCATCACTACCACCACAACTAAAATCAAAGACAACAATATGATGGCACCATCCTCAGCTGATACGACACAAAATAGTCGAGAGGGGGGGGGCAAAGAAGATGGAAATACCGTGATGGGAGAACACTAATCAGGCCTCCATTGGAAGACAGAACTTGGGGAGGCTTATTGTCATCCGGATCCCAGAGAGGACCAACGGTCGTTGTCAGCGAGAAATCAAGTGTTTTGAAGAATTACTGTTGTAATTGGAGCCAGTCAGTCTTTAGTTAGCTGAGTCCTGTTTGTTTCATTGAAACACATCACACATATCAATTTCCCATCTTGGTTGCACTGTTGTCCCAAAAGCATTTTTTTCTGTTACGCTGATTGTTATTTCATATATAAACTTTTTACGAACATTCATTCTTTTACAATAAGCTAAATGTCGTAACCTATAACAGTGTAAAAATGAAATATCATAGACTCCATTGCGTTATATTAAAAACGGTGCACAAAAAAATAATTCCTTAATCTAATTCATTTAACAAAACAAATTATTTGGGGTGGGGGGGTCATGGCATTTTAAATTTTATTCTATTTGTTCGCTGTTTTAACATGGAATGTGCGGGGATGTGAATATTTACAATTCGGATCCCATTTTAAATTACTGCTCACTTGTACACTTCGTGTTCTTCTTCTTCTTCTTCTTTCGTTTGCTTCACAAGAAAAGCCATGCCAATGTGTTGTTGTCTAGCACAGCTATGCCGGCTTCGCCGTTGGGTGGTCAATGTTTAAGGCATGATTCGATGATGTGGTCTACTGCCTGTTCAGAGTGACCACAGTCACAAACAGCCGAGTCCCTGAGTCCGCATCCTTTCATGGTCGCGACGAAACGGCCGATACCTGTCCTGACGCGGTTGAGCATTGTCCACTGCCGGCGAGGGAGGTCCATGCCTGGTAGGTTATCCGGGTCCTCCACAAATCTGTGCAACCTTGATTTATCTGCTGCCTGCCAGACTTGGTGTTAAAAATGGTACACAAATAAAATACATTTTTAAACTAAAGGTTATGACCGGTTTCATTGGGGGTCGTTTTACTATGGACTTCGATGACGCGTAATAATCTATCTACATAATCGTGGGGATGTCATCTCCATTTTACCAATTTTTTTACCTCTCCGCATAGATAAAATAGTTCCATATCTAAAATTCAAATACATAAAGAAAAATAAATATAAAATATAAATTCTTATTAAAGTAAAAAATATATTATCAAATTTTTTAATTCTTTTTGCCATTTAGACGTGAATGCAATCTCTCATTTCTATTGCAATATGTGGTGAACACATCGGTACGCGCTCCGACTACTGAGTCAAATATGACTTTATTATTGGGGTTCGAACCGTGTGATCGGCGGGGATTATCTCCTCCCATACTGATGATTGAAGGTTTGGTATGAAATACATGTCTATATAGGTTAATTTGAAAATATTATTTATGAATAATTATCCAAAGCTCTCGCGAGATTGGGCATTGTAAGTAAGTTAACAAGACGTTATTTATAGCTTAATGCAATAATCAAGGCCCGCATATTGAGTTCTCTTGACGACTTGCTAATATGGCCGAATAATTTGCTATTTAAGCGTTAATTCAGTCTCTCATTTCTACGGCAATGCGTGGTGGACACATCGGTAGGCGCCCCGAACCGTGTGACCAGCAGGGATTGTCTACTCTCATACTTATAATTGCAGGTTTGCCATGAAACACATGTGTATTTGAGTTAATTTGAAAATATTATATATATATATATATTTGTTGTTGTTTATTATCTATGTACGTATACGTTTCGTCCCTTTTCAATCAGGACTCATCAGCATAGAGATATGACTATTCACTACCGGTCGTACGATTCGAAACCCTGGATAACAAGTATTTTTCAACTTGCATCCAACGTCGTTAACCGCGCGCCCAATATTTGAATAGCCGATAAATAATGATAAATTAACACATATAAAAGCGGCTTGATGTCGAGGCATTCTACTTCTATATTAAAGAAGGAATGATGCATATAAAGCAAGTGACGGCATGCTGTGTTTGTACTACCATTAAGAGTGCTCTACTTATTTTACGAGGAGCGACAAATATAAAATATTTGTTGTTGTTTATTATCTATGTACGTATACGTTTCGTCCCTTTTCAATCAGGACTCATCAGCATAGAGATATGACTATTCACTACCGGTCGTACGATTCGAAACCCTGGATAACAAGTATTTTTCAACTTGCATCCAACGTCGTTAACCGCGCGCCCAATATTTGAATAGCCGATAAATAATGATAAATTAACACATATAAAAGCGGCTTGATGTCGAGGCATTCTACTTCTATATTAAAGAAGGAATGATGCATATAAAGCAAGTGACGGCATGCTGTGTTTGTACTACCATTAAGAGTGCTCTACTTATTTTACGAGGAGCGACAAATATAAAATATTTGTTGTTGTTTATTATCTATGTACGTATACGTTTCGTCCCTTTTCAATCAGGACTCATCAGCATAGAGATATGACTATTCACTACCGGTCGTACGATTCGAAACCCTGGATAACAAGTATTTTTCAACTTGCATCCAACGTCGTTAACCGCGCGCCCAATATTTGAATAGCCGATAAATAATGATAAATTAACACATATAAAAGCGGCTTGATGTCGAGGCATTCTACTTCTATATTAAAGAAGAAATGATGCATATAAAGCAAGTGACGGCATGCTGTGTTTGTACTACCATTAAGAGTGCTCTACTTATTTTACGAGGAGCGACAAATATATATATATATATTAGACGCATGTAGAAATGTGTACTGCTGGCTTTTCTCCAAGTCAGACAAGCTCGAATTTTTCTCTTTTTCTCTCGAAGGTGAAGGATCGTCTACCGTCTGGTTAGAAAAAATGACTGCCTATGGTAACGGATGGACCCGAGTCAAACTCTGACGTGTCAGCCGTCAAGCGAGTTCTGTATGTCTTCATAGTTAATTAGGTCCGTGCGTCGGTGTACGCGAACCTTTAGCCGTTTGGAGAATGCATGTGGCTGGCGGGTGGTCGGGGTGCTAAGGTCCGACTGAGCGAGCGACAACGGGCCTGAATAGCCGGCACTTTCTTCATGCAGGTGCTTTTTTTAGTAATGGAACTAATTCATCAATTTGGTTCCTTCTCTACAAACAATTACGAAACATCGGCCATCCTTGCTATTCCGATTTGCCGGAATTTGGGACCGACATTTATGGGCAGACAGATGGAGAGAAAGAGAGAGAGAGAGAGAGAGAGAGAGAGAGAGAGAGAGAGGGGTGGGAGGGAGATAGAAAGAGAGGAAGAAAGAGAGAGAAAGAGAGAGAGATGGGTGATATGGATGATGGATCATGAAGGATGATTATTCCTCGGGCCTAAAACCTGGCCGTCAATTAACCAACCTATATACTAAGTGGTTGCCCGTGATTCAATCACGGGGAAAATAATTGTGAACTATCGAACCTCTTCTTAACTATCATTAATAATAACAACCATTTTAATATGCGCATTTCATGATGAAAATACAATGTCAAGTTTAAGTGTGACAGACCAACGAAAATTTGTTTTAAAACATAAACGTGACAAGCTAAAGATAATGATATTTCAAACTTAAGCGTGACAGACCGACGAAAATACTATTTTAAATGGAAGTTTAAGAGAATAACGCAAATGCTATTTCAAATGGTTCAAAACAAAAAATGCAATTTCAAACTTAAGTATAACAGACAGACTGACGAACAGAGCCTCTTATAGTTATGCATGGACGCACCTTATAGATAAAGTAAAGTCGATTTTCCTCTCTTCTCTGTGATCGATGGCTTTCGTAAAAAATGGCACATACATAAGTGACATTAGTAAGTTTTTCTGACAAATATTAGTCTTTGTTGTTAAAAACTATAGTTTATCTTAGATTGATTTATTTGATTTTTATATTTAGTCCTGATCAATATTTATCATTTTTTCTTAATTGTATTTAGAGGAAGATAAAGGAGAACTTACTCAGTAACTGTTATGTGCTCTCACTCGCCCAATCAACACCGGTAACAAAATTTAATGAGCCACGTTTTTTAGAGAAACACCGCTTCTGTTTTTTTATCAACGATAAAACAAAATATATGCAGTAACTACTCATTCCTAGTAACAATTAAAAATTTCCAAAAACATTTAAATAATCGTGTGTTTATTTCTTACATAATTATTAATTTTTATACTTACTTTCTTTATAATAAAACAAAAAAAATGTCATCTTCGACTGTAATACTTGACTTTTACGTCTATACAAGTCGACCGGGAGAAAAACACTTCGGGAAGGAAGATAATTCCCATTTTTACTATTTTCTTTATAAACTTACCGTATTACCATTTCCACATACAGCGAAACAAACAAAAATTAGAGTAACAATAGTGTTGGGCAACGCCGGACACTTCTCTTAGTGAGAACGGGGGTGGCGTATTTTAGCCGATAGACATTTAAACACAAGTAAAATACATGCATTACTCACTAAACGTATTCTTATTTCAAATATACACAAAAACGTCTTATTTTGGGGGCATAAAAGTAAAATCTCTTTAATTTAGACATACTGTTTTACTGTAATTAGCTCTAATTTTTCAGATTACTTGCCTTTTTCTTGTGGCCTTTTTACTTCTGCTAGAAATTACTTTCGTTTTGACAATTTTAACAGTATGTTTTGGATAAGTGATCACGTGACTGACACATTACTATTGTTTTGTACTATTAAGCGATTATTATTTGAAATTATATTCGCCTAAGCATAAAGTTTCATTGATTTTTTTTATCCTATTTTTAATAACGTAACCACGAATTTAACTCCGACATGTTTTCGTAAATTAGCCAGGCAATTTAATATTTTGTTAATAGTTGAAAAAAATCACCTATTTCGCGAAACCCAAAAAAAAAAGATACAAATAGCGAAACAAAAATGAAAGTAAACAGATTCCGAGGCAACGCTGGGTATTGATTTACTCCTCTCCAGGAGTTAGGCACAATGCCAGTTTTTTTATCTTACTCCCACAAGTAAGATGTGACCCAAGGTCGGGTCGGGAAGTGGGGTTTAAAAATTGCCTGGGCAGCCCCGTCGGCATTCCCCGGTAGGGGCGCCCCAGGCAGTAAGCAATAAACTTACTCCTCCCAAAGAGGGGAGGCGAAGCCTAGGAGGGTGGACCTCCTAGAACTGCACAGGACAGACCCCATAGACCGGCGTAAATCAAGCCCCGAAGGCCAAGAAAATACCAGTCTATGGGGTGCAGTATCCATTGGAACAGATACTACACTTTGATCTTAGCCAAAAGGCCAAAACTGGGTAGGTACAGCGAGTTTTATTTATCTACCTCCCACAAGGTAAGATGTGACACAAGGTCGGGTCGGGAAAGTGGGATTTGAAAAGCCAGCGCCCGAGAAGGTGAGCACTCTGGCCATTAAAAATTGCCTGGGCAGCCCCGTCGGCATTCCCCGGTAGGGGCGCCTCAGGCAGTAAGCAACAAACTTACTCCGCCCCAAAGAGGGGAGGCAAAGCCTGGGAGGGTGGACCTCCTAGAACTGCACAGGACAGACCCATAGACCGGCGTAAATCAAGCCCCGAAAGCCAAGAAAATACCAGTCTATGGGGTGCAGTATCCATTGGAACAGATACTACACTTTGATCTTAGCCAAAAGGCCAAAACTGGGTAGGTACAGCGAGTTTAAAATACAATGTGTTCATTCAATCTGTCCGTTTTTAAGTTTATTTAAAACTGAAACGTGACCGACCAATCAACGGATACCTTCCCATAGAGCACATTTACTCCCCACCACGACCACCACCACAAATAACAACAGAAAATGATATCAAAAACTATTTACGCTAGAGGCTGCCACAATACGTTAATTCGTGATTAATATTTTGAGATAGATCTCTTCTTCAAGGATCAATTAATAATTGTGATTGGAGTCTGTATTTTTCTTGTGTTTGCTTGTGTATCTTGTTATTGGATATGTCATTTTAAATCAACATGTTTTTAAATAGAGAAGTTGTATGTAACTCTTGGTTGAACATATCATAGTCAGAATGTCGTCATAGATATGAAACTGATAAAAATAATTTGTACGAATTTAAGGATAAATGTTGTTATGTGGGTGCGTATGTCAGCTATGTATGACTGTGCTAAAAGTGGAAACCTGTTTAGTTCTAATCTGTTATTAATTTGTGGGTTGAGTCTAGCTTTAAGTATCGACTCCTTAATTTTAAGGTTGCCAACATTTCTCCCTGCACGTGTTTATATTGGTGGCTTAAAATGAAATAGACAATCGCATGAGTTTAACAATTTAATTGTGAGCTTTTTTAATAGTAACTGACGATCCCCCCCTACCACACTTTGTTTGAATGAAAAAAAGTTGGTCAGAAAAGATGTATCAGGTTGGTAGCGAAAATAATGTCGGATTTTGTCTTATTCAAAATTGCCATTTAATACCAGTCAGATATGTTCTAAGATGAAGTTCTGCTGATCACATCTTGAATTCCCCAATTGTTTGAGGTGGATCAGAACTGTTGGTTGATGGAAAATGCTTATAATACTTTATGACCAAGTCATAAAAGAAAATTGCTTGTAATGCTTTATGACCAAGTCATAAAAGAAAATTGCTTGTAATGCTTTATGACTGTCATAAAAGAAAATTATTTGTAATGCGTTATGACCAAGTCATAAAAGAAAATTGTTTGTAATGCGTTATGACCAAGTCATAAAAGAAAATTGCTTGTAATGCTTTATAACCAAGTCATAAAAAATTGCTTGTAATACTTTATGACCTAGTCATAAAAGAAAATGGCTTGTAATACTTTATGAACAAGTCATAAAAGAAAATTGTTTGTAATGATCAAGTCATAAAAGAAAATTGCTTGTAATGCTTTATGACCTAGTCATAAAAGAAAATTGCTTGTAATGCTTTATAACCAAGTCATAAAAAATTGCTTGTAATACTTTATGACCTAGTCATGAAAGAAAATTGCTTGTAATACTTTATGACCAAGTCATAAAAGAAAATTGTTTGTAATGACCAAGTCATAAAAGAAAATTATTTGTAATGCGTTATGACCAAGTCATAAAAGAAAATTGCTTGTAATACTTTATGACCAAGTCATAAAAGAAAATTGTTTGTAATGCTTTATAACCAAGTCATAAAAAAATTATTTGCGCTTACAATGTATACACTAAAACATGCTCACATGTCAAAGCTTCCTAATACCGAGATATGTAGGGAAACATCAACAAAACTAATCTGGTGGTGAGACGAGAGATTAGAGTCGCACGAATTTAACGTAAACCAAATCATACTTTTGACATGTTGTGAACGTTACTTTTGCAGAACGAAAACGACCAATTTCTACGGCGCATTGTCACGATGTAGGGATATTGGACGAGGTGTGTAAAAGAAATAGTATTAAAAACTGCATTTTCCACATAAAGTTAAATTAAGCAATGGAATGAAAAATTCGATTAGAAGTTTAAAAATTTAGTTAAAGCTACGTATCACGATATGCCTGTACCATTATGGGGTGTTCACCAACCCCCACGGTGCGTTCTCCTCGATCCCCAAGGTTCGTCCACTTCGTTGATGGGATTCACTTGTCAAGTTTCGGTGCTGGTGTGCCAGTCAAGACTTTCAACTCCCCTTCCCCCCCCCCCGTCGCTGTCATCTTCCTCTCAATAACTGCTTTTACGAACGTTATTAAAAACGAAGCATCAACAAATAGAATTGGACTTTAAAAACTTATTTACTATTTTATGTGTTCTTCAGAGTATACATGTACGCACATAAAACAACCCCTGCCTCCCTTATCCTCCTCCTCCTCCTCCAGGGGGGGGGGAGCAGTTATCCAAAAGCCCAACCGCACTTTCTGGTGGCACAGACGAAATAGACCCGATTCTCTCTACCAATTTGCTACACACATTTATCGTGCCAGTCACGTCACATACAGGACATGTAGCCTTCTTCTAATCTTAAATGGAAAATTCCACTCTACCTAATTTTTAAACCTACGTGGAAATTTACCATACTAATCCTATTCTTACCCACTCGTCTCTAACATTGCTAGATTACGTTACGTGTGAAATGAGAGGTGACGAAGAAGAGAGAAGAATGTTTCTTTTGGGTCTGTGAGTTGACTGTGTTCGGACGCTTTGTTTCGAAGCTACTTTCGTTCTCTCTTCCGAGAAACAGGCGAAAGGAAAGCTCGTGTGATGTGTAAACGAATAAAACAGGAAAGAGCATGATACGCCATTTAATTTTGTTACATTATTACAAGGAAATAGGAAACACAACCACCACGACCACCTCTACAACTAGACGTCATTATCCAATGAACCAACTACTTATGTGCCAGTGAGACGAACAGCTGTTCCTGTCGACGAACAAAACGACGGTTAATATGTTGGGATGAGAGATTGCTATGTGCCTAAATCTGTCATCAAGCGTGCATGCACTTGTCTCTACTTCTTTTCCACGCTATGCAATAACGAGCGATAAAAAATGAATCCCTTATAATAATCAGCGACGATCAGCTCTAGTGGTTAAATCAATATAGATGCGACGAAATAAGAAGACGTGACTACTTGTTGATGGCATGTAGGAGGATAAATCCATAACAACTCCCTGAATTCCGGAAAAACGGTGACCGTAGAGAAGTATAGTCACAAAATCGACGAGATTTACTTCATTCTTAATATACTTTCCGATCTATTTGAAAATCTCATTAATTTACCAGATGCTAAACATTGTCCGCTGACTGGTATCATAAAAAGTCCTAACAAAAAATTTAGTTTTTTTTTAAATTCCCAAACAACTGCGCTTCGATAATTCTTTAACTTTTTATATTTTATGGTTTCGAATTCTTCATCAGTGATTGATGCTATTTTTTCTTTTCTTTTTTAAACATAGTTAACCCATAATAAGGCTGGCTGCGACTGCAGACGTAAGGGGCTACTGAGAAAAGAAGTGAAAGTTTGGGGGTCAACCTAAATTAGGAGCTGTGCAGCGAGATGTCTGTTTACATTAGCTTTAAATTTCTGCATGTCAGTACCATCAGGAAAACAGGGAGCAGGGAGGGAGTTCCAGAGTCTAGCAGCACAAGGAAAGAAGCTTCTGGAGTAAAAAGATCTGCGGCATCTGGGGACCTCTGGGTGAGATTTGACAGATTGTCGGGTTAGTCTAGTGAATTTACGTCGTGGGAGCACCAGAGCAGCAAGTTAATCAGAGCACAATCCATTGAAGTATTTGTAAAACAGGCACAAGGAAGAAACCTCGCGGCGATGGGACAGGGGCTAGAGCTCGGTGGATAGTGAGAGACCTATTAAGTTGGCGACTCTTTTTTATCTTGTCTAAGAGGGAGAGACTAGTGGAAGATGCCTAAGCCTAGATGTGGCAACAATACTCCATACATGGGAGGATGGTGGCTTTGTAGAGATATAGAATAATGTCAGGTGTAAGGAGTTTACTAGCACGGTAGAGGGAGCCAACCTTCTTTGCATCAGCCTTGCCAATGTCTTCAATGTATTTATTCCAATTCATGTAATCTGTGAAAGTTAGGCCGAGGAGTTTGAATGTTAAACTCTCAGATAGAGTGTTATTTGCCATGACAATCGGTGGTTGAAGAGGTTTCTTGTAGTTATTGAAGGAAAGGAGCTTTGTCTTTGCGGCATTAAAAGTTACCATCCATTTTTTACCCCAATCCACTACAGACTGGAGGTCATTTTCTAAGGATTCAGCGGTTTTGCCCACATGACAGGAGTAGAGCGTGGTGTCGTCAGCAAATATACCTATCTCAGTTTCAATGACATCAGGGACGTCATTTATGAAAATCAGGAACAATAAAGGTCCAAGGATCGATGCCTGACGGAACACCAGCATTTATGTCATGTTGCTTAGATGAACGACCATCGAGGACAACTTGGATCTTTCTTTTTTTTTAGGAAGAATCTAATTATATTAAACATTTGTCTAGTAATACCATATGAGTGCAGTTTTAAGAGAAGCTCTTCATGTCAGACCTTGTCAAAGGCCTTGGATATATCAAGCGCTACCGCCCTAGCTTCACCTGCCTTGTCGAGTGTATGACATATGCGTTCAGAAATGACCGTTAGGATATTTGCAGTAGATCGTGCTTGTCTGAATCCGTGTTGATGATCAGAAAGAAGTTTAGCATTAACTAGGTGCCCGACTATCGCTAGATAGATTAATGATTCAACGATTTTAGCAAAGATCGAGAGTAGACTGATTGGGCGGTAGTTTAGAGGATCAGTTTTACCTCCATAATTCTTGAAGGCTGATACCACAGAGACAATTTTCCAACTATCAGAGAAACAAGATTCAGCAAGGCCTTAGTTGTAGAGTTTGGAGAGGACATGTTAAATTATAAGTCTCCCATCTCATGGGATTACACTTCTGCACCGCAATACTCGGTCACAATTTTACTTTGATTAGATGAAGTTTTTTTAAGCATACAACGGCCGCCAATAAAACCGGCAGCTTTTACCACTGAACAGGGGTATTAAATGGAAAGTGCTCAACTGAGCTCCAATCTCTGACCCCCCGTAAAAAAATTACAGCAAACCATCATCTAGCCATCACTACTGCAAATAACATTTTGTTTCTTCATCTGTCTACCTCAAGCTAAACGTCATTTCTATTTCTCCAAGAACTTCCCATCCGTGACACACAATACTAACTGATTGCTTTCCTGCTGGCTACAAAATGGTCGTCCTCTTAAGGAATCATATTCTGTCCATTCCATTCAACGTTTTCAATCCTTTCATAATATTATTCATCATCCAACTGACAATCTCATTAACACTTATCCTCGGGTGGCTTTTTCCCTCTGTAAGTGGTGACTCATTAGCATAAAAAGGGTGTTGAAAATCTAGATAATTAAAATATTGAAAAGCAAAGGAAATGTCTTCAATTTTGTTTTCAAAATAAGTTTGAATGAAAAATTTACGTTGTTCAATTTTTGTCATCTATATATTAATAATATTATGTGACCACGTCTCATGTGTCTGTGTATGTGGGTGTGTTTCTCGTCTCTACGGAACTCACAAATTATCATTTTATTTGTTTAGTATTAATCGAATATTTATTGAATGATGTATTAACAAATTGAAAGTGTGTAAGGCTATTTACAGCCCCAAATATTATAAAGATAAAACAACAATACCCTATCAAAATATTATAAAGATTAAAACAACAATACCCTATCAAAATATTATAAAGATTAAAACAACAATACCCTTTCAAAATATTATAAAGATTAAAACAACAATACCCTATCAAAATATTATAAAGATTAAAACAACAATACCCTTTCAAAATATTATAAAGATTAAAACAACAATACCCTATCAAAATATTATAAAGATTAAAACAACAATACCCTATCAAAATATTATGAGGACTAAAACAACAATACCCTATCAAAATATTATAAAGATTAAAACAACAATACCCTATCAAAATATTATAAAGATTAAAACAACAATACCCTATCAAAATATTATAAAGATTAAAACAGCAATACCCTTTCAAAAGTTTATAAAAATTAAAACAACAATACCCTATCAAAATATTATAAAGATTAAAACAACAATACCCTATCAAAATATTATAAAGATTAAAACAACAATACCCTAACAAAATATTATAAAGATAAAAACAACAATACCCTATCAAAATTAATTATAGATTTATAACAATCTGGTCAATTAATGATTTATAACCAAACAATATCGTAATAATTTATTTAACTTTCAAAATCATAGTTTTAAACAAATAAAAATGGCATATTTAAATGAAAAAAGAATAAAAAGCGAAATAAAAATAAAAGTAAAAAGAATCCCGGACAACGTCGGGTAGGTGCAGTTAGTTTTTAATTATTCCTTATATTGTCCCAAAAAGTCTGAACAAACACTCATTGTAACAGACACTCACTATAAAACTGAATTTAGTAACTAACTTAAAACTGATCGACACGCTGTTCACTCCCCTTAATCATACGGTTTGATTGATATCCAGACGACCGGCCCGTGAAATCCGATTATAGACTAACTGAGTTAAAATATGTTTCAAAGGAGTTTTTCATTTTTATTTTTATTTTATTTATATTTTTATTTTACATATGCACATATGTCACTTAAATACACTAAGTAGACGGAGTATAGAAAAAGGTAAAACGTTTTAACACAAGAACCAAATAAGGTTTTCTCAAATCACACAGGAGCCACCATCTTGTTTTTTTGGGGGGGTTTTTTGCAACAGTATCAACAAAAGCTGATGAAATTTTGGAAGGTCAGACCCCTTCCGAACTCGAAACCGATGGTACTGATGTTGTACTGATTTTTTGTATTAAATAAATAAATATAATAAATAAATTAATTATGTAAATTTGAAAAACGCGCGATGTTTCGGGACGTTTTGGAATGGGTATATACAGGTGATAAGTATATATAAAAAGAGAGCGATCTAAACTAATAATATAGCTTAGTACAATTAATAGAATAGTCTAGTTTTGTGCCTCAGAGAGACAGATACCAAATCTCCATTAGTAATAAATATATATATGTGTATGTGTGTGTGTGTGTGTGTGTGTGTAGGGTAATCTTTGAAACTAATCAACGGATCATTATGGATTTTTGAATATATATTTGAGGAAACACGGTGAGTGACATAGGAATGTTATTTTGGGTTGCAAATGTTAATATATATATATATATATATATATATATATATATATATATATATATATATATATATATATATATATATATATATATATATATATATATAAGAGAGACTATACGTGCAGTTCTAAAATAAGATTACCCAACAGAGGTTGATATGACATAAAACTTAACTACCCACCAACCAATCAAGTTAAACGAATAACATGTGTTCAAGTAGAAAATACGTTGCTATTGTTTGTTTTTTTTTCGGCCAGAATTATAAGAATTCTTTTAATCACAGAACATTCAAACCATGCGAATGGCTTAAACGGTTTTTTAAAAGCGAAAATGACATTTGAGGATGCCGCGTTTTTGTCTTCATCGAGTAGATGTTTTTCAATGGCGGCATTTCAATGCCGTAAACGCAATGATCATCGAAGCGTGAAACTAATCACAGTTTGATTAAAAGTAACGTCAGATTCAATGAATTGAGATTCAAATCACGTGATTTCAAGACGCCATTATTAATAATACTGAATAAGACTGCCGGCTTTCGCAACTTGAATTCGTACATGTTGTTTTTTTTTTAATATATTTCCGCCATTTTAGTTTAGTCTTGCAAAATTTTACGCTTTCATTCAGATCAGTGAAGAGTTATTAAAATATTAATTGTATCTTGTAATAAAATTCTTCTTCCTTTTTAATCAATTTTTCAAATTATCAACTGTTTCGATGCATCAACGCGTTTTTATAAGAGGCTCTGTATGTCACATTTCAGATTTATATAGCATTTTCTTCAGTCTGTGACGCTTGAAATTAAAATATCATATGGATTGGTGTGTTAAAAAAAAGCATTTTCTCCGGTTTGTAACGCTTAAGGTAAAATTAGCATTTTTGTTCGTCAGTTACGCTTTAAGTTGAAAATGTATTTTGGTTAGTCAGTCACGCAAGGTTAAAATAGTTGGTCGAGGCTGAAATAGAATTTTCGTCTGTCTCTCAGGAAAAAGTTATAAATAGTATTTTCGTTAGTCACTAACGCAAAAGTTCGATATAGCATTTTCGTTTTTCAGTTACGCTTAAATTTGAAATAGCATTTTCGTTTGTCAGTTACGCTTAAATTTGAAATAGCATTTTCGTTTGTCAGTTACGCTTAAATTTGAAATAGCATTTTCGTTTGTCAGTTACGCTTAAATTTGATATAGAATTCTCGTTGGTCAGTCACGCTCAACTATTATATAACATTTTCGTAGGTCAGTCACACTTAGGTTTTATGTATCATTTTATTTAGTCTTTCACGCTTAAGTCTCTCTTTTTCTCTGTCTGGGCCACTTGGGGAAAGTCTTACATGACTAGTCTGGGTCTCTTTTATTCCGACAGGTTGAGGGTACAGATTAGACAGCTTGTCTGGCTGTTGTTTCTGACTGACAGGACAGGAGCCCAAACTGTTAGGTAGCGCTAACATCGGCTGCTCCATCATCAGTTTTATAATACCGTGGGTAGCTGTACGTGCCATGTCGCGCATGGAAAGGAACCATACAATTATCCCCGGTGGGGTTTTCCGAGGTCGCGACTAATGGACTGGTTGTGTGAGCTTATTGGCACCTAACAAGCACCCACCTTGCCCACCCCACTCTATCTCAAAACAAACATGTCACTGAAAAACTAAAAATCAAACCTAAACCAGACACTCAACAAGAAACATCTTCGCCTCCGCCCTTAAGGCTCGCATTCACTAATATCCGAGGACTTAGAACCAACATCAACGATGTAGAACCTTTTCTTTTGACAAACTCTCCGGGTATCCTAGCAAAAAGTGAAACGAGCCTTCAATACCCAACATCCTATCACCACTATGACATGACTGACTACCTCCCACTCCACCGTAAATACTCTGACAAACATATGCACGGGATAAGAGTTTATGTTCGGAATACCCCCTGACTAGAGAACATAGGTTAGAATCAGAGGACCAAGCCTATATGTGCTTTAAATTGACTTTACATCACAGCGTTAGTTACTTATATTTCTTATACTGTTCTCCTTCGACCAAGGACTGTACCCTGGTAAACTCTGTCTCTGAAAGCATAGATAGAGCACCCTCACTCGACTCGAATGCCCAAATACATGTATTTGAGAATTTTAATGCACAACACCGTGACTGGTTGGGATTCTCCAGCTTTACTGATGCAGCCGGTTACTCTACGTATAATTTCTCCTTAGCTCACTTTCTCTCACAGACTGTCGCTTCCCCGACCCGCATCTCCGATCGAGTAGACCAACAAGCCTCACTTCTCGACCTGTTTTTCACATCACTGCCCGAGGTTAGTGTGACGAAAGCCTATAGCCCGCTCGGGAATGCTGATCACATTGCGGTAATGATTTATACTACCCTAAAACTCCTCCAAAAGCTGATGAGCTGTTGCTCAAAACAACGAGATACTACGAGCAGGCTGATTTTGAATCAATCAGAGATACCATCAGTGACGCCCCATGGAGTGAAACCTTCTAACTCCCTGTTGATCAGTGTGCAAATGAGTTAACCGAATGGGTCAAAGCAAGCATTGGAGCCTATGTCCCCATGCGAAAATTCTTCAGCAAACCCCACTCTCCTCAATGGTTCACCTCGAAATGTGCAGCTGCCATTGCTGAGAGGTAGCAAGCATTCCGACAATTCGGCCACCATAAGTCAACTGCAAATAGACAGAATTTATAGGCAGTGATAGGTGAAGCAAAGAGAATGTATACAGAGATGACCCAAAAATGCATTCATTCACAGAAACTAGGTACTAGCGATTTCTAGAAAATCTACAATAGTGTGATGAACAATGACAAATCAACAATTCCAACGCTATCAAACCACAATTATGTCTTTTGCACTGCAACTAATAAGGCTGAACTACTTGCCAAGCGTTTCGCCTTAAACTCAACTTTGGACTCGGCAAACCGCCCCCTCTCTAAATTCTCATTGCGGACTGAAGCCACAATTGAAAATTTGGTCATCGCCCTATCTCAGATCAGGGACATCATAAAAACCTTGACACCTCCAAAGCTTGTAATAGTAATAAAGAAATGCTCTGCTGAACTGGCTCCTGTTCTCCCCAAACTCTACGACAAATGCCTTGCTGAATCTTGCTTCCCTGATAGCTGGAAAATTGCCTCTGTAGTATCAGTCTTTAAGAATTCTGGGGATAGAACTAATCCTCAGACCTACCGCCCAATCTGCCTACTACCGATCTTTGTTAAATTGTTTGAATCCTTAATCAATCTAGCGATAGTCCGGCACTTAGTTAATGCTAAACTTCTTTCTGGCCGCCAGTATGGATTTAAACAAGCACGATCTACTGCGGACATCCTAACAGTCATCTCTGGACGCATATATCATACACTGGACAAAGCAGGTGAAGCTATGGCAGTAGCGCTCGATATATCCAAGGCCTTTGACAAGGTCTTGCATAAAGGGCTTCGGGTAAAATTCACTCATATGGTATTACTGGACAAATAGTTAATATAATTTGATCCTTCTTAACAAAAAGAAAGATCCAGGTTGTCCTCGATGGCCGTTCATCTAAGCAACATGACATAAATGCTGGTGTACCTCAGGGATCGATCCTTGGACCTTTATTGTTCCTGATTTTCATAAATTACCTCTCTGATGTCCTGAAACTGAGATAGGTATATTTGCTGACGACACCACGCTCTACTGTCGTCATGTGGGCAAAACGGACGTGTACATATCCGAGGTAATGGCTGAATCCTTAGAAAATTACCTCAAGTCTGTAGTAGTTGGAGTCATAAATGGTTGGTAACTTTTAATGCTGCAACGACAAAGCTCCTTTCCTTCAATAACTACAAGAAACCTCTTTAAACACCGATTGCCATGATAAATAACACTCTATCTGAGAGTTCAACATTTAAAATCCTCGGCCTAACATTCACAAGTAACATAAATTAGAACAAATACCTTGAAGATATTGGCAAGGCTGTTGCAAAGAAGGTAGGCTTCCTCTACTATGCTAGTAAACTTCTCACACCTGACATTATCCTGTATCTCTACAAAGCCATCATTTGCCCATGCATGGAGTATTGTTGCCACATATGGTGAATCATCCACGTCTCTCCCTCTTAGACAAAATCCAAAAAGAGTTGCCAACTAAATAGGTCCCTCACTATCAACCAAGCTCCAGCCCCTGTCCCATCGCCGCAATATTGCATCCTTGTACCTGTTTTACAAATACTTTAATTGATTGTGCTCCGATGAACTAGTTGCACTAGTGCACCCTCGACGTAAGTACACTCGAACAACACGATAATCAGCTAAATCCCATCCATTCACTGTGGAGGTTCCCAGATGCCGAAAAGTCTTCTACTCCGGTAGCTTCTTTCCTCGTGCTGCCGGCCTCTGGAACTCCCTCCGTGCTCCATGTTTTCACGACTGTACCGACATGCAGAAGTTTAAAACTTATGTAAACAGAGTAAACAGACATCTCGCTATACAGCTCCCAACTTAAGATGACCCCCAAAACTTACACCCTAATTCTCTGTAGCTCCTTACTTCTACAGTGGCGTCCTGCCTTGTTTGGGATGAACTATGTTCAAAAAATATATATAAAAAGTTAAAATAGAATGTTCGTTGGTAAGCTACGTTTAAATTTGATATAGCATTCGCTCTGGTCAGTCACGCTTTAGATTGAGATAACATTTTAATTGGTTTGTCACGCTCAAGTTTGATATATTATTTGCGTTGGTCTGTCACGCTTAGATTTGATATAATATTTTCGTTGTTCAGTCACTGTTAATTTTCATATAGTATTTTCGTTCTTCTTCCGTCACGCTTAAGTTTCATATCGCATTTTCGTTGGTTGGTCACGCTCAAGTTTGATATAATATTTTTGTTAGTCAATAACGTTTACATTTGATATAGCGTTTTCGTTTGTCAGTTACGTTTAATTTTAATATAGCATATACGCTGGTCAGTCACGCTTAAGTTCAATATAGAATTTTCGTTAGTCAACCACGCTTAATTTTTAAATAGAATTTTCGTCGGTCAGTTACGCTTGAGTTTTATATATCATTTTTGTTGGTCGGCCACAGATTAAGTTTGATACAGCATTTTCGTTGGTCTATTCTTGAAATAGGGGTTTCATCACTAAACGCGCTAATTTAATGAACGTATCTTTATACAGGGTGGGCAAAAATAAGAGTCCTATTTTTAAAAATTCATAACTTTTTTATTTATTGATTTTTTTAATTTTTTTTTTTAGAATAAGTAAAGGACCCCTTCCGAAGCAAGCATGAGCCGTATTAGCCCTAAGGAACGTACCCTCATTTAGAAAACATTATTTTTACTTAAAAAACTCAAAACAGTGTAAAAAACAATACTTTAGTTTTTGTAAGTTTTAAGAAGTGTTTTTCGGCTAAAATTTGTTTTGTTTATTTCAAAAAATCTCGGAAGGGTCAGTCTACACACACATAAAGTTTGGTGAGTTTAACTTTTATTTTGTGGAAGTTATTCAAATTCAAGTTATTCAAATTTAAAAATAGGACCCTTATTTTGGCCCACCCTGTATATGTTGTTATTTTTTTTTCTTCATCCATTTGATTTGATTGTCATTTTTAATTACCTCCCTCTCTCTATCTCTCTTTCCTTTTCTCTCTCTCTCTCTCTCTCTCTCTCTTTTTCTCTCTCTTTCTCTTACGTTCTTTTTTTACATGACTAAACAAATGCCATGAATTTTCGATGACAAAGAATATGGCTTCCGTTGCACACTTTTCAGGATTTAGAAATAAAAAATGAAAAATAATGAAAAGTTAACAAAAAGTTAAACCCAATTGTCTTTCGCGTAAAACTATTTGGATATTTGTTGCACTATTCTTCGGTTTCATTAAACACTTCCGTTGGGTACAGATGAGACATTTTTCTTGTTCAACAACTCAGAATCAATGAGTTCGAACTGATTACTAAAATAACATAAGTTCAAGTCAAGAAATTGTTTTAATAAACGTATTCGGTTCAACATTAATATTCTACTTTCATGTCGGCTCATTTTTTTTTTGTATAATAGTAAAAGTGTTCGCTAATAGGCCGGGAGACCTGCGTTCAATAATTAGTCAAGTCATACCAAAAACTCAAAAAATGGTAGTTGATGCCCCCCCCCCTCAGCATTATAAGATGGGGATTAAGGGTAAGTGGTTAATCCTTCTTCTACATCTCGGCGTAGTAGTCAATGAAAATGGAGCCTTCGGGTTGCCGTCCACAATGGCATATTATTTTTTATTTTAACATGCTTGATTCTCTTGTCGGCATAGCTTTCCCCCGAGTCTGTTTTAGAATCAGGTATTCACAAGAGGGGCCACGTAAAGGTTGCCAACATCCGAGTTGTCAATCCGCGCCACTATCCACTTCAGAATTGCAATGTAAACCATTTTAATGTAAACCATTTTAAGAATGAACTGGATGAATTCGAATTGAGAAACAAATGAATCTAGATTGAGAATTTGATCTCGATATTCATATTCTATATTCTGTGAGAAGTTGACCTGAGATTGTCGATGATAACAAGAGTTTCCCAAACAGGAGAATAATAAATCAATTATGTTTATGTCCTCTTATGTCGCACCGTCGCCTTCACTCGGGAGCGTCCGCAAAATTTCATTCGATTACAAATACAGAGGATTCGAAGGGGTATTTATACGAATTTTTACGTTTTCATATTTGCATTTGTAACACATTTTCAACCACATCCAGTTCGAAGCTGCTTCGCTGCTGACTGTACTTGCTTTATGGCTCCGTTTAGTTAATGCTAAACTTCTTTCTGGCCGCCAGTATGGATTTAAACAAGCACGATCTACTGCGGATATCCTAACAGTCATCTTTGGACGCATATATCATACACTGGACAAAGCAGGTGAAGCTAGGGCAGTAGCGTTCGATATATCCAAGGCCTTTGACAAGGTCTGGCATGAAAGGTATCTCCTAAAATTCACTCATACGGTATTACTAGACAAATATTTAATATAATTAGATCCTTCCTAACCAAAAGAAAGATCCGGTCATGCAAAAATAGACCAACGGGTGAGTTACTCCAAATGTGTACAAATGTATTTAAATTAATCTCTTCCTTGTCCACTCTGCAGATTCATATAGACTGATCGGTCCACAGGGACATTATCATCCATCAGCCATATTTCCAGGTCGAAGAAAAGGTATTTATCTCACTCTCACATCGGGAAGATGTGGTACAAGGCTGAAAGATAGGGATGGTAGTCCAGAACACTGTAGCCCAGCAAAAAATGCCTGAGCAGCCCGTCGGCATTCCCTTGTAGAGGTTCCTCAGGCGATTTGCCATAAACCAACGCCTTCTTAAAGAGATGAGGTAAAGCCTGGGAAGGTGTACCTCCTAGGAAAACCCAAAATAAATACCGTAGCCCGACAGGGTCGGGTCAGATGCCCCCTCGCCTTTGTCAGACTGATCGTAGAGCAGGGGTTTTCAAACTTTTTGACTTGTGAACCCCTTTATATTTCAGGTTTTACCCTAGGGGCTCCCTTATAAACGCTTATGGAATTTATACATAGATTTTTTGCTAAAACGCAAAAAACTGGTTTTAAGCTTACTTCAGACGTAAGTGTTCAAATAAAATAAATTGATACTGCATGTTAATGCAAAATGTAACAAAATTATTTTTTTCATTAAAAAATTAATTGTTCGTATAAATGAAAACACTAATAGTACTTTACAAATAGTTTTATTATCAATTAAACACACATTATATTTTAAATACACACTTAGTGAGAAGGATGTGCTTTCTTGGCTTTGCACAAACTGTCAATTGTTGGTGATATTGTTGATAAACATACACGTAAGTCACTTTCTGGGGCAAGTCTGGATCTGTATTTGTTTTTCAAATTGGTTAGTGGCGAAAATCCAGCTTCGCATAAATATGTTGTTGCAAACGGCAACAAAATCTTAACTTCCTTTCGAGATAACAATGGATATTCGAAGACGACAGTGAGCTAGAATTTCGAAAGTTGTTTCTGCATTAAACTGATTTTTAAAGTTCTGTCGCTTGACATTTCGGCTAGATCTTCCAGTTCTTTTCCTGTGAGCATGCGGTTATCTATAATTATAGCAACATCAAATGGATTTCTGATCCAGTCAAAATTTGCAATATTATTAGGAACATCTTTCGAGAAATATTTGTTCAAATTTTCAGCAAGTGATATTAAATGTCTTTTAACATCTACAATTATCAAATCAACATTAACTGAACCATTATTGCTGAGATATTCGTCCAGTGTAAGGAACATTGCTAAAGTTTTCTTACTAACTTTTGTAGTCCATTTAATTTTTTCTTAAAGGCTTCAATTTTATCATGACTAAATAAGATATTTGAATTCCTTCCTTGTAGAGATACATTCAGTTCATTTAGTTTGTTGAAGATATCTACCAGATAAGCTACTTTGCAAAGCCAAATTTCATCGGCAATTATCGAAGCCAGTTCAGCATTATAATCACACAGAAACCTTGACAGCTCTTCTCTAAGTTCAAATAAACGCTGAATTATTTTACCTCGTGATAGCCATCTTACCTCTGTTATGAAACAACAGACTTGAATGTTCAGTCACCATCTCACCACATAGTATTGCAAACAAATGACTATACAGTGGCCTGGTTTTAATGAAGTTCACCACTTTAATACAAGATGACAAGATTTCGGGACAAAGAAGCATCCAGTTTTTAGGCAACCAGGGCCTCTCGATGAATCATGCAATGTGTTGCAGTAATATTAGGTGCTACTTTCTTAACATTCCCGACAACACCTGAGTGAATACCAGTCATTGAAGCCGCCCTATCTGTACATATGTCAATACACTGGCTCCATAACCTGCCTGATTGACGAAGAAAAGAATCCAATACTTTATAAACTTCCTCCCCAGTTTTTCTAGTGGAAATAAGATGGCAAAATAGAAAATCTTGAAGCATTTCATTTTCCCATCAATATCGTACATACACCATAAGTTGAGATCCACTAGTAATATCTGTGCTTTCATCAAGTTGTAAAGCAAAAAAGCAGTTTTTACTCTGTCAATCAACTGAGATTTTATATTTTCTAACATATCTTCTATTCTTCACGCAATTGTGTTATCTGACAGTGGCACAGCTTTCAATTTTGCAGTATATTTTTCATCCAAAACTGATTCACACATGTCTATTACACAGGGTAAAACAAGTTCTTCAGCAATATTATGCACCTTCTTAGCACGAGCTACTCTCAGTGCCACTAAATAAGATGGCCGTAATAGTTTATGATTTGATGTTATTGACATTGCAAAAGTGTTTGTCTGCTGTAAAAATATGCATCACTTTTTTTTATCTTTTGTTTTTGTGGCAAATTCAGGATGTAGTATTGTTAAATGTCGCTGTAATTTTGCTGGTTTCATGACTTCATTCGACAACAGCTTAAGGCAAAGTAAACACTGTGGTCTGTTAGTATTAGACACAAATTCAATGAATCCAAATCGAATATACTCCACGTCATATTTTCTTAATTTGTTTTTCTGAACAATCTTTTCTGTTTCTGTAGCGGATTCTGAGTTGATTTCATCTTGAGGTTTCCGTTTCAAATTTGTCCTATGATTAATGCTTGCACCCTGATAAAAAAGTAAAATTTGTACTTTACTTCAAATACAAGAAAAACAACCGTTGACGTGTAATGGGCGATAATGCAAGATTTTGTCATTTAGGAACATTAATAAGTAAAAATAAATATCCAGACATTAAAAATTTATACTTTGAATTTCACCTGATGATTTAATCCACGGACCCCCTATCTTGTCCTTGCGGACCCCGTGTGGTCCGTGGACCACAGTTTGAAAACCCCTGTCGTAGAGGGCGTATCCTCGACTGGTAACTCCATGTAGAGAATTCTAGATCTTCGAAGAGAAACTTGAAACGATTAAGACCTATTTGACTCTAATTAGCACCTCTCTTATTGGGTGAAACATCGAGTCAAAAAGTTTGCAAATTTGACCTCCCAACAAATGAAAATTAAAAAATAGCAGACGAAAAGAATCCTCAAATAAACTGAACACCATTGGAAAAATTTATTCTTCAATTGGTGAAGTCAGAAATCGGTATATATAAATGAACTAATGAATTTTTCATTGTTTTTAATTTTGAAAATATTTTTTAAAAAATAATCAAATCAAACTTTCTTTTATAATTTGAATGTTTTTCTTTTTTTAATATTTTTTTTAATTTGATTTTTTGTTAAAAAATGTTTTCAAAATTAAAGAAAATTAAAAACTTTCCTATAATAAAAAAACAATTTGCTTTTATTATTTATTTAATAATTAAACAAATTATGGAAAACGAATTATTATTTGACAAAAAAAATCCGGCCTAAAATATGTGTGTTTTTTTTTTATTAATACCGATATGTAATTTTCGATTTCAGATATGGCGGTCATTAGCAAGTGAATAGTTTCTATTTTACCGAAAAATATGATTTACAAATACTGAAAAGGTGAAATTTATTTTCTTTTCAGGGAAAAAAATAATGCATGTAGATGAACATAATTTCGTTATGTATCCCTTATGCATGTATTCTGATAAATTTGGCGATAAACGTGACATCATAGGCGTGGAGGAAGTGACACGATGAATATTTTACTGGTTCAGATTAATTGTTTAATTAAATAAAATTAATTATGGAATACCTAATTAAAAGAAATTGGGTTCAATACACATTTGTGGCGACAAATATTGACAAATCGTATTTCTGCTCGTACGAAAGATTTTATTTTTATTATTTAAAAAGTCATGTTCAAATCGTAATTTGAAAGGTTATATTTCTCGTTTCTGAATAAAAGCATTTTACCGATATTTGAAGAAATCATTTTCAGGTCATATTGATTATTATTAAAAACAATTTAGTTTTGACTGAACGTGTGTTGACAACTTATTACGGTTACGGTAGGGCGTGACACTTGCCTTGAATGTTGTAATATCCAACGATAATATTAGAACAATAGAATTAAATCATGAATTTAAAAGGTAAAAAAATATCGAACCGATGATCAAATTATGCTTACGATTTAAAAAGGTTAGAATAACTGATAAATATACTTAGCTGTCAACAAATAGTGAAGAGTACCATTCTTGAAATAAGACTAAGCGCATCTATTGTAGGACTCACCTTCATGGGTGAAACAAAGGCTCTCATTGACTGAACAATCGTAGGATAGTAAGAAATGCGACATGGTCTGTGATTGATTAACCGATCACAAAACTTGCCTTGAGTGAAGGTTATCAATATAAGAACTATTAATACAAGAAATAGAATGCGCGAGACAGACAGTGAGAAGGGTCCAAGTCGACGACCCGATCAAAACAGGAATTAGAAAAGACTAAGAATTATTTCCAATTTGACCGCCACTAAGGGACAAAAGTAAATTTCAAAGTTCCCCAACCAAGACTAAGCACCAGTCAAATTCCTCAGCTGGTCTTTTCTGCTCAACAAGAGAAACATAACTTAGTTCGTTATTTTAATGTTAATAACACAGTATAACAATAACAAATGCAATTTGCTAGTTTAAAGAAGGGTTCGATTTGGCAATTTGAATGCTATTTGAGCCTGACTTGTAAAATGCGACAGGATAACTTTATATGTTAGATTTAGATGAACGGGAGATTTATTTTCCTTTCAGGTGAAAGAAATAAATAGTTGTTTTTATCTTGAATTTAAGAACGAAAGAAAGAAAGAAAAAAGAAAGAAAGAAAGAAGGATCATCGGAACGATTAAACGCTAGGACAAAGTGAATCGAACAAAATGGTGGCCAATTATAAGACGATTTGATTGGTTGGTTGGTGGGAGGAGAAGTAAGAGGTTGCCGAAAGGGGAAGGGGAAGGGTGATGAGGGAAACAATTGAGAAGGTGTAGAAAGGGCCATGTAATCCTGTCCAGCTGTCAATACTATTTGATAATCACCCGCTTCGCGCGTACACGCTCCATTGCACGCGGTCATGATTGGGTGGGACGTGCGCCCACACGGCTGACGGGGAAATGTAAATTCGAGTTTACCTGTTTACCTAAGTAGAAAAATTTCTAAATTATTGCAATTTGGACTCATCAGATTTTTCATTTAACACAAGGAGAGTCTCGCGCGGAGAAGAGCAGATTGGAGGCCGTGCCAAAATGCCAGAGAATAAATATGGAAGCACGAAAGGGGAATAATGAATGGAAAAGAAAAAGGGTTGGTAGCATAGGAGTGGGAGAATAAGAAAAAAGAGAAAACAGATCATGACAGATATTAAATAGGCTAGGTACATAGATAGATAGACAGATAGATAGATATATATATAGAGAGAGAGAGGGAGAGATAAAAGGATAAACATTTTAAAAGTTATATATATAACTATTCATGTATCTACATAAAATTTTATAAGGAGATATCATTTTTTTATGTATCAGTTTTCAGTATTTACTTCAACAGTGTTCGATACGTAAGTAGAGCTAGGTAGTAAGTTATGAAAATATATTTATGGCAATTAAGCTACACAGAGGCTCCCGCGTTTCATTGCGGGGAGGGGGGAATCCTCAGCCTAAAATGCATGGAGTTAGTTTTGCTAACTAATTAAAACAGCACTAGCAAACCACTATTCTGAACTCAAAGAAAATGGACGCTCACCAATAATTGAATGGAAAATAATACGACAGGCCAGTACATGTACAAATTTAGACGACCCGTGTAGATTATGTCTGAATTAGAAATTTGAAATATTAAACTTTAAAGACCCCCAAAATCTATTAAACTGTAGAAGTGAGATAGCAAACAATACATATATATATTTTACACAGTGCCAGGTCGAACTACCATCTCAATATTATTGAGGCGTTAGTTATTAACACTTCTCGACCTAGCCTGTGTAAACAAAAGATTTTGAAGCATCAGATGGAGATCTTTAATGATTCGAATCCACCATAACGTTGAGAGATTTACTTTTTTCTCTCAATCGTTTTCTCCAACTTAAAGAAAAAAATTTCCCCTCATATCTCATTCGATTTTCTTAGTTTTTAATTTATCATTCTGACGTTTCCTCTTAGAGGGTCAGACGATAAGGCCTTAAGGAAATTTTCGCAATTTTCTTTTTTTTTCCACCCGCCCGTTTCATTGATTTAAAAAAGAATTTCCTCTGAAATTTATCCTACGATTTTGTTGTACGCGAAATTTACTTACCTCCCCCCCACACACACACACACACATATATATATATATATATATATATAGAGAGAGAGAGAGAGAGAGAGAGAGAGATAGACATATATATATATAGACATATATATACATATATATACCATAATACATATATATATATATATATATATATATATATATATATATATATATATATATATATACTAGTCATACACAGACCGATGTTTCGTCTTACATAGAAAGCGTACGTATTCATGACACTATTCTAAACTCGAACCGCCGTATATAGAGTCATCTACAGATAGATCTTCAGTGTGGCTAGATATGCTAGTACTTCAGGCTGATTGAAACCCAGTCGTTTGTTCGACAGTTTGAGCTTTTATTCACTATACCATCGAACCAAGTGAGGAAGGGGGATTTTACTGCTTGTATTAACGATATCGGCGGTCAAAAAGTGCTCTATTTGTATTTTTACTAACAGTTTTGCATTATCGCTAAAGTACAGCTTAAGGTTTCACTTCTCACAGTACTCGAACCATGTTGTGAGGTCTTGTGTAAGTGCTTTTTAGTATGTGTCGAACATCGTTAATAAATTGTTTCTTATCATACATGTGTGATTTCTTAAAGATGGAATTGTTTCTGCGGTCTAATTAAAGACTTGTAAAATCTCTAGTAAGAGCATGGGTAGTACATGGGTGAAGACACAATATCACACAACATAGCAACTATAAAGAAACCTTTCCAACCACATCAAGCTTATTTTCTTTTCGGTCCACCCACGTTCTTCTTAAACCCGGATACTTTATGAGTCTGTAGTGTGGGGCATGGTATGGATGAGATAGACAAGAGCTTTATATCTTTAGTACGGTGATTCACGCTCCCTGGTGCAATCGCGCCCGAGATGGATATATTTTCTGATAACACCACGCTCTTGTCTCGACATGCAGGCGAAGCAAACACAGACATATTCAAGACAATGGTTGAATCCTTTGAAAATGACCCGCAGTCTGTAGTAGAATGGGGCCAAAAATGGATGGTTACATTCAATGTTACCAAGACAAGGATCCCTTTTTTAACAATTATAAGAAACTTTTCCAACCAGCTATTGCGATGGCTGATAGCATCCTTACTGAGAGTTTAACATTCAAACTTGTCTGCCTAACATTCATAGGTAACACCAATTGGAATAAATACATAGAAGATACTGCCAAGTCAGCTGCAAAGAAGGTGGGCTCCATCTACTCGGCTAGAAATCTTCTTACATATGCCAGTATCCTATATCTCTACAAAGCCACCATGCATGGAGTAATGTTGCCAAATATGGGCTGGTGCACCAACCACTACTCTCTGTCAAAGACAGAGTATAAAAAAAGAGTCTCTAACCTTATAAATCCCGCACTGTCTACCAAGCTCCAGCTCCTGTCCGATCACCGTAAATACCCCTTAGTAACCAGATTAGCAGCGAAATATGACCCCTTCATTTTAGAGGTCCCCATATGCCGGAATACTGTTATAACCTCCATTAAATCGGACCGCTTGCTTTTGGAATCCCCTCTCTTCTCCTTGTTTCCACGACTGTATCAACGTGCAGAAATTTAAATGTGATGTGAATAAACAGCTAACTGCTTAAACCCCGCTTAGGATGACCCCTATAAATTTGGCCCCTAATTACAGTAAGGCGAACCGCTGGGCAAGAAGTTAAGCCTCATCGTGTTAGTGACATCATTGTGGTTGGATAGTAGGGGAATTTTTTATTGCCTATTGTTCACCACACTATTATAAATTTGCCAGAAATCACGAGTTCCTAATTTCTGCGACTCAATGAATTTTATGGTAAACTCGGTATACCTACTTTTAGCAGCGGCTATTACACTCTTGCAATGGTTTCTTGATGCTATAATTTTTTTGTCTATTTGTAACTGACTTATGGCGGTTGAATCGGCGGAAGGGGCTTAAGTTGTTTTTAACAAAATATTCAAGTTGAACACTTTAGTGAATTAAATATTTACAACTCTAATATGTCTTAATGTCTTCATCATTTCAATCTAATTTACACAGTGTTTGTGCACACCACATACACTTATGTAAATTAGATGGTAAAATAATAAGTCTCATCATTACTTGTATGAGGATAATATAGAAGTCAAAATAAAAGAAGGTTTCAATTTATGTATATTCGTATGAAATCAAAGAAAAATAATAAATGATTTCATAAATATTTCATTTGTTCAACAAAATCTCGCGTCATGTTAACTGTTTCTAAAGTTTCAAAGTTATCGTTTCAACGGCGTTTCTAAACTGTAGTAAAAATTTAAATCTCATTATCGTACGCATGCGTTTCAGTGCGCTACACTACAGATCAGACACATAAAAAAACAGTCTCTTCATAACACCAGAAGATCGATATTCGGCCAAGCCATAAGACTTCGACTATGAAAAAAAGAAGAAAAGAAAAACAAAAGAAAACATTTCTGTACCATAAATAAGGTTTTTAAAACCGAAAATTTGGATTTGAAATAAAAGAAAGAAAACTGATTTAATAAATATTTCATTTATCTAACAAAATCTGGCGTCATGTTGACTGTTTCTAAAATTTCAAAGTTATCGTTTCAACGGCACTTCTAAGCTGTAGTAAAATTGAAATTTCATACATATATATATATATATATATATATATATATATATATATATATATATACAGACATGTACAAAAGCCACTACATTGGCGTGTCGATGTTGTTGATCAGTAGTTATTAAAAACAAAGATCTCATTAGGCGGAAAAATCTGATCCTATTATATATAAATATATATATGTATATATATATATATATATATATATAGAGAGAGAGAGAGAGAGAGAGAGAGGGAGAGAGAGAGAGATGTGTGTGTGTTTGTGTGTGTGCTTTGTGTGTGTGTGTGGGTGTGTAATAGCCATAAATAGCTTAAATAATAAATAAAAATAAAAATCTTTATTAATTAAACAGCTCTATTTATTAATGAGCACTCTTAGATAAACGCAGTAAGGATTCTCTAAAATTTTATTTTATGGATGCAAACTTTACTTAGATTATATTTATTCGTCCATGTATTCCTTATTTCTTTCCTATCGTATATATATATATATATATATATATATATATATATATATATATATATATATATATATATATATATATATATATATATATGGAGAATTAAAAAGGAAAAGCCCAAATTATTCATACATTCGTCTACGTTTCGTCTTTATTTCAAGACTTGCTCAAGATAATTGATACAAGTACAATATTTGAAAATATGTGGTGCGTTTGTGACGTGAAAAGAATGTGTTTATTCTTTTTTTGAATGAACCATAGCCGTTAAAATTCAAAATGTGTCATGCGCTTATGACATAGAATGAGTTGTTTTTTTATTGAACAACGTAACAGTTTCTACAATTTATCTCCCTTAACCATAAAATTAATACTAACTTGAATGTAGATTCAGGCTTGTTATTTAACACCACATTCCCAACAAAACGTTGTGCCTAACATCGATATTAAAAAAACACACCCATTTCATTTCATGAACACATCACACATTTTGAATTCTAATGTTCGAAAAAAGAACAAACACATTCACGTCATAATCGCATCACATTTTTGAATTCTAACGACTATGTTTCGTCTGAAAAAGAAAAAAAAATTCTTCACTTCACAAACGCATCATATATGTTTTTAAATATTGTACTTGTATGTTATTTTTTCGAATCAATCATCTTGAGAGAGTTTTGAAATAAAGACGAAATTTTGATAAATATATAAATAATGTTGGTTTTTCTTTTTTCATTTTCCATCACGTATTTATATATATATATATAGTCTTGGAAGTTTCTCAACCATTAAAACTATATTTTTTAAAAAAGATTTTTTTTAAAAACCTTAAGTCCAAAGTCGTTCAGTGGAAAATCACCCATGTAAGTCAATTTAACTTTTTCAGTTATTAGATTAGTTTGCTTCTAACATTATTTAAAGGAATCATCAGTTGTTTACCATGAAAAACTGTTTCGGGATATATATATATATATATATATATATATATATATATATATATATATATATATATATATATATATATATATATCGCAAGCATGAAGGGAAGACGAATTATATCTAACATTAATCCTCCATTGTACCATAACGCTATTTTTTATTCTGTACTCTCTCTTTTGACGCCCCCCCCCCCCGTTTTTATTTTTCAAATCCCTCGATACAGCCTTTGTTAAGATAGGGCGAAACCGGTCGGCTGGCGTTTTTTTTTTCTTGATTAACTTTTCATCATGAACGATAAAATTCGTCTTCCCTTCATGCTTGCAATAATAAAATTTTGTACTCCCCAAAAAATCATGAAATATATATATATATATATATATATATATATATATATATATATATATATACGATGAAAATTATTAAAATAATCGGATTCTTATTCTACCTGATGAGATCTCAGTTTTTAATAGCTGTAGATCAATTACATCGACATGCCAGTGTCGCAGATCTATATATATATATATATATATATATATATATATATATATATATATATATATATATATATATATATATATATATATTGATGTTTGATATTAAATTAGGAACACATGATAAAAAGTATAGTCATAAAGATATTCACCCAGTGGTGGGGGTGGGGCTGAAGAAAGCTTATAAAAGTGATTATCTGTATTTTTCGCAACAATAACATCAACAATACCATCAACAATAACATCAACAAAAGTTTAAATAAAACGCAGAAAATCGTCGAGAAATTGAGAAATATAAATGTCGGGAAGGTTAGGCGGTGCACGATTTAGCATTAGACTGGAAAATTGCGAATGTGGGTGTGTCTGCGTGTGTGTCCGCTTTTTGGGAGGCACGCGATTGGTCGGTTTGTAAGTGTTTTCCGTGAGTCGAGGAAAGGGGGGGGGGGGCTATGAGCGCGTGGTTTTGCCGATCGGGCGTATAGGCGATCTTTCATGGCATGAGCGCTGGTATTACGAGTGTCGGCATAAAGGCAATTAACGTCGTGCAACTCGGCAATTGTACAATAGACACGGCGACCGTTTTTACAACCCCCCCCACCTACCGCCACCTTTTTTACCTTCTTTTTCGACTTTATAGATAAAAGAAGCAAACTAAAAAAAAAAACTATTATCTCGCCGGTTTGCACGAGAAATAATTACTTTTTTTTTTTATTTGTGCGTTACATGAAAAACATTTTGTTACAATAAGCGGCGGGTGGGGGTGGGGGCGATTTAACACACAACAACAACAAAATCTATGGCATGAAACAAAATCAGCAAAAGGGGGCCACAGGTTGGGCTGATTCTACGGCGATGGCTTGAATACTACTGTGTAGATATGAAAGCGAAATGATA
Source organism: Sepiola atlantica (assembly GCA_963556195.1). Classification (NCBI taxonomy): domain Eukaryota; kingdom Metazoa; phylum Mollusca; class Cephalopoda; order Sepiida; family Sepiolidae; genus Sepiola; species Sepiola atlantica. The sequence continues at coordinate 16,183,230 of OY744516.1, read as the reverse complement.
TGCATTTAAGAAAATATGGGACTGGGGGAGATAGAGAGAGAGAGAGAGAGATAGAGAGAGAGAGAGAGAGAAAGAGAGAGAGAGAGAGATCCTCCACTCTATAATAAAGACCAATGTGTATTTATTTGTATATAAATAAATGTCAATCCGTCCCGTCACACAAACGTTAACGAATAAAAAGGGGGAGACTTTTTCTAAATCATTTCAAGTGGTGAGAGGAAGCTAGAAAGCAAATAGCAACGTAGAAAAACCCGCCGCCTGAAATGAATTCGGAAAGAAACCGTCACTCTAAATAAAAATCTGTGGCTCATGTTGCTAACTTGCTTAACATACATGTAAATAGAAATGGAAATGACATGAAATGGCGAAAGAAGCATGTATTAGATATATTAGATATATTGGAAAAAAATATTAGGGTCACTAGTTAGCAAGTGCTAACTCAACATGTATGACGTTTTGTGAATGAAAAATGAAATAAAACATGATTAATCGACAAAACATTTATAAAACGACAATTTTACAAAATTATAATGGTTAGTTTTAATGAAGAGATGTTCTTTGTAAATTTTATTCAACTCGTGTTCTTTGTGAGAAACTGTTTAGTGAATAAGCATGATACGAGGGCTAAAGATGTATATGTCTATATTAGTGCGTGTAAGCGGTAATTTGATACTATGTATGTGGATAGGTTACCTTTTTCCACTACTGTGTAAGTCATAGCGGTTTGCTTCTTGTTTGTGTGTGAGTAGCTGTGCGCGCGAGGCAAGGAAAGCTTGCACGTAAGTTTTGAAATGTTCGTTTCTTCTTGCCGCTCCGGCCAACAGACCGGGGGTAGAGTGGAAGGCGTACTTCTTCATGGGGCGTCTCTTGGGTCTGTCTCGTTGAACTCCTCTTAATTCCTCGTTCTTAAAGGGGTTATCGAGTTCGCGTCGGTTTACCAATTCAACGTAGACGTGTTAGTTTTTGACTTTGAAACGATATTCATTGGTTGGAAAATATTGAGTTAACACGTTTCTGTTACGAACCCTTGTCTTTAGTGAGTGAAAAGGAAAGCGTATCCAAACGAAGCAGAGAAAGAAAGGGGGTAGCAATTCGAGCCATTTGCTTTTTGGTGTTCGTTCGGATCGCGTCTCGGTTCACCACAAATCAACGGTAGGTATTTGTTCTTTGGATCATCAGAAATTATAATAATAATTTATATATTAAAAATTAAATTACGTAATTCTATGATTTTATATGAATATTAATGCGAACACTGGCTAAGCATAATTTTTTCAAACATCTTTTTAAGAGAGTGAACTTCATCATCATGATTCACGCCGGATTAAATATTTCGGGAATCTTAGCTGCAGCTCAACACTCCTTGAATACCTTGAAGGCCGTGAGATGTGAACTGAAGAATTTCGACGAAGATGCGGAAGCAGTGGCTAACAAGAAGGATCATATCAGGCGTTCTGACTGTGTCTGCACAACGAAATTAATTGAGAAGTTGCAAAAGAGGTTCGGCAAGCTCCGGACAGGGCAATGTGGGGCTACTCCTCGTGCAAGAGTCGCAAAGGGTAACAACTCACCATCAAGGCTCAAGTCACAAATGCCAAGAAACTCATCAACAAGGTCAAACACCCAGTTGAGCCGGGGATACTCTGGTTCTTCCAGAAACAGTTGCAGAACGCACAAACAATAAATGGCCAACCTAAAGTCTGCAGCAAGTTCCGTGCGCTGTGATGTTCAAATTCCTCAAACTGTGATTGTCTGTGATTGTGTTTCCAGCGAGGGCTACGTCATACCGCCCCACATTTTGGAAAAGCAACCCTGACTCAATTCAGATCGCTATATTGAGTTACTGTTCAGTGTCACCTGTCTCGTTGCCGTGCCTTTTTGGCAGTTTCTAAACGAATTTAGCTGGGTGGAGAGTGTGGCTGCGGGAAGGCCATACATGTGACAGCAAGATTCAGCTCCGTGTCACACAACCGGGGAAACCCAAGTGGCTATTGTGGTACTTCCACGATTTCACTTGTCTCAACAGTTGTCCCTATAACTCCCCTTGTTGCAACCCTATGGATTATTATGTGTGCGCAATTGAGAAAGACAACAATGGCATTGCATGCAGCACCAAGGACGATCTGATTGTCAGGATCAAACTGGTGTTCTGACATCTCTCGACGGAAACCGTGAAAGTCGCATGCTGCAAATTCAGTCTCGATTCGAGGCCGTGGTGGAGGCTCAGGTCAGCTTCTTCGAGTGACCCGTATTCAGCATTTTGTATTTTTAGAATACATCAATTATTATCCAATATATGATTTTTTTTCTTCCTTTCATAAAAAAGTGTCAAATTTATCGCGAACACTATGGTAGCTTTAACACGTTTTTTGCAGTTTCACGGTTTTCGTCTGTCGTCAGAAGTTGTGTGTCATCTATGATTTGATTTTAAAGAATGTGAATCGAAATATATTAATATTTTTTTATCATTTATGCTTCTTATTTATATATCTATTAATATTTTTCAATTATATTTACTTTCTTAAATTATCCAATTACTAATATGTAATTATTTTTATTCTCCGATGTTTATTGAGATTTAACTGAAATTCGGTGAATATTTATCAATTGATGTCTAATTAGTATTGCTAAAATTCAACAAAATTAGGAGGTATCTGAATTTTCACGAAGATCTGCCACCATCTTTTGAACCTCTTTCTATAAAACTAACGCCTAGAAGCTGTGTTTCAAAATCCATAATGATCGGTTAATTAGTTTAGAAGTGAATCCTGTAGATACAAATATATAAGCATATCAACATACCTAACTTATATATATATATATATATATATATATATATATATATATATATATATATATATATATATATTTGAAAATTTCACACATTAGGAGCGTTGGCGAAATGGCAGAGATAAAGAGAATATTTTTTTATAAAATATTTAGAAAACCTTCACAACGCAGATTATTGTTTTTAAAAATAAATTATTTATTTATCTTAAAAACATATATATTTTTTTTTTTTTTTTGAACTTGAGCGCTTTCGGTAATAAAATCACCATCTTCAGAAGAATAAGCATATTTTTTCTTTTTTTTCTTCATTTTTTTTTTTTTCCACCCCGACTGAGACAAGCAGTAAGGATGAATTCGTCTCGATGTTATGGACGAAATGTTTATAAGTCGTGTGTATCACGTGGTACGTGGAAAGTTATTTGAAAATTTCACACATTAGGAGCGTTGGCGAAATGGCAGAGATAAAGAGAATATTTTTTTATAAAATATTTAGAAAACCTTCACAACGCAGATTATTGTTTTTAAAAATAAATTATTTATTTATCTTAAAAACATATATATTTTTTTTTTTTTTGAACTTGAGCGCTTTCGGTAATAAAATCACCATCTTCAGAAGAATAAGCATATTTTTTCTTTTTTTTCTTCATTTTTTTTTTTTTCCACCCCGACTGAGACAAGCAGTAAGGATGAATTCGTCTCGATGTTATGGACGAAATGTTTATAAGTCGTGTGTATCACGTGGTACGTGGAAAGTTATTTGAAAATTTCACACATTAGGAGCGTTGGCGAAATGGCAGAGATAAAGAGAATATTTTTTTATAAAATATTTAGAAAACCTTCACAACGCAGATTATTGTTTTTAAAAATAAATTATTTATTTATCTTAAAAACATATATATTTTTTTTTTTTTTTGAACTTGAGCGCTTTCGGTAATAAAATCACCATCTTCAGAAGAATAAGCATATTTTTTCTTTTTTTTCTTCATTTTTTTTTTTTCCACCCCGACTGAGACAAGCAGTAAGGATGAATTCGTCTCGATGTTATGGACGAAATGTTTATAAGTCGTGTGTATCACGTGGTACGTGGAAAGTTATTTGAAAATTTCACACATTAGGAGCGTTGGCGAAATGGCAGAGATAAAGAGAATATTTTTTTATAAAATATTTAGAAAACCTTCACAACGCAGATTATTGTTTTTAAAAATAAATTATTTATTTATCTTAAAAACATATATATTTTTTTTTTTTTTGAACTTGAGCGCTTTCGGTAATAAAATCACCATCTTCAGAAGAATAAGCATATTTTTTCTTTTTTTTCTTCATTTTTTTTTTTTTTCCACCCCGACTGAGACAAGCAGTAAGGATGAATTCGTCTCGATGTTATGGACGAAATGTTTATAAGTCGTGTGTATCACGTGGTACGTGGAAAGTTATTTGAAAATTTCACACATTAGGAGCGTTGGCGAAATGGCAGAGATAAAGAGAATATTTTTTTATAAAATATTTAGAAAACCTTCACAACGCAGATTATTGTTTTTAAAAATAAATTATTTATTTATCTTAAAAACATATATATTTTTTTTTTTTTTTGAACTTGAGCGCTTTCGGTAATACAATCACCATCTTCAGAAGAATAAGCATATTTTTTCTTTTTTTTCTTCATTTTTTTTTTTTCCACCCCGACTGAGACAAGCAGTAAGGATGAATTCGTCTCGATGTTATGGACGAAATGTTTATAAGTCGTGTGTATCACGTGGTACGTGGAAAGTTATTTGAAAATTTCACACATTAGGAGCGTTGGCGAAATGGCAGAGATAAAGAGAATATTTTTTTATAAAATATTTAGAAAACCTTCACAACGCAGATTATTGTTTTTAAAAATAAATTATTTATTTATCTTAAAAACATATATATTTTTTTTTTTTTTTTTTTGAACTTGAGCGCTTTCGGTAATAAAATCACCATCTTCAGAAGAATAAGCATATTTTTTCTTTTTTTTCTTCATTTTTTTTTTTTTCCACCCCGACTGAGACAAGCAGTAAGGATGAATTCGTCTCGATGTTATGGACGAAATGTTTATAAGTCGTGTGTATCACGTGGTACGTGGAAAGTTATTTGAAAATTTCACACATTAGGAGCGTTGGCGAAATGGCAGAGATAAAGAGAATATTTTTTTATAAAATATTTAGAAAACCTTCACAACGCAGATTATTGTTTTTAAAAATAAATTATTTATTTATCTTAAAAACATATATATTTTTTTTTTTTTTTGAACTTGAGCGCTTTCGGTAATAAAATCACCATCTTCAGAAGAATAAGCATATTTTTTCTTTTTTTTCTTCATTTTTTTTTTTTTCCACCCCGACTGAGACAAGCAGTAAGGATGAATTCGTCTCGATGTTATGGACGAAATGTTTATAAGTCGTGTGTATCACGTGGTACGTGGAAAGTTATTTGAAAATTTCACACATTAGGAGCGTTGGCGAAATGGCAGAGATAAAGAGAATATTTTTTTATAAAATATTTAGAAAACCTTCACAACGCAGATTATTGTTTTTAAAAATAAATTATTTATTTATCTTAAAAACATATATATTTTTTTTTTTTTTTGAACTGGAAAAAAAAAAAAAATGAAGAAAAAAAAGAAAAAATATGCTTATTCTTCTGAAGATGGTGATTTTATTACCGAAAGCGCTCAAGTTCAAAAAAAAAAAAAAATATATATGTTTTTAAGATAAATAAATAATTTATTTTTAAAAACAATAATCTGCGTTGTGAAGGTTTTCTAAATATTTTATAAAAAAATATTCTCTTTATCTCTGCCATTTCGCCAACGCTCCTAATGTGTGAAATTTTCAAATAACTTTCCACGTACCACGTGATACACACGACTTATAAACATTTCGTCCATAACATCGAGACGAATTCATCCTTACTGCTTGTCTCAGTCGGGGTGGAAAAAAAAAAAAATGAAGAAAAAAAAGAAAAAATATGCTTATTCTTCTGAAGATGGTGATTTTATTACCGAAAGCGCTCAAGTTCAAAAAAAAAAAAAAATATATATGTTTTTAAGATAAATAAATAATTTATTTTTAAAAACAATAATCTGCGTTGTGAAGGTTTTCTAAATATTTTATAAAAAAATATTCTCTTTATCTCTGCCATTTCGCCAACGCTCCTAATGTGTGAAATTTTCAAATAACTTTCCACGTACCACGTGATACACACGACTTATAAACATTTCGTCCATAACATCGAGACGAATTCATCCTTACTGCTTGTCTCAGTCGGGGTGGAAAAAAAAAATGAAGAAAAAAAAGAAAAAATATGCTTATTCTTCTGAAGATGGTGATTTTATTACCGAAAGCGCTCAAGTTCAAAAAAAAAAAATATATATATGTTTTTAAGATAAATAAATAATTTATTTTTAAAAACAATAATCTGCGTTGTGAAGGTTTTCTAAATATTTTATAAAAAAATATTCTCTTTATCTCTGCCATTTCGCCAACGCTCCTAATGTGTGAAATTTTCAAATAACTTTCCACGTACCACGTGATACACACGACTTATAAACATTTCGTCCATAACATCGAGACGAATTCATCCTTACTGCTTGTCTCAGTCGGGGTGGAAAAAAAAAAAAATGAAGAAAAAAAAGAAAAAATATGCTTATTCTTCTGAAGATGGTGATTTTATTACCGAAAGCGCTCAAGTTCAAAAAAAAATATATATATATATGTTTTTAAGATAAATAAATAATTTATTTTTAAAAACAATAATCTGCGTTGTGAAGGTTTTCTAAATATTTTATAAAAAAATATTCTCTTTATCTCTGCTATTTCGCCAACGCTCCTAATGTGTGAAATTTTCAAATAACTTTCCACGTACCACGTGATACACACGACTTATAAACATTTCGTCCATAACATCGAGACGAATTCATCCTTACTGCTTGTCTCAGTCGGGGTGGAAAAAAAAAAAATGAAGAAAAAAAAGAAAAAATATGCTTATTCTTCTGAAGATGGTGATTTTATTACCGAAAGCGCTCAAGTTCAAAAAAAAAAAAAATATATATGTTTTTAAGATAAATAAATAATTTATTTTTAAAAACAATAATCTGCGTTGTGAAGGTTTTCTAAATATTTTATAAAAAAATATTCTCTTTATCTCTGCCATTTCGCCAACGCTCCTAATGTGTGAAATTTTCAAATAACTTTCCACGTACCACGTGATACACACGACTTATAAACATTTCGTCCATAACATCGAGACGAATTCATCCTTACTGCTTGTCTCAGTCGGGGTGGAAAAAAAAAAAAATGAAGAAAAAAAAGAAAAAATATGTATATTCTTCTGAAGATGGTGATTTTATTACCGAAAGCGCTCAAGTTCAAAAAAAAAAAAAATATATATATGTTTTTAAGATAAATAAATAATTTATTTTTAAAAACAATAATCTGCGTTGTGAAGGTTTTCTAAATATTTTATAAAAAAATATTCTCTTTATCTCTGCCATTTCGCCAACGCTCCTAATGTGTGAAATTTTCAAATAACTTTCCACGTACCACGTGATACACACGACTTATAAACATTTCGTCCATAACATCGAGACGAATTCATCCTTACTGCTTGTCTCAGTCGGGGTGGAAAAAAAAAAAAATGAAGAAAAAAAAGAAAAAATATGCTTATTCTTCTGAAGATGGTGATTTTATTACCGAAAGCGCTCAAGTTCAAAAAAAAAAAAATATATATATGTTTTTAAGATAAATAAATAATTTATTTTTAAAAACAATAATCTGCGTTGTGAAGGTTTTCTAAATATTTTATAAAAAAATATTCTCTTTATCTCTGCCATTTCGCCAACGCTCCTAATGTGTGAAATTTTCAAATAACTTTCCACGTACCACGTGATACACACGACTTATAAACATTTCGTCCATAACATCGAGACGAATTCATCCTTACTGCTTGTCTCAGTCGGGGTGGAAAAAAAAAAAAATGAAGAAAAAAAAGAAAAAATATGCTTATTCTTCTGAAGATGGTGATTTTATTACCGAAAGCGCTCAAGTTCAAAAAAAAAAAAAAATATATATGTTTTTAAGATAAATAAATAATTTATTTTTAAAAACAATAATCTGCGTTGTGAAGGTTTTCTAAATATTTTATAAAAAAATATTCTCTTTATCTCTGCCATTTCGCCAACGCTCCTAATGTGTGAAATTTTCAAATAACTTTCCACGTACCACGTGATACACACGACTTATAAACATTTCGTCCATAACATCGAGACGAATTCATCCTTACTGCTTGTCTCAGTCGGGGTGGAAAAAAAAAAAAATGAAGAAAAAAAAGAAAAAATATGCTTATTCTTCTGAAGATGGTGATTTTATTACCGAAAGCGCTCAAGTTCAAAAAAAAAAAATATATATATATGTTTTTAAGATAAATAAATAATTTATTTTTAAAAACAATAATCTGCGTTGTGAAGGTTTTCTAAATATTTTATAAAAAAATATTCTCTTTATCTCTGCCATTTCGCCAACGCTCCTAATGTGTGAAATTTTCAAATAACTTTCCACGTACCACGTGATACACACGACTTATAAACATTTCGTCCATAACATCGAGACGAATTCATCCTTACTGCTTGTCTCAGTCGGGGTGGAAAAAAAAAAATGAAGAAAAAAAAGAAAAAATATGCTTATTCTTCTGAAGATGGTGATTTTATTACCGAAAGCGCTCAAGTTCAAAAAAAAAAAAAAATATATATGTTTTTAAGATAAATAAATAATTTATTTTTAAAAACAATAATCTGCGTTGTGAAGGTTTTCTAAATATTTTATAAAAAAATATTCTCTTTATCTCTGCCATTTCGCCAACGCTCCTAATGTGTGAAATTTTCAAATAACTTTCCACGTACCACGTGATACACACGACTTATAAACATTTCGTCCATAACATCGAGACGAATTCATCCTTACTGCTTGTCTCAGTCGGGGTGGAAAAAAAAAAAAAATGAAGAGAAAAAAAAGAAAAAATATGCTTATTCTTCTGAAGATGGTGATTTTATTACCGAAAGCGCTCAAGTTCAAAAAAAAAAAAAAATATATATGTTTTTAAGATAAATAAATAATTTATTTTTAAAAACAATAATCTGCGTTGTGAAGGTTTTCTAAATATTTTATAAAAAAATATTCTCTTTATCTCTGCCATTTCGCCAACGCTCCTAATGTGTGAAATTTTCAAATAACTTTCCACGTACCACGTGATACACACGACTTATAAACATTTCGTCCATAACATCGAGACGAATTCATCCTTACTGCTTGTCTCAGTCGGGGTGGAAAAAAAAAAATGAAGAAAAAAAAGAAAAAATATGCTTATTCTTCTGAAGATGGTGATTTTATTACCGAAAGCGCTCAAGTTCAAAAAAAAAAAAAATATATATATGTTTTTAAGATAAATAAATAATTTATTTTTAAAAACAATAATCTGCGTTGTGAAGGTTTTCTAAATATTTTATAAAAAAATATTCTCTTTATCTCTGCCATTTCGCCAACGCTCCTAATGTGTGAAATTTTCAAATAACTTTCCACGTACCACGTGATACACACGACTTATAAACATTTCGTCCATAACATCGAGACGAATTCATCCTTACTGCTTGTCTCAGTCGGGGTGGAAAAAAAAAAATGAAGAAAAAAAAGAAAAAATATGCTTATTCTTCTGAAGATGGTGATTTTATTACCGAAAGCGCTCAAGTTCAAAAAAAAAAATATATATATATGTTTTTAAGATAAATAAATAATTTATTTTTAAAAACAATAATCTGCGTTGTGAAGGTTTTCTAAATATTTTATAAAAAAATATTCTCTTTATCTCTGCCATTTCGCCAACGCTCCTAATGTGTGAAATTTTCAAATAACTTTCCACGTACCACGTGATACACACGACTTATAAACATTTCGTCCATAACATCGAGACGAATTCATCCTTACTGCTTGTCTCAGTCGGGGTGGAAAAAAAAAAAAATGAAGAAAAAAAAGAAAAAATATGCTTATTCTTCTGAAGATGGTGATTTTATTACCGAAAGCGCTCAAGTTCAAAAAAAAAAAAATATATATATGTTTTTAAGATAAATAAATAATTTATTTTTAAAAACAATAATCTGCGTTGTGAAGGTTTTCTAAATATTTTATAAAAAAATATTCTCTTTATCTCTGCCATTTCGCCAACGCTCCTAATGTGTGAAATTTTCAAATAACTTTCCACGTACCACGTGATACACACGACTTATAAACATTTCGTCCATAACATCGAGACGAATTCATCCTTACTGCTTGTCTCAGTCGGGGTGGAAAAAAAAAAAATGAAGAAAAAAAAGAAAAAATATGCTTATTCTTCTGAAGATGGTGATTTTATTACCGAAAGCGCTCAAGTTCAAAAAAAAAAAAATATATATATGTTTTTAAGATAAATAAATAATTTATTTTTAAAAACAATAATCTGCGTTGTGAAGGTTTTCTAAATATTTTATAAAAAAATATTCTCTTTATCTCTGCCATTTCGCCAACGCTCCTAATGTGTGAAATTTTCAAATAACTTTCCACGTACCACGTGATACACACGACTTATAAACATTTCGTCCATAACATCGAGACGAATTCATCCTTACTGCTTGTCTCAGTCGGGGTGGAAAAAAAAAAAAATGAAGAGAAAAAAAAGAAAAAATATGCTTATTCTTCTGAAGATGGTGATTTTATTACCGAAAGCGCTCAAGTTCAAAAAAAAAAAAAATATATATGTTTTTAAGATAAATAAATAATTTATTTTTAAAAACAATAATCTGCGTTGTGAAGGTTTTCTAAATATTTTATAAAAAAATATTCTCTTTATCTCTGCCATTTCGCCAACGCTCCTAATGTGTGAAATTTTCAAATAACTTTCCACGTACCACGTGATACACACGACTTATAAACATTTCGTCCATAACATCGAGACGAATTCATCCTTACTGCTTGTCTCAGTCGGGGTGGAAAAAAAAAAATGAAGAAAAAAAAGAAAAAATATGCTTATTCTTCTGAAGATGGTGATTTTATTACCGAAAGCGCTCAAGTTCAAAAAAAAAAAAAATATATATGTTTTTAAGATAAATAAATAATTTATTTTTAAAAACAATAATCTGCGTTGTGAAGGTTTTCTAAATATTTTATAAAAAAATATTCTCTTTATCTCTGCCATTTCGCCAACGCTCCTAATGTGTGAAATTTTCAAATAACTTTCCACGTACCACGTGATACACACGACTTATAAACATTTCGTCCATAACATCGAGACGAATTCATCCTTACTGCTTGTCTCAGTCGGGGTGGAAAAAAAAAAAAATGAAGAAAAAAAAGAAAAAATATGCTTATTCTTCTGAAGATGGTGATTTTATTACCGAAAGCGCTCAAGTTCAAAAAAAAAAAAATATATATATGTTTTTAAGATAAATAAATAATTTATTTTTAAAAACAATAATCTGCGTTGTGAAGGTTTTCTAAATATTTTATAAAAAAATATTCTCTTTATCTCTGCCATTTCGCCAACGCTCCTAATGTGTGAAATTTTCAAATAACTTTCCACGTACCACGTGATACACACGACTTATAAACATTTCGTCCATAACATCGAGACGAATTCATCCTTACTGCTTGTCTCAGTCGGGGTGGAAAAAAAAAAAATGAAGAAAAAAAAGAAAAAATATGCTTATTCTTCTGAAGATGGTGATTTTATTACCGAAAGCGCTCAAGTTCAAAAAAAAAAAAAATATATATATGTTTTTAAGATAAATAAATAATTTATTTTTAAAAACAATAATCTGCGTTGTGAAGGTTTTCTAAATATTTTATAAAAAAATATTCTCTTTATCTCTGCCATTTCGCCAACGCTCCTAATGTGTGAAATTTTCAAATAACTTTCCACGTACCACGTGATACACACGACTTATAAACATTTCGTCCATAACATCGAGACGAATTCATCCTTACTGCTTGTCTCAGTCGGGGTGGAAAAAAAAAAAAATGAAGAAAAAAAAGAAAAAATATGCTTATTCTTCTGAAGATGGTGATTTTATTACCGAAAGCGCTCAAGTTCAAAAAAAAAAAAATATATATATGTTTTTAAGATAAATAAATAATTTATTTTTAAAAACAATAATCTGCGTTGTGAAGGTTTTCTAAATATTTTATAAAAAAATATTCTCTTTATCTCTGCCATTTCGCCAACGCTCCTAATGTGTGAAATTTTCAAATAACTTTCCACGTACCACGTGATACACACGACTTATAAACATTTCGTCCATAACATCGAGACGAATTCATCCTTACTGCTTGTCTCAGTCGGGGTGGAAAAAAAAAAAAAATGAAGAAAAAAAAGAAAAAATATGCTTATTCTTCTGAAGATGGTGATTTTATTACCGAAAGCGCTCAAGTTCAAAAAAAAAAAAAATATATATGTTTTTAAGATAAATAAATAATTTATTTTTAAAAACAATAATCTGCGTTGTGAAGGTTTTCTAAATATTTTATAAAAAAATATTCTCTTTATCTCTGCCATTTCGCCAACGCTCCTAATGTGTGAAATTTTCAAATAACTTTCCACGTACCACGTGATACACACGACTTATAAACATTTCGTCCATAACATCGAGACGAATTCATCCTTACTGCTTGTCTCAGTCGGGGTGGAAAAAAAAAAAATGAAGAAAAAAAAGAAAAAATATGCTTATTCTTCTGAAGATGGTGATTTTATTACCGAAAGCGCTCAAGTTCAAAAAAAAAAATATATATATATGTTTTTAAGATAAATAAATAATTTATTTTTAAAAACAATAATCTGCGTTGTGAAGGTTTTCTAAATATTTTATAAAAAAATATTCTCTTTATCTCTGCCATTTCGCCAACGCTCCTAATGTGTGAAATTTTCAAATAACTTTCCACGTACCACGTGATACACACGACTTATAAACATTTCGTCCATAACATCGAGACGAATTCATCCTTACTGCTTGTCTCAGTCGGGGTGGAAAAAAAAAAAAATGAAGAAAAAAAAGAAAAAATATGCTTATTCTTCTGAAGATGGTGATTTTATTACCGAAAGCGCTCAAGTTCAAAAAAAAAAAAATATATATATGTTTTTAAGATAAATAAATAATTTATTTTTAAAAACAATAATCTGCGTTGTGAAGGTTTTCTAAATATTTTATAAAAAAATATTCTCTTTATATATATATATATATATATGTGTATATAATTATTTCATAATAATAATTATAATTATTAGTAAGTAATGAGAATCTTTTATACTCATGCTCTCAATCCATAACCTCATATTACCATTTTATCTTTTTAAATTTACAAAATAAAGCAAACATTCCTTTGTTGTTTACAGATGTCAATAACTATCACACACATATATATATATATATATATATATATATATATATATATATATATATATATATATATATATATATATATATATTAGAGTTGGGCGGTTTTGAAATTTTGGTTTCGGTATCGGTTTCGGTTTTTTTCCCTTAAAACCTCGGTTTACGGTTCGGTTTTTCGTTTTTTTTGCAAAAAATTTTTTTACTATGGAAGCTATTCATTCTCTTGTGTGATGATTAGTTATTATTCAACGTTTAGTTGAATTATGCCACTGTTTCGATAATTTTGTGACTGAATCATTCTCCATGATATGAATCATATAAGTTTTAAGGTGTTGACTGTTGTAATCAAAGTTCTGATACCTTTTTAACAGTTAACTCGTTAAAACAGTGACCAAAGATTCATGAAAGATTTCTGAAGAATAAAACTGAGTTTGAATATACATTCTATCTAATTTTTTAACCCATCAGAAGCTAAAATATAACTCAGAAATGCAAGAAATTAAAAAACGAAAATTTATTTAAACAAACAAAATAATTTTACAAATAAAATTAAGCAAAAATGATGATGAAAATGAAATAAATTTTAATTTTTTAATAGGTGAAAATGTTTGCAAGACGCTGTGTCTTGTCGCGTAAAATAAACACACCATATACTTCTCGAATTGCCGGTGTTGACTGTTGGGATGTCTGTCATTTTGTGTGCTCGAAGTTCTGTCAACTGGTGCGTGTTGGGGTTAATATTTGTTTTTAAGACAGGGTAATAAAACTTTATAGACATGCGTAAAAGACTAGTAGTACACCCGAAAACCAAATAGGATTAACTTTTTTAAGCACAAAAACGAATTTGACAAAGCTTTACAAGACGCTGCTGCTGATTGATTGTTATATCAGCAATACTAGTAGCCATTGTTACTTTCGCTCAAAAAAAAGGACAATATTTTTTAGGATAAGATAATTTAAAATTACTATTACCGAACGACAAAACAACGTACAATTATAATTTTAATGCATAAAAAAAGATGAAAGATTAATTTATTTACTAGTTGGGTACGAAAAATGTAACAACATTTTCTATATTCATATTTTAAAATGTTCAAAATTCGTTCTAGAATGAAAATAAACAAAAATCGCCTCGTGTTTATAGCAGTAATTGCAGTAATATATTTGTTCAATCTGTCCTCTTACTAATATAACATTTTTTGGTAATATTCAATTTTATTCAAATCGGAAAATCTTTTCAACCGTGTTTCCTTGTATATGGTGGCTTACTGTAGTAAAAACACAATACCGAACGGTTACGGTTTTTAAAAAAAACCGATTCGGTATTCGGTATGGAGACGAAACCAAAAAACCGCGGTTTTTCGGTAAAACCGCCCATCTCTAATATATATATATATATATATATATATATATATATATATATATATATATATATATATATATATATATATATATATAAGGAGAGGTAGTTTGCTTGAAGCATTGTGTGTAATACTTATATAGAGGAGTATTAGAAGGCTATCACAACGCATGAAATGGTAATATGTCCGCTTTGAGAAGACAAAAACAAGTGATTTTTTAAATATTTTTTTTTATAGCAAATCTTACTTGATTAGGCAAGACTTCAACACTGTGATGTAATTTTTGTGATTGTGTTCCATAATATATTTCGAGGAAGACCTCTTTATAAAATAGTTGGTGTTTCTAATCTCTAAAATATTCCATTAAAGTTATCCTTTCCCTGTCAAACGTTGAGTTAGTAAAGAAGTTAAGAACATTAATTTTCCTCTCCTCAAAATTACCAGTTAACTTTATTGTGGTCTGTTGGTCTTACCGGATTCTAGGACAAGAAATCATCAAATCTGGTGGAGCATACAGCTACGTGGTGTTACTTGAGGTAACATCACTAGGAGAAGGTGCACCATTCCTCGTATGAACCAGTGTATAGCCGTATCAAGTGGATCTTATTTGTGCTTCGAATACTATGTTATTTTGAATATTTGATCAGGGTTTACTTGTAGGGTGAAGTATCTTCATGTCAGACTGTCCTGACAACGCCTTGTACAGAGTAACCGAAGACACTCGAGGGTGGTGTCTAGTAGATAATTCAAACTTTCGATGCTTCTAGATGCTTCTTTGTTTGCATGCCAAAGTCGTTTTAGATGAGACACTTCATATGTAGTAAACATGATGTCAAACAAATGTTTCAAATTACCTGCCGATTCAGATATAGATGCTTCATGCCATGTAGCATCACAGTGGTTATAATCCCCGGATGTATTCATAACTTGACCATCGATAGTTTTCAGGTCATTAAAGCTCTGTCAATCTCTAACATGGTGTATAATCAGTCTCAAACAGAAGCATTTAAATTGATTTGGATACACCGTGTATACCATGCCCAAACTTCTGTTTTTCAACGCACGGATAGTCTGGAACTATCTTACCCTGTAATCGTCGCTTGAAGACCAGGTATAATAAACTGGAACTTCAGTGTACAAAAGTGTACGTGCAAAAAACGTCTGTTCGACATAATTCGAAGAAAGCCGTCAAGGTGGTTGCAGGTGGATTTGCACCTCTATCTACTGTAGTACTTGCAGTAAATTATATCCGTTGTCAATTTTTTTTTAGATGGAATGACATGTGAATAACTTGGGGGATGATGTACATGTATGTGCAAGTTAAAAAAATTCATTTCTGCCCTGCTACAACCATCGGTTGATCGAGATGTTGTCTCGCCGTCCACCAGTCAAACTCTTTAACCCTTATCCTCGGGTGGCCTTTGAGCCTTGATAAGCGATGACCTTTATTGTAGAAAAAACTATTCTCCAAATAGCTTCATTAATTGATATGTAACGGCCTGTTTCATATCTCTTAACTCCATCATGAACATTACTTTCAATTGTGAATATAGTTTGATCACTACCTTTATTTACATATTTACAAATGTAGCTAATTGATTCCACACTGTTACAATATTCAACATTGGTATGCGCATTAAAAATCTTAAAAAGGAGTTTATTATATGGTAAAACTAATCGGTTATTTGGAGAAACTGTTACGTTGTCAGGTTGTGTAACTGTCGTCTGAAAGTCTCCAGCTACGGTAGATATTCGGCGATATTGTGGGTAGCCGTTTATATCCCACTGAGTTTCATTCAAGAAGTGTCTGGTATATCTCTTACAGAAGTGTCCTTCTTTGAGACATGGTGAACAGCTGTTTATGTGTCCACATTGTGCATGAAAGTTCTGTATCAGATATTATGAGACCATTATCCCTGTAAATACTAATATTTTTCTTTGTTGGTTATAAATTTATTCATATTAATTATTCCTCTTAACTTGTGTACACACGCAGCATCGGAGTATCCCTTGGCAACATCAAAGCCATTTTTCGTTCGAGTTTGTGTGCCACTGTGTTTGTGTACAGCCTAGCGTCCACATCGCTTGACCAAGCGACATCCAACTTGGTCAAAATATCGGTCATTGGAACTGATTTAATTTTGGGATATCTAAGTCAAAGGTCATGGTAAAGGTCACGGTTCTGTTCATAATAAAGTCTCGCTACTTAGGGAATAGTGTAGCCAATGAAACACTGCATCGTATATAACCATGTCATTTGATCTAGGCCTTGAAAAGTATGGTCCCGGTCGAAATTTTGACTGATTCTCAATTTTGGATCTTTCAAAATTGAATGTATGGATATAATGCTCTTTGATAACAGTTACCGCCATGAAGACTTTCAACCTGATCAGATAAACAGCTTTTAAGTTATTAATGCTTCCCTGGAATTACTTCGGGAATACTTCATACAATATGGAATAGCTGGTGATACCAGATCAGGCTGCCCTGTGGCTCCCTGAGACGAAATTCACCTACATTGACGTTTTTTTTTGTTTGTAAAACTTAATTATGTTCTACAAAACCAAAAACAAAAACAACAGCCCCTCTCCCTTTCTCCCTCCCCTTTTTTATTTTTCCTACCCTACTCCCGGTCCTGGATATGACCTTAAACTACATCCGATGGTGAGATCCGGCTTACGGACTTTGGGGAATGTGGAGCCTCCTCTTAATTACCATTGCTCCCAGGTCCACCCTGACCCGGAGTGGTAGTACCTGTTAGGGTCCCAACTATGGGTTAAATAGAAACAGATATTAAAAGGGGAAAGAAACAAAAAAGAGAAGAAAACAAGACCAGATTCGGCATTAAATAACCCAAAAAGGGTTGATATGCCGTAAAACAAAACTACCAATCCAATATGGAATAGTAGAACCCAGATAATATTTCGGCCTGTCCTTACGTTGTCAGGCAGATGTATGCAGTCTCACGACTGGCTTACGTTCTCGTTATTCATATGTTATTGCCATGAAACAGAATGTATGTTCTGCTATCTTTTATTATTTGTACGTCATCAAAAAGAATATCGATATATTGTTTAGCGAATTCTAATACGTCGAAGAGTAAAAATCCTTGAAGGGTCGACAATAAATAAGACAACGCGGTGGTATATTTACAATAGTGTGTATTTACACAAGTATGTTACAGTAGAATTTCTCATTATTCGACGTAGGTTCCTCTACACATAGTGTCTAGAAGAATCCATATAGTCTCGAAATAGAGTAGACCACCATGACACCATAACAAACTATTAATAATAATTAAATTGGGGTAGAAATTCCAACGTTACTGCTCACAAATATTGAAATACAAGACTAAATGTTACACCGGCCGTTCTTACACAGGAGAAACTGCACCGGTTGTCACTATAAATAGTGCGAGTCACCAGAGACACAGAGAAGACAAAGCACAGTCTTGTAACTGTCTAGCCAAGTGCTAGTCACTTTCTTACTTTGTTAATACACTTGTTAAACCAACCCTCGACTTGACTTCCTTTATTTATTATTTACTGTTGGACAACTTCACAACACTAACTATTACTTAAACAAACACGAATAGGTGAGAGGTATAAAAATAGATATTAGCTAAATACAAAAAATTCTTTACTCCTGTCCTGCTATTATTTTTGTTAAATTGTTTTAATTTAAAAATATGTTTCAGAGGAGTGAACGAGAATATGCATCATAATGAAAACCCTCGTGGATTATCTCCCTTGGATCAGAATTATATTCTTCTTCTATCATCGTTTGTGGTTGTTTTTGTGTGCTTTTTGTAATGAAAGATAACTCTGCATGAGATGTTTCAAGGCTGTCTCTCTAAAATTTAAAAAAAAATGACGAATAGTGAAAGTTTATTCGCCACGCGGATCGAAGAAAATCGGATGTTTTGGTCAAAATATCCAATAGTAAGTCGTTTTTTTCTGCATATCTGAAAATTAATTTTGTCTTGAAGATCCAGATGTCGCTTTTCTTTCTTCTCTTTCTTTCTTTCTTTCTTTCTTCTTTTTCTTTCATTCTCTTTTACATATTTTTTTAATTTTTATTATTTCCTTCTTTTTTCTTTCTATCTATTTTTTTTTCAATTATTCCCTTTCTCATATTACTTCCTTTGTTCATTTCTTCTTCTTTCACTTTCTTTTGTTTTTCTTTTACTTGTTTCTCTTTTCTTTCCTTTCTATATTTCATTATGGTTATCTTTTTTTCCGTTTCTTTTTTCTCCCTCACCTCATTCAACCCGTTCCCTTTTTTCTGTCGCTTTTCCACTTTTATTTCTATCCTTTCTTCTTTTTTTTTCACTTTTTCATATTTTTATGTTTCGTCGTCAATTTTATTCTGTCATTCTTTCTTTCTCTTTACTATTTGTTTATTCTTGCGTCCTTTTTTTGCTTTCTATTTTCTTTCAGTGCTTTCATTTATTTTTATTCCTTCATTCGTCCATTTTTTCTTTTTTAACTTTTCTTTGTAATTCTTCCATAATTTTTTTCGTATAATTCTTTGTGGTCTCCTTTCTTTCATTTTTTTTTCTTCCTTCGATTCGTCCATTTTTTTTCTGTCACTTTTTTTCTTCTTGCATTTTTTTCTGTCATTCTTTCTTTTCTCCTCTTTCATTCTCCTCTTTTATTCTTTCTTTATTCTTCTTTTCTTTCATTTTTCCATTCATTTTTCTTTCTTTCTGTTTTATCTCAGCTTTCTCCTTTCTGTTACCCATTCCTTCGTTCCTTTCTTCTTTTTTCAATGTGCTTTCATTATTTCTTTCTTCTTATCTTCTTCCTTTAAATTATTTTTGTTTCCCTTTCTTTCTTTTTCTTCTACTTTTATTTGTTATTTAATTTTCTTTTCTTCCTTTCTTTTATTCGTCCATTTATTCCGTATTTCTTTCCTATCGTGTATATATATATATATATATATATATATATATATATATATATATATATATATATATATATATATATATATATATATATATATATATATGCTTCCGCTATTTTCTTCCAAATCATTATCGCCTTCCGCTTTACAACCATTTTCCCGCCATCCACTATCATTTTCCAACCACCCGCCATTATTTTCCCACCATCCGCCATCATTTCTCCTCAATCTTCATTTCATTACGTGATTGTCTCTTGGCTTGTCTCGTTCGGCTAATTGAAAACAAGACAACGACAAGATACACAATCTTTATTGAATCAAATTGTCGGAGTCTGAATATAAATATTAATTAAGTATTGAATATGTAAATAATAAAGACGATAATTAAAATAGTTTTATTTTAATTGCGTTCAATCGAGAAATGGCCGCGTCTTACTTCCGGGCTCGCTGTGTTTTCTTTACTTAATTATTGATTACTATTTGTGTTATGACTATTTTATATTTTTAATCTTTATAATAGTTGAGTGTTTTTGGTGACAGTGTTGTCTCAGCAAATAAAAAATGAAACACAAAAGTGTGTTCACTCGTCGTCGAAATAGGCAGGAGAATAGAAAATACAATTAGGTTATCATCGAGTTTCACTAGATGAAGAATTGTCAGCCATTGTTAATCGAAAATTAACAGTGGCTTACAATTATATATATATATATATATATATATATATATACATATACATATATATATATATATATATATATATACATATACATATATATATATATATATATATATATATATATATATATATATATATATATATATATATATATGTATATATATATATATAAGTATTACGATATAAGAAGAAAGACACGTCAAGTTCTAAAAGACGTTAGGATAAGTGTAGTCCTGTCGATGTTATGCGCAGATTAGCGCGTTTTAAGTAAGAGAATTGACAACAAGTTTGAGGTTCGCGTGAGAATGTATTTAAGTGAAATATATTGAAAATCAACAATCGTGCAATTTAAATGAAAAATTCATTTATTTATTTATTTAATTTTTTTGTTGCAAGTTTTCGTTGAAGAACAACTTTGTCATGCGAGACTGTCTTATAGTTTTTACTTTCTTTTTTTCTTCCTCCCTATTTTGATGGTATTAACCCCGAGGGGTCGAATCACGATATAAGAAGAGACACGTCAAGTTCTAAAAGACGTTAGGATAAGTGTAGCCATGTTGATGTTATGTGCAGATTGGCGCTTTTTAAAGTTATGTATGAGTATATGTTTTTATATATATATATATATATATATATATATTATTTACTTAAGATTAATACTGTTATTAGCCCTTTTAAGAGATTGAAGGGTAGCCCTGTGCCGACAACATGTGGGTAAAAAGTAATTTTAGATTATTTACTTAAAATAAATAAATATATATATATATATAATCAATGAAACGGGCGGGTGGTAAAAAAAGAAAATTGCTAAAATTTTTCTTACGGCCTTATCGTCTGACCCTATAAAAAACTAAGAAAATCGAATGAGATATGAGGGGAAAAATTGTTTAAGTTGGAGAAAACGCTTGAAAACTAATGAACCGATCATTATTAATTTTGGAGCACAGCTGCTAGACGTAGTATTTAGTTTAATTTAGTTTTATACAAAGGGGCAAAAACGGGATGGAAACCTTTCGTGAAATTTCGGATATCTCCGATTTGTGTGAAATTTTAACAATAAGTATTAGACATCAATTAATAAATGTACCTAAAATGTCAGTTTCATTGGGGCATTTTAAATGGGTTTTTGGAGGACATAATATGGACACAATTTCACAATTGAAAATTTTTCTTTTTTTCGTACTTGCATTAAATGTTATCTAAATTCAGTAGACACCAATTAAGCAAGATTCTCTGAATTTCAATTTCTTCTTAAGACCACTTAAGCTTAGGCCTTAAATTATAGACATTTTCTAGAATCAAAATCATGTAATGGACTTTTATCAAAATTTGGAATAAAGATTGTAGACACAATGTTTAGTATTATTATATATTGATTTTAATCTTCGTAAAGGGACATAAAAGTGGTGCAAAACTTTTCTGTTCGAGGAATTAATTTTACCCGTATATTTAGCATATATGAAAAAGTATTTCCATGTCTGGCTCGATGGTTGAGGTAGACAACAGAAGAATGTCATTGGGGTGTGGCGGTCCGAGAGTTGGGAGCGAAGGTGAGACTTCGTTTACTTCATTTTCAAAATGATATTAGTTTTACTGGGAGGTTCGCGGGCCGGATTGCAATAATAACGCCTAGCAGGGCGGCGGGTCGGGCGCTAAGCCTTCGCGGGTCGGAGGTTGCCCGCCCCTGTTTTACAGCAACCAACTGTGACGTCAGCCGCCATCCGTCAGCGATGCCATACAAAACTTTACATGATTATGTTACCTTGCTTCAAGTGGGTGACGGAATAAGGTTCATCTCGGAATTAAGTTCATATCTCGTAGAGAAACTAGAAATCTCGTAAGCGAAGTCTCGTTTGATTTCTCGGCCACGTCTAAAACTAGAATTTGCGAAATGCCAGATTTGACGAAAATCTCAATTCTATTTTTTGTATTAACTCTTCATTAAAACTATCAAACCCTCTTAACTCTTCACTGGACGTGTTGCAATTTTGGCTTGAAATTCTTCATTTTTTCATCTTATTTTAACTTATATTTCTAATTTTTAACTTAAAATGTCATTTGTTTATGTAAAAGAAATTTGTAACGTAGTATATTTCTCATATTTTTTAAAGAAATTGAGTCCAATAAAATATAAAAAATGATATTACAATTTATTTCTCTTTATTTTCATTCGTATTTCTCTGAAAAAAAAAACAAGATTATCATTTAAAAAATAGCTTGAAATGTCTGCGCAAAAGTATTTTTTTAACATAGTTCACCCCAAACAAGGCAGGCCGCCACTGTAGACGTAAGGGGCTACTGAGAAAAAAGAAAAGGGGAGAAGGTTGGGGGAGGGGGTCAACCTAAATTGGGATCTGTGCAGCGAGATGTCTGTTTACATTAGTGTAATAGTCGCAATATGAGTGAAGGTAAGAAATAAAGTAAATGTCAATAATGAAGAAAAATAAGATAAAACCTTTATTTTTAATTCGTACAATATAATTTTGTAATTAAAAGAAAAAAATGAGATTTATTAGTTGAATAACAAATAAAATTGATAAATCTATAATTTCCGAGATTAAATTAATTCGAGATGAACTTCCGAAACCCGTTCAATTACGATAACACGATAAACGGTTCCTTTATCTGTATTCAGTCGTTTTTATAAACATAAAAACACAAAACTATTATTGCGATACTTTTTTTAGACTACATCTTCTTGGTTCGTGCTTATTTAGTGTTTCGTTTGTGTTTTGGATTTTTATTCATCAGCCCAAGCGCTTCTTCTTCTTCTTCTTCTTCTTCTTCTTCGTCTTCTTCTTCTTCTTCTTTTTCTTCGTCTTCTTCTTCTTCTTTTTCTTCTTCGTCTTTTCGTAAGCAGCGAGATTCAAAACATTACTTTTTTCTGTCTACTACGGTAACACCATACGTTACTCATATTACGTTACCACCGCTATTCAAAAATATCAAAAACATCTATTCATTTAATTGTGCTCTTCTTATTCTTTAAATTCTTTTTCTTTGTCCTGTTCTTTTTGTGTGTGTGTGTGTTTTGTTTCGTTTTTCAGTCGTCCGCTCAAGTTCTTCTTTTCGTAATCAATAAATTACCTCTTATCACATTGCGTCTACGACGATCGACACCGACGATACCCACGTTTTCCATTCGTCTTTCTAGAGTTAGATCATTCATTTCATATGAATCAGATGCTTCTATTGTTGGCATTGGTTTCCCCGATATATTTCGAATTAGAATTCTTTCTTGAAAGACATCGGGTACCTACAGGAGGGACCACATGAAGGTTGCCAACATCCTAAGTAAAAGTGTTTCTGTATAACGAACTGGATTCGAACTCGGCACACTCAGGTTGTCAGTCCGTATCGTTAACTACTCAGCCACCATAAAGTTAGAAGCACAATCACACGATTCGTCTATTCATTTATATTTCCTTATAGCAGTCATATATTTTAATGTACTATTTCTAATACCACTCAGTAATTTGTCCGCCAGCCAATCAGAGGTACCGGCGTAGGAACATAAATGTATTTCTTACAGCGCCGACGCGATTTCGGTTTCCCACCTTGGTCAGTTGGGGCGAGTTCATCGTCTGGACAAGACGTATTTCGTTGGTTTCACCAATCCACCAACGATATGGTAAATCTATCAAGTCGCATGGCGCCATTTACAAAGATTTACTCTTAGCTGCTTTCCTTTTTCCGCATGACCCAAATAAGAAATATTTCTATGTAAACTTCGACGGGGTCAGATTGACTTTCTATTACAGCTCACTATAATTATAATAAAGAACGGACATCATTCATTCCTCATTATTATATCCTTTTTTTAATCGGTGAATTATTTTTCGTATTCTTCTTAAACTATTTCGGCTTATTGTTACTGTTATTTCGTTGCGTTTTATTTTCGTTTTCAAACCACAGATTCGTAGACATTTTTATCGGTGACTTTTTTATCTTTCGTTTTATTGGCCCTACTTAACGACATTATATTTATATCTATTTTACTTAAACAAACTAAAAACATTTTTGACTTTTGCTTTTCAGTTTTTCTTTTTAAAATACAAACAGAATATATATATATATATATATATATATATATATATATATATATATATATATATATATATATATATATATATAAGGAGATTGTAGTTTGCTTGAAGCATAGCTGGTAAATATAAGTGCAGGTTTGTAATCCGAGGCAGTAGCAATGCGATGTAGTTGCCGGAAGGTGGAGAGGGTGAACAGAAACAAACGAGGAGATAAAACGAGAGAGGATTGAGATTCCACTCTCGTATATATATATATATATATATATATATATATATGAGGAAGGAAGGATGATAGTAATCCGACGTAATGGGAAATGAAAAAGGAAAAAAACCAAGAGATATTTTTTTATATATTCATCAACGTTTTTGGATTGACATGATGGAGAGATAAAGGAAAGTAGTAGCCTAGGGCAAGTTCAATTATATTCTCACCCCTCCCCATTTCACAACTGCCGCAATGGTACCCACTCAAAGCTTTCCATATTCATTTCAGTCTTCGCCACCACTGACTTCTCACAGCCTGGACTCTCCTCCAGCGCTCACAGTAGCCACGGCTACTACTTTCCTTTATCTCAAACCAAAATTTCGATGTACTTGCATGGCATTTTTCTTCAAATTATCATCCTGAGGAAGACGAAACGTTGATGAATATATAAAAAATATCTCTTGTTTTTTTTTTCCTTTATCATTTCCCATATATATATATTATATATATATATATATATATATATATATATATATATATATATATATATATATATATATATAGAGAGAGAGAGAGAGAGAGAGAGAGAGAGAGAGAGAGAGAAAGAGACAGACAGACAGACAGACAGAGAGGGGGGTATTAGAAGGCTATCACAATGCAAGAAATGGAAATATGTCGGCGTTGAGAAGTAAGACAAAAATAAGTGATTTTTCATAGATTTTTTTTTAATTTAATTTACTTTTATAGCAAATCTTACTTGATTAGGCAAGACTTAAACACTGTGTGTAACCGTGTTCCATGATATATTTCGAGGAAGACCTCTTTATCAAATGGTGGGTGTTTCATTAAAAGATTGAAAGTTTGGGAAGCTGTTTACATTCAATAACTTTATAGACATTAAAACAATATTAGCGTAATTTAATTCGTTACAGGTTTGGTTCCATTGATAATTTAATGGTAAAACAATACCGTGATCATTAAATTTAACTTTAAACATTTTGTTAAATAATTTTTTTAAAAGATGCATAGTTTTAAAAAAAATGCGAAACAAAAATAAAAGTTCAAAGATTCCCGAGCAGCACCGGATAAGTCGTTTGTGTGTTTAGCATAAAAAGAGGTAAATATAAGCCATAATGTTATGAAATTAATTAATCTCGACACACTTCGCTTTCCGCTGTTGGGTTTTGAGTTGAACTATCTTTAAAGCCCCGCCCCCCATTTACCGTATATAGAATAAACACCGCCCATAATCGACGTATCCGTGTGAGTCATTTACCTTTCCGAACACGTCACGCCTTCGAGAGAGAAACTAAGCCACGCCCACAGGTATGACTTTTTTTATATTTAAACTCTTGCAATATAAACAAACTGTTTTGTTTTTTTTTTGCAGGGGGGGGGGGGGCACATAATGATGATTCTCTCGTTATTTGAATCTTATTCATTTGTCGATGTGGCATACATAATATGGACTTTTTCATTTTCTTTTTTTTATCTCCCTCCCATAGCGGTAAGTCGGAAAGTGAGATTGAAAAGCCAGTGCACTAGAGGAAGAGCACTCTGGTCTACAAAAAATGTCTGGGCAGCCCCGTCGGCATTCAACGGTAGGGGCGCCTCAGGCGATTAGCAATAAACTAACCTCTTCTCAAAGGGTGAGAAGGAAAGGCCTTGGAAAGGGGGGGTCCTAGTACTGCACAGAGCAATTCCTTAGACCGGCGGAATCAAGGCCCAAAGGCCAAGACGGTACAGGTCTAAGAGGTGAAGCATCCATCGGAACAGATACTACACTGTGATCTCAGCCAAAAGGCCGACTTTTTTTACTGTAGCATTTTCTATTCTTCATTAATTTATTTCTAGTTGTATTAATTAATTAATTAATTGAAGAGATGAGTAATCAATTAATTAATTGAAGAGATGAGTAATTAATTAATTAATTGAAGAGATGAGTAATTAATTAATTAATTGAAGAGATGAGTAATTAATTAATTAATTGAAGAGATGAGTAATTAATTAATTAATTGAAGAGATGAGTAATTAATTAATTATTAAGATGAAAGTAATTGACTGAAAAAAAAATCGACTCAAGTGAGAGAATTATTCAACCATAATGAACATTTCAGTATTTATTAATTAATAAATTAATAATAAAATATTTAGTTTATTTAACAAAACAAAAATGTTTTTGATGACGCTTAAATTACTTGATCCCCACCTCCCTCATTACAAGGACCAAATACGTCTTATCGTACCCATAGTCGAAACTTAGTGACAACTTTTTATAAAGAGACGACACCTTAAATGTGCGAATGTGAAAATGAAATGAAACGCGGCATTTAAAGCTCGTAAGACATTTCAATATTTCTTTTTTTAATTAAATTTCCGATATTTTTTTATCCTTTTCTACTGCTTTTACTTTATTTTTCATTCGCAAATTCAGAGTGTGATATTTTTGTAAAGTTGGTCACTTGGTTTCGACGATGGGTATAAGACTATGCCGCCCTTGAAATGAAGAATGGGTAAAATAATTAAAGTGAAGTAAAAAATCTTTATTATTTTTCACTATAATAAATACTTTATATTAACATTCATTTATTAATTAATAAATACTTTATATTAACATTCATTTATTAATTAATAAATACTTTATATTAACATTTGTGTATTAATTAACAAATACTTTATATTAACATTCGTTTATTAATTAATAAACACTTTATATTAACATTCATTTATTAATTAATAAATACTTTATATTAACATCCATTTATTAATTAATAAATACTTTATATTAACATTCATTTATTAATTAATAAATACTTTATATTAACATTTATTTATAAATTAATAAATACTTAATATTAACATTCGTTTATTAATTAATAAACACTTTATATTAACATTCATTTATTAATTAATAAATACTTTATATTAACATCCATTTATTAATTAATAAACACTTTATATTAACATTCATTTATTAATTAATAAATACTTTATATTAACATTCATTTATTAATTAATAAATACTTTATATTAACATTTATTTATAAATTAATAAATACTTAATATTAACATTCGTTTATTAATTAATAAACACTTTATATTAACATTCATTTATTAATTAATAAATACTTTATATTAACATCCATTTATTAATTAATAAACACTTTATATTAACATTCATTTATTAATTAATAAATACTTTATATTAACATTCATTTATAAATTAATAAACACTTCATATTAACATTTATTTATAAATTAATAAATACTTAATATTAACATTCGTTTATTAATTAATAAACACTTTATATTAACATTCATTTATTAATTAATAAATACTTTATATTAACATTCATTTATTAATTAATAAATACTTTATATTAACATTCATTTATTAATTAATAAATACTTTATATTAACATTAATTTATTAATTAATAAATACTTTATATTAACATTCATTTATTAATTAATAAATACTTTATATTAACATTCATTTATAAATTAATAAACACTTCATATTAACATTTATTTATAAATTAATAAATACTTAATATTAACATTCGTTTATTAATTAATAAACACTTTATATTAACATTCATTTATTAATTAATAAATACTTTATATTAACATTCATTTATTAATTAATAAATACTTTATATTAACATTCATTTATTAATTAATAAATACTTTATATTAACATTCATTTATTAATTAATAAATACTTTATATTAACATTCGTTTATTAATTAATAAATACTTTATATTAAAATTCATTTATTAATTAATAAATACTTTATATTAACATTCATTTATTAATTAATAAACACTTTATATTAACATTCATTTATTAATTAATAAATACTTTATATTAACATTCATTTATTAATTAATAAACACTTTATATTAACATTCATTTATTAATTAATAAATACTTTATATTAACATTCATTTATTAATTAATTAATACTTTATATTAACATTCATTTATTAATTAATAAATACTTTATATTAACATCCATTTATTAATTAATAAATACTTTATATTAACATTCATTTATTAATTAATAAATACTTTATATTAACATTCATTTATAAATTAATAAACACTTCATATTAACATTTATTTATAAATTAATAAATACTTAATATTAACATTCGTTTATTAATTAATAAACACTTTATATTAACATTCATTTATTAATTAATAAATACTTTATATTAACATTCATTTATTAATTAATAAATACTTTATATTAACATTCATTTATTAATTAATAAATACTTTATATTAACATTCGTTTATTAATTACTAAATACTTTATATTAAAATTCATTTATTAATAAATATATACTTTATATTAACATTCATTGATCTATTAATAAATACTTTATATAAACATTCATTTAATTATTAATAAATACTTTATATTAAAATTCATTTATTAATAAATATTTTTATTAACATTCGTTTTTAATAAACAAATACTTTATATTAACATTTATTAATAATTAAATACTTTGTATTAACATTCATTTATTAACTTATAAATACTTTATACTAACATTCATTAATTATAAATACCTTTTATTAACATTCATTTTTTAATTAATAAATACTTTAGATTAACATTCATTAATTAATTAATAAATACTAATATAAACATACATTTATTAATGAATAAATACTTTATATTAGCATTCGCTTATTAATTAATACTAAAAATTTCATAAGCATCGGCTAATTCACTGAGTTTTCAAAAGTTTACATATTTTGTCTTTTATTGGCCGTCCATAATTCATTGATTTTACGGCACATCAACCAATTTTGTGTCATTAATACCGAAATACAATAATGTCAACAATTATATACAACTAGCTGGCATCCCCATTAACTAATGCAAACCATGTGTTTTGATGCTCTCAGCAATAAACCATATTTTATATTATTTTGTGATTACTAAAATAAAGTAAGTCGTTGTCTTTTACTGTATATGGGTGTCGGGCGCGAACGCAGACCCCATGATACTGCGCTTGAGTGTATCAGATAATTTTTGCCCGGATTGTACCCGTTAATATATATATATATATATATATATATATATATATATATATATATATATATATATATATATATATTAATTTTACATAAATAATATTAAATTATTTTTACTTTTTTCGCTCTCATCAGACGGTCGCACGGTTCGACCCCCTGCCACAACCTAGACTCCGTAAGCAAGCGCTGTAACCATTAGGCAACGATACATTATCACATCCAAACAGGGAATGTAAGTTCTATTTATGCGAAGGGCGGCATATCTAGAAAGACTGACTAAAGATTCTACGAACGTTGTCGGAATATGCCTTATAGCTACGTGTCAGTCTATTTCTAACTTCTCCGAACAGGGCTCAACTTTAATCTTATTAAAGGGGCTTATAACTATATATATATATATATATATATATATATATATATATATATATATATATATATATATTTACTAGTGTACACCATCCGTCATTCTGTCAAACGGAAGAAAATTATGCTCCGACCTAGATAATATACGAAAATAGTCATATAAAACTATAGAATTACATTATTCATTTAATTTTTCATATATAATTTTTTTAATCATTTCTGATGACCTAAACACACACACCGTTGACTAACTAACAAAAATGACACGAGATTTTAGTCGTGAACTTTTGCATGGCGCGATAAATGTATATATATATATATATATATATATATATATATATATATATATATATATATATATATATATATATATATATATATATATATATAAGAAAGAAAGTAATTCGACGTAATGGAGAAATGAAAAAGGAAAAGCCAAGAGATGAGAAAAAGTAATAGCCGTGGCTGCTTTCCCCAGCTCCTAAAAATCCATGCTACACCTCACCACGACAAAAACCTCAGCACCCCCTCCCCTCTCTCCCACCCTAAGACAAATCCCACTCTTCCCCTTTTTCACTCACAGACATCCACATTCATTTCACTCAGCCCGGACCTTGGTCCAGCGCCGTCAGCAGCCACGGCTACTACTTTTGCAGAAAAATAACAATTTCAAACGGTCGGGCGGCGCGAACCCGATTCTCAAAGTCAGCCGAGAACCTGCAAGCACTTGCCATACCCAGTCGGACACCGGAAACAGTCACGTGATTAAGGTAAATTAAGATCTATATGTACCAATAAGTGGGCACAGACAAAAGATCAGTCGAAAGTATTCGACGAACGTATTCGGAACTTCGCTTTAGAGCTGATGACAGTCTATTTTAACATCTCCTAGAGTGCTCTACTTTTTAATTTCTTAAGGGAGCTTTTATATATATATATATATATATATATATATATATATATATATATATATATATATATATATATATATATATATATATATATTGGATTGGGCTTTATTATAGAATGGGGGACTATCTACACTATCTAATTTGCCCTCAATTCTGAATATAAACAAACACAATGAAAAAACGATTTTACCATCTTTTTTTTTTTTAATTTAAATTAAATTTATCGAATCGACAATGAGTAAAGCAAATCTGTTGTTATAAATTCAAACATGGTTGCAGCAGTTTTAAGAAATTGTTGATGGTTGATATTTTTAAATAAGGTTGGCCATAATTGCTGTAAGAAAAGAGATGCATCTCAGCTGGTTTAAGAGAAATAGTGCTTTCATTATTCCAACCACTTGGGTGTTATATTCACAACGTTTCAGCTGATGTAATCTCCGACCTTCTTCTTGGGAATATTTTATGTTAAACTTGAGAACCGATGCGGAATTTTGAACTGAACACTTTAACCTACTAGGTTAGGCTGTTCTCGTTCCATCGGCCATGGCCGGATTTATAAATGTTAAGTAATTAAGTTATTTTTAGTTAATTTTCGTCTGTAGTAAGGATTGAACCTTGAACCGCCAGAAGACTATCGCTTAGAACTGATTGTTAATCAACGTCGTTGCGTCACAGGTCGGTCCATGTGAAACATTTTAGTATGATTTTAGGAGCTTTAAACCTAATGTTGTTTTAGACGTATAGCGTTATTACTTCTTACCATATATAATGTTTAATGATGTACTAATGTACGATTTATAAATATTTGTCGCCTGTTTATTCTTTAATTATATTTTGTCTATTGTTTTTCTACGTGGTAAATTAGGACATGGGTAACTTGTATTTATGATTAACCCAAACACGAGGTTGTTCCATGCTGAATCAATTCGATGATGATGATGATGATGATGATGATGATGATGATGATGATGATGATGATGATGATGATGATGATGATGGCGGCGGCGGCTCTATCGTCGATCGTTCAGTAGTTCTTTGGGTTTTGTTGCCGCCTTCACCTATCCGTGTCCTGTCGTAGCGGTCTCGGAGTCACTTCCGAGTCGTTACATAAACTCCCACGCTTCGTCACAAAACAACAAACGCATTGACCTGAGACGCGCATACGCTTGTTAGATAATGGCTTGGACGCATCTGTTTGAGACGGGTTTGACTTACGCGGTTGTAGCGAAGTCATCTCGTGCAAGTTCAGTCCGATGCGTTCTCAAGCTCACGGTGACAACTGATCTGACCTTAAGGTTACGTAAGGTCAGGGAGTTCAGGTTGCACCTGGCGTGTTGACGACGAGATTTGGGACGAAAGTTCCGACCGTGGGAGAATTGAATCGGGATTGAATCAGATTTGACTTGGAAGCGAGAGAGTCAAGATCACCAAAAATGTAACTGTACGAGAAAGATTTCGAATGACGGAAATCAAAGAGCCAATTAGTAAATCTCAATACTCCTCCCTCTATTAAGTTAATTAAGAATATTAACTGGTGAAGTTAGTTAGCGTAACCTCTCTCTCAATTCGCAACAGACTCGTTTGGATCGGCTAATTGAAGTAGTAAATAAAGATGGCTCTAATTAAAAACAGGAGAGACTTTGTGAGCTTATTGAAGTGAAGGTTTGATTTTCAGCTAGCGAAGACAACAGCCCAAAAATGATAACACGCGGCGGGCGACGGCATCGGCGAGGACGGAGACAACATAGCAGCCCAACGGAGAATGGTTGCAGACGCAAATAATGGCTGCCGGCAGACAGTGACAACAAAAGAAGCGCGCACAGTAGTGCAAATAGTTCTGACAGCCGGAGGCGAAACAGAGAAACGGCATCTCGTCCCATTTAGTAGCAATGCCGTTCGTACGAATAAACAGCGAAGTCGACGAGAACTAAAAGATTTATTGGTGAACCGAATAACCAGTAATACAACACGCTGACCTGGAATAAGATCTTATCAAAGAGGCAACGACACCTTTTTACGGTTCACAGGTTTATTCATATGTCCGGAAACATTAAAAAAAAAGTTAAGCGTGGTTGTTGTTGTAGTACCCTAACTCTCCGCAATAGGGTTAGGAAGAAGGCATGTTTTGCGATCAACGAAACACGTACGCCTTTGGCAAAATTCAGGAAAACGAGAAAAAGCAAGGAAGCGACCTTACTTCCTTTCCGGTTCTGACTTCATCCACACGACTCGGAGTAGTCATCATGACGGAAAAAACCCGTACAGTCTGTAGAGGAACTAAAGCCGACCCCCCTATTTATACAGCAACCATATATCTTCTGAAATTCATTAGGTAGGTAACTTGGATAAGTATATTTTATTTTGATCAAATGTAGTACAATAGCATTGTGGTGTCGACGTTCGCGCTGAACAATAAAAAAACGATATTTTACTTTATTTTTTTATAACTTGAAAATAATAGAAATAAAAAAAAACGAATAGAAAGATAATATGGGATGCGGAGCTCGGAGTGCTTATTCATTCCTGAGAAACGCTGTGTGTTTTTCGGGGAGGTTAAAGACAATTCATTTACAAAAGATTATTTCAATAATCATAATAATACGATAAGGCAATTTCGTACGTACGTAATCACCCTCCACCACTTTTTAAAAGATGGAATCGTCCGATCTCCGAAGATGCAATGCAAAAAAAGAAACTCT
This sequence comes from Sepiola atlantica, assembly GCA_963556195.1. Lineage (NCBI taxonomy): Eukaryota > Metazoa > Mollusca > Cephalopoda > Sepiida > Sepiolidae > Sepiola > Sepiola atlantica. Next base: position 16,149,787 of record OY744516.1, on the reverse strand, counting down.
TTAAATTTCATCTGTCGCTATTTCGAACATGAAACTCAAACTAAAATACACTTCCTTGACCTTCGGGCTAGGATCAAAGAGTAGTACCTATTCTGTCTAAAGACGGTACAATAATATCGTGGGGTCTGCGTTCGTCCCGGACGTCCATAGAATAGAAAGATGTCACAAACTCCTACAAGGGTTTTAGAGATAGACTCTCATAACCTGATATATTCTGAAACTACATTAATCAAAGTACTTAGATAAGTTTATTTCAGTTTGAAATAAGGTGGTACAATAATATTTTGGGGTCTGCATTCGCGTCGGACATCCGTAGAATACACGCCAAAAGAACACAACTGTGGAATTTCCACGGGTCTCGCTAGTTTCAATAAATTCACCCAATCAATGCTGAGTACATTCTTGGACCCCACCCAAAAAATTAAATATGAAAATGTAAAATCAAAATAAGAATGTACGGCAATAATCACATGAACACTCCGGTTCCCGTCAGATCACCGAAGTTAAGCAACGTTATGGCTGGTCAATACTTAGATGGGTGGCCATTTGGGAATACCAGGTGCGGTATGTAAAACCCGGTTCTGGTAGCCTTGCCAGTTGAGGACCGGCTACCAATGTGTAACAACAACGAACAGTCCGTGGTGATCTGCGTCAACCAGAAACTGACTAGCGATGACAGATCGGGCCTTTTGTAGAAGAGATTCGGTAAACTAAACACCCGCCACGAACAAATCAAATGCGTTCCACAGTGGTGTTTATCCTGCATTTCGTATGACGAGATTAGGGTTTCATCGCCATCATCATAGAAACCTGGACCCTAAACATAACCCTAATCCTAATCCTAACCCTAACCCTAACCTGGACCCTAAACCTAATCCTAATCTTAATCCAATGCATTTTATACGGTTATAAATGGGTGTTTCATCGATCTGAATATCGAGAACTGTACCCTAACTCTAAACAGTACCTTAATCCAAACGGGGTGCATTTCTAGACAAAACTCGCAAAAGTAGGCCATGGGTGTTTTTAAAATTTATTTTTATATTAGTGGAGAAGGTATTCAACAAAAAATCTGATAGATCAATTTCAGATTTACGAAAAAAATAATAAAAAAGATGTGATCGTTTGGAAGCAGGAAGATATAGGATCACTCATTCAATCCCGGGCAACGCCGAGTATTCCTTCTAGTTTATTAATAAATAAATAAAAAACGCTTATTCGATTGCTGTCTGTTTGACAATTTGTAAGCAAATAAATAAAGTATTCTAGGCACCGCTGGGTGGTTTCCCTTTGATTGTGCCCGAAAGGGACCAGAGAAATTAAGACACCACAGCGGTCAGACTTGTCTCGTAAGGCTCCCACAAAATGAAGAATCTCGATTTCCTCCTCCCGGTAATCAATGTTCATACCTTAATGGTAGAGTAAAAACAAAATATATTTTATTATTTTGTATAATTGTCAACTGTAAATAAATGTGTTTATCATACTTTGGGCCTTAGCCTTTAGTTCTGATGACGGATATGTTTGGAATATATGTTTATTACATGAGCTGTGAAATAAAATAACGTATATTTCAACAGAAAGAATCACAAGCAGAAATTAAATTCAAGTGGTAATACCTAATGTTGTAGAGCGACACCTCGGTTAGCACCAGAAGAAAAACGCTCTAGCAAGCGTAAAAGAAAATCATCTTCATCGTTGGCGATTAATCCAAAAAGACAAAAGTATGACTTTCGGAGGAAGTAAAAATTTAAAGGGGGTATATTGTGGAGTAATAAAAAAAATATCTTCTCACAAAAATAATAGATTAAGTCCGGAAATTACTATAAATATTTAATTTTCTGTTTTCGGTTCTTTCAGTTGGAATATACGTTATTTTATGCATTTATTTATTGGATCATGTTATAAAATATTATAAGAGTTGATGTTGCAGTTTATATCAAGATTATCTCGCTATAGATGCTTCCCCGTGATTGTGCCCGAAAGGGACCAGAGAATATTAAGAATTAACCATTGTGGGATCCCATAAAATGAAGAATCTAGGTTCCTATCTTTAAGGTAGCGTAAGAACTAAATAGATTTTTATTGCTTTATATCATGTATGTTGCTTGTCTTCTATAGTTGTCAACTGTAAATAAATGTGTTTATCGTACTTTTGGCATTAGCCTTTCGTTGATGACGATATGTTTGGAATATATGTTTAGTACATGAGCTGTGAATTAAAATAACGTATATTCTAACAAAGGTATGTTTAATATATGTTTTAAATGTTGCTGATATGTGGGAGACCAGTTGGTTTTGATCTCTGTATTGGGAGCTCAGCTAAAACTTGTGTTACATTTTCTAAAACGCTTGTGGTTCCAAAGAAATCATTTGTGTATGTTCATAATATTTACAACACAACCAATTAGAAAACAAAGCGAGAAGCATTAAAAGAAAAGAAAACGTAAGAAAGAAAAAATGTCTGCTTCCCATTTCAGTTAATTGATCAGACGGTAATTTTGTTCCCGTTTGGCTCGAGAGAACAACAATGGTGTCCACAGGTCAAAGGTCGGAATGACAAGTCAGCCCAACGGACGACTGCGTTTTACTTTTTCATTCTTTTTTTTTTTTAATGAAATTTTGAACGCTCGTCTCTCCTTATTCGTCGGGCTCAGGGATCAGGTGTGAATTTTCCCAGGCAAGCGATAAACGGAGAGGACTAGATTGAGTTGGTGACGTTGTCGACGCAAGTAATTATTATTCCGAAACTCACATACACGTCTTCCCTTCCCTCTGCCAATAACGTTCTCCGTCGGAGACGAGAACTCCCGGAAATTGACGACTGGTTCTCTTTTCTTTTCTTTTCTTTTTTTTTCACGGACCTTTCTTTTTATCTTTTTTTTTTGTTGTTGTTGTTTTTTTACCTAAACTGCTGATCGATTTGAATTCATAGCGTCTATCACGTGACTCTTCATCCAATAATATTCAAATTAAAAGTGCATCGCCTCCTCTACCTCGACCTCCTCCTCCAGCCGACCCGTAGCTCGGGGCAATGTTGAGGTGGAAAGTATGTTGGCGAGTAGATGGGAGGGGCGTCGTGCGAATAAATAATCAAATTTGAGGATAAATAATGAAAACGAAGGAGGGGTAATAGAGATAAGGGGAAGAAAAGGGATGAAAGAAAGAATTGAAGGAAGGGATGTTAGCAGAAAAGGGAGAGAAATTGGATAAATCAAATAGCGGTAAATGATGAAGAAAAGGGATGAAAGAAAGAATTGAAGGAAGGGATGTTAGCAGAAAAGGGAGAGAAATTGGATAAATCAAATAGCGGTAAATGATGAAGAAAAGGGATGAAAGAAAGAATTGAAGGAAGGGATGTTAGCAGAAAAGGGAGAGAAATTGGATAAATCAAATAGCGGTAAATGATGAAGAAAAGGGTGAAGAAAAAGGAAGAAAAATACATTTTTGAATGAATGACAGGAAGAACAAAACGGGAAAAGAAAAATAGAAAGAAAGAAATGAGATAATGAAAAGGCTACTTAAACTGAGGAAAAGAAGAAAAGGAAACAAAAGAGAAGAAAAAATGACAGAAAGAGAGAAAAAGGTAAAAAAAAAAAAAAGAGAGAAGGAGGAATAAAAAAGAAGAGTTTTTTTTAGAGAAATAAAAAATGAAAATCGCAAAAAGGCAAAAATATTGAATGAATCAAAAAATGAAAAACGGAAAAGAAAGAAAAATAACAGAAAGAAAAGAAGAAGAAGAAGAAGAAGAAGAAGAAGAAGAAGAAGAAGAAAAGGATATGAAAAGAAATGATAAAAGGAAGAAAGAAAAATCGGAGAATGAAAAGGGGAGAAAAAAGCAAAGAAGTAAAAAAAATTAACAACAGAAAGAAAGCGAGAAAGAAAGGATGAAAGAAGCGAAGAAAAAAAGTGAAAAGGGAGCGATAAAAATGAATGACAGAAATAGAAAATAAAAGAAAGAAAAGACGGAAGGAAAAGTGAAAAGAACGAAAAGCAATTTAAAAAGCCTTCAATAATATTTATAGAAATGAAAAACAATAAAAGAAAGAACAGAAATTAAGAAACAAACAACAAATACAAAATGAAACAAAGAAAAAAAAACAGAAAGAACGATCACCATTTTAATTGTGGTTAACCGTTGTAAAGCGATTCAATGTTTGTAACAAAAAAAAAATGGAGGATATTTCGACAGGAAAAATAAGATTGTAAAAATAACAGTCGGACACGTTCGTTGGCTTCTTCCATTTTGATTAATCCTCGAGAAACAAAAAAGGTAAATTCTCATACCTTTTGCTAACTGTCACGGGCTAAAAATATATAGTTTATCTATTTATCTATCCCATTCTCTCCTTTGAAAGAGGTTGGGGGTAACTTGTTACGAGATGATTAACTTCAAATTTCTAAGTTTCATTGTTATTTCAAATGCTTACATGAACGGTTTAATAGCTGCCATTACGTACACATTGTTTTCTCGATTTAAATCTCTAGAAATTTGAATAAGTGCAAAAAGGAATTAAATAAATGCGAGAAGGAAATCAATAGAGAAATATATATATATATATATAAATATATATATATATATATTTATATATATAAATGTAATATATGTATATATAAATGTAAATATGTATATATAAATGTAAATATATAATATATAATATATATATATATAAATGTAATATATATATATAAAATTTACTATATATATATATATTATATTATATATATATTAGATATATATTAGATATATTATATATGTATTAGATATATATTATATATATATTATTTATATATTATATATATTATATTATAATATATATATATATATATATATATATATATTACACATATTATATATTATATATATTATATTATATATATATATTATATATATATATTCAATAGTTTAGATTAAGTAAAATGTATAATTATTAATATTAACTAATCTTAAGTAATCGGTAGCGTCTTTTCATTAATATATATATATATATATATATATATATATATATATATATATATATATATATATATATATCACCAGGGACCAAATAGTGCTTGACATGTTAAAAAAAAAACTACTTTCCTCTATACTTACTGGTTTTATTTTTATTTATTGGGTGGGTGGGTGAGAGAGAGATAGAGAGGGGTATATATATATATATATATATATATATATATATATATATATATATATATATATATACTTGTTGATTTGTTTATTTTCTAACTTCCTCCCGATGTCCGCTTGGTCTAGCATGCGTCAGAGTGAAGCCCGCCCTAGTTGAGATATGCAAACTTGGAGAGTCAGCTGACTGTGACGTATATTTGACCAACACGAACATTGACCGTTTTAAATCTTCTCTTTTATACTTTTTCTTTTTGTTGGCACCTAGCTGGTGATATTTTCAATTCGAAATCTTCAATTTTCACTTTTAATTTGATTTTGATTTTGATTTTTATTCAATCTTTGAAAAGATGCTGAAGCATCGAAACGTTGGTTGATTGACGTAAGACTGTAATATTGTTTATGTAAATGTATAAATGCTCTACTTCGTATTGAGCACTTTTGAAAATATTGGTTTTATGTTCATTTTAGTAACATATTTGAACTTTATCAATATATATTTATATATATATATATATATATATATATATATATATATATATATATATATATATATATATATATATATGCACATAAACATGGTTCTCTCTGTCGAAACATCTGCTTGTCGATGATTGCCGCGGGAAAACACAACTAGCCGTAAAGAATAGATATACTTGTTATTGAGGTTACACTCCTCTAGATCTGTCGTGTTCTGTATCCTCCCATGCCTATTAATAGAGTTACTTCATAAAGGGGTGTGAATCTTCGCCACGAACGGACGGTCATTCATTATCGAGGCTAACTACAGACTGTAGCTGCACAAAATTACTTTGAGACGCATCACATAGTGCTGGGTGCATGGGAGCAATCGAAGACGCCACCTCGGAAAGGTACTACTTCCCTCTGCATAATCCACTTAATCGATGATCAACAGGTCAAATTAATTTGTGTGGATCGATTAATGATCAGACAGTCATACTTAATTTTCAGCGGGAGAGCCTATTCTTATAAAAGCATCCGTAATCCATCATTGTCTCTTATTATAGGAACATTCATAATGCATCACTTTCTATTATTATAAAAAACATTTATAATACATCAATGTTTCTTATTATGAGAAAATGTATATAATCCATCACTGCTTCTTATAGAAACATTCATAAGCTTTGCTGTTCATTATTATAGGAAAATTTATAATCCGTCATTGTTTCATATAGGAACATTTTACTCCAGCATTTTTTTCTAAAACTATTAACGGGCGTTCCGTTTTTTATATTTCATCATTTTCTCTTAAGAAAAGTCAGAATAGCTCACTGTTCACTATTATAGGAAACTTAATTCATTATTAATCCTTATTATAGGAAACTTAATTCATTATTAATCCTTATTATAGGAAACTTAATTCATTATTAATCCTTATTATAGGAAACTTAATTCATTATTAATCCTTATTATAGGAAACTTAATTCATTATTAAATCTTTATTATAGGAATAATCTATCACTTGGTACGTGCATAATCCACAACTGTTACTTATTATAGGAACATTCATAATCCATCAAGGTTTTTGATTACAATGAAATTTATAATGCATCAAGCTTCCGTTATTATAGGAAGATTCATATTCATAGGAAAATATAATTGATCATTTTTAATTATTTTTTAATGGATCCATTTGAATTTTTGGCGGTTCTACTGCAAGTATCCGATCACGTAGTCTGGCTGAATCACAAACTAATCGTCTCCATTAATTTACACAAAGATGCGATAACAGTGACAACGGGTCATGGCAACGATTGGGGGAGGGAAAGCTAAGGGGTATAGTCACCAATACCCACCCCCATCCCATGTATGAAGCTGGACGACACCTTGCAGCTGCTACCCAAATAGACGGCATTGAACAACAAAAAAGTGGAGTCAGATGACAAATATTGCTGTCATAATTGACACTACATCACGTTGTCTCTTCTGGTGACACGATTTCTGCGGCCATCTTAAGAAGGTAGCGGAGACATTTACGTAGATTTTCCCGAGTAATTAGGTAATGGCTTAAAAAACATAACAAAAATATTTGATCTGCGAGATTTCAAGAATTTTAGTCAACATTTTGACTAACAGGAGAATATTTTCATTCGTTATATCTTGAAGTATCTACGTGCATATATATATATATTTATATATATATATATATATATATATATATATATATATATAGATCTATATGCATAGATATATTTACATATGGTAGAGCACAGAAGTATCTGTACAAAAATCTCGTTCAATATACATCTAAATTAATAAATGCGAAGATGTGTTCCATTGATCACTCCTATATTACCTTCAAACGGGTTATTTTAAAATACTGTATATATATATATATATATATATATATATATATATATATATATATATATATATATATATATATATATATATATATATATATATATATATATGAAGAAATCCAACAAAAGATATAAGCGTCAACTAATATCTTATAATTAGTGAAACATCCGGATAAAAACTGAAGCTTAATATACTGGATAGAGCATTAATATTATATATATATATATATATATATATATATATATATATATATATATATATATATATATATATATATATATATATAAGTAAATTTCGTGTACGACAGAATCGTAGGATTAATTTTAGAGGAAGCATTATTATAATCAATGAAACAGCCGAGTGGAAAAAAAAAGGAAAATTGTTAAAATTACCTTAAGGCCTTATCGTCTGACCCTCTGAGAGGAAACGTTAGAATGGTAAATTAAAAACTAAAAGTCGAATGAGATATGAGGGGAAAAATTTATTTCAGTTGGAGGAAACAATTGAGAGGGAAAAAAAGAAAAAAAAAGGTAAATCTCTCAACGTTATGGTGGCTTTGAATCATTAAAGATCTCCAACTGATGCTTCAAAATCTTTTGTCTACACAGGCTAGGTCGAGAGTTGTTAATGACTAACGCCTCAATAATATTGAGATGGTAGTTCGACCTGGCACTGTGTAAAACAGAAAACGACCCATCGGAATACTTGTCAGAACAACTATTTGTACTAACGAGGTGATTACCGATGGCTGATTCCTGTGCCTGGAAGTTCCCGGATGATCTCGAAATCTTGTGTAGGCGAATATCACGCGGTATGTGTTGGGATATATATATATATATATATATATATATATATATATATATATATATATATATATATATATATATATATATATATATATATATATATATATTATATATCGTAGAGACGAAAGGCCGGAAGAACTCTTTTCATGCCTAATTGCATAACTATATTTTAAACATTCATAATTAATTGATGTTTATTGTTATTCATTCTTAATATCATCGTTCTCTTTTTTTCTATATATATGCAATATATTTGTCGATATAAACATTAATTAATTTAATACGAAAAGAATAAATTATTAAAATATTTGTTGATTTCCAGGGGAAGTAATTTGAACAAAACTTACTAGAAAGATATACGAGGGTTCTGAAAGGGAAAAGGATGACTGACTGCCCTCTCCACAACACCCACCCACTTCTCTCTCTTTCTCTCCCGTTAGCGATGCTATATAGAGACAGGGGAAAGAGTATCTGACTGCTCCCGTTAGCGACCGACGCCACAGTTTTTTTTTATTGTTTTTAATAAGTCAAAATAAAGAACACACACACACGCGCGCACACACACAACGAATTAATTTCCTCTTTCTATCCATTTTGGTTTTATTTAAAAGATTGAACTTACAAAAATGTTAATATCTATTTATATGAATAAATGCGTGGTTATAATAGATGTAACTGATGAATGTCGATAGATTATATGAAAGGCATCAATTAAAGGAATATATATAGATATAGGTTTATTCGCAAGAACAACGGAAAAGAACATTGTTTATACATGGGTTGATTATATATTGACAAAGCGAAATAACCTTTTCCCGAAGTTCGTAGATTCTCTGCCATCGACCTAGCAGAGAACGCAGGATCACATCTTGCCTTGTTGGCTGTAAGTCACGAACTGATTAACCACGCTGATCACGTGATTTGGGGTTAGCCAAATCACGATTTATCGCGTGAATCTCGTGCAGTGAAGAACGCACTTCCGGTCAATCATGTGACTGCTACATAATCTTATGAATGTTTAATATTTGATATTTCGGTTTCAAGTATTTTAAGTAGTGAACTTTGCAAAGCGATAGCGAACTTGCAAAGCCAGCTAGTATATATATATATATATATATATATATATATATATATATATATATATATATATATATATATGAAGCAATCCAACAAAAGATATAAGCGTCAACTAATATCTTATAATTAGTGAAACATCCGGATAAACACTGAAGCTCAATATACTGGATAGAGCATTAATATTATAATATAAAATGAAGTAATAAAATAAGGTGTCAATCAAATTTTATTAGAATTCAAAGTTCAAGCAAAGTAATATATATATATATATATATATATATATATATATATATATATATATATATATATATATATATATATAAAACTGCGAATTAAAAGTGTTTGCAGGTATAAATTGTTATTTTTCAATGGCAAGATTTTTTTTAATTTTGAAAGCATTTCTATTTCTTATATTATCTAACTGATGATTAATCGATAGATTTAATTTAATATTTAATTTTTGTTAATTGTTTATTACAGTCAACCAATAGGGTTAGGGTAAACCAAAATTGTTAGGGTTGGGGTTAGGGGAACCCAAATTTGTTAGGGTTGGGGTTATGGTTAAGGTTGAGGTTAAGGTAAACCAAAAGTGTTAGGGTTGGGGTTATTGTTAGGGTTGAGGTTAAGGTGAACCAAAAGTGTTAGGGTTGGGGTTATGGTTAGGGTTGAGGTTAAGGTTAACCAAAAGTGTAAGGGTTGGGGTTATGGTTAGGGTTGAGGTTAAGGTGAACCAAAAGTGTTAGGGTTGGGATTATGGTTAGGGTTGAGGTTAAGGTGAACCAAAAGTGTAAGGGTTGGGGTTATGGTTAGGGTTGAGGTTAAGGTGAACCAAAAGTGTTAGGGTTGGGGTTATGGTTAGGGTTGAGGTTAAGGTGAACCAAAAGTGTTAGGGTTGGGGTTATGGTTAGGGTTGAGGTTAAGGTTAACCAAAAGTGTAAGGGTTGGGGTTATGGTTAGGGTTGAGGTTAAGGTGAACCAAAAGTGTTAGGGTTGGGGTTATGGTTAGGGTTGAGGTTAAGGTGAACCAAAAGTGTTAGGGTTGGGGTTAGGGAACCAAAATTTGTTAGGGTTGGGGTTATGGTTAGGGTTGAGGTTAAGGTGAAACCAAAAGTGTTAGGGTTGGGGTTAGGGAAACCAAAATTTGTTAGGGTTGGGGTTAGGGGAACCCAAATTTGTTAGGGTTGGGGTTATGGTTAGGGTTGATGTTAAGTTGAACCAAAAGTGTTAGGGTTGGGGTTAGGGGAACCAAAATTTGTTAGGGTTGGGGTTAGGGGAACCAAAATTTGTTAGGGTTGGGGTTATGGTTAGGGTTGAGGTTAAGGTGAACGAAAAGTGTTAGGGTTAGGGTTAGGGTTAGGGTTAACTAAAAGTGTTAGCAATACACCAAATTTTGTGAAAATCCTCCGTGGAAAGATATTAAAAAAAAGAAAGAAAGCTGAAATTGCACAATTACTCAAACATCTTCAAGCGGGATCATCGCACAGTGAGGAGATTTGTAAATGAGTGAATAGTGCAACGTAAAAATCGTAATGGAGGTCGTCCACGTAAATTGTCGAGATGAAAGGAAAGTTAAAAGAAGTCTCTCCCAGTGACCTTAGAATACAAGTAAATCATTTTTTTTATTAAGCCGGCGTATCAGGAATATTAAAGACAACACGAAATGTTATTCTCGAGGAGCTGGAACATCAGCGAGCACCTACTGTTTCTTCCGAACTAATTACTCTATTTCGAACACAGCATTGTGTCACCGCATCTATACAATCTACAATCTACAGTGTGCTAAGCAATGCACAAAGAGAACTTAGATATTCATCTTACACACGCTGCCCCCCTTGAGATAACATTAAAAGGCACATAAACTACAGCCACCCGCCAGAACAACATTTTCTACAAAAAACAGATCTACTTGTTATTGAGCACTTTTTATAAACACTAGATTAACATCTATAGAGACAAATATAATGCTTGTACCATATAAATATATTTATATATATTTATTTTTAATATATATATATATATATATATTTATATATATATATATATTTATATATATATATATATATATATATTTATATATATATATATATATATATATTTATATATATATATATATATATATTTATATATATATTTATATTTATATATATTGATATTTATATATATATTGATATTTATATATACTGTTATATATATAAATATATAAATAGTATTATTTATAAAATTAAATGATTATTATTATAATTATAATATATATATATAATTATAGATGATATATAATTAATATATAATATATAATTAATATATGATATATAATTATGATATAATTATATATAATTATAATTAAATAATTATAATTATTTATGAAATATATAAATATTCGTATATATAAACATTGACTATATAAATATATATTGGGATATATATATATATATATATATATATATATATATATATATATATATATATATTCTATATATATATATATATATATATATATATATATATAAGCATATATATATATTTAAGCATATATATATATATATTTAAGCATATATATATATATATATTCTATATATATATATAAGCATATATATATATTCTATATATATATATATATAAGCATATATATATATTTAAGCATATATATATATATATTTAAGCATATATATATATATATATTTAAGCATATATATATATATTTAAGCATATATATATATATATATATATTAGCCTGTTACGACATTTAAATTTAAAATATATTTATATATATATATATATATATATATATATATATATTTTATAGTGAATTATTAACTTATAATGAATTAAAAATAGAAAAATGAATAAAAATGAAAATAATACTATAAGAAGAATACCTAACTTTTATTTACTAATTTAAAATTTAATTAAAAGAAAGAAAGAACATATATTCCATTCGTTTTGAATTTAAAACATTTTAAAATTAATGATTGAAAATAATACCCATTTAATATTAAATAAAATATATATAATATATATATATAAAATAATGATATATTAATAAATAAAAAAAATTATATGAGGCATATATAAATAGCATAAATAATAGATCATAAGAAATAAAATATTTTTATATTTTATGCTGAATTAATATTATTTTCTGCTATCTTTATCTTTAAGAGAGGCATCCATCTTTAACTGTTCTGTTTTTTAGACGTTTTGCTTTTCCTGTTTTGAGAAAGGTGTTTCTCCCGAAATACTAAAAGACTTTCAACCATCCTGGATATTTATTTCATATAAACAGTAAGTCTTATATTTACTGATATGTTGAAGATTTATTGAAAAATAAATAGATCATTGTGAAGATTAATACCATAAATATTGTCTTCGATTGTTTGTTTTTGTTTATACTATATATTTGACCATTCCCGTTTTCTGCATTTCGTTCGGCCTTAATCAATACCCACACACACACACACACAAATATATATATATATATATATATATATATATATATATATATATATATATATATATATATATATGCTACCTTAACACTAGCCTACCTAGAAGAAATATTATACACAAAGATAGAATCAATTTATGGAACAAATACAAAATCCCTATTCATAAAATCTTGGAAAAGATATCTGGATGACTGTTTCATTCTTTGGGATCCCACATGGGGAGACATCAACGAATTACACAACACACTACAAAATCTACACCCCAAAATCAAATTCACACTAGAACACAATCACACAGAGCTACCCTTCCTAGATATACTAGTTAAAATTAAGAACAACCATATTATCACAGACATCTACCACAAACCCACGGACACCCAACAGTACCTCCACTTTAAAAGCCATCACCCCAAAAGCTGCCTAAAATCTATACCCTATTCTCTAGCACGCAGAATATGCACTATAGTCAGTGACAAAGACCTCCGGATTGTCCGACTGGAGGAACTACGTAAGACATTAGCAAAAAGAGGATACCCCGCACAAATAATACACAAAGGTATAGAATTAGCAGAGCAAATACCATTAGAACAATTACGAATTCCCCAAAAACGGAACAAAGAACACATATTAGCATACGTATCTACACATAACAAAAACAACCCAGAATTATTCACAGAGATAACAAGAAACCTAACCTTACTCAATCAAAATAGCAAACTAAGCAACATACTTAAAACAATGAAGATAATCAAAAGTAAACGCCAACCGAAAAACCTCAAACAAATTCTAACCTCATCCAAATTCAATCAACATGCATCACAAGGGGTCACAAAATGCAACAAAGAAAGATGTGGAGTTTGCGACATAATAATAGAGGGTAACACATACACATTCAAAAATCCAACACAAACCTTCAAAATAAAGAAGGATCTAAACTGCACCTCTAAAAATGTAATATATGTACTTGAATGCATAACATGTAAAAAATACTACATAGGTGCCACAAAAACATTCAATAATAGAGTGGCCCTCCATAAGAGCAACATTAAAATTCAAGAAAATAGAAAATTGCCTGTCTCCAAACATGTACACTCATGCAGCAGTGGAAAATTCCAGATAATGCCCATTTTCCAAACTCAGGACTACTCATACCTCCTAACACAAGAAAAAATCTTCATATACAAATTTAACCCACCATTAAATAAATCATAAGACAAATCACACCACAGACATATAAAAACAAGTACGAACACATGTATAAACAGGAACCCATCTGCACTCGGACACGTGTGCATTTGCACACCCTAACACATGGAACAAATACATACCCCATGTGAGTGTATTCATACACACATACAGAAAATAATATGAATGTGTGTATCTATCTATCTATCTATCTATCTATCTATCTATCTATCTATCTATGTGTATATATATATATATATAAATATATATATACCTTTCTATAATTCTATTTATATTTCTATCTACACTCAATCTTCCTTCCCCCTCTCTTACTTCCCCCCCCCCTACTTATGTATCTACTCACCCATCCTCTTTCCTACTAATCTCTCTCTCCAAACCCAAGCAAACATCCTCACCCCCAACCACCCACACATCCACATTCATGTGTGAACCCAGCAGGGACACCGTCATGAATGACCGGGAATGACCACACCCACACATACCATACAGATTTGACCGACAGCAATTAAAGCAATAAAACCTAATACACAAATGAACTTAAATGACTAACCACTGGCCAAATTAAATATATTTTTATCTCAACAAGATAGCATTTTTTTCTGTCATCAGAACAAACATTTTTTTCTGTCAAATGGAACAGACACTTTTAAATGAAAGAAAAATGAAACGTTTTCTCAAATGAAACACTTTTATCAAATGGAATTTACATCTGAAGAGAGCATAATGGATAAACGATAAATGCTCGAAACGCGTTATGTAATTATATTTAAAAAACTTAAAATGTTAAAATGATAAGATAATAAATAATTATTGAAAAAGTTTTTTTACTAGCGTTGGTAACCACAATTCTTTAAATATACTTTTTTCTCTCGTTGGAACTGCACTGATGCTACACAACCCTCTTCTATATATATATATATATATATATATATATATATATATGGGAAATGAAAAGGAAAAACCAAAAAGTTTTTTTTTTATATATTCATCAACGTTTCGTCTTTATTGGTAAGACTTCCTCAGGATGATAATTTTAAGAAAAATGTCATGCAAGTACGTAAAAATATTAGGTTGACATGATGGGTTGATGAGAAAAAGTAGTAGCCATTATTCTATTTTTTTTCATAATTTGATAAAGCTAGTCTAAAGCGTCACTTTATCAGTGCCTATAGCAACACGTCTTACAGAAAATCAAAGGAAAAACAAAAAAACACTTAGGTGTTTATACTTGATGCACCTCGGTCTTAGGTCAAACACCCTCCGTTAAAGTCAATATTTCCTTTGGTTTAAACTTATATATATATATATATATATATATATATATATATATATATATCTTTTCTTACTGACTTATTTGCATACTTCAGAGAGCTTCGCCACATGCTTGAAAACAAAATCCGCCACTTATCACGATCTTGGACCAATTTTTCAGCTGTCAGAAGCGGCATCCCAGTCTCAACTCTTATCTGGTCGGCCCATCTCTTTTGGTGATCGTTTAATTTTAAAAAAAAATTGGGGGGGGAATCTTTCTGATATGATTTCTTTACATAGCTGAAGTCTTGAAACATGTCCAAACCACGGTAACCTCTTTTTTCGAATGACATCGTTGATTAATCTGTGTTATATTAAGCTTCTGTCTGATATCTGCATTTCTCGGTCCATCTCGCAAAGTTACCCCAAGAATAGTTCTTAAACATTATATTTCAAAAACATTGAGCTTCCTCTCATCTTCTACCAGTATAGTCCATGTTTCACTTGCATCTACAGCAGTAGGAACCATAAAAGCATTGTAAATTATTAACTTCAGACGTGTTGACATGTACTTCCTGCTTCATATCTTTTAGATGTCCAAATGCCCAGGTTGCTATTCCTATTTTTATGCTAATGTCAGATGAGGATCCTAGAACCACTGACCCTAGAAAACGTCTTCGTTTTTTCAACCGTTTTGTTGTCTATTAAGATATTATCTATCTATCTATCTATCTATCTATCTATCTATCTATCTATCTATCTATCTATCTATCTATCTTATATATATATATATATATATATATATATATATATATATATATATATATATATATATATATATATATATATATATATGCTTATTTGAAAACAGGAAGAATTGCGTTTTCTTAATATGGCCAATTTTTCTGGTCCCCCCTCTAAGGACTGCGGACTTGGGTGGAATCGTCGTCGTTGGATTTTCACACAGATTCTTCTGGATTTACCAATTACATTTGAACCCCATACAACTTGGATTTCCGTTTTTGGTGACTTTCATTTACATTGAAGAACACCCGTTTGAACTTTTAAAACTTGCTGGGGGGGGGGGGGGGCATCAGATAAAATACTGTTTTGTTTTTAAATCCCCAAAACAGTTTTTCATGGTAAACAACTGATGATCCCTACAATAATATCAAGCCTCGCGTAAATTCTTGGAATCTTATTAATATAGATTAATTGACTTACAAGCAAGGGAGTTTTCCAAATTAAATACTTGGGACTAAATGTTTTTTGGATTTTTTTCATATAGTTTTAAAGGTATAAAAACTTCCAAGACTATATATATATATATATATATATATATATATATATATATATATATATAGATATATATATATATATATATGTATATATATAGTACATGTATTGTATTAGTTTCTGTAAATGTAAATCCGTAGAAACTCAAGTGTTTATAAAAAGTGCTCAATACCAAGTAGAGCTGTTTATAAGTATAAATTTTTATTTATACAAACATTATTGGTTACATATGTGTATACATGTTTCGGTTGCACTTTTCCAAGAAAGTCAACCTCATCCGACCAAGAATTTACATATATATAAATATATATATATGTATGTGTGTGTGTGTGTGTGTGTGTGTGTGTGTGTGTGTGTGTGTGTGTGTGTGTGTGTGTGTGTGTGTGTGTGAAAATCAACGTCTTGAAATCGGTCGTTCTGATATAAATTCTGAAACCGAAATTGCAGGAAATAAAAACAAAAACAAATTAATTGCAGATCATTGTAACTCACCGTTTTTTTTTTATTAAAGTCGTCCGGTATTTTGGAGACTTTTTTTAATAGAAACAAGGTTAATATACTTTTTAATATATAGTTGTTGTATTTTTTACTTAGGGAGTGGGGAATTTTCGGTGATTCGTATCACCCTTGTCGACAAATACGAAAATGCAGTGAAGATGTGATCGTTATTGTGACAATGAAGAGGAACACTTGCCAGCAGGAAAGAGGATGAGGTGCTTCGCATGTCGTGTCTGCAGGGTAAAGAAGGGATTCTCTTCATGAGTGCAAATTTTTATAGTGAAGTCTGATTTGCATATGTGGAGATCAGCTGATATGAATGAAGAGGACAGCTGGGAAGAAACAACAGCGATTTGGATTGCAGAGAGAAAGGCAGAGAAAATGTGGTGGTATTGAAAATCGGTGATGTTGAATTAGCGGCAAAACTTTTGTTTTATTTTTCTGGCACAGTTAGGTAAAAGTTATTTAGAAACACGTACAGGTGTAATTAGTTACATTCGGTGAAAAAAAATTGTTTTTTCTTTCTTATTCTTACGTGGATTATTTTCGTCCTGGATTCTCTTAAATACTTCGTGTAAATGTGATTTTTGTTGTTCGGTGCTTTTACTGATCAGTAGAATGTCATCAAGGTAGACTGTCGCAAATACCAGTCAGCACAGCAATGTTTCCATTACTTGTTGAAAAATGGCTGATGCAATCTTAACCCAAGATGGTCATCGTTTTAATTTGTACAAACTCTTTTGGGTATTAATACAATGTAGCTTTGAGCACTCCTCGTCTACAGGTATTTGTAGATAAGCATCACTTGAATCAAACTTTGAAAAAAACGTCCTCCGCTGAGTTTACCGAATATCTCTTATGTGCTAGATAGAGAGAGAAGTGGTAATCCTTTAGTGCATGGTTCAATCCTATGGAGAAATCTGCACAAACACGGATCTCTTTACTCCTTGACTGTAGACAAAGCCAACTCGCTTTACTTTACTTTCGATAATACTCCCACTATTTTTAGTCTATTTAATTCCTCGTCATTCTGATATAATGACACAAAGAAAACATTGTTTCTTTTTAAAAACTGGTTGAATATTTAGTTTTAATTCAAACTTTGCAGTCATTTTTTACACCTTCCCAGTCCACCAGAGAAAATTCCGAAAAGATTTCTTTTAATTTTTTTATTAGTTTCTCTGCTTCGGCATTTAAAGTTTCAATATGTTGGCAGAAAGAGTTTATGGGCATATTCCATAATTCAAATTTGTACATCCAGTCCGTGCTAGGAGATTGCTTAAGTTGTTCAATACGAACCTTCTTAATTTCAAAGTGTTTCCTTTAAATGCAACGTTAGATATTAGCTCGCCTTCAAATGTTATTTATTTGCTAGTGACGCTTTTAGCTATTTTTCTCGTTCTCATCAAAGTCGGTTTTCAATTTTTTTTCCCACGTTTTAAAATTCATTATTGATAGATTTGAGTCGGAATAAAGTTGTAACTCAATATTTTTACCTGCACAAACTTCATGATATTTTCAGCCTTGTCACTTTTAGCAATTTTAATAAATAAAGTGAAAAAAACACTTTATTTTTAACTATGCAGTGTGTACTGTTTCATTTTATCTAAACAATCTTTGTACCAATACAATTGCCAGCAACCAAAACACGGTTTAGGTGGCAAATTATTTTTCTTTTTAGTTGATCAAATTTAGTTGGTGTATTAATTTTTTTTTTTACTTATTTTTTCTAATATGTGAAATTCCGCTTTACTCAATGTCTCTTGAATCTTGGCTAACACTAATGAAACGTTGGTAGTCTTCTTTAAGTGTTAAACCAGGTTCATTCTCTAGTTTAATAAGAACTCTTCATCTGTATCAGCATGCGAAGATTAGACATTTTAAATTGTTAGCGCTCAAGTCCGACATTTGAAACAATCGCAATGTTTGTTAACAGCGCTAAGCGAAAGTAGTGTATTCTTCGTCTTATTCCGGGTTATCACTAGATTGATTAAGAAGTCAAAGATTTTAGCGAAGATCGGGAGAAGACTGATAGGGCGATAATTCTGAGGGTCAGTTCTATCTCCAGAATTCTTGAAGACTGGTACCACAATTTTCCAGATATCAGGGAAACAAGATTCGGCAAGGCATTTGTTGTGAAGTTTGGACAGGGCAAAGGCCAGTTCAGCACAGTATTTCTGTAGTACTATTTCTGGTATAAGATCATGTCCAAATGCTTTGGAGGTGTCAAGGTTTTTTATGGTGTCCAGGACATGAGTGAGGTGCGCTGAAGAAAAATTCCCGGACATGAGATGGAGTGATGACCAGGTCATCAAGTCCGCAATGGGAAATTTGGGAGGGAGTAGTTTGCAAAGTCCAAAATGGTGTTTAAGGCGAAACGCTGGGAAAGTAGTTCAGCCTTGCCAGTTGCCGTGCAAAAGATATCAGTGCGGTTGGATAGCTGGGGAATTGTCGATTGCCGTGTTTCAAGCGGTCTTTAATATCAAATCTACTAATGGACACGTAACTTCGTAAATAATGTCCTCATTATTATCTCTATTTAGTATTCGATGAAAAATGTCAGTATACTGGTAAGGGTATGCGAGCACAACATGACTATGTATTTTACTGGTAGGAATTTTCTTCAGCGCACCTCACACACTTCATCCACTCATGCATAGAGATGTATACTGTAGTGAAGTGATAATGAAATGGTTTGGTTGATATGTAGTCATACCCTTAATGACAATAAAAGTGTAAAAATTTGGGAATTTCCTTGCTTTTGTTCATTTAGTGTATATGAATTTTCATCTTAACCCTATTAAGGGCATATGATTTCAGTATACTGGTATTTTTCATGGAATGTCCTTACTTTTTAAAGGCTATGCCTCAATACAATGCCTTCTCATAATGTATTTTGGGATTTTCTGGAAAACTAAGGTATATGGTAAACTGAAATTAAAATGCAATCAACTAGACCCTAGAACCTCTATCTCTGCCAAAAATCAGCTGAATCCATTAAATAGTTGATGAGATACAGGGTGGCACATACGTACGTACGTACGTACGTACACACAGATAACATGATTTCATGATTGAACTTTCTGGATCTCTGGATTGCCTTGACTAATGATGCTGAAATCCTACACACTTATAGAATCTATAAAATAAAAATTTTGTGCAAAGTTTTAACTAATTTGGTTTATTGGTTCTTGAGTCATGATTTATCAAAGAAATGAAATTTCCAGCATAGGCCATTCTTGAAGTCTATTAAGGGATAGAGCGCTCTCACGTCTTCCTTGATTCTAATCGCTTACTAAGTCTTCTAACAATACACAATATATTTACATATCGAATCTTCGTATTTGTTCAGTAATAGTTTAATTTATATCGTTCATTTTCATGATAATTCGGTTCAGAACACGTTATCCTGACGTAAATTTGCTTGAAAATTAAGACACATGTCTCTTCTTTGTTTTTCCCTCCAAAATAATTTCCTTCGTGTTATAACTCACTTCCTTTTGACTATATTTATTCGTCTGTTCTTGCTTTGTATACACAAATATAATTATTACATGATTATTACATGATTATTACATGATTATTACATAATTATTACATAATTATTACATGATTATTACATGATTATTACATGATTATTACATAGTGTCAACTGCAAAAAAGACAACCTATTTCCTCCGTGCGATCTAGCGATAATTCGCTCTCTGTAGATTTTGATCAAATATAATTTACACATTGTTTTATTTATTTTCAAAAATACGTGTTTTCTTTCACGCTTGCTTGGGTAAATAAAGTACTGAAAGAAAAGATGAAATTCATTATTTGGTATACAAATAGGGAAAAATATTGGAAATTGAATGTTTTGCCATCAAACTAAAATTCCAGAAATAAAATATAGAATAATTTTTCACATCAAACTATTTTCCATTATTTAAAATAAGAAATCGGGAGTCAGAATTTTTTTTTCGTCGGACTCGCCATTCCCCATCTTCGAAGTATAACTGAAGACAGCTCTAGTGTTTCGTTGCAAAAGACAGGGACGGCTGAGAATTAACAATTCAATGAGTATTAAAAGAATTGCAGCGTCCTAAATTTTACTTTTTCTTTTCTTCAGATAGCTCACAGAGGAATTTTTTTTAAGACATTTTCTTTCACAAACATAAAATAAAATTATTAATGATTAAACACTAAACATTTGATTGAAATCTGAGGATATTTCCTGATTTTTGATATATTTGAAATAAAAGTATTTTTTATGCAATCGATTTTTTTTTTCAGAAAGGTCCAATATCTAATAGTTTTTGATATTTCAAAGTAAGCTGATGAAGTGAAATATATAGAAGCAGTGAATATTCTAAATAAAAATAAAATTTAAAAAAGCTAACTGTAATGACAAACGAGAACAGTCGTAACTTAAGAAAGCTTTATTCGGCATAAAATGTCAGTACAATATTAGTGCTGCTATTTATATTGTTAAGACGAACAGGAGAGTTCTCCAAAGGGGAGACAATTTAGAATAGGGAAATTATTCGTAATAGTTCATTACACTAACTTTGACAATGCTAATGCATGTGGTTCGGTGTGAAAAAAAAAGTGTTTTAAAGCAGTACTTGATAACATTTGTTCAAATGGATAAAACTTGAAAAGACACCGTTTTTCAAGTGTAGCGCAGAGACTGTTGGAATTTAACCCCACGTTATTCTTGCTTTCATTAAAAATAAATGAAACAACGTGTAAATTATATTTGGTCAAAATCTACGGAAAGCGAATTATCGCGAGTTCGCACTAGCAAAGAGACTTACGCAAAAAAACAACCCAGTGGTGAGCGTGTGTTCCGTGCCACAACAGTATCCCTCGTTAAATAAAGTTTTAAAAAAACATAAACAATTCAATTTCTTTCACCCGAACACTTTAATTTAAACCAAAAATCAAAATATTACTTCGGCTACAGTTCATTTTCAGAAATAAGTTTATACTTTATTTGTTTTTTTTACAGTGATTTACTATTTCATTTTTTTTTAAATAAAACTCATGTTGCAAAGACTCTTTGTTTGTTTGTTTTTTAATTTCGTTTATAACGGTTTTCGGCATTCATTTATTTTTACTAAAACTATAAATTTGTAGAACTCATAATGTTTTCATTTCAAATACACAAATACAGATACACTAATTACCTACTAGACACTATCCTCGAGTGTCTTCGGTCTCTCTGTACAAGGGTTTGTCAGGACAACCTGACATGAGGATACTTACCCCTACAAGTAAACCCTGACCAAATATTCAAATTATATAGTATCCGCAGCACAAATAAGATCCCCTCGTACGAGGAATAGTGCATCTTCTCCTTGTGATGTTACCTCAAGTAACACCACGTGCTGGATACTCCACCAGACTAGATGAATTCTTGTCCTGGAATCCGGTAAGACCAACAGACGACAAGAAAGATATACTATGGCATATTGACTGGTCAGTTGGGGAGAGAAGAAATTATTCTTAACTTTTTTACTATCTCAATGCTTGAGAAATAAAAGAGAATTTTAATAGAATACTCGGGTATCTATGTATCTCATATAGAGATCAAGTGTTAGCCCCAGGAAGGGGCCCCTTGATTTCTGAGAACTTCGACTGAAGTAAAATTAAACATTAAGAGTTACAAAGACACTGGGTTAAAAATAATAAATTGGTTTACTTATACGCAGTACTTCATCGAAACAAAAACTTGATGACTGATTAAATAACACATTCACTTCCGTTTGCCGATTCAAAGAACTCTTTGATTTAAACCAAAATATTAGCAAGAGATTAATTATGCTACGGTTTCATTTTTGACCAATGGGGAATAAGCTTATATTTTATTCGTTTTTTTTTTCTTCCTACACCAGGCGCGGGCAATCTCCGGTCGCGAAGGCTTAGCGTCCAGCCCGCCACCCTGCTATGCTTTATTATTGCAATCCGGCTCGCGCACCTCCCAGTAAAACTCATATCATTTTGTGACATAGACGTAAAAGTAGGTTTGAATTAAGATTTACAGTGCGATAAAAATGTATAACATCAGCGAGCGATGATGTATGTATATTCCATTTTTCTTTAACTATTAATTTCAATTCCTTGGCCTGAGATAAAAATAGAAAAAGAGAAAGAGAGAGACAAAGAGGAAACGAGAGACGAGGAAAGGGCATGAAACAGAGAACCTATGTGAGGTGTGTCAAAACGAATGCTGGATCAACTTGCTACTTCCACCGTCATTATGTTTTATGATTCCAAAATGGCTCTTCGTCGGCGCCTTTTATAACATCACATACAGAAGTCTCCTGAGGAAA
>OY744516.1:15976434-16121434 GCA_963556195.1 Sepiola atlantica | reverse complement strand
TTTCCCATTGTTTAAAAAATAAAGCTTTGAGTTCCAATTTTAATCCTGAGTTGTCTATTACTATCTGCTTGTCACCATAAGCTTTCTATATGATACGTGTAAACTGAGGGTCCCCCCCGGCAGAAACATAAAAGTTATTTGAAATATTGTTTAGTATGTAATATAATATGAAACTTGTTACTAATGTAAACTGATCTGATTGAGGCTTGCGAAGAGTAAACTAATGGAAAAGTAAGTAATACATATAAAATCGAATAAGAAATGTTGTACTTTCTGTCAGAAGTGTACTAATGTATTTATTAGCACAATGAAGTTGAATAAATCGTCGTGTTTGTGATTGTCATTGTGTTCAGTTTAATGTAATCTGTTATTCGCTAACGTGTAAATGCTACGTAGCAAGAATAATAGAATGTCAGTCGCTTAATCCGTTACAGGTTTTTTGTAACATAGTACGCTAGTCAGATGTATTGAAGGGAGCGTCTGTTATATTTTCTGTGCAACTTATGCTACTGTGTGGTGAGGTGAAGGCATAGTTAACGTAAATAATAAGTTTTAAATTATCCGTTGTGTATTTGTTCCCGGTGTAGACTGGTAGCGTGGGAGGAGTAAAATGTTAGAGAGAAATGTTCTTGCTACTACCTGTATGGTGTCTGGTTTGGGAGAGTGACTGAGTGAGGAACGAAAATAACAATTTGCCCGAGGTGGGTGTAATAGTCTAGAGTTTGCTAAGAACACGCTCGAGCGAATGAATTTGATGTTGTAGTGATTGTAGTAACCTATTGAGTTCGAGTTGATTTTCCTATTCGACGCGAAGGTACAAGGGAAAAAACGTCTTTACTTTACTTTAGGAATTGTGGATTGCATTGTTCGCATACTATTATAGATTTTCCAGAAATCGCGAGTTCCTAATTTCTGCGATGCGATTCTTAGTCATCTCAGTATACTTTCTCTTAGCTGCGGCTATTACACAGTGGTTTCTTGTTGCTACAATTATTCGCCTATTTTCAGCTGACTTATGACGGTTGAAACAGCGGAATTATTGATGCCTCGACGCAAAGTCTAAGTGAACGATTGGGGAAAGTGAAGCTTGCTATGGAATTCCCTTGTGAGGGCAAATGCTTCTATGCCTGCTTTGACCCATTCAGTTACATCCTCTGCTCAATCTTCAGCAGGGAGGAAAAACGTTTTCTCCAAGCTGCCTCTCTGATGTGATCTCTGAGAAATTTCCAATCAGCACGTCAGCAATATCTGGTCGTTTTGAGTAATGGCACTTCTGTAATCCATTGTTACGAGATGATCAACGTTGCCGAGTAGGTTATGGGTATCAATCACACAATTCTCTGGGAGTGATGTTAGGAATAGATAGAGGTGAGGCTTGCTAGTCCTGTTTCTCTAAGGCTTTTTTTCTACATATTTTATCACACAGAATACAGAAAATTATTGTTTAGTGTTGGGAGTGAGTTATGTTTGAAAGAGATTCCATTAAATTGTTCTAATCAGCTTTAATTTAAAATTACTTCGCATGTCTATTACTCTTACCCTCTCTTACTGTATCTTGTTTGACCTCCCGCTAAGATAATTATTTTATATTGCATCCTATCATGGTAGGGTGATGCTCAGTATTGTAGATAGAGCATTGTTATAAAAATATAAACACCTGATGAGTATAATAAACTTGTAAAGTATGTAACATCATTTTTTTCATTATTTCAATATTTTACACACACACACACACACACACACATATATATATATATATATATATATATATATATATATATATATATATATATATATATGTAAAAATAAAAATGGAATAAACAACAACTAGCAAAAATAAACTCAAAAACACATATTGAATAGTTCTACAAAAATATTTCGATTGTTAAAATACAATCATCACCAATTGGTAGAAGAATTTAATAATTAAAATATTTTGGTAGAACTATTCAATATGTGTTTTTAAGTTTATTTTTGCTAGTTGTTGATTTGCTTATCCTTTATTCATTTTTATTTTTACATTTTGTCTGAAACATTGTTTATTTTATTCCTCATATATATATATATATATATATATATATATATATATATATTTGTTTTTTTTTATTATCCATGTACGTATACGTTCCATCCTTTTAATCGGGACTCGTCAGCATAGAGATATAACTATTCACTACTGGTCGCGCGATTCGAAACTCCGGGCTCCAAGTATTTTACAACTCAAACCCGACATCTAGAACCACATGGCCAGATAAACAGTGATAATTTTAACACTGATTTCGGCGGTTTGACGTCATAAGAGTGTTCAATTTAATGAAAGGAACAATGCATTTATAGCTAGCGACGTCATGCTGTGTTAATACTACACTTACAGTGCCCATCTAAGGGGCTTTCTAGATGCTAAAAATAATAAATATTTGTTTTGTTTATTATCTATGTACGTATACGTTTCATTCTTTTAATCAGAACTCGTCAGCATAGAGATATAACTATTCACTACTGGTCGCGCGATTCGAAACCCCGGGCTCCGAGTATTTTACTACTCAAATCCTGACATCTAGAACCACACCGCTGAATAGCCAGAGAAACAGTGATAATTTTAACACTTATTTCGACGGCTTGACGTCATAAGAGCGTTCAACTTAATGACAGGAGTAATGCATTTATAGCTAGCGACGTCATGCTGTGTTAATACTACACTTACAGTGACTATATATATATATATATAATTAACTTGTTACAAATATCCAGGGGGTATGAATCCGAAGGAAGTTGAAACCGGGTTTATGAGAGTGCTCAATGAAAATTCAGAGCAAAATATATATATAAAATATATATATATATATATATATTAGGGGAGGTCGATTTTGAAACTGTAAATTATCGCACTCGAAGAAAGTTGCCAAATAATGTCAAAAGTTACCACAATAAATATTTTTCTTCAAAACTTTGTATTTATTTGAGCATTGCATTTGAGCATTGCAAATAAATCGAGATTTTTTCTCACAGCCTAGATTTCACCGGCAGAAGTGTCGCCTTAAATTAAACCCGGGTTTTAACAAAAAAAAGTAATACATTACTTAATAATAAATATTTTAAAGTTTATTATTCCTTTTCTTAAATTAAAAAGGAATAAAACACTATAATATTTAATTTTATATATAAATAATTATTTATTTACATAGGCGTTTTATTTATTGGATATTTTTATGGTATTCACCGGTTGAAAATCTAACGAGCGAATTTGAATTCACGTGTTGATTCTGTGTTTACAAATGTAATTATCACAAATATATATTGAATTGTCGAGCGCTGGCTTATCTAATCCCACTTCCCCGACCTTTTGTCACACCTTACCCTGTGGGAGTTAGATAAATAAAAACTAGTTCAGCCAGGGTTTTTTACCCCACCAAATAAACCGGTATCGTCCGGGTCTTTGGGTCTGGATTCACGCCCGTCTATTGGGGCTTGTCCGTCCTGTGCAGTTCTAGGAGGTGCACCTCCCAGGTTTTGCCTTCCCTCTTTGGGGAGGAGTAAGTTTATTGCTTACTGTCTGAGGCGGCCCTACCGGGGAATGCCGACGGAGCTGCCCAGGCAATTTTTAATTGCCAGAGTGCTCACCTCTCGAGCACTGGCTTTCTCATCCCACTTTCCTGACCTTGTGTCAATCTTACCTTGTTGGAGATAGATAAATAAAATCTAGTTCAGCCAGGGGTTTTTACCCCACCAAATAAATCGGTATCGTCCGGGCCTTTGGGTCTGGATTTACGCCGGTCTATTTGGGCTTGTCCGTCCTGTGCAATTCTAGGAGGTGCACCCTCCCAGGCTTTGCCTTCCCTCTTTGGGGAGGAGTAAATTTATTGCTAACTGTCTGAGACGCCCCTACAGGGGAATGCCGACGGGGCTGCCCAGTCAATTTTTTAATGACCAGAGTGCTCACCTCTATAGCGCAGGCTTATCTAATCCCACTTTCATGACCTTGTGTCACATCTTACCTTGTTGGAGGTAGACAAATAAAACTATTTCAGCCAGGGGTGTTTACCCCACCTAAAATATTATATGTATTGGAGTTGATGGGAGAATGGATAAGGAAATTGTGGATGAAAATAGACAGAGAATTATGAAAAAAACTAAGGGACCAGAACACCATTTAACTTTTACAAAAGAAACACCATGTGAAAGTAAATATCTGACACAGAGTTCTTCCTAATAGTGGTGCAACAGGTGCTGTTCATGCAGATCAAGTGGTGGATGTTTTGCATGAATTCCACAGTGAGAACAGTATCAAGGCTATACTTGTTGACAACACTAATACCAACACAGGTTGCGAAGGTGGAATGGTTGCAATTTTAGAAAAAAAACTTTTTAAAAATCTTCACACAATTGGTTGCTCTTTGCATCATAATGAACTACTTTTCAGAGCCCTTTTTAAAAACATAGATGGTTTCGCAAAGGGCCCTACAACATTCAGTGGCCCTCTGGGGAAATTATGCTCAAATGATTGCCATGATTTACCCCAAATATCATTTTCCACTATTAGCAATCCTCTAGAGTCAATTTTTAAAATTGATGAAATACATGATCTTAGTTCTGACCAAAGACTCCTTTATGAATACACAGTAGGTATTTCTAGAGGTAAGGTTGACTCTAGATATACCTCCTGGAAAATTGGTCTTTTAAACCAAGCAAGATGGTTAACTTTGGCCATCAGGCTCATGTGTTTATGGACTCGTGGTACATACCCACAAAGGCACACAACAAAACTACACTATGTAGTAAATTTTATTGTAAATGTGTATGCCACTTCTTGGTTTGAAATTAAAAGAAATAGTAAATTCCACAATCAGCAAGTGCACATTTTTAATATGACCCAGAGGATTAAGGAGCAGCCTCAGGAAATCCAAGATATCACATTTAGAAATATACAAGGTAATACATTTTGTTTACTGCCTGAAAACTTTCTATATTTCATGGTTAAATCTGAAGAGAGTGAAGTAAGAGAAGAAGCTTTAAAAAGAATTTTGGCCATTAGGTAAGTAATATTTATTCATATATTTCTGACTCAATTATTTATTCCAATTTATAGAATGATTTTTAAAGATTTTATCTAATTTCACCATAATTATTAAAGCAGTACAGATTGGAATTTTTTAATAATTCAATTAATTAATTTGTTCTTTCAGGAGTGAGGAGTCAACCAGAAAAAGATTAAAAAGAATACCACCTATTAATTTTAATGCCACACATTGGACACAATTAATAGATTTAAAATTATGCTGCATTTTTGGCATTCTCAGGGCGTGGAACGGGCAGTTAAGTTAATAACAGAAGCTTCACAAACTGTATATGGTTTTGAAGCAAGGCATCAACACATTACAGCCAAAGTTTTGAGTCAGAAATTGAGACCAGCATTTTTGTCTAAGGGGTCTTATATGGAGCAATTTGACTCTCAATATTAAGCTCCATTAAAATAGTGTTAGGTTTTTCCTTATTTCTTTGCTTGTTATATTTTCACTTATAACAGAAAAAAATCATTTTTTTAGGTATTCAAATATTACTGTTTAATTCATAACGTTAAAAGGTAGTTTACAAAAGCAGATACTGAAAATGAGGGGGGGGGGCAAATTTTTTATTTGAAGATTTTTTAAATTAATATCATTTTTATAAAATAAAAGGACATTCGCTGATTTTAAATGCACAAATTATTTGGTTTTAACACCAGTATTCAAGCAAATCTTGCAAAAACGAGGAATTTTCAGTATATTCTTGTCTACGATCTTTGATACCAAACGCTCAAAAAACCGCTGAAGTTTTTGATCTAATTTTTTGCATGAGTATTTAATAGGTCTATATACAACTTTCGGTACGTGCCTTTTTTTAATATTAAAAAAAAGTGTAAAATCGACCTACCCTAATATATATATATATATATATATATATATATATATATATATATATATATATATATATATATATATAATTATCAATGACAATATATGTATTAGCATATATTATCAGTACCCTTTTACTTCGCAGTCTCCTTAAAAGATTCAGCTCGATGATTGTCAATTAGTGACAACAGAGCAAATATAAGCCAGGTTCATATTATATTCCAATAACCATGTTTTTATTTTATTATTTTTATTTTTATTATTTCACATTTCCAAAAAACATAACATTTCTGTGAGATATATTTTTAACGGTCCGTTTCATTTGTCTTGTGCCAAACAACATTTTTATGTTAATATCGTCTCTGCAGCATTACAAAATCATCAAAAAAATTCACAAATAGTAAAAAATTCTTTGATTAAAGTGTCTTGAAAAAACCTACACTGTACAGTGGTTCATTTTTGGGTGAAACCAAACAAAAAACACAGAAAAGAGCAAACTCACACGTGAGGGAACCCACTAATACGCCATATTGAATTTTTCGTTCAGAGCTAGTACATCCAAAAGTTGTGTGGACATTTATAAATTTTAATTCAGTAATATTTCTTAAAATAGTTAATAAGTTCTATAATTTATTTATAAAAATTCTAATTCACTTGAGGGTAATATTTTACTGTCTAAAGTTACATCAATTAGCCTTTTCAGATGTCTATTTAGGTCATTTGGATACGAAGCTAACAACGGATCTGGTCTCTTTTAAGTTCAACAGTTTAGAGCCAGTTTCATAGACTCAGCCATCCAGTCAAGCAACTATTAAGATTGTTATACTTCGGTGCTTTTTGTGGAAGATGTTTAGTATTTATTTATAAATCGTTTAAATCAATATTAAGATAAGATTAATTACTCAGAATTCTTCACTTAAGTAGTAAGTTTTTATTAAATGCGAAACTAAGGGGGGGGGGATTTGTCCCTTACAACGAAAATAGTTTATAGTTACCTAGACATGAATCAAAATACCGAAAGAAGCTGTTAAATATTTTTTATTTATTTTATTTATTTATTTTATATTTTATTAAATGATATTTACATACCTCATTATAAAGTATTATGAAGATTCAAAAGTACTTTTAAGGACATTTATACTTAAAGTAAATTGTGATTTCGTTTTATATTTAATTCGTATTATCAGATGAATACCGACAAGCATCAATGTCAATATCAGGTCCCACTTTAATTGTATGCCTATATTTAATATTAGGTTGTGTGCCTTCTTTTATTTATTACTATGTTTATTGATATACATATACGAAGAGATCCGAATGCAAAACGCGACAAACGCCATTTTCAAAATCACGAAACTGTCCCTACAAAATGGGTTGTATTTCAACACTCGACGACACCCCAAAACTATGTGTTACATAATATGATACCAAATAGTTTCTTTTGATTTCAATTAAAATCAGCTTTCATTCAAAGTCTAGATTTAATATATTGTTTAAGGTCTCAATTTAAACCAATTGGACCTATCGCGTTCCGCGTCCGAACCCTTCACACACATATACACATATATACACACACATATATATATATACATATCTATACATATACATATACATATGCACACACACACACACATATATATATATATACATTTATTTTATTTATTTATTTATTTTATATTGAGCATTTATTTGGCATTATATTTTAAATGATTATTGCATTATTAATTTTTACTCCTTCCAAAAAATATCTTATTTACTAGTTACAATTTCTTTACTAATGAAATCTAAAATGAAAAACATTTCTGCTGATTCTCTCATGTTCTGGCCCTCTTACCATTTCTTATAGGCTAGGTTTAAGCTTAGTCGCTTCGGTCATTTTAGTTATGAGTGATGTGTTCTATATTTAAATGTTTTATATTGCGGTATTAGTACCCCGTCATCTACTATTAGGTTTATGGTTTCTATTGCCAAGATAGTCTTATGATATTCCTATACCTTAGATACTTTCATATTTATGCTGATGAAAGGGTTACTGCCACAGGTATTTTATATGGGTCTGTAACGGGATAAGATATATGCGGTTCTATGTAGACAGTTCTGAACCACTTCCTGTCTTTTATTTAATAAATTTTCTTTAGACATAACTATATTGTAGGATTTCAGAATACAGAGGTTACATCTCTTAGATTTGTTAGGTTTATATTTCCCTGCTCTACCTAGTATAGACCATTTTAGGCTGTATTGTATATTTTTAATGTATAGATCATTTCTACAGTTACATTGGGAGCTGTTATTCTGGTTCTAGACTGTACTAGTATCTAAGTTACTATTCTTTTTGATTTTTGTGTTATTTGAACTTACTATAGTTGATGTTAAGTTTATCGATGTTGAAAAGGATAGCTTTACTGTATTTTTATTTAAAACTTTGCCTAGGAAAATCTTTCTCAATAATTTCGTAAAACTGTTTAGGTATGTTAGTGAAAATGTTTAAGCCATAAGAAGAGTTGAACAAGAGTTAATTTCTACGTCTGTTTTTCTTCTTAGTGATATTTTCTACGTGTGGTGGGTTTGTTGATCCCCTAGTGCTAAGTATAGTATTAGGTGCAGTACCCCGCGTATTATTAGTATTTATTCTCCTTTTGATTTCTATGGAATTTCCCATAGCCATGTTGTATGATATTAAGTGAGGTGCATTCCTATTTGTCTTAGAATTCTCATTGTGCTTCACCGAGCTTTGTTTTATATAGTTTATTTTCCCAGTATATCCAGATCTGGCAAATTGTTAAATATTTGGCTTATGATAATAAGTTTGCATGTCGGAATCTGGCGTAGTACAACAGCTCCTTTGTCGATCCAGCGAACGGCATCGCTTGCTAACGGGATGATATGTCGTTTCTCGATCCGGGCGATGTCGAGTGGTCTTGCCAGTCGGTCCCGGCTTCAATATCTCCCTTTCGGCTGACACAGCAGTAAACCCAATTCGGGAATTATATTTCCCTTTCTTCTTGCTGTTTTTCTCTTTCTACTTTCAATGTCTGCACTCACTGCACACGCTTTGTCGTCGCCGCCACCACTCTCTGCAGACGCTTTGTCGTTGTCACAATTTCGTGCCGGCGGTTTCTTTCTGTAACTGAAATCAATCTACACATAATAACATATAACAAGTCTCTCTTCTAGTTCTGAGCCATTTATTTTCATTTATTAGCTTGTCGACACCGAAGCAAGTTCGTTGAAACAGAGAGAGAGAAGCTTACGCTAGTTAATTAACTAATTACTTAATCACTTGCAAGGGAAGGAGGAGCGGGGCATCGTCTGGCTCTCATTTTGGGGGGATCTGAATTCCCCTATCTTATTTAATCGCTACATGGCTAAGGCGACTTGACTAGTCGGCTTCCCGTCAAGAACTGAAATCTCACTGCAGTTTTCTCACCGGGAAAATGTGGCGTCACGAAATCTCGTGATCACCGCACAGGTGCGACCCGACCCTCGACCCGAGGTCTCATCAACTGTCACCGCAAATCGTGAGAAAACATCGCACCAAAGTTGCACGAGATGACTCGTTACAAATCCCGCACGTCAAACCCGATCTCCAACAGACACGTCCATCCCCATAGGGCCATTATCTAACATTCCTTGCCTCCCTATACAAAAAAAACAATTCTAAGATTTGTATTTTTATTACGCCCTCGCTGTAGGTCTGCTTAGAACCATGGGTTAGTACGGCTGGATGTCCAACGTCCAACCTCTTCAACCGGCCGTTCCATTCGGCCCATGACGTTATCTCCGGGATGTAAGGAAACCTCTCTTACGATGTAATATCGGCTCTCGTGGCCATCCCCGTCATAAACATTATCGGGCGACACCGCCCCATCACCTGCTCAGTCCACCACTGAACCTATGACAGAATAATTAGGACCGACGGGAATCCGGTACCTGGGAGCGCGCTAGTATGCATCTTAGTGATACGTAGAACGAGGTGGAGATACCCGGCTAGTATATATTCAACACAAATCGACTGCTCTAAACGGTCCGTCTGGAAACATGTTGTATATTGTCAAACCTAATTATCGCCACACAATGAGCCACATTTACCATACGCTGCCAAAGGTTTTGGCAAAATCTTAATCAGAGGTATCAACACTTGGAAGACAGAGAGAGAGAGGGAATAATTGTTTTCTATGGAGATAGAGACTAAGAGATAAATTCCAATTGCCCGTATCGCGCGTACCACCCAACCCCAAACAACTCTGACAGAGGAAGAAAGACAGGGAGGGGATGGGAGAGAGAAAGAGAGTAAGTCTGTTTCGAGCACCCCACCCACCTCCGAGAGGGGAAGAAGGAGGTTTGAGAAAGAAAGGGTGTGACAATACTCCCTTTTGGTGAGAAAAAGGACCTTGGGTGAGAACGAGAAGGCAGATCACAGTTACACAGTTAGTTAGAACTGGGATCGCGGCCCGGACGGTCGTGATGCTCGCGGCTCGTGTTAGCCGGAGCTACGACTCGGCCACCGTTTTCTAAACATAGATTAATGACTTAATTAAGAACTTGCAATGGTACATAAATTCACGCACAGAGAGGCAGCCTGGAGAAGACAGTTCTTACGATACAGTAGACATTGAGCTAATGTAAAATCAATTCTTTCCTTTAATTTGTTAATAACTATTTGATACAAAAAGAATTCGCCAAGTTGTTGAATTATTTCTATTGTTGATTTGTTCTGCTTGAATAACCTTGCCTTCACAGGATCAACGAATCTACAGCATCATCCGACCTAGAGGAGATTCGACCGACATCTTTTTTTATTGTCACTACGACGATCATCGGCCAGAAGAGTGTTCACGGTCTGGCAAGATCTCTGTGTAGAGAACCAGAAGCGTGAGCACAGATAGAGACACGAGTGGAGACTATGTTTATAACTGGCTCCACGGGTCAGCGAGGAGTGTGGGGTACCCGTTATAAACCCACAACGGTCTGACCTCTGACCCCGGGGCATTTACACCAACACATAGGCATACACTCACCTTACTCTCGTACTCCATAGCATCGATTTACAACCGATAGTCATTTTTCTAACTGGCGGACATTACCGCGAATTACGGGGGAACAAACAGAAACCCCTATTTCAAAACATATAACCTATTATGGTCAGCACACGAATTTAAATTTAGGCGCCGTTCTATCCTTAAGCACTATATCTGCACTCGGTTCAAGACACCTCTGTGGAAACGGTGTGTCTTTTGGAGGTGGCATTTCTGACACTCACATCGGGCCTCAATCCGATCACAGTTCCTATCTATCTCTATCACAGGACTCTAAAATACGGCACCTTGTCGACCCATCTATGGTCATAGCTGCCCTCGACGCGCGCACGAAGTGCCCCCACCACCCCAATTAACTCAAAATCCCGTTGATGCGGACTCGCTTGCATCGCTTGCTAACTGTACCCTTCCCGTGATTCTAACTATGTCGTGGGGGTGAAAGGTCCCTCCGCGCTGGGTCGGTCACATCCAAAACACAGAACGGACCCGTTCCTAAACTTAGAATTATCACCATTCATGCTTGATTGACCAATACCAATGCGGTAACTTCGAGGTCCCCCCAAAAATATATCCATAATCATGCCAATCTTTTCATGGCTACAACTCGCTTTTTTTTTACCCGTGTGACACCAAACAACTCTTTGTCCGTATAATCACAAGCTCACCGGCTACCTCAACGGGTCACGCGTAGCGAACATAAATCAATCCCAACCCGTTTATACGATAAGCGGGCAGTCGGAAAGACACGGCCCCTACGGTCTCCACATCGGATCCTCGCTAAAACATCATCGCATCTCAAAGTCAATCCTCAACATCCGAAATCTGTTTGTGCGTGACTGACCCTAAATCTATAACGATATAATAACTGGTTTTTTTTTTCATTCTTAATTAATTTTAACGCACGTAACCCAACTTCTTTTTCTGGTCACGTTAAATAAACACTGGGAAAATATATAATGTGCTTCTCTCTAACTGGATATGCATAAAAAAAATATTTTTTTTAACAATGTAATATTCTTAACCCCTCCTTCCATTGAATGAACTATTCCGTCAGGCGTTGACTATAAATGCTTCGTCATTTTAACTTTATTTTGTGTTTTACTTTTGTGAAACCCCATAAACTGGTATTGTCTTGGCCTTCGGCACTTGATTTACGCCGGTCTATGGAACTGTCCTGTGCAGTTCTAGGAGGTCCACCCTCCCAGGCTTTGCCTTCTCACCCTTTGAGAAGGGGTTAGTTTATTGCTAATCGCCTGAGGCGCCCCTACCGGGGAATGCCGACGGGACTGCCCAAGCAATTTTTAAAGGCACCAAGTACTCTTCCTCTAGAGTGCGCAATTCCCACTTTCCGACCTTGTGTCACATTCTACTTTGAGGGAAGTAAGTAAATAAGGTGTTTTACTTTTGTGAATAAAACCTTTACAAAGGAATTCAGCTCTCTCTCTCTCTCTCTCTCTCTCTCTCTCTCTCTCTCTCTCTCTCTCTCTCTCTTCTCTTGACTACAAACAATAACAACAACAAAATATCTCCTTTCCTCCCTCTACAAGAACAAATACGTATAAAAATTACAGAAACAAGATCAATAAAAAATTTCTTCCAAAGTCTCAATCGTCTCTTTTTCTTCTATAAAAAGTTTACGTTTTGCGTGTGTGTGTATTGTTAAGTTCACTGGGTTTTTTGGGGGTTTTTTTTGGGGGGGGGGTTCTTCTGCTAATAACATTACGCATGTATATATGTATATACATTTCCTTTTCTTTTTCTTTTTTTTTTAAACAACTATTTGTTTTTGCGCGTGTGTGTGTGTGTGTGTGTGTGTGTGTGTGTGTGTGTGTGTGTGTGTGTGTGTGTGTGTGTGTGCAACTTAGTTCATTTTTCTTCTTTTTGTTTCTCCTAAAAAGTTCGCTCTGAGACTCGATCAACAATAGACGAAAGTTCTACTTACAATGATTCCGCTTGGACCCTCTGTTATCTTCGAAGTTTTCTTTTTCTCGTGGTAACCCCGGTTCGCATCTTTCCTCTCCATGACGGGGGCCTGGCCAACTTGCACCAAATCGCCAATGTTGAATATGTGGCTTATAATAATAAGTTTGCATGTCGGAATCTGGCGTAGTACAACAGCTCCTTTGTCGATCCAGCGAACGGCATCGCTTGCTAACGAGACGATATGTCGTTTCTCGATCCAGGTGACATCGAGTGGTCTTGCCAGTCGGTCTCGGCTTCAATATCTCCCTTTCGGCTGACACAGCAGTAAACCCAATTCGGGAATTATATTTCCCTTTCTTCTTGCTGTTTTTTCTCTTTCTACTTTCAATGTCTGCACTCTCTGCAGACGCTTTGTCGTTGTCACAATTTCGTGCCGGCGGTTTCTTTCTGTAACTGAAATCAATCTACACATAATAAAATACAACAAGACTCTCTTCTAGTTCCGAGCCATTTATTTTCATTTATTAGTTTGTCGACACCGAAGCAAGTTCGTTGAAACAGAGAGAGAGAAGCTTACGCTAGTTAATTAACTAATTACTTAATCACTTGCAAGGGAAGGAGGAGCGGGACATCGTCTGGTTCTCATTTTTTGGGATCTGAATTCACCTATCTTATTTAATTGCTACATGGCTAAGGCGACTTGACTAGTCGGCTTCCCGTCAAGAACTGAAATCTCACTGCAGTTTCTCACCGGGAAAACTGTGACGTCACGAAATCTCGTGATCAACGCACAGGTGCGACCCAACCCTCGACCCGAGGTCTCATCAACTGTCACCGCGAATCGTGAGAAAACATCGCACCAAAGTTGCACGAGATGACTCGTTACAAATCGCGCAAGTTAGGCGATCTCTCTGTACGTCCATCATCACGTGCGTCCCATTATATAACATAATGCTTCATTATAATATGTTTTATTCTTATTGAATAGTGACTCGTTAGATGATAGTTTTGATATTCTCTTAGAGATACTAGGGATTATTGCTTTCTTGATGGGTCCCGGGTGATTAGAATTAAAGTCTACATAATAGAGAGTTTGGTTGAGTCTATGATATGGTTCATATGTTCTATTGTCTAGGTCTAAGCTAGGAAGTTAACTATCTTATGGTTTATGTTTATTGTTACCTTAAGGTCCAACTTTTTAAAAAGGCTATTATATCCTTTTTGTATTCTCTAACCTTCTATTGCCAGAGTTTACGAAGAATAGTGCGTCATCTCTGTATAAACCACCCCTTAATTGTGGTAACTCTTTATGGGGCTCCTTCAGGATGTGAAGGCCTACCAAATCCGTTACCTTCACAGAATCCGCTTCTTCCCATAGTAATGTCGAAGTTATTTTCCCTATCTTTTCTTGTCCATAGTTTGTTATTATACAGAATTAGAGTTCTTCTAGCTAGTTTTATAATGCCTATTTCTAGCCTAGTTATATTCGTTTCTATTCGAGCCATATCAGGAGCTTTGTCTAGAAATGTGGGGGAAATTGATGGGTAATATGAATCTATGTCAAACATGGTGAACTTCTCGTTAATCCCTTGGGGTAGATTCCCAAACCAATTGATGACTTCGTCTGATGATGACCACAAATTGTGAGTTATCTTGGATGTAATGGTGGGTATGATTCTATCCAATATCCTTTTGCTAATTGTTCTTATATTCGATATATAAGGGAGATTAATCTGATAGTGAGGTTATTATTTAAATCCTACTTGTGTTCCTTTAACGTAAATCTGGGTCATTTAGGAGTATATATCTCTATGTTGTTATTCATATTGATTTTAGAGCATATTTCTAAGGCTGTAGAATTGATATCACTGAGGTCATTTACATTGGCTATTTTATAGTTTTTCTGTAGTTCTTTCATAATCAGATTATTATAAGTTTCAAAACTCATAATATATAGGTTGCATCCCTTTGCTTGTTTTACAAGTACTTCCACGGTATGTGCTCTGATGAACTTACTGCTCTCGTACCCCTCAACGTAAATACCCTCGACCCACCCGACTAACAACAAAATCCCGCCCCTTCACTGTAGACGTCCCCAGATGTTCTACTCTAATAACTTCTTTCTTCGAATCGTCTGCCTTTGAAATTCCCTCCCTTCTTCCTGTTTCTTTGAGTGTACCAACATGCACAAATTTAAATGTAATGTGAACATCTTGTTGCACAACTTCCCACTTAGCATGTCCCCTATAAATCTGGCCCTTAATCACAGTAGCCCCTTACGTCTCAGTGGCAATATGCATTTTTAGGTGATAAAAGTTTTTTTTAAAGATCTCATTTTTCAAAACATGTAATTGATTAAATGAGTTGCAGTAAATCCTGTTTTACGGTTTAAAGGTTTAGAAATTGATGTAAATAAATGGAACAATATGTTTACCTGTTTTAATTGACGATGTCTTCGGCGTCGAATTTAAATTCCATAATTACAAGGCAGGAAAATGGTAGAGAATCAGGGACTAAGATAATTCAGAACAAATTTAAGAGAGGGGGGGAGAGAGAAAGAGAGAGAGAGGCGAATAAACCTA
This sequence comes from Sepiola atlantica, assembly GCA_963556195.1. Lineage (NCBI taxonomy): Eukaryota > Metazoa > Mollusca > Cephalopoda > Sepiida > Sepiolidae > Sepiola > Sepiola atlantica. Next base: position 16,105,999 of record OY744516.1, on the reverse strand, counting down.
TTAGAAAAATGAAATAGATATAAAAAGTAAAAAGATCAAAATAATGGGAAAACCGACCATTTTTCGTGTCGATTACGTTTGCGTTTGAATCGAAACTCGTTAAAGGAATTCCTACTCGTAGGTCTTAATGTTCAAGAATTTTTTGTTCGATTTTTATTTTAAAACGATTGCCAAACATTGTTTTGTCGTTGTTGTGTTTACCAAGTATCCATGTTGTTTAGCGATCAACGATTTAAATATTTGACAGAAACGCGGGTGGACATAATAAGCCCTTCAACTTTCTGTAAAATCGGATTAACTTTAAACATTTAAGGATGCCCCGAAACGAAAGAAACAAGATTTTAATATTTTTATGAGAAATCACTCCAGACAAGGTATGAAGCCACTTGATGTAAGGAACTAACAAGAACAAAATATCATTAGCGCAAAGACAGGAGATACCTATTGTTCTTAGTCTTCAAAATATCAAGGCTTTCTCTCTTTCTCTTTCTCTCTCTCTCTTTTTCTCTCTCTCTTTCTCTCTCTCTCTCTCCCCCCCCCCCTCTCTCTCTCTCTCTCTCTGTCTTTCTTGAAAGAGAACTTTCTGTTCAAATAATCAGAGGGCGGTTAACCAAATGTTGGAATGGCCACCGGCTGTTCCATCATATTCCATTACAATCTAATTTAAGTACGTAACTCAATTATATAGATTTAAACAAGCAATGTCTTTAATTAATTCTATTTATAATTATTATTTTCTGAGGAAAATATTTTAAATGAATCTGGAAATCTGAAAGAAACAATCATGAGTGTATTTTTGCGAATATTAATTTATTAGAACCTAGAAAACAAGTTAATTATGTAAATTTGAAAGACGTGTGATGTTTGGGAAAGTTTTGAAATGGTTATATATGGGCTGATAAGTAGCTATAAAAAGAGAGCGATGAAAACTAATAATGTAGTTTCGGCTTCAGACAGACAGACAGACAGATACATAATCTCCATTATATATATATATATATATATATATATATATATATATATATATATATATATATATAAGTTTGTAATCCGAGGCAGGAGCAATGTGATATAGGTACCGGAAGGTGGAACAGATGAACAAAAATAAATGAGAAGAGAATGGAATCTCAAATCAATTTATTAATATTACACGTAAAACAGATTAAATACCAGTATATATATATATATATATATATATATATATATATATATATATATATATATATATATATATATATATATATATATATATATATATATATGTCTGTGTGTGTCTATGAACTGTTTGTTAATATCTTTGTTCATGTTTCACGGTCATAAAAAGTTATTCTTTTTCAATACGAGAGTGTTTTCTTTTCTTCTCTAAACTCAAAGAAAAAGCCAATTTTTAAAATCCATTGAAACCAATTTTAATAGCGTACACCGAAGTTACCTTCAAAAGAATAGTCTTCTCTTTCGTTTTAATACTAACACCAGTTTTTTTTTCAACATATAAATAAATAAATAAATAAATATGGGAAATGAAAAAGGAAAAATCAAGAGATAGTTTTTATATATTCATCAACATTTCGTCGTTATTTTAAGACTTCCTCAGGATGATAATTTGAAGAAAAAAGTCATGCAAGTACATCAAAGTTTGGGGTTGGCATGGTGGAGAGATGAGGGAATGTAGTAGCCGTGGCTACTATTAGCGCCGGAGGAGAGTCCAGGCTGGAGAAGTCTTTAGCGACCATTGACTTCTCCAGCCTCATAGTATCATCCTGAGGAAGTCTTACAATAAAGACGAAACGTTGATGAATATATAGAAACTATAGCTTGGTTTCTCCTTTTTCATTTCTCATTACGTCGGATTACTCTCATCCTTCCTTTCTCATAAATAAATATATATGAAGATATATGTACACAAGTCTCTCTCTCTCTCTCTCTCTCTCTCTCTCTCTCTCTCTCTCTCTCTCTCTCTCTCTCTCTTGAGCCGCCAGGAGAAAAGCGAGAAAGGCGGCAGCGTGGGTGGTAGTAGCTTTCGTAGTGATAGTGGCGGAGGTGATGAGAGAGGCGACAGTGGCGGAAATCACAATGAAGATCGCTGCGGTAGCGTATGCAGGGATGCAATGGTGGCAGCGATGGTGGTGACCGTGGGGGGGGGGGGGGGCATTGCGAAAATCTCGATGGCAATGGTGATTTTGGCTGCAATAATAGCGGCGGTCGTCACAATACGGTTGCAATGATGGTGCTTGTAATGTCGACAGTTGCGGTAGCGAAAATGGTGGCGTTTTTTATGGTGGCGTTGTTAAAAGTGGTAGAAATGGTGATCGTAGTGACCGTGATGGTGGTTTTTGTCGGTGAGGATAATGATGACCGTAGTGATGATGGTGGCAATTGGTGATAATGATGGCCGTGATGATGATGGTGGTAATTGTTTTGGGGTTTAGGCTGTGATGGCGGTGACAATGGTGGTCACGACAATGGTCATTTGTTTTTTTAATGGCACTCTGAATCAGTTCAAAAATTTAAATTGGGGATCTCTTCTGCTCTGGTCAAGGACATAACAGATACTACACTAAAATCCTAATCCAACCACCGGTCACCACCAGTTTTGATTTTTGAATCAATCTCTCTCTCTCTCTCTCTCTCTCTCTCTCTCTCTCTCTCTCTCTCTCTCTCTCTCTCTCTCTCTCTCTCTCTCTCTCTCTTTCTCTCTCTCTCAGCTTGTGGCTTAGGATATATATTCCATAATTCGTAATGATCAGTTCATTATTTAGGAGTGAATCGTGTGCATACCTAACTTATATATATATATATATATATATATATATATATATATATATATATATATATATATATATATGTTATTGTTTATTATCTATGTACGTATACGTTTCGTCCTTAATAATCAGGACTCATCAGCATATGGCTATTCACTACTGGTCATGCGATTCGAAACCCCGGATTACGAGTATTTTGCAACTCAAATCCGACGCCTTAACCACTCGGCCAATTTTGAACAGCGAATAAAAGGTGATAATTTTAACACTTTATACGGCGGCTTGACGTCTAGAGCGTTCGACTTATTTAATGAAAGGAACGACGCATTTAAAGCTATCGACGTCATGATGTGTTAATACTACACTTACTACACTTACAGTGCTCTACTAGACGGGTTTTTCTAGGGCTACAAATAATAAATATTTGTTATTGTTTATTATCTATGTACGTATACGTTTCGTCCTTCCTTCGTCAACCAACCTCTAACAGTTAGGACACCCTATCTCATTCTTTTTATGATTATATTTTACTCCTATTCTTCCATTACAATAATTCATATCCATTCCCTGCAATAATCAAGTAGCCCCCCTCTAAATATTTATCTCAATATACACAGAAAGAGTAAACAACCCCTAACAGATAAGATCTAATTAAGTATCAGTCAAAGTTATCTCCCCTTCCACCTTTATTGTTTTACGGTTAAAATTTAAATTTAATTAGCTTCATCGAGGCCGACGTACAACGTCGATGTAGGCTACAAATGCCTATAATTAGTAACAAATTTCAGTAATTCTATAATATAATTTAAGAAAACGCACTATTAATATTATTACTTGAATATATGATAACCAAAAAAATGTAATTAATTAAATAATATAAATAAGATTTTATATTAAAAAAAATACATAAACAAATAAAATTATATTATTACAAACAAAAAGTTGATTACTGACCATATAATACCCAGTTAATTAATTTAATATTACACAATTATTGTTGAACACCATATCTATGTGTAGGATGCAATTTTAAGAATTAAAAAAAAAATTATTGATTTATTATTTTCTGCAGCGTCTCTATATCTGCGGGACTGGCTTGTTTCCGGTCTTACATTCTGGCGTCCATCTTAGTGAATTCCACACAGTCGGACTGTTCTTTTGTGTCCATTTTTTACAAGAGGGAGATTTTCCGGAAATATCAAATGATTTCTAATTTATTATCCGGACATCATACACAGCTAGCACCATACTTGCTGTTTATGTAAGATTGAAAATAAAAATAAATAGTAAGTCCTCTCCTTCAATTGTTTATTTTAGTTCTTTCCAGCTTCTCATCAACCCGGCTCTCTGTATTGCCTTCAGCTTTCTTAATACATTTATATATATATATATATATATATATATATATATATATATATATATATATATATATATATATGTGTGTGTGTGTGTGTGTGTGTGTGTGTGTGTGTGAACATTGTTAAAAATAACAGAATTCTACTACTTAATTATTCCTTTTTTTATTTTTTCAATTTTTCTAAGGATCTTTTCTATGTTAAAATCAAAAATAAATAATGTATGTTCTATATGTATCACGAACGTTTTCGATTCTTCGTCAAACCATCTTCAGATGACAAAAAGCAAATGAACAAAAAGATAGCCGAAAAACGCGCAGGCGATGGACAGTCTCGCATTGTTCCAGGAATGACGTTAACAATTTAATTCCACGAGACCAGAATTAACGTCACGAGATAAAATTGTATTACGTTAAGCATTTTAGAATGTTGATACTTGTTTCATACGTAATGTTGTTAATTGTAGGTTGCTGGGTTTTAATAAAGATAGATTCAAGTATTTTTATTTTTTTAAATTGGTTTCAGAATATATAAAGTTTGTCTTTTATCAGAAGGCTGCTGTTATGTTTTTGTAGGTGCTGGTAAATTGAGCTAGAGTTTACAAGATGCATGGTGAGGCGGCTGGATAGGGTAGTAGTTGTGAAACCAATGTAACTATTAGCTTTATTATTATGGGAGTCATTATCATCATCATGAAGAAGAAGAAGAAGAAGAAGAAGAAGAAGAAGAAGAACTCAGGCACCTTGACAAGAGGACTAGAAAATGAATGACCATGCACAACGCACTACATCCAAAAGACGATACGGACAGACCGTACATGAAAAGAAACGAAGGGGGGAAGAGGACTGGTAAGTATAGAAGATTGTATGGAAGACTCAAAAAAAGAGCTGGAGAAATACATAACTCAACACATGGAAATCCTTATCACTGCAGCAAGAGACACCGTTCATACGAACAACTCGGGAAGCACCGAAACCAGAAACAAAACGACAAGAAAAGAAAAGTGGGAAGAAAAACAACTACATGGACGCTTCAGAAGACTGACAAGAGAAGACCCCAACGAAAATAGCTGGGCATGGCTAAGAAAAGGACAGTTGAACATAGGAACAGAATCTTTACTGATGGCTGCACAGAACAATGCAATTAGGACAAACTACACTAAAGCTAAACTAGATCAAACCCAGAAAAACAATAAATGCAGACTCTGTGGACAAAGAGACTAAACAGTAAATCATATAATAAGTGAATGTAGCAAACTAACCCAAAAAGAATACAAGAACAGACATGACTGCGTGGGGAAAGCAGTACACCGAGAACTGTGCAAACAATTGAATTTCGAATACGCAGACAAATGGTACAGACATAAACCAGAAACAGTACTGGAAAACGAAAAACACAAAATCCTCTGGGATATGGATGTACAAACAGACAAACTCATACAAGCAAGGAGACCGGGTGTTATAATAATCAAGAAGAAGGAAAAATCAGACCACAGAATGAAGATCAAAGAGACGGGAAAACGAAGCAAAAACACAGAACTAGCCAGAGAACTGAAAGGAATATGGAGCATGAAGAAAGTCAGTAGAATACCAATAATCGCAGGAGTACTAGGAACAATCCCCAAAAAGCTGGAGAAAAATCTGGGAGAAATTGGAATCAAACTAATCATCGAAACCATACAAAGGGCGGCAATAATCAAAACAGCTGCAATCTTAAGGAAGATCTTTGAATGCGGAAACCAACCCGCATAAGCTACAAAGAGTAACCAGTCACATGGAATTTACAACAGGGAGAAAACAAAACCATACGAAGAACACCACATCACGAACCAAGGAACAGAAACTCCAAGAAACATCATTTCATATGCTCCCCCTCCCTTCCCCCTCAATAAATTACACCGGCCTCAGCTGACACCACACAAAAATGAACTAATGAACAGAAATTACAAGAAACACCATAAGCTCTCCCCCTACACTTTCCCATCCCTTTCAAAAAAATATTTAATAAATAAATAAATGATGCTGTCCTAGGCTGGCAAAGTATTTGTAGAGGGTCGAGGAGGATGAGAAGACCGAGGAGGGATAGCACACACCAGAACTCTACTGGAATAGTGCGGAGAATACTGGGACCTTGGGGAGGCTTATCGTCACTCAAATCCCAGAGACGACCAATGGTCCTTACCAGCCAGAAATCAATGGTAAGCGGCTGTTGCGATCCCGCAAGTTCATTTGCGGTAGTTATTGAAAAGAGGTCAAGAACACTGGAAATCTGGGGAGGCTTGTTGTCACTCAGACTCGAGGAAATACCACTGCTTGTTGTCGGTGAGCAATCACTGACGATGATGTGTGTGAGAACTCCTAGTGAGTACAAATAATAAAGCTAATAGCTACATTAGTTTCACAACCACTACCCTATGCACCTTGTAAACTTTAGCTCAATTTACCAACATCTACAAGAACATAACGGTCCCTCCTCTGATTTAAAAAAAAATTTAGTTAATGTCATAGTACCTTACTTTACGGATACACAAACTTTTCAGCTCACTATAAATACTGGGAACACATGTCTCTCAGAAATCTGCAGAAAGTCAAACACATAAGGACACAAAATTCACGCTTCAAATAGCTAACACTAAACTGAACGAAATCAAGTCAAATTCTTTTGATAACCCGTTTAACGTTAAAGAGAGTGTACTCGTGGTTCAATAGCGAGGGGGAAATGATCAACAGGAATTTTACAGTTTTTGTTGTGAACGAGCTGGAGTCGCTAAAAGATGTTTTCGAAGAGCTGAAGATTATGAAAGATAAGGTGACTTGTCTTGAAGATGAATGTTCCAAGTTTAAAGATGTGCTCCAAAATCGGAATTCTATAATTAAAGAACTCCAGACACGACTTCAAGAGCTGGAGGATATCAAATGTGATTTTGATAGAGGCCAGGAAAATCTTGCTGAAGTGGAAAGAAGTCTACAAGAACGAAAGCAAATTTGCAAATCTTCTGAAGCTGATATTGAATCGTGCAAACTGAGGGAGTCAGAATGGTTGGCACGATAGAAAAATAATTGGAAATATGTTTTACATAATCCAAGGCCCTCAGTTCTCTCATAAGAGACATCTAAATCAAATTAGAAAACAACTGTCAGACGAGACCGACAGCAATCCACAGGAAGAAATTATGGTTACGATACACGACACTTTCGACATACAGATACCCAAGCAGTCCCAGAAAAGCGTGAATCTAAAAATGGAAACGATACTGTGACTCCTGAGGAGGCGAGGCTTGGAAAGGGTTTTTTATGGTACTTTACCTTACGGACTCCATGAACTCTTCCGCTCACTATAAATAGTGGGAGTGCATGCCTCTCGGTGTTGTAACCATCCCAGTCTAATACTGACAGTCAAAAGAGACGTTCAACCACTCTTGTTATCTGTTGTATTATACTTTGGCAATAAACTTTGTTTCGTGTTTTCTTTCCAGGCTCTTTACAGGGCCACGGAGTTTATGTTTATTATACAGATCTTTTTAAACAATTGTAAATCCGATGGCTTGCGTTGGGTAAAAATTATTATAAGATGATATAATAATAAATCTTGATATATATATATATATATATATATATATATATATATATATATATATATATATATATATATATATATATATATAAGCTCTTTTTAATGCTAAATATTGAGCTTGTCTTTTGTAGTTGAAATTCGATCTTTTCGTGAATTAATCTCATCTTTATAAATGTAATTAGATTGTCATAATCATACACACACACACACACACATATATATATATATATATATATATATATATATATATATATATATATATATATATGTATGGGGTAAGGTACACGGTAAGTCATGAAAATGAAATGATGTGGTGGACAAAGTGTGTGAAAAATGACAAACGGAAAACAGGTTAAAGTGCAGGAGAAAAACAAAAACAAGAGATTTGACCGGTTTCGTTCGTGTTATTCATATATATATATATATATATATATATATATATATATATATATATATACATATATATATATATATATATATATTCATTCTCTTCCCTTCCTTCGTCCTCTTTCTTTCACACACACTCGCTTCGTAGTTCAATCCATATCAAATGCTCTTTCACCCTATCTCTTTCTCTCTCTCTTTGTCTCCCTATCTCTCTCGCTCTGCATTCCTCTTCACCTCTCCCTCTCCCTCTCCCTCTCCCTCTCCCTCTCCCCCTCTCTTTCTCTCTCTCTCTCTGTCTCTCTCTCTCTCTCTGTCTCTCTCTCTATCACTCGATCTTTCGCCTAATCTCTTTCTCTCTCCTTGTGTTTCCTTACGCGATGTACCCAATTGTTGTGGTTGAGAATATGTGTTTGTGGTTGTGGCAGCAGGAGACGTGTAACCAGACAAAAAAAAACACGCAGAGAAACACAAGAACGGAAACTGGGCGCTTTGTGAGACGCTGGAACGAACACACAAGAAGAACAACAACAAAACGACGTCCGCACCTAAAAAAGACAAAGGTAAAAACGATAACACTGACAATAGAAGAAGCAGCAGCAGCAGACGATATTTTTTTATAAGATGACAAAAAAGACATCATAAAAAAAGGCATACATCAGAAATAAAAAAAAAAAGTATAGCGGGGGAGGGGGTTTACGTCACACAAGAATAGAAAGGAAGAGAGAAAAAGAAGGTAGAAGGTTGAGGGGTGAGATTTAAGAGGGATGGCTCAGGTGTGGTCAGCCAAAACGGATCCTCTTCGAATCGGTCCATTAAATGAGGTAAGAGGCCACTCGAAAAGAGAACGGATGAACTGGGTGAAAGAAAGGGCGTGAAGAATGAAGTGCAAGGAAGGGAAACTTAAAGATGAAAGAATGAATCGAATGAAAGAAATGGCAAAAAGAAGGAAAACAACTGGAGAAAAAGAAAGCAAAAAAAGGAAAGAAATTAAGAATTCAAAGAAAAAGTAACTGAAAGAATGAAATTAAAAGAAATAAAAGAGAAAGAATGGAAATAATTGAAAAAAAAGGAAGGGGAAAATGGAAATAATTAAAATGAAAGAGAGAGAGAGAAAAGGAAAGAATTGCTTTCCCCACGCAGTCATGTCTGTTCTTGTATTCTTTTTGGGCTTGTTTGTTGCATTCACTTATATGTTTTACTGTTTCGTCTCTTTATCCACACAGTCTGCATTTACTGTTTTCGTAAGTTTTATCTATTTTAGCTTTAATGTTGTTTGTCCTAATCCCATTGTTCCGTGCAGCCGTCAGTAAACATTCTGTTCCTATGTTCAACTGTCCTTTTCTTAGCCATGCTCAACTATTTTCGTTGGTTTTTTCTCTTGTCAGTCTTATGAAGCGTCCGTGCAGTTGTTTTTTTTTGTTTCTGGTTTCGGTTCTTCTCGTGTCATTCGTTGGGACGGTGTCTCTTCCTGCGGCGATTAGCATTTCCGTGTTGTTGGTTATGTATTTCTCCTGCTTTTTTTGTTTGTCTTCTGCACAGTCTTATATACTTACCAGTCCTCTTTCCCCTTCTGTCGATAACCATTGCAAATGACTCTGCGTTATCGCAACAGCTGCTTACCATTGATTTCCCGCCGGCAACGATCATATGTCTTCTCTGGGATTTGGGTGGCAATAAGCACCCTCTTAAGGTCCCAGTATTCCCCGCACTCTTCCAGTGGACGTCTGGTTAGTGCTATCCCGCTTCGATCATTTCCATCTTCCTTGGCCCTTCACGACTATTTTATGTGGTATCAACCGAGCCTTGTGCCATCATTTTTTTTGGGGGGTGGGGTCAGTTTAGGAGATTTATTACAGTTTTTTTTCTCTTGGATTCATGTGGTGGTGTTCTTTCTATATTTTTGTTTCACTTCTATTGTTACTTCTACGTGACTGGTTAGCGTTTGCAGTTGATGTGGGTTTTGTTCGCATTCGACGATTTTCTTCAAGATTTCAACTGTTTTAATCATTGCCGTCCGTTGTTTGTCTTCCCCTTTTTCCCCAGTTTTTTGTTCGGCACCGAGTGACCCTACGATATTAGACTGACTTTCTTCATGTTGCATATTTCTTTCACTCTGGCAAGTTCCGTATCATATTCTTACGAAGCAGATTTAAATGAGTATCTTCACCAAAAAGTAGGAAAAATTATCGAGTAGAACTTTAATTATAAACAAAATCTATTTTTCGGGAACAACCAATCGACATGGTCAAAGGTGTCCATCTTGTCAATTATAACAAACGCGCTCACCTCCCCTGAGTATGTCGCCTGTTAGTTTAAGATGGCCGTCTTTGAACGCGTCGATTGACTGTTCTCGCAAAATGGATTTTGCTTTTAATTAAAGTTCTACTCGATAATGTTTCCTACTTTTTGGTGAAGATACTTATTGAAATCTGTTGCATAAGTATATAATACTGTTTTTCTGTGATATTGATAATTTAATATGGGCGCTTCTCTGTACAAGCACCAAAACTTTTGTTGTTTCGTAGTAAATATTCAGAACGACGAATGTTTTTGATAAGATTGGAGCTCCCTTTTAATTAAATGGTCATTCTTTTCTAAGCTATCAACTAATACAATTGGTTAGAACAAAAATATATAACATTTAATAAAGAAAAAACTCAAACAGCTCGTTACTTACAAATAAAGAAACAAAGAATGGAATGTAAATCTTCTAGATCTCGTCACGGCACAACGAGATCTCACAATAACAGAATTTGTAAAAAAAAAGTATAAATTTTTTTTTAAATATTATTTACTTCTAATTGGCATTTATCTTCAAATTTCTTAATTAATAGCAACGTTAAAAAAACGAAAAGTAAAGAAAATATATATTTTATTAGTTTTCAATTTTTTGTTTTGTTACAAACTGCAAAAAGTCAGACTCATTCAACTATATTAATAAAATTGTTACTTCTCGTGTGTCTGTATGTTTCTCGCCTTTGTGTGACTTACACATTATTATTGTTTTATTTACTATTGATCAAATATTGATTGAAATCAATAACGAAATTTTAGAAATCTTTTTTTTAATACATTATTCACAATAATGCATTTCGGTTTTAAAACCCTTCGAAATTTGAAAGGAATTTGGAAGTATTAAAACTGTTGAATAGAAAATCACTTGAATTGACTTTAAAATTCTTAGAAAATCCTCATTTAATTAAAAAATTGAAAGTTTGTTTTACTTTTTTTAATAATTGTAAATTTATGCATATGTCATTATTCAAAAACAGGGAAAAAAGCAGTTTTAACAGTACACAGCCTCGTTTTAAGAACATTTGTTGTCGCTTAGTATATATTTATTAGAACCGGTTTCATTATCTGTAGGAGTTTAGCTCAGTTCGTACAGTTACGAGGTTACGAGTTCGAATTGCGCTCTCGGCGTCAAATTTCTTTATTGTTTATTCATTTATTATTTAATCTAAAATAAGTAGTTAGGAGTTTATCAATGTATTTTTTACATTTACAAAAATTCTCGCCGGCGGACAGACAGAAATCGTGACACAGAAAGATTTCATTATATTATAAGTAGATTAACACCGCGAAAACAATTATATCATGTTTCAATGAAATTTAAAATCGTGAAAATTTAACATTGTGAATTTTTATTATTTCGTTTCCAGGGATTTATTCATACCAGCATTTGTAAGCGTTTACACCAGCATTTCGACCGAAATATTGACACCAGTACGAAATGCAGACGATCGGTGTTGATCACCAACAATAATCAATAAATTCCTTCGATATGACAATGGGTATGCTCAACTCAGCTGAAGTGTCGGATTAAATTGGCGTGTTATTTTAAATAACCAAGAATTTTGAAACTAGTAATATTGGTCTATAGAGACAATGTGTTTATAATAGTTAAACTAAACTTAAATGTGATAGTCATATGATGATCATATTGAGAGAAAGGAAAGGAATGGTTTACATAATACCTAATATGAAATCCACAAGCTCCCTAGGTGTTACTTCAACTTGGAAGCAAATTCCTATGAATCCTACGTGAAAGAGAATGCCAACTCGATCTATATATTCTCAAAATACAACTATCACTCTCATCTATTATATATATATATATATATATATATATATATATATATATATATATATATATCAAGGCTGTGAGCATAAATACACAGGGTTCAAATTAGCTACTGGGCAATTGAAGAAGTGCCAGTTAGTTTTTAATTTATTTCATACCCAGTGTTGTTCGGAATGCGGTAAAATAATTTTAGTTTCTAATTCTAATTTGTTTGTACATTTTTAAACTTAATGTAGACAACTTCTACTATATTCTTCAATTTAAAATGAGTCACCCCGTTACTGGTTTATATTTTCAAATGATTATCTTAAATATTTCATATAATCAGTCGTCTGGGCCACACTAAGTATTCTTAAATAAATTGGATCTGAGTACGTTATTATATTGATAATAACACGATCCAACACTAACAGATTGCAATTAGAGGAAAATTTTGATTTGTCAGCTAAAATCGTTTTCGTATCTGATTTTGAAAATTCGACAAGATAACTTGATATTTTAGATAAATGCTTTAATCTATTCATTACTGATGAAAAGGAGATTACAAGTAATATATATATATATATATATATATATATATATATATATATATATATATATATATATATATATATATATATATATGATGTATTATTTCATCTATCCACATAAAATGTTATAAGGAGATATCACATTTTATGTAACGATTTTCAGTATTTACTTCAACAGTGCGTAATACGTGAGTAGAGCTAGGTAGTAATGAAACATTTGAAATCGTAAACATTAAAGGCCCCCAAAACCTATTCAACTGTAAAAGTGAAATAACAAACAACTACTTAAACAGAATTACATTTACTTTAGGATTACAATGCATAATACATAAATAAATAAATAAATAAACAACTAAATTAAAATCTAAACATAGAAATACAAGCACGGACGTGTTAAAATAAGGTCGCCTATTAATTCAACAAAATAAAGAAACAGGGATCAGTCATTCCTATAGAAAACAAAACAATAGACTAGGAAGTAATATCAACCGAACCTTCTTGTGAGAAGCCCTACGATTGGCTAATGGAAACATTAACCCGTGCGGGATAACAAAGCATCTAATTGGTTACCTAGCTAGTCAAAACATCATGGGTATATATCAAAACACTCTGCAACACAAACTCCATGACGATTCCCTACGAGGGTATAACGGGGAAGCCTCTGTGTAGCTTAATTGCCATAAATATAAGTTCATAACTTACTATATATATATATATATATATATATATATATATATATATATATATATATATATATATATATATATATATATATATATATATATATATATATATATATGAAATAATAATAATAATAATCCAGGCAAAGTAAACATTCACAGGATAGTAATCCAAAGAATTTCAACCGGGCTTATAAAAAGTGCTCAATGTCAAATAGAGCTTTTATATATGATTATTTCTCATTTACACAGACATGTACGCAGATTTTGTACATGTCTGTAAATAAAAAATAATCATATATATATATATATATATATATATATATATATATATATATAGAGAGAGAGAGAGAGAGAGAGAGAGAGAGAGAGAGAGAGAGAGAGAATGGTAGTTTGCTTGAGGCATTGCTGGGAATAGTAGTAATATGTTTTTAAAAGGATGTGGGCAATGCAAAGTCCCGGGTAGGATGTAAGCTGGAAGGAACAAAAATAATAAATCGAATTCGAAATGGGACTTACTATTTATTTTTTCTTAAAATCTTATATAACAGCAAGTGTGGTATTAGCTGTTTGTGTGTTGCCCGGATGATTATAAAAAATCATTTATTTAATATTTCGGGAAAAGAAACTCCCCTTTGTCAAAAATAATAAACACCAGAGGAAAACTCCGTCTGTGCAGAGAATCCACCAAAATGGATGCCAGAAGATATATATATATATATATATATATATATATATATATATATATATATATATATATATATATATATATATATATATATATATATATATATATATACTTCGGAAAAATACATTTGAAGGTTATTATTTAGTTAAAGCTAAATCTGCTTAAGAAAGTAGAATATAAGGTGTATAAATTTACAAAGTACATATTCTTGTGAACACTATTTCTGTTGCCATTAATTTTGATTATATCACTAAACATCCATTGGTTTTAATTAGGTAATGCACGTTCGCATCTATCATAATTGTGTTTCTCCTCGTTTTCTCTATCCATGTATGCGCTTCCTGAGAGTTTTATGCACAGCAAAAAAAAACGTATCCACTTAAGTCACACGGTACGCTTATCTTAACAAACGCAAAAGAAAAACTGCCCCCTTTTTCTATATGTTAGGCAGAACAACTCTTACAGACAATAAATCTACATATATTCGAAGCTGTCAGCCTCGGTCTGGTTGAGGGACGATGTTGGCGAGGTTAACATCGCCTCTCGTCTCCATGATCTATCACAAAATACACACGCGATCCTCGGTCTTTTACATCCTTGTGAGGGGTCTCCATTAGAAAAACCAACCCACATAACCAAATAACAATAACTCAAAGTAAAATAAAATAACCATAACATTGAAAACAAGAACAGTAATCAGTCATGAAACTTCATATTACCACCTGACAACGTAAGGATAGGCCAACGTCTTATTTGGGCCTTACTTCTTCACATTGTATGAAGTATTCTCGAAGTTGTGCTATTGAAAAGATGCAAAACTCAAAAACTATTTATCTGATCGGGCTGAAATTTTGCATTGTCAGAGAGCATCAGATCCATACATTGAATTTGGAAAAATCTGAAGTTGAAATTCTGTGAAAATTCCGTCAAAATCTTCAATGTTATTTAAGATGTGAGATTCATTGGCTACAATATGGGTCAAGTAGCGAGTTTCTACGATGAACAGAACCAAAGTTACCGCCAAAAGTGTGACTAAACTTTTCAATGATCTTGACCTTTGACCCAGATAAATATAATCAGTTCTCAATTAAACAATGATATATATTTTGAACAAGTTTGGCGATGATTGGTCAAATGGTGCGGACAATAGCCTGTACACAGACAAACAAACAAAAAAAACTCGACTGAAAACATAACCTCCTTGTCAGAGGTAACAAACAAAACCCGAAGGAAATGTGTTACATATTCAGGCGAACGTAAAAGAGTTAGAATAAAGTCTGGCAATAAAATTACTCGATTGATTGGTACCGTAAACAGTGGCAGCTGAGTGTCTGAAAGGATAGGAAGACTGGGGATGGATAGCACCACCCAGACCTCGATTGGAAAGGACAGAGACGGTCTGCATTACACTCCCATGCCGCCGATTGGTTTTTATCTAAATCTGTTTTTCTTTCTACGCTCAAATACCTCATCTAAAAGTTAATCTGATGTTTCCTTTTTCGTTGTGCTCAACGTTTGAACATGTCAAAGTTCGGTAAAAGGCTGTTACCTCTGGGCGCTCTTTTCGGTGCAAGTCAACGCTCAAAGACTAAATATGGTACTGGTACAAAACAAACCTCCGATTTGGAATCATCTTGATGCTTCCCATTCTGTACATTTGTGAGGTCCTTGACTGTGTTGAGCTCCGCTTATACCTGAAACCCCTTCGCTATTGTGTTCCAAATGATTCATATTCACGCCATTATGAGAAACAGGTGAGCGCTAATGGAATTGATGAAGTGACAAGAGTTTCCAATATGGCGGCCAACGAGCATTCTAAATCGCTTATCACCTGGCCGACTGAACCCACCCACCCTTATCTCTCTCTTACTCGCTCTCTCTCTCTTTCGCTCCCTCTCTCTGCCCATCCTTATTTCTCTTTCTCTCTCTCTCTCTCTCTCTCTCTCTCTCTCTCTCTCTCTCTTTCTCTCTTTCTTTCTCGCTCGTTCGCGCGTGCGCCATGAAATACTCTTCAAATCTGTTGTGTTTCACAAAGCGGCAAACGACAGACACCAATTACTACGAATGATTTACGGAGTGAAATGTGTCTACTCGAGTTAACAATCGCTGTTGTATCATTAGAATAACAAACATCCCATTTAACGCTACATTCACTTGGAAATGTTTGCGCGCGTCTTTTGTTTTTTGTTTTTGTTGCGAGATACGTCCACATATGAGAGGCTCAGTCCCTCGTTCAGTGGGTTACACTTCGGTTTAAAAATGCACTAGACGTATATATATATATATATATATATATATATATATATATATATATATATATATATATATATATATATATATATATATATGGATCTTTTTCAGTCATAAACCATCAACCATAGCTACACGTCTGATGACTCTCGTCCTGAGGAGTAGAAATAAACTATAACTTGACTTGACTGGAATGTTGGCCTTAGTTATTTCTTTTTAACTTCTATGTATATATATA
Source organism: Sepiola atlantica (assembly GCA_963556195.1). NCBI lineage: Eukaryota > Metazoa > Mollusca > Cephalopoda > Sepiida > Sepiolidae > Sepiola > Sepiola atlantica. Next base: position 16,089,452 of record OY744516.1, on the reverse strand, counting down.
CTCTTTCAAGGTAATGCCTAATTCTGATCCTAAGGACATCCCAACAACTCTTGCTGAGTGTGTAAGAGAATTACGTAAAAGTAACGCAGAATTCGAATTGAAATGCTCTATATTGGGTAAAACAAATAAATACAAAACTAGTAAATGCAAGATATGTAACTTCTGCACACTGGAATCTTATCATACAATAATGGTAACTGAAAATTCATCATTCAAACTCCTCAGCCTAACTTTCATAGATAACATGAATTGGAATAAATACATTGAACACATTGCCATGGCTGCTGCAAAGGTGGGCTCCCTCTACCGTGCTAGTAAACTTCTCACACCTGACATTATCCTATATCTCTACTAAAACCACCATCCGCCCATGCATGGAGTATTGTTGCCACATCTGGGCTGGGGCATCATCCACTAGTCTCTCCCTCTTGGACAAGGTCCAAAAAAGAGTCGCCAATTTAATAGGTCCTTCACTATCCACCAAGCTCCAGACCCTGTCCAATCGCCGCAATGTTGCTTCCTTGTATCTGTTTTACAAGTACTTAAATGGATTGTGCTCTGATGAGCTTGCTGCTCTAGTGCCCCCACGACGCAAATTCACTAAACACACCCGACAGTTTGCCAAATCCCATCCATTCACTGTTGAGGTCCACAGATGCCGAGGATCTTTCTACTCCAAAAGCTTCTTTCCTTGTGCTGCTGGACTTTGGAACTCCCTCCCTGCTCCCTGTTTTTCTGATGGTACTGACATGCAGAAATTTAAAACTAATGTAAACAGACATCTCGCGGCACAAGCTCCCAATTTAGGTTGACCCCCCCCCCCCCAAAAAAAAAAAAAAAAATTTCACCCTTTTTCTCAGTAGCCCCTTACGTCTACAGTGGCGGCCTGCCTTGTTTGGGGGTGAACTATGATAATTTAGTTAACAAGAAAGAAGAAGTACTGCAAAATTGTTTGCACCTATCTAGATATATGCTCCCGCATTTTAGGCCTGATTAATAATTCTAAAGTGTAAACGTTCATTGAGCAGTGAATTTACATGAAGTGAATTTGCACTTAGTGTATTGTTAGAATATTACATATATACATCCACGGTGTTAAATAGAATTAAGATGTTAAATATTTTGGGTTGACAAATTTATTATAGATGTGTCGTAGATGATCTATGTTCTGAACATATATAGGGATTGGCAGATGAATTTCAATTGAAGATCTTGTTTGAAGGCAATTTTGTGAGATTTTAAGTTAAGGATACAAATTAGTTGGCGGATTTCTCAATTAGGGACTATCAAATAATAAGGGAAAAAGGGGGAAATACTTGTTAATTATCAAATATAGTACGACCATTGCTCACAATGGTTATTATGAATATTTTTCTTGTGTTTTGTTTTGTTGGGGTGGTGGATAATGAGTGTACATGACAGATGTATATTCGGTATAATTTACTGGGAGCGAAGGGTAAATGCAGCCTCTGAAGTTTTTTTTTGGCTTTTCAGCTCTACTTGTTAATTAGATAAGCTAATGTACAACATATCTAGTCTAACTAATAGCTAACAAATTATGAATAATTATGATAATCCCAATCTAAATTAATAGGATTGATAAAATATAAATAATTGGTCGAATATTTTAATAAGTTATACTAGTGACTTTCTTTAAACCTTCTTTGGTTTATTGATTTATAGTTTAGTAATAAAATACCATTACCAACTTAAATATCCCATGACACCTTACATATAAGTACTAAAATCTAAACCATCTTGGGTTTGTTTCGTTCATAATGAAACAAATGTGGTGTACATTTTTAACAAGTGCCAACAAAACAAAAAAGGGGTGAAAAACAAATATAGAACAAATAAATGTTACCAAATGCAATATAAGTCACTCTTCTTCCTACCTGGATAAGTTTATTTGAGTTTTAACTTATTTTAAAGCGTTTTTTTGTTATAAAACAAACCTAAGTTAAGTTGGAAAGAAAAAGAAAATGGCCGCCTTATCGAAATTCTATGTGAACGTCAGCCATTTTTTTCGCTCTAACTTAAGAGTTGACACTAGTGTTATATTTAACTAAAACACGCTTGAAAATAAGTTAAAACACAAAAAAACATATCTAGAAGAGTAACTTATCTTGCCTTTGGTAACATGTATTTGTTGTAGATTTGTTTTTGTTTTTCACCCCTTTTTTATTTTGCTGGATCTTGTTAAAATGCTCAATGTTTTTTTTACTAATTTCTCTTTTGTGACGTTATGTCCATTATATACTTAAAACATTAGTCGGTGCTAAATATAGGTTAGGGTTAGGATAGGTGAACATCTTTACTTCTCATAGAGGTCCTAAAATGAAAACTCATTTAGTTAATTTGCTTTATATGGTGTTACTTGCTGCCTTAGATATTTAAATATATACTTAGTTTTTAAATCTCTCCAGTTTACTGAATACGTCAAGTTTTTAATGGTATTTTCAAACATTTTTTAATTATTAGCGGAGATAACTCCATCGGTTTTAATAATTTAAGTGTCGCCCTTGGATTAATTATTAGATCTCATTTATTGTTCTCCGGTCGATGATCGTAGCAATGCATCTACGATGTATACTTTTTGGGAAATAGCTTTTAAATCCCTCCGGTTATTCTGTTTCGGGTTGCTTTATCGATTGGCATTGAGGTGTTTTCTTTGTTGGTGTCCGTATTAGTATCAGACAATTTAACTGTTTCCCATGTGCAAGAACTTGGCACAAAACTTCTTCGAAATTTTATTTAGTTATCGCAGTTCAGAGCGACGAATTTCGCTTCTTTTACACCAAAACCGTGGGGTAGTTTGTGTTTAGCAGTCCTTTCCATTTTTCTTCATCTTTTTCTTTCGTTTTCATTCGTTCAGCAGTTGGTATTGGACTAGATGGCGGGTTGGGTAGGTTGTACAGGTGGCGAAGTACAAGTGACCTCCACAGAGATGGCGAGATTACTAATCCCTTTTATTCTCAACGGTCACATTCTTAAGACTCAAAAGTAGAATGCGGACAGTCAGGCCTACTGTATTTATCTTTTCTCTTTATCTCCCAAACTGATGGAAATATAAAGTTTTAAAAGTAAAAGAATATACCTTCACTGGATAATATTTTAAATTGATTACTTCTATATATATTTAAATTAAAAATCTAATTTGGGGATCACGTCACAATATATATATATATATATATATATATATATATATATATATATATATATATATATATATATATATATATATATAACATGTTCATTTTTCTTTACTTAAGCCAGGTTTTTCAAAGATTAAAATATTATCATCAAAGGAATTACATAGATGGATAAATTCGCAGGGGAATAGCCAAAATTCAAAATTTGAACAAATTTAAGAAACAATATAAAGTAATGGAAAGTAAGAGTGTATGCATAAAACGGTTATCAAAATATAGTCTGTCCAGTTGGTGAATGTCCGTTGACAAAGTGTCCGGTGACGAAAGATTTAAACATGGAAAAAGATATTTTGTGGAGATTGTGTTAGAAATGTTCAAAATGTAGCAAATCCAATAGAATGGTGTTCAGTTCAACCGTAGATAAAAAGCACTTATTAGGATGTAATTTTGAAAATTAGGGCCATTTTAAAAATACTTCCGTGGATCACGAATGAAATAGTTTTTAAGGAGTAGAGTTTAAAATGTTGTATACATTTCAAGTAGGCCGTGGAAGGTGTTAGTTACTTCGATAGAACCTAAGTTCTGAGAGAGAATTTTTTGGTCGAAGACGATGTCAGTAAAAGTGGGAGAGGAGTGGGAGATTATGGGTGTGGGAAGAGGAGGTTTAGCGGAGGAAACTATGGCTGATGCGAGGAATAAGGTAGGGAAGGGCTTGTTTAGTTACAGCTCATTGCTTGTAAGAAACAATATAATGTAATTGCCGCCAATTTATTTGCTAGGCCTGGACTGGCTTCAGTTAGGAATTGGAGTGGGGTTTCAATAAACAAACACAGTAGAATTTCTGGTCAGTTAGTAAACAGCTCGGGGGGAGTATCCCCGTATTTAAACAGATCTTTTTAGACAAAATTATATATAATTCAGAAAGTTTAAAAGGGTTAAAATTGGGAATTAGCGCTCAGACGATTGAAAATCTGGAATTTACATGTTTAAGATGTAATTAACCGGACATTTATAGTATTTCAGATTTTAATGTTTAAAGAATTTATAGGTTTCCCAGTTAGTTAAATATTAGATGCATGACTAAATAAGATACTTTAATATATTACTGATGTTAAGATTGGGAACGGCGTCAATATGTTTGCATCAAGGGAGTTCTAGTATAAGGATTATGGGTGGGATTGGGTTGAATTATGGAACCGAAGTGGTGACATGTAGTATTGAAATTACAGATAGATTTAAGGGGGGGTGCAAATGGGCCATTATAGAAGTAACCGGGCAGTGCAGTTTAAAGGTGAGAGTTATGGAATCTATGAGAAAAGGATTGTCGGTAGAGCGCTGCGTCCACAGAGTCGATGGATTGTATGCAAAGGGAGATAAGAAAGGCAATGGATAAGTATGTAAGAGGGGATAGCTAGTAATTGAAAATGGGTATAGGAATTAGAGTGTTGGAGTAGAGGAGATTAAGGATTAGTGGAGAAGAGCAATATTAGTTCTCATTTTATATTAAGTGTTAGCTGCTGTAGCTATCATAAATGTTTCTAATGTACATAGTTGGCAGAAAACGGATCCTGGAGTGTAGGATTTGACTTCTTTAATATTGACCAATGTAGGGAGTATGAATAGTTTTACGGTTAAAGTTTTTTTATTAAATTGGATAGAGATGTGCCAGTGGCATTATTGTTATTGTGTTTGAAGGAGTAGATATGGTTTGAGATTCGGGTGTTGATGGGAAAGACACTAGCTCCAATGTAAGTGGGTATTTTGTATAGGGTTGTCATAGTATTTGTGTTATTTGTAGTATCGGGAGTAGTTTGGGTTTGCATGCTCAAGCTCTGTGCCAAAGTTAAGTTGGAATTGTTAGGTGGAGAAGATAAGAGAGTTTGAGATCAAGGTTATTGTTAGTTAGCGGGGGTTGTTGGTCACTGCAAGGGATGTTATTTAGGGTGTCATTTAGTACAGGGTATGGAGGGCTATAGGGTGATGAGAGAGTTTGCATGCTGGTGTTAGTTAGCATAATAGTATTTTAGGGGAATTGTTTTACAGTACATCCGTATATGGCGTCATTTTGTATGCAATTGCTTTTTAACGGGCATTCTCTGGATTTCTGGCAGTTACAATTATTAGTAGGGGTATAATAGGTGTTGGTTGCTGGACAGATTTTATTTTTGTTATTAGAGGTGATGATAGTTTGTGCTATATTGGGCATTGTGGAGTAGGAGATTTTAACAGAGTTTTTATTTGAAATAGTGCTGTATCTATGCGGGTGCTTGAATGGGGTTATCTATAATTTTTAAGAATTCCTTAGGGATAATTGTTTTAACATTACAGTTATAGGGTTGTATAGCCAAATACTATTCTTTTTTCTAATTCTTTTATTTTTACTATGTTTTTGAGGGTCAGCTAGTTCGTCAATATTGATAGTTTTGTGGGCCTATTTATATATGTTTTGGTTTTCTTGGGTAATGTAGTATTTATTTGCTTTTTATCCTGTACTGCTATGTTGTGTGTGATTACACTTAAAGGTTTATTTTCCTGGATAAAGGAATTATTTTTGTATTTAATTTTATCATTGTAGCCCGAATTGAGTACTGCGTTATTGTATAAATTAGAATTTTGTTCGAAGATAGATTTATTAGCATATAGTTTTAAAATTCTATTGGAGACTGAGGAGACTATTGAATTAATGATGGATTTTGGGTGGTTACCAAGCTTATGTACGTAGAAGAGTGTTAAGTTTGGTTTGTGGTAGGGGCTAAAAGTTTCGGAGTTACGGTCTAATGTTTGGTCAAGGAAATTAGATATTTTTTCTCAGGTTCTACAGTAATAGTTAATCCAAAGTTTTTAAAGTAGTTGTGCAAATTTTTAATGGTGTTGTTGTATTGCCTCGATCTCTCCCTTGATACAAAAATGCGTCATCTCTGTATAGTCCACCGTGAAAATGCCCGAAGTCGAATTGTAATTATCTTAATAAGTACAACCTCACAAGGTCAGTAACCTAACAAAGTCCGAAGATCCCATGGTAATATCGAAATTATTAGGAGTATCTTTCCTAGTCCAGAATTTATTGTCAAATTCTAATAACGATCTTCTGGCCAAAATTATTAGTTTGATCTCTATGTCTGTGATGACTGAGTTGTTCTCAGCGAAGATTAATGTTTTGTTTAGTAGGATTGGGGAGATGGACTGATAATAATTGTTTATGTCGAAAGTGATGAAGTTCAGATTTAAATTCGACTTGTCTCCGAGGTTTAGGAACCAATTAGTTACCTCATCGGATGGGTTGTTACAGGGTGTATGATTTTTTCTTTTAAGTAAGGGATGATTCTATCTAAGATTTTTTTTTACTTGTGATGCCTAGGTCAGATTTGGATGGGCAGATTAGTCTAATGGATGGGTTTTCCTGTAAATTTCTTTTGTGGTCATTTACGAAGCATCTCGGTGTGGCTGGGAAAACTGAAATACACTGACTACAAAAGTTTAATCTACAAAGAACTCAACAAATTTTATAAAACTACCTCTAATAACATTCTCAATAGCATAAACAATGAAGCTAAATCCCTACTAACATTTTTAAATATCCTTAATTACACGGAAATCTTTACCCCAATCATGAATAATTTAACTAGTATTTCTTTTGGTCAGTCACGCATACTTTTAAAATATCGTTTTCGCTGGTCAGTCAGGCATAATTATAAAATATCATTTTAGTAGGTCAGTCACGAATAATTTTTAAATAGCATTTTCGTTGGTCTGTCACACATAATTTTAAAATAGAATTTTCGTTGGTTGGTAGCGAATATTTTCTAATAGAATTTTTTTGTCAGTCATTCATACTTTTACAATAAAATCTTTGTTCGTCAATAAGGTATGATATTAAAATAGCATTTTTGTTGGTCTGTCACGTGTAATTTTAAAATATTATTCTCGTTGGGCTGTCACGCATAAGTTCAGAATAATATTTCGTTACTCAGTCACGAATAATTTTGAAACGTCATTAGCGTTGTTCTGTAACCCTTTATTTTAAAATAGCATTTTCCTTAATTTAATCACAAATAATTTTTAAATGGCATTTTTGTTGGTCATAAACGTATCATTTTTTTAAATAGCACGAAAAATTTTGAAATAATATTTTTGCTGATCAGTCACGAAAAATTTTGAAATAGTATTTTTGCTGATCAGTCACGACAAATTTTGAAATGGTATTTTTGCTGGTCAGTCACGAAAAATTTTGAAATTGTATTTTTGCTAGTCAGTCACGAAAAATTTTTAAATGGTATTTTTACTGGTCAGTCACGAAAAATTTTGAAATAGTATTTTTGCTGATCAGTCACGAAAAATTTTTAAATGGTATTTTTACTGGTCAGTCACGAAAAATTTTGAAATAATATTTTTGCTGGTCAGTCACGAAAAAATTTTAAATAGTATGTTCGCTTGGCTGTCACACATAATTTTCGAATAACGTTTCAGTTGGTCACTCACGAATAAATTTTAAATGGAATTTTCGTTAGGCTGTAACACTTTATTTAAAAATAATATTTTCGTTGGTCAGTCACGCATAGTTTATGGATTGCATAAAGAGTCAGCTACATTCTGGGGCGATAGAACGATACACACACTCATCTTTACAGCGACCATAACAACATATTTGATGTAAGTCGCACATTCTAGATCTGGTGTAAAAGTCAGGGTTAAGAGCTTATCATCACAAGGGACGTCCTCAATGAAAACGCCATTCATTTAAACTGGGACGAAAAAAGGACCCAAGCATTGATGGTGAAAGTAATGATAGATGGAGTAAAACTCCTACGCTATGAACTCCATAGCCTATGAACTTCCTACGTTATGACCAAAATCAAATATGAACTTCCTACGTTATGAACAAAATCAAATATGAACTTCCTACGTTATGAACAAAATCAAATATGAACTTCCTACGTTATGAACAAAATTAAATATGAACTTCCTCCGTTATGAACAAAATCAAATATGAACTTCCTACGTTATGAACAAAATTAAATATGAACTTCCTACGTTATGAACAAAATTAAATATGAACTTCCTACGTTATGAACAAAATTACGTATGAACATCCTACGTTATGAACAAAATCAAATATGAACTTCTTACGTTATGAACAAAATTAAATATGAAGATCCTACGTTATGAACAAAATCAAATATAAACTTCTACGTTATGAACAAAATTAAATATGAACTTCCTACGTTATGAACAAAATTAAATATGAACTTCCTCCGTTATGAACAAAATCAAATATGAACTTCCTACGTCAAGAACAAAATTAAATATGAACTTCCTCCGTTATGAACAAAATCAAATATGAACTTCCTACGTTATGAACAAAATTAAATATGAACTTCCTACGTTATGAACAAAATTACATATGAACATCCTACGTTATGAACAAAATCAAATATGAACTTCTTACGTTATGAACAAAATCAAATATGAACTTCCTACGTTATGAACAAAATTAAATATGCACTTCCTACGTTATGAACAAAATCAAATATAAACATCCTACGTTATGAACAAAATCAAATATGAACTTCCAACGTTATGAACAAAATCAAATATGAACTTCCTACGTTATGAACTAAATCAAATATGAACTTCCTACGTTATGAAGAAAATTAAATATAAACTTCCTCCGTTATGAACAAAATTAAATATGAACTTCCTACGTTATGAACAAAATCAAATATGAACTTCCTACGTTATGAACAAAATTACATATGAACTTCCTACGTTATGAACAAAATCAAATATGAACTTCTTACGTTATGAACAAAATTGAATATGAAGATCCTACGTTATGAACAAAATCAAATATAAACTTCTACGTTATGAACAAAATCAAATATGCACTTCCTACGTTATGAACAAAATTAAATATGAACTTCCTACGTTATGAACAAAATCAAATATGAACTTCCTACGTCAAGAACAAAATTAAATATGAACTTCCTCCGTTATGAACAAAATCAAATATGAACTTCCTACGTTATGAACAAAATTAAATATGAACTTCCTACGTTATGAACAAAATTACATATGAACATCCTACGTTATGAACAAAATCAAATATGAACTTCTTACGTTATGAACAAAATCAAATATGAACTTCCTACGTTATGAACAAAATTAAATATGCACTTCCTACGTTATGAACAAAATCAAATATAAACATCCTACGTTATGAACAAAATCAAATATGAACTTCCAACGTTATGAACAAAATCAAATATGAACTTCCTACGTTATGAACTAAATCAAATATGAACTTCCTACGTTATGAAGAAAATTAAATATAAACTTCCTCCGTTATGAACAAAATTAAATATGAACTTCCTACGTTATGAACAAAATCAAATATGAACTTCCTACGTTATGAACAAAATTACATATGAACTTCCTACGTTATGAACAAAATCAAATATGAACTTCTTACGTTATGAACAAAATTGAATATGAAGATCCTACGTTATGAACAAAATCAAATATAAACTTCTACGTTATGAACAAAATCAAATATGCACTTCCTACGTTATGAACAAAATTAAATATGAACTTCCTACGTTATGAACAAAATTAAATATGAACTTCCTACGTTATGAACAAAATCAAATATGAACTTCCTACGTTATGAACAAAATCAAATATGAACTTCCTACGTTATGAACTAAATCAAATATGAACTTCCTACGTTATGAAGAAAATTAAATATAAACTTCCTACGTTATGAACAAAATCAAATATGCACTTCCTACGTTATGAACAAAATTAAATATAAACATCCTACGTTATGAACAAAATCAAATATGAACTTCCAACGTTATGAACAAAATCAAATATGAACTTCCTACGTTATGAACTAAATCAAATATGAACTTCCTACGTTATGAAGAAAATTAAATATAAACTTCCTACGTTATGAACAAAATTAAATATGAACTTCCTACGTTATGAACAAAATAAAATATGAACTTCCTACGTTATGAACAAAATTAAATATGAACTTCCTACGTTATGAACAAAATTAAATATGAACTTTCTACGCTAGTAAAGAAGCTTAGCAATTAAAAAAAAAGCAAATTATAAAGTTAATTGATATATTTCTATAGATTAATATATTTAAATATATTTTTGTCGATTGTCTAACGATCGTATATCTTTTTTAAAAGACGCAGAAAGAAATACATAATCACTTTTAACAATCGTGGAAGAAAACAGTTGAGTTAATAACTTTGATATAGAGATTGTTCGTGCTCTACAAAGAAAAATTTTCATTAAGAAAATAGAACTGAACAAAATATCCAAATTTCGACAAAGCATAAAAGACTCAATGAAATCATTGAATGGGGATGATTTTGAAAATAATGAGGATATTTTATCATTTTAGTGCAGTATCTATAAACAATTTATTTTAATATTTAGTCATTTAATGTCTATTTGTGTTGATCAATAGTCATTTTCCTAATAAATACATTTTGTTTACATATAGTTTATTTAATTATCTTCTATAAAGTATTAGTATAGTTGGCCAAACCGATACTCATTTTCTTACGCTATGACCAATCCTTCGCTATGGTAAATCCTACGCTATGACCAATCCTACGCTATGGCCAATCCTACGCTATTGGCCAATCCTTCGCTATGGCCAATCCTACGCTATGACCAATCCTACGCTATGGCCAATCTTACGCTATGACCAATCCTATGCTATGGCCAATCCTACGCTATTGGCAAATCCTTCGCTATGACCAATCCTACGCTATGGCCAATCTTACGCTATGACCAATCTTACTCTATGGCCAATCCTACGCTATTGGCTAATCCTTTGATATGGCCAATCCTACGCTATGACCAATCCTACGCTATGGCCAATCTTACGCTATGACCAATCCTACGCTATGACCAATCCTACGCTATGGCCAATCCTACGCTATGACCTATTCTATGCTATGACCAATCCTACGCTATAACCAATCTTATGCTATGGCCAATCCTACGCTATGGTCAATCCTACGCTATGGCCACTCCTACACTATGACTAATCCTATGCCAATCTTATGCTATGGCCAATCCTACGCTATGACTAATCCTACGCTATGACCAATCCTACGCTATGACCAATCCTACGCTATGGCCAATCCTACGCTATGACTAATCCTACGCTATGGCCAATCCTACGCTATGACTAATCTTACGCTATGGCCAATCCTATGCTATGACCAATCTTACACTATAGCCAATCCTACGCGATGACCAATATTACGCTATGGCCAATCCTATGCTATGGCCAATCCAATGCTATGAACAGATCAAAAGTTCATATCGGAATTTCACTGTATCTCGAACGAGATGCATCGCGCTAAAGTTTGAAATGACATTATTCCTCGCTAAACGCGCAGATTGAATTGACGCATTTCTTCAAGGAATCTGTTCTTGTTTGCTTTTATTTGAAAACCGCTTATGCTTCTACGTTTCTCTTTCGCTCTTCGCCTCATTTAATAATTTCTACCATCTTCGAAATAATAAGATACCGGAGAGACGCCATTAATCACAGCCAACGACGACCCAACACCGTTTGCTCTCATCTTCACCGCGTATTTAAACGCCAACAACTCATTAATTCTCGAGAGTTTGACTAATTCGACATTGCTAAAATCTGTCAAATAATCGCCATAAGTTAGAGACACCGAATGTCTTCAATAAAAGTATTGTTCTTCTTTGGGTTAGTTTGGCGTCTGTGTTTCTTGCAATCAAACGAACAATAATCGTTTGCATTGTTGCTGTGCTGTAGCTGATCTATAGCACTGCTAAGCTACGCCCTTTGCCTTCAGTTTTCAAAGTGATTTTTTAATATATCGATATATTGAATACGTTCGTACCTTTGTTTTGTGTCACGGTATCAGTAATGTGTATGTATTAAAATAAGTTACAGTCGGTATCACAGTTAAAACTCTGCTTTATATTCCTAACAATCTTTGCTTTCTCAATTTTCCCGGGCAACGCCGGGACACGTATTTCGTTAATTATCTATATATTAATTCGCTTATACATTCCTTCCGTCGTTTTGTGTCACGCTATCAGTAACGTGCATGTATTAAAATTAGTTACAACAGTTACAGATCTATGTCACTGTAAAGCGACGCCATTTCCCTTCAGTTTTCAAAGTGATTTAAAAAAATATATATCGATATATTGAATACGCTCGTACCTTTGTTTTGTGTCACGCTATCAGTAATGCATAATTCGTATTAAAATTAAGCTATAACATCTACAACCGGAATTATTAGGTACGTGCAAATTTAATGGCCGCTTGCACTGACCCTCGTTCTTAAAAGTGTCTTTTCTTAATTTTTAAAAGCAGTTTTCGTTTAACTTTTGATTGTGTTTGAAAGATAAAAGCCTAATGTTATTATATAAAAGGAAACAAATGTATATTTACGTTTGAAAAAAAAATTAGAATTAAAAATGTTGTCAAAAACCCCTATAAACATCAAAAATTGATAAAATCTGAAAATTCAATAAAACACGTTTTAAATTCGTTGGAAAGATAAATATCAATTTTTTGGAACTATTTCAAAGAAAATTATTAAATTTAGTCTTAAGAGAATGAATAAAAAAAAAATTGACCTTCATTTTTCTACTAAAACTTGCCGAATTATCCAAAATAAAAAATAAAAGATACATCACGAGCGCATTTTGTTGTTTTATGTAAGTGTAAACAAAATTTGGCGACCAAATCTGAAAGTATGGAAGCCCTGAACTGCAGTAATATTTATTTTTATTTAAAAAAAATTATATGGAAGTTATGCTTTATAGAAATTTAAAAATTGATTAGAACTTAATTTCTTTTTTTTTTAAGTTACGAACAATATGTCTACATTAAATTGACAAGTATGGAAGACACGAATTTATTATTTTTTTGAACAGAAGGTTTTTTAATAATTTTCCCTTATTTTTATTTTTATGTACTGGTGCAGATTAGGACCCAAGCTAACTCTGACCCTAAACCTGTTACATGTCTGGAGTTTGGTTTCAGCATTTGCCAATTTTTTTTTTTCATGTTAGATATTCTAGCATGCCACTTTTGTTTTGTACTGTTGAATTTTCTTTTTAGGAAGGAAAGTTCTTTTTTTACTTTTGCTAGTTTTGTTAACAAAAGTTTATTAGTTGGAGAAGTAGAGGCAATGGATGCAGTTGTTGGTTTAGGTGTTAGTTGTAGTTGAGAGGATACATGCATGGGCTTCAGTTTTGCACACGTTTTTGAAGGCGGTTAAATGTAAATTATGCCTTTTCTTGAAAAATACTTTCAATTTACAAATCATAGAACTGGTTATTGGTGGATAACCATTTCGTCTGTTTTCCACAGTAGCCCATTCTTGTATTCTATTCTGTGAAAAATCCTTATCGATAAATTTCTTTACTATGTGCCTGAACTATATAGGATACTGCTCCTGGATATATGATAGCATAGACATCTAAAAATTAAAAGAAAATGTAATAAGAAAGTTAATTAATTTAATTTTTCTGTAATGAAAAAAAAAAGAAAATCTTATTTAATTATAATATTTTCGAATTTACAGAATTAAGATTTTAATTATTTTATCTACAAAGATTTATATTTAATGTTATAACTTAAAAAAAAAAAACTTTTTTTTTAAACTGAAGAGTGGGGTTAAAATGATTTTATTACAAATGTTTTGCAAAATAATTTATGGAAATGTTTAAAAAGTAATAATGGTGCTTTTTTAAGCATATCTGTTAAAAAAAAGCTAAAGAAATTGTTTACCAATGATTTCCTTAGAATTTGAAATAACTTTCTTTCAAATGTTAAAATTATTTTTACGTTAACGTTACGAAATCCTTCAATTTGATCAATTATTTTTACATGATGATTGATTAAAAACTTGAACAATTACATTACTCGATTTATTTTTATAGAATTAATTTAATTTTAAAATACATTAATTCTTTAAAAATAAAACTTAATGGGTATTTTTTTATTTTAAGCTAAAATAGTATTTAATTTTCAGTGTGAAAAAGTAAATAAATATTCATTGAAAAAAGTAGTAGTGAGAGTGAATGGTGGGAGGTCTAATTGCGCTTGATTATTACATAGCGTGTCTTCCATAGCCTTGCGAATCGATCGTTAGTAGAAATTAATCAATTTTTTAAATTCTTTTTTTCGTTAACTTACTGGGTCACAAATGTGTAAATGTTTGGTTTATTTTCAAGATTATAACAAGAAATTCTTTCGCTGATGATGACTCGTTTCTCTATGAAAGGGAAATATAATTACGTCGCATTTTTTATTTTTCCAAAAACTTTAATCATTAAAATCGCATGAAATATTTTTTGCAATTATATTATTTTTTTGGTGAAAATATTGATTAAACAATGCTTTATTCAATAATAATATCGCTAATTCAAAGAATTAATTTTTCTTCGAGTTATAGTGATTTTATTAACACGGTATTTACTGGCCTTTTTCGTAATATATATGAAAAATTTTGGAAAAAAAATTTATTTGTTAACATCTACGATCCTTTATTTACATAAGTAAAATTTAAAAAATCATGCATTTTTTTTTATTAATATATAAAAATATAACTTTAGTAAAGGTGTATTTTCTTTTAAAAAAATAATACTTTTTCACTAAGATTTTAAAAAAAATAATGGTTTCATTATATTCCGTGATTGTTGATTAATAAATATTGAAAATTTCAGTAAAATTGCTTGATTTCCTGAATTTTGGTGTATTTTTAAGTGAAGGGGGGGTCAAAATGTTTTTTCATTTTTGGGAATCAGCCATTGATTTGCACGTACCTAGGAATTATAGTCACAGCTTTGCTATTTATTCCTCAGATTCTCATGTAAATTTGTATTTTAGATGATTTTATGTATATTTTATAAATCATCAGCAAGAATTATGTCCATTACCTTTTGATACCTTTATTTCAATCTAATTAATTTTGATACCTTTATTTCAATCTAATTAGTTTTGATAGACTTTTCAATTCATATAATTCAGCAAAATACTGGTCAACACAGTGAATGTTATGCTTAATCAACATATTGATTATTTAAAACTCATTTTAATAAATGTTTTAGCGGAAATAATAAAATCATATCAAAAAGATTTAATTCAAGAAAAATCAAAATGGACGATCACCAAAAAGATGGGATGACCAGATAAGGGTGAGACTGGCATGCTGCCCCTTTGGAAGCGGAAAGACTGGCCAAAGACCGTGATATGTGACGCAATTTTGTTTTCAAGCATGTGGCGAAGCTCTCTGAAGTATGCAAATAAGTCAAGTCAATAATGATTTGTAATGCTTTGCCATTATATATATATATATATATATATATATATATCAATTGATCAAGTTCAAATATGTTAATTAAGTGAAAACAAAACCAAGAGTGCTCAATACCTAGTAAAGCATTTATAAAATTACATAAACAATATTACAGTCTTACGTCAATCAACCAATGTTTCAATGCATGCTACCGCATCTTATCAAAGGCAGAACGAAAATAAATAAATTAAAAATCAAAAGCGAGAAATTCGGAGTTTCGCAATTTCATTCAAGAAAGATCAAGAGGACGATCACCAAATGAGATGGGCTGACCAGATAAAGATGAGACTGGCATGCCGCCCCTGACAGCTGAAAGACTGGACCAAGACCGTGATATGTGACGGAACTTAGCGTGCTGGTTGATTGACGTAAGGCTATAATATTGTTTATGTAATTTTTATATATATATATTTTTTTTTTCTGATGATTTTGAGATGTAGCAGAGCCGATATAGATATAATAATGTTGGTTGGCTCACCTCCAGAGAAACGAGTCGTAAATATACTCTTCACAGAAATCTTATGTTTTATAAAAATGTGAAAAAATTAAAATAGAAAATAAAAATTATGGTAATTGGAATATAAAATGAACTCCCAACCGTCTGAAATTGTTACTTTTCTGCACTGATGAAAGCAATTAGCTTGAAACGCAAGCGTCTGTAGGTATTAATAATTATATATATATATATATATATATATATATATATATATATATATATTGTTTAAGCTCCCCCACAACCCCCTCCCCCCTCAAACAAAAAATAATGTTTAAACACTAACCCTTTTTAGTATTAGTTTTTTTTTAACTTTAAACGTTTACCTTCGGCTTATTTTTACATTACACACGATATTGAAGAAAGGGAGAGAGGCGAGAGAAATAGAGAGGGGCGAGAGAAAGGTGAGACGAAGACGAAGATGGTTTTGTTTACTCAAAACATTCAACATTTCTACAATCATATTAAAAACTACTTCGTTTTAATTGCATCTTTTTTTTCAATTTTAATTCACTTTTAATTAACTTTTAAGCACTAACGCTTTTTAGTATTCGTTTTTCTTTTATTTTGATTTTAAACATTCGCGTTCGGTCTATTTTTAGATTGAAAAAAGAAAGAAAGAAAAAAAAGATTAACAGACAGACGAAGCTTTTGTTTACTCTCGACTGAGCGACCGGAAAATATTTAATATTTCTTAAATCTTAATAAAGCTTATATTTTCCGCTAATTTTTTTAGTGGCCTCATATTGCAACTATTATTTTGAAAATTTCAATTAGGACTGTAATTTGGAACACCGCAAACCTTGAATCGTTCATTATCTTATATATAAAGAAAAGATAATTTTCCCCTGTTATATTGACTATCATATTTTTCGAACAAAAACCTGCATATGCTAATCTGTTTTGTCAGCCACTTAAGCCAATCCCTGATGCGTATTTTCAGAAGATGTGTTCGTTTCGTTTTCTTTCAATTTTTATTTTTACATTTTTCAGACTCAACAGCGTCTCTTGACGCAGTCATCCACACAGGATATCCGACGTATTTTCACTCTTACGCTAACATCTAACCAACTACCACCCAGTTCCTTGCTATTGTTTTTAATAAGTTCACTATTTCGACTTAGCACCGGTAGTATTTCATTTTGGCATTCTTGCTATTGTCTATTAACTACATTACATTTTCAATCTAAATACAGGGCGCTCCCTTCTAGTACTTTATCTTATTTTTTGGTCATATTCCAGAATGACGGATTAAACGAATAGCAGATTTGCTATCACAAAAAAAACTGATCGGTGTTCAGTGTCAACACGACCATAGACACTTTCATTATTCATAATTATAAATATTCATTATTTTTCATTGAACTTCTTTTCATATTTTCTAACTCGTGTAATTTAGATAAGAACAAAAACTTTCTGTCCCTGGTCCCGCCAAGTATATTAAGCGACTTATTAAGGTTTTTTTTTCTACTTTTTTTTCCATTTTCCCTTCGTTACGCAATACCGCGGCCATAAATATATTCCTATTCCGGAATAGATCGAAAAAGCAATTTCCGAACACAAAGACATTCTGTATAAAAAATTTTTTTTAATGGAAATCGCTCCAGACAAGGCAATAAGCCACTTGATTTAAGAAGCTAAAAATAAATACTACTTCAAGATAAAAAAAAAAAATAGCCAACGATAAGCGTTGGGTGGATAGATTCCGACCCAGAAAGGCTAGCGCAGAATATGATAGGATATATCCACAAAACAGACGTACCAGAGTGGATGGCTAAAAGAAAGGACAACGCTAATACAAAAAGACACAAAAAGAAAGATCCCAAGCAACTACAGACCAATAACCTGCTATTTTTATGAAAATCGCTCCACACACGGCATGAAACAACTTGATGTAAGGAGCTAAAAATAAATACTACTTCAAGGTCAAAAACCAGCCAACGATAAGTGTTAGGTGGATAGATTCCGATCCAGAAAACAGCAATTCTTTGCCCTTTGTCAGAAACATCGCTCATGAAATGTGAGGACTAAAGGACAAAATAAGGGAAGCGAGAGTTACAAGATTAAAACATGGCGACTTTATTTTTCACATTTAAAATTTCGTAATTTCTTTGTTTTTATTTGCTTTCTTCTTCGATTCTATTTTTTCTTTCTTTTACATAATTTCGTACAAAATGTGCATTCTTCAACAAAAGTTAGACTTCAGGGTCAATTCTCAAACAAGTTTTTACTTGCGATCTGTGACCATAAGCAGCCTACATGTAATCTATTATTCTTTACCTAACACAGCAGTCGTTGCTGCTATGTTACGAGAGTTGGCTACCAGGTAGACAGAAAAAAATGGTGCCGATTTTTATTTTTACCTACGCTAATAACTATCGGGTGCTGAACATATATTCACTGAATTCTTTCTTTTAATAAACATTACACATGAAAAGTACTTCATTACTCACGTGATACCTTCCACCCAAGCAGTACCACCTCCTTTCAGATGAGAGTGACTCTGTTCATAGCTATCAACCACTAAACGTGTTCGCCAATTCAATTAATTATTTCTTTTAATAAATATCGTACATAAAAAAGACTGTATTACTCACGGGATACCTCCCACACAGGCATTACCACTTTCGTCTACTAAACGTGTTCGCCAATTCAATGAATTATTTCTTTTAATAAATATCGTACATAAAAAAGACTGTATTACTCACGGGATACCTTCCACACAGGCATTACCACCTTCGTCTACTAAACGTGTTCGCCAATTCAATGAATTATTTCTTTTAATAAATATCGTACATAAAAAAGACTGTATTACTCACGGGATACCTTCCACACAGGCATTACCACTTTCGTCTACTAAACGTGTTCGCCAATTCAATGAATTATTTCTTTTAATAAATATCGTACATAAAAAAGGCTGTATTACTCACGGGATACCTCCCACACAGGCATTACCACTTTCGTCTACTAAACGTGTTCGCCAATTCAATGAATTATTTCTTTTAATAAATATCGTACATAAAAAAGGCTGTATTACTCACGGGATACCTCCCACACAGGCATTACCACTTTCGTCTACTAAACGTGTTCGCCAATTCAATGAATTATTTCTTTTAATAAATATCGTACATAAAAAAGACTGTATTACTCACGGGATACCTTCCACACAGGCATTACCACTTTCGTCTACTAAACGTGTTCGCCAATTCAATGAATTATTTCTTTTAATAAATATCGTACATAAAAAAGGCTGTATTACTCACGGGATACCTCCCACACAGGCATTACCACTTTCGTCTACTAAACGCGTTCGCCAATTCAATGAATTATTTCTTTTAATAAATATCGTACATAAAAAAGACTGTATTACTCACGGGATACCTTCCACACAGGCATTACCACCTTCGTCTACTAAACGTGTTCGCCAATTCAATGAATTATTTCTTTTAATAAATATCGTACATAAAAAAGACTGTATTACTCACGGGATACCTTCCACACAGGCATTACCACCTTCGTCTACTAAACGTGTTCGCCAATTCAATGAATTATTTCTTTTAATAAATATCGTACATAAAAAAGGCTGTATTACTCACGGGATACCTTCCACACAGGCATTACCACTTTCGTCTACTAAACGTGTTCGCCAATTCAATGAATTATTTCTTTTAATAAATATCGTACATAAAAAAGACTGTATTACTCACGGGATACCTTCCACACAGGCATTACCACCTTCGTCTACTAAACGTGTTCGCCAATTCAATGAATTATTTCTTTTAATAAATATCGTACATAAAAAAGACTGTATTACTCACGGGATACCTCCCACACAGGCATTACCACCTTCGTCTACTAAACGTGTTCGCCAATTCAATGAATTATTTCTTTTAATAAATATCGTACATAAAAAAGGCTGTATTACTCACGGGATACCTTCCACACAGGCATTACCACCTTCGTCTACTAAACGTGTTCGCCAATTCAATGAATTATTTCTTTTAATAAATATCGTACATAAAAAAGGCTGTATTACTCACGGGATACCTTCCACACAGGCATTACCACTTTCGTCTACTAAACGTGTTCGCCAATTCAATGAATTATTTCTTTTAATAAATATCGTACATAAAAAGGCTGCATTACTTCCACGCAGGCATTACCACCTCTTTTCGGATGGTGGGGGGTCTGCGCTGTCACCTAGGTCGTTTTAATTCGCGAAGGACTGACGCCGGCTACGAAAATGACATTTTTCAGTTAAATTTAATTTCTTCTGTTCTTTGGATTATAAATTTATTTTTTCAAGGTTTTGGCATAACCGCTGCACGTGTACTGCTTCCATTGTTTTCTCATATTTCCACACAAACTTACTGTTAGGATAAAAAAAATAAACAGCACTTTCGTGTTAATTTCAATTCAAACAACAATTACGGGAGACAATCACACCAGGCATTACCACCTCCCTTTAGAGAGTGGCTGGCTTTCTCATCCGTAAGGGAGTGCTAACTTGACCGACAAGAAATTTTCGGGCAAAATGGACTTTTATCAGTGCCTTATACTATTAATTGGCTTTTAACGACATCATTATGCCCATTCCATGCGCACCGTTTTCGCCTTTTTCATTTTATTGTCACCCGACTTTAGGGTTACTGTTAGGATATAAAGAAATACATTGTCTTTGCGTTATTTCGGATTCATAATAACATTAAAAGGTAACTAGAGACCATCGTTACAGACATTACTACCTCCTGTCGGAAAGGAATAGGTTTCTTGCTTAATATCTGCGACGCTCTCATCCATGACGGAGTTTCGATCAAATTGTAGCATTTAAGATGTCGTATTCAGCACACCTCGACAAACACCCTGGCACATTTTGATACTCGGGTCTGGATTGCTCAGGAACCAGAGCCTTTTGTATGAATGAGGTATCGTTCGGTTCAGTCCGAGGAGACCGCCATTTCAGGTATTAACTCCTCCGGGAGGATATTTGGATTATTGCTGGTCATCCGAGGCGTCTCTACCGAGGAATGCCCACTGGTCCTTTCTCAGTCTTTTTTTTTTTAGCCTTTCAGAATGCTCCCTGAATTGGAGCTGGATCCCCCCCCTCCCCACGTTAGACTTACTTCGTCTTTAACCTTTCTGCAATGGAAAGCGCGTAAATACTCCCCGAAAAATTAACCAGAAGTGGTCAGCTTAGCAAACCACGTCCATTTAATGATAACAATCTATTATTGTCGCGGTGTTCTGCACATCCACTTGACACTCCCAACAATGGTGACTTAAGCGAGAATCATCACTTTAATAGCTTAATTGTCTTTCAAAGAGCCTTGCCTTACGCTAAGTTGCAACCGTCTATTTCCTTACTTGAGAGCCCAATCCACGACTATGTAGCCATATAAGATTTTTGAATGTGAGATGATATATATAATTAGTTCCACAATCAGACAACACCGCAGCTCACAACCTATGAAAGAAACAAACCGGAAGTCCTAGACTCGAGTTTGGGCTCATCAGTAGAACACATCCGAACTCAGAATTCGAAACCCGATGTATGCTAGGCGAGTACTCTGCCACTGAGCTAGCTCACCACATACAAGAAAGTCTATTAACTTACACAGATTAAGTAAACCACGGCGAAGGCCGACTGTGGAATATATCTACTCTTTTCACCCCTTGTTGAAGAGAAAGAGAAAGAGAAAGGAAAAAGAGAGAACAATTCTGGGTTAGAAGAGAATATCGAACAATTCGCAGATTTCAACACATTCTTCACAAATAATGTAGATTAAAAAGTAGTTCAATAAAACAGTTTAATAAAACAGTTATTTTATTATATACTTTTATTTCATTTTCTTTCAATCGATATTTTATCCCAACCCATCCTCAAATTCCAACATGGAGCAATGACATAAGATGTCCGATTTTAACTTATCTAGTTTAAATCGACCTTTTAATAAAATGGAGTGTAAATTCAATTAAAATTAAATATCGATTCATAAAATTTCTCAGGTGCTTCTATTCCAGGTAATTATGTATTGTGTTTTCTGAATGGTATTTATGCATTTCAGAAAACTATTGATCCCGTCTGCGATTACCTTTGTTTGGGAAAAATACATAGGGGAGATAATTAACCCTCCCCAATATTAGTGATTTTCAAAGACCATTTTCAGCTTAATCGTGTATTTAACAGCCTAATTGTCTAACGTACATTTTCTTGAATGTCTATTGATGGCTATTTATTTTGTTCTGCCAGCAAATAAATAAATTGATGCACATAAGAACAAATGTTTGTCTTTCTTTTGTAAGACAATTTATTATTTTTTTAACTAATCTTAGTCAGACGCAGGTCGGATTCACGCGGGGAAAATCACTCTCCCCAACCATGGAGGCACTGTGGATTCGGAATAGTTTTTTTAAAACAAACGAATACAAAACTTAAAATATAAGTATAAAATATATAAAATATAAAAAGAAAAGAAAAATGTATAAAAATATATTTAAATATGAGGAGGAAGAAAAGAATAAATAAAACTATAAGACAGTCTCGCCTGACAAAGTTGGTCTACAACAAAAGCTTGCAAAATAAAAGATTTAAATGATTTTTTCATTTAAATTGCACGATTGTTGATTTTCAAAATATTTCACTTTAATACATTTTAATGCGTGTTTCAAAGATGTTGTCAATTTCCTTACTTAATATTTAAATATATATATATATATATATATATATATATATATATATATATATATATATATATATATATATATATATATATATATACAGGGTGGGCCAAAATAAGGGTCCTATCTTTAAATTTGAATAACTTGAATTTGAATAACTTCCACAAAATAAAAGTTAAACTCACCAAACTTTATGTGTGTATAGACTGACCCTTCCGAGATTTTTTGAAATAAACAAAACAAATTTTAGCCGAAAAACACTTCTTAAAACTTACAAAAACTAAAGTATTGTTTTTTACACTGTTTTGAGTTTTTTAAGCAAAAATAATGTTTTCTAAATGAGGGTACGTTCCTTAGGGCTAATACGGCTCATGCTTGCTTCGGAAGGGGTCCTTTACTTATTCTAAAAAAAAAAATTTTTTAAATCAATAAATAAAAAAGTTATGAATTTTTAAAAATAGGACCCTTATTTTTGCCCACCCTGTATATATATATATAAAAAATATAAAAATGTATATAAACAGTATATTTTTTTAAATATATAAAAATATATGAAAAAAACAAATAAAATAAAGTAAAATAACAGAAATAGAATAAATTCAAGATTAAAATTTAAAAAAATGTTTTTTTAGAAATGTGCGTATATGGAAAATAATCAAGATACTTTATCAAATCAAGACCCGAGCTAACCTTGAACCCGTCGTTAGGGTTAGGGTCATGGTAGTGGTTAGGGTTAGGGTTATGGTCAGAGTTAGGGTTAGTGTCAGGGCTGGGGTCAAAGTTAGCTCGTGACCTAATCTGATAAAGTACCTTGATTCCTTGAGCATGTCACAATTAATGTTTTGAACCTTTGAAATATACACTATTAATATACAAAGCTCTAGTTAATATAAACTATTGGTCAATGAACTTAACTTTAACTGCACTTTTGTAACTATATCCTGGATACTTGATAATATGTTTTTTATTCTTTTAAAAGACATACACGAATTAATTTTAACAAGAATAATCTTGAATTTTTTGTTGTTCAGTAGCTTACACTTTTCCTAAAGATATATATATATATATATATATATATATATATATATATATATATATATATATATATATATATATATATATATATATATATATATATAATTATTTCATCTATATACACATATAATATTACAAGGTGATATATATATTGCGTATAGATTTTCAATATTTGCTTCAACAGCGTTCAATGCATGAGTAGAGATGAGTAGTAGTAGTAGTAGTAGTAGTAGTAGTAGTATTAAAATACATTTATACCAATTAATCTACACAACGACGTCCATGTTTGATCGCCGCAGGAAATCGTCAGACTAAGTGCTTAGCCAAACGATTCCATTCGGGGATGAGACATGAAAGTCTCTATATAGCTTAATTGCTATAAATATAATTTCATACTATATATATGTATATATATGTATATATATGTATGTATATATATGTATGTATATATATGTATGTATATATATATGTATGTATATATGTGTATGTATGTATATATACATATGTATGTATATATATGTACATATATATGTATCTATATGTGTGTATATATATATGTATGTATATATATATATATATGTATGTATATATATATATATGTATGTATTTATATATATATATGTATATGTATGTATTTATATATATATGTATATGTATGTATTTATATATATATGTATATGTATGTATTTATATATATGTATATATATATGTGTATATATATGTGTATATATATACATATATATATATATATATATATATATATATATATATATATACATATATATATATATATACATATATATATATATACATATATATATATATATACATATATATACATATATATAGTATGAAATTATATTTATAGCAAATATATATATATAAGAGAGAGAGAGAGGGGGGCAGACAGGGGAGTATTAAACTTTGCATTTGTTTCCATATACCGTGATGCATTGCGGTACACAACTGCGCGTGCGTCGTTGTCATTACACACAAACACACACACGTATCATGCACGATTTGATCCTTGACCAGTGGACAGAAGATGATAAGCTAATTCAAAACAACCCCATTGGCTATTGATATAGATTGCTCAATTATTTTTGCTGACACCGCCACCCCACCACCGCAGCTACCCAATCACAGCCCGGCTTACATCGTTTACTCGGCCGTGTGAACCGCATCGTTTGCGACGCTCACGCATATCCTCCATCATCCTATTTCCGCCTTCATCCCCACGGGCTATCATGGCGGCGGTCCACTGTTTGTCGTTTTTCCCAGTTCCAACTCGGTGTATTCCTCCCCCGGCGGGGGATCCTTATACTTGATCGGGTTTCGGAAACGCGTATAGGGTATGGAGTTGGAACAGGGATGTCCGCATCAATTGGCCAGTCAAGCGACCAGTGCACGGACAGTCGGTCACAAATAGGCAATTCGCTGACCAAATTAAAAATGGTGCCCTTTTGTTTATGGATTATTTCCCGCGCGTAAAATTAAGCGGACATATTTGTTTTGTTAGCGCTGGTAATTCGGTTGTGCTGCCATTTTCGGTGTTCCCGTTGGATGACATGTGTAGTTTGGTGGCAAGTGGCGAGAGGGGAGATAATGACTCCTCCTCATCCTTTACATCCTCCTCTTCTCATCCCTCCTCCTCCTCCTCCCCCTTCTCCTCCTACTACTACAATTACTACTTTTCCTTTATTCATTTACCCCTTCTTCCACTCCTCAGTATCGGATCTTTTTATTAATATTATTATTTATCATCGCTATTACAAATATTAATAACCTCCTATTTCGGCAATCGATTTATCCCACGTCTCAATCTCTCCCCTTTTTCTCATTCACGCCATCTTTGTCGCCATCTTTCTGGTTCTGTTTTTCCATCCTTAAGTGAAGAGGGAAAATGATAAACACATCGCAAATTAATTATCCAATTCCTTACACTTTTCTTTTCCTTCTAAAAACATTCTATTTTAAATTAAACGACTAATTTATATCTCAGTTTTAATATTAGTAAAAGAAAATGCTACAAAAAGAAAAATTACATAAATTTGACCTTTTGGTACAATTGAATATAAAGAAGGTCATTTTCACAAAGCTTTTGAAGATAAGATTAAGAAAAGCTTCTTAAAAAAGCTGGCATTATAGTGTTGAGGGGGAAAGGGGAAGACTCTGGAATACATCAAAACAAATATGTGTTGCATTATAGTGTTGGGGGAAGACAATAAACTCGGCGTTATTCTGGAATACATCAAAACAAATATGTGTTGCATTATAGTGTTGAGGGGGAGAGGGGAAGACAATAAACTCGGCGTTACTCTGGAATACATCAAAACAAATATGTGTTGCATTTATAAAATTATCAAACATTTTTATCTACACGATAATCACCTATTACAACAGAAATGACAGTTATAACTTTATAATTCTATTCTCATTATTAAATTAAACCCACCCTGCCCTCCGCCCCGGTTGGAATTGAGGTCACGATGGCCCAGAAACTAGAGATCACCCCACTCAACTTTCTGAAATATCACCTGTTGGGGTCTCCCCCCTCCCCCTTTCCTGTCCTCGCTATAGGCTGAGCCCCATCTTCGTCCCCCCTCCCTCTTATGCATCTTCAATTTCCGGTTGGGGTTAAATTTAAAATCTTAGGCATTTGGATTCCATTGACGCTTGAAGAGTTGGCGTTCATTATGGACGCTAATGAAACAACATATATTTTGTCGCAATAATGGAATAATAAAATCACCAACAAAAAATATATTTTGCTCTGAATTTTCATTGAGCACTCTCATAAACCTGGTTTCAACTTCCTTCGGAATTATACCCCCTGGATATTTGTAACAAGTTAATTATATATATATATATATATATATATATATATATATATATATATATATATATATATATATATATATATATATATATATATATATATATATATTCGCTTTTTTATTTTCTATTCTATATGTATTATTCATTTATTTATTATGCATTTTGTTTAGATTAAAATTATTTGTATGGGTTGAGATATTGTATGGAAGGGAGATAATCGTGCCTGTATTAATATCAGCATGGCAGAGTAGTGTCTTTTACATGGTCGGTTGATTTATCATATCTGTTTTTACTATCTATCTATCTATCTATCTATCTATATATATATATATATATATATATATATATATATATATAGAGAGAGAGAGAGAGAGAGAGAGAGAGAGCAATCAATTCTAGAGATGAAAGATAAGAATTAAAACAATTGTAAAGATACAATATTTATTAGAACATCAAAAGTTCAAAGCAAGGAACTTCATATCCTTAATCCATGGCTTTTCAAAGATAAACTCCGCAGAAAATACATTTAGTAAACCTACCTAAACTATAAACAAGAATTTACAGACCCCAAATACCATCTATCTTTTTAAATGAAAATTGTTTAAATAAATTTATTTGAAAAATAAATTCTTTTGAAGAAAAGATCTTTTTTAAATAATTATTTCCCTAAAATGATTTTTTAATAAATTTTTCAAGATAATTTTAAAAATAATAACTCTAGTCCTTGACTTCTAAAAAGCGGACCGCAAGACAAACACTCATTTTCTTCAAATTCCCTTCATATCTTTTTAATCTATCCCCACCCCTATATAAACTTATTCACCTCGGCAAAATATAAACAACTCCCTTCCCCAACCATAAATATTGGACGGATTGACGCTGACCACCTAAGCTTCCATCACCCATACCCCTAACCTCCTTCCTTTAGCTAATTAAAAAGAAAATGTAAGAAGATATGTTTATACAGTAGTATATGTGCCTATATTTTATATTCGTATATATATATATATGTATGTATATGTGTGTATAGGTGGGTTTCTCTATATATATGTTGGTATGTATACTTACCAATCCACCCCTCTTTGATTCCCTATGCCCTTGCCGCGTCTGTTGCCCAGAAACCCCCCCTACTACCAACAGCTAATATTTCTATCCCAGCAGACAGAAATAGTTATTTTCACCATCACCTACAAACAATACTTTCAATCCACACCGGCTTGAATAATATCGGCTCTAAATTCATTTTTTGTAACCTATCGAAACACTGATCAACCAGGGAGCTAGAGGTTTTCGTAATGTACACTTTGATATAAATCGAACTCTGACTGATAAACTTCATTCTGAACCCTGTGAAACTGATAATTCCACTGTAGGACTACTGCACAGACACGATAGATTGGACTTTACCAAATGACGTCTAAAAATCAGCTTCTTAACAACAACATTTGGACTCCTAAATAATTTAAGTATTATTTTTTTCAAACATTCATTTCCAATATAACAGCTGTTTTATTTTGGACGTGTTTTTTGACGGCGTCTACCCTAACTCTACGCTATCATCTCAACAAAAGACTCTTTATCTTTTGGTATTTATTTTATGTATAATTCTTTTCAAAGTTAAATGTTGCCGATAATATTTACAATTACATTGTCGGTTTTTTTCTATCCTCTGATGAAAAGGGTTTATCTTTGAAAATCCATGGATTAAGGATATGAAGCTTCTTTCTTTAAACTTTTGATGTTCTAATAAATATTTTATCTTTACAATTTTTTATTCTCATCTTTCATCTCTAGAATAGATTGCTCTATTCAATATATTGAGCTTTATATTATCACGATAAATTATTATTAAACGATAATTCAATTATCTTTAATTTAATTCCACATTTAAATATTATATGTATATATATACCTTTAATTTGGTCTCTATACACTGTGCTGAAAATAGATCAGATACTAAAAATAAAAATACATGGTCTCTGAAACGATCGTACACAATTCTATTGTGTGTTGATTCTTTGAAACATAAATAATTGATTATGTAAAAGTGTTTACGTAGATCTGTGTTATATAGACTGGCTTGAATAATTATCTCTATACTGATGATTCCGTAAGTATGAAACGTATACGTATGTAGATAAAAACAAATAAATCTAGGCTGGGCGCTGTAGTGAGTAGTATAAATACAGCCGTCAAAATTATAGCTTTAATGCATGTTTTTTTATAAGTTGAACCCTGTTTACGTCAGTTGCTACAATAGGTTTTAAACTCTCATCGTTTGTGTAGTTGTTCATGATAGCCGTGAGGGTAAAGACGTCGGAATTTGAGTTATAAACATGGCTTTTTTCAGGGATTTTGAATCCTACGACCGGCTTGAATAATTATCTTTACAATGACGATTCCGTAAAGATGAAACGTATACGTATGTAGATAATTATATATATATATATATATATATATATATATATATATATATATATATATATATATATATATATATATATATACCTTTTTTTTAGGGGGGGGGGGTATTTTCACAATTTTATTATCGTTGTACTCTTCAGATTTCTTCGGGTGCCTTTTACGTCGTCAATACCTTTTACGTCGTCAATACTCTTTACGTCGTCAATACCTTTTACGTCGTCAATACTCTTTACGCCGTCAATACCTTTTACGTCGTCAATACTCTTTACGTCGTCAATACCCTTTACGTCGTCAATACTCTTTACGTCGTCAATACTCTTTACGTCGTCAATACCCTTTACGTCGTCAAAACATTTTACGTCGTCAATACTCTTTACGTCGTCAATACCCTTTACGTCGTCAATACTCTTTACGTCGTCAATACCCTTTACGTCGTCAATACCCTTTACGTCGTCAATACTATTTACGTCGTTAATACTCTTTACGTTGTCAAACTCTTTTACGTCGTCAATACTCTTTACGTCGTTAATACCCTTTACGTCGTCAATACTCTTTACGTCGTTAATACTCTTTACGTTGTCAAACTCTTTTACGTCGTCAATACCCTTTACGTCGTCAATACTCTTTACGTCGTTAATACTCTTTACGTTGTCAAACCCTTTTACGTCGTCAATACGCTTTACGTCGTCAATACTCTTTACGTCGTCGATACCCTTTACGTCGTCAATACCCTTTACGTCGTCAGTTCTGTAATTTAGAATTTGAGTTTTCATTTACTCTCATTTCGTGCCTCATTTCTTTTTCGCCAATTTGTTATATCGTAAGAATAACAATAAGTAAATAAGAAAGCCAAGACAGGAAATGAAAGGAATAAGAATTGCATTAAGAATGTTTAATTACAATAAGTTGGTCGCCCTTACCGGCTTCAGACAGACGTGCAAGCAGTTCGCTAAGCGGTTCTCCTTTGTGAGAGAAAAGGTGTCGACCTCATAGTGACCTGACGAATCCATCCTGTCACTATGAGTGAATCCGGATCAGTCCACAACGCCATGTTATTTTGAAAGAAAGTTATATGTTATTTTAATCTCTATTTACCAGAATTAAAACAACCTTCACATTTAAAATGCTATCTTTATCAAAGTTTGGTTATTGCTCTAATTCCATGCATCATTCGTTTTCAGATATCTAGCACCAGTTAACTGTTTTCTTTAGTTCCTTTATTAAGGATCGAACTCACGACGTCTAGGTAGAATTCATTCGAGAATGTCTCTTAACCGACGTTTGGAATTGGGGTATATGTGGTTTTTAATCTCTTTTTACTAGAATAAAACAACCTTTACATTTGAAACGCTATCTTTATCACGGCTCGGCTATTGGTATAGATTGGTCAATTATTTTTGCTGGCTCTCCTCGGGCGAACCAATCACAGCCGGGCTTACATCGTTTACTCGGCCGTGTGAACTGCATCGCTTGATACGCTTGCAAATATTCATCCTGTTCCCGCCTTCAGCCAACCGAATGTCATGGTGGTGGTCTACTGTTGTCGTTTCCCAGTATCAACCGGTCTCCGGGCTCCTCCGGGATATGGAAATAAATGGAAAGTTCCATAGTTATCAAAACCCGGCGTGGCCTAATATCGACCCCTTCCAACGAACATATCAGTGGATTCTAAGAAAATATTAATAGCGCATTCTGAGCTAATGAAGGATTGTTTTATGGTATCATTTCAAATTGACCCATAGTTTCGGTGGCTCAATACAAAATGGCGTTTGATCGAGATTAAAGTAAAGTGTCAGAGTGACAGGTGCAAAGTTGGGCTTAAAACCAATTTTATAAAAACCGGTTTTTATATGACAAACACTAAAACCGATACCGATTTGCCAAAATCGATTTTAATGTAAATAATTTCTGTTTTCCATGAAATATTTGACGGAATTTTTAATTGTGGACGCTAGCAAAGCGCCATGTATTCTGTATAGTTATATGTTCACAATACAAGCATGCTACATAAAAGCAAAGTAACGACTCGAAGACTATGTATATTTGAATATAGCATTTATTGAATGCGAAAACGACTATAAAATAAAGTCTATCAAAAGGTACACAAAGTGTAAGTAGAATGATGTATGCGCGCGTGTGTGTGTGTGTGTGTATACGTACGTATGTGTGTGCGTACGTATATATGTGCATGCGTAGAGGGGAAACGTCCATGAACTGAATTGCGTGTGCATATTTGTGCGACCGCACATGGAAGCAAAATGTTTATTGACAATGTCTATGTAGAGATGCGTGCATATGTGTTAAGATTGAGTAGAGAATAGTTCTTACCTAGAATGTATCCTTGTGTACGTGTTCGCGATGGTGTGTTTATATCAGCCAGCAGACTGAGGGTGCCTGTGGCTAACGTGTCGAGGCCCGAAGAGAAAAATGAATGAATTTTGTCATGCACCGGTTTTTATAGTGGCATGACGCCACCTGGCGTTTATCAAAGGGCAAAAAACTCTTAGGTCTGCTAACGCCGCCTGGTAGTGAGCTTGTGTTTGAGAAGAGGGTAATACTACAATTACTCCCCCCCCCCAGATTGAGAAAAAGATATTTTAGAAGTCTGTTTTCATGTGTTTAATTATAAATGTAGGTTATAAAGATGTGTTGGAAGTCCGTTGTGCAAGTGAGTGTGCACTGTTGAAGGTGATAGGTGCAAGTGAGTCTGTATAATTGAATGTTTGAGTGCGTTTGAGTTTGCACGGCTGAATGCATGTGAGTTTGCAGTTGAAGATTTGAGTGCATTTGAGTTTGCAGTTGAAGATTTGAGTGCATGTGAGTTTGCAGTTGAAGATTTGAGTGCATTTGAGTTTGCACGGTTAAAGATGATAAGTGCATGTGAGTTTGCACAGTTGAATATATCGATGCATGTGAGTCTGCATCAAGTTTGGATGAAATTGAGTCTGCACAAAGCGCAGGTGATATACGTGTATATGTTCGTTTTGCTGGTGAAATAATTATCAGATTCTGGTGCATGTATTTTGCGACGAGATTTGTGAGTGAGTTTGAAGATTTTAAGGTACAAGAAAGGTCTGGACGTTTGTTGGAGTTGAGGTCCATGATTATCCGGTGAATAATTAATTTGTATTCCAGTGTGAAGCCATGACGTATATTTTTATCCTTGTTTGCTGTTGATTCCAGAGTTAGGCTTCGTCCATGTAACTGTGTACCTTTTTATTAGCTGACGAATAATATCAGACTTAAGTTTTTTGCAGCTTCACGAAACAAATAGTCTTTGTTAGCTGGTTGAAAAGATTCAATTTGTGTGCGTTGAAGAAAATGTTCTAATGTTGTTGTTGTCGACAGGGTCGGCGTTTCACAGTTTCTTGTTGGTTTTCTTGAAGTATATTAACGCGTTTAATAACGTATTCAGTATATTAAAAATATTGAATTGGAAATAGACGATAATACTTTGGTTTGAAATTGTTGCTTGGAAGCGATAGGTTTCTGTTTTTTCTTTTTGGTTGTTGTTGTTGTTGTTGTTGTTGTTAATGAAATGAACAGATAGAAGTTCGTATATTCTTTTTTGTTTGTTTTTTCTGTCATGGTGATTGGTATTTGACGTAATGAATGCACATAAAATGTTTATATAAACATTTTATGTGCATTCATTCTTCTACGATAAGTCAAACGTCTTAACCTACAACGGTGTAAAGATTTTAATACAATAGACTCGATTGCTCTATGTTAAAAATAGCATACAAATGAAAATAATCCCCACATATTTTAAACATAATAAATTAATGTTTTTCCTTCATTGCATTTAATTTGTGCGCAGTTTTTTATCATGTAATGTGCGAGGGTGCGCATATTTATAATCCGAATCACATTTTAAAGTTTTATATCGGTGTTAAAACGGTGCACAAATGAAATAATTTTTTAAACTCTTAACCTCTAAAGGTTAAGACCGGTTCCATTTGGGGATTGTTTTACTATGACGCAATGATTCCCCCTCCCCGCCCCGCACCGGAAACTTTGAAATTAATACATTTTCTATTGGGCGG
Source organism: Sepiola atlantica (assembly GCA_963556195.1). Classification (NCBI taxonomy): domain Eukaryota; kingdom Metazoa; phylum Mollusca; class Cephalopoda; order Sepiida; family Sepiolidae; genus Sepiola; species Sepiola atlantica. The sequence goes on along the minus strand of OY744516.1, from coordinate 16,056,397 downwards.
GAGAAGAAGGGGGGGGGGGTAATCTTAAAGTTTAGTGCGTAAGTGATATTAAAAAAAGGAGAAAGAAAATCTTTAATAAAAGTTGAGGGTGGGTCACTGCTCTAAGCCCGCCCAACCCGGTTTTAACCAGTTTTCAAAATGACTAACACTTAAGCTCGTCCTTGGTCTTTTGGCTAGGAGCAAAGTGGAGTATCTGTTCTGATGATGCACTTAGCCTGTTCTGTCATCGATCAGTGAAGTAGAAGTCATTTTAGACTAGGCAATTTTTATTTTTGTTCCAATCTAGAGTCCCTCTTTTGGGGGATCTGGGGTTCCCCACATAAAAACTGACCTTGTGTCTAACTCTGCCCTCATGGGGAAGCAAGTAAAATGATACACTTAAGCTTGGTTTTTAGAATTATCGTTTTTGGGGGGGGGAGGGAGCAAAGTGGTGCTGGTCTCAGGTCGTTAGTATGATGTATGCGTGATGTGACACATGGTCAAGTTCAAAGTGGAAAATCGAGGTCCCCTAAGTTAATAAGTTATCATAACATCCGTTCAATTCAACAAATGAACAGTTGCCCCATTTTCTTTGTTGGAGACCACGTTACATAAAACTAAAAGCACAACACGTATTTGTCTTTTCGTTGGAGAATTTTCCTAGTATTTCTGGAAGCATCTTTCCATCGTCGTGGGCTGATTTACAATTGAAGACTCTAAAAACACAAAAAGGAATTTTCATCATTTACTTTATCTGATGTTACAATAATTTCTCACATTCTATTTCATGTACCGTGGTGGAACTCTGACCCCCCTCCCCCGTGAGAGCCAGCGCTGAAGATTTCTACACTATCCAGTCACAAATTTCGCTCTGACTATTTCTTATTCCCTAGCTATGCAAGTGGTTGTTTCGGGGCATACCTAAACTATATATTTGTTAATTATTCAAATCTCACAATATTTATTGAATTTCGTCAACGCATTCTTCACGAAATTCAAAACTTGACACTTTTCGTCACCATTATTATCACCCTCTTACCTCAACACCCAAGGGCAATCTCGTTACACATTTGAATCTAATAAGATTTACTAGCAAACATGCTTCCTCCTGTCGCATATTTTTGCTAGTTGGAAGCAGAACAGATACTACACTACCTCCACACCGCTCAAAAAAAGGAGGAGGTAATGCCTGAGAGGATGGTATCATCATGCCAACAGAGCAGATACTACACTACACTATGCCCCTGAATTGAGCATTTAAAGATAGTACATTAGTCTGAAATAGTATATACTATACTATTTCATAATAAGTACAATAGTCTTAAATAGTATAGTTTTGACTTCAGACAGACAGACAGACAGACCGATACATGATCTCTATTGTTAATAGATTTCGAAATACAGCCGCCCTAGACTATAATTTATTTTTAAGAAATCTGAAAACAATTGTAACTTAATCAGTTTTGGAGGATTCAGATTGGGAAAACTCAGAAGAAGTATTTCTGGATATCAACTAAATAATAATGGTCCATGAGTTTCATGGAAATCCACAAAACAAACGATTGTCGATTTATCGGCATGCGAAGCTGAATATATGGCTTTATATGAGTGTCGTGGCTTTAAAGGGTCGAAAACAAATAAGACAACAATGGGATAGTTAACAAGAGTATGTATTTACAGGAAGTACAGAGGTAATGGGTTGCCAGAGATTGCTCCAGGATTGGTTATAGCGACGCTGTCTGTTCATAGGGTCGAGAAGAGTTCTTGTTGTGATCGGATTGACTATATAACCATGACAGTAATATAATGCAGAAAGTATATTTTCTAAAGCAACTATATATTTCAGTCGTGAATGTCCAACAGTTTTGTTTTATCGCCGACCAATGATATGCGGGGGGTATTTTGGTCTTCGTCTCATAAGTAGGCGGTGTGATCCTGGACTTCACACACACCCGACTTTACTCGCCTTCTCGATTTTTATTTACGGGGTTATCTCAAAGATCATGTCTATCAAAACAATCATCAGACTTTTCTTGAACTTAAAAGGGCAATCACAATCAAAATTAGGTCAGTACCAAGAGATGAGATACGTCGTATCCAGGTGTTTATCAATGAACGACGATTTGTATCAAATATGGTTGCATTGGATAAAGGATTGGGAATTTTATTAGTGAAATTGGGGGGGGGGGGGGGTAACCCTATACTATCTTTTTGTAATATATTGTTCGGCGGTCTGCCTCCATCTACATACTCACTACTTAACCTTCCACTAATCTTTTTCTCACACACCCGACGCCTTACTTACTACACAAAACTCACTTTTCCCCATCGTAACATAATCCTTTTCCATTGGCCACCCACCACTTTAAACTTTTTGTATATTTAATATGACTCTGTTCAATAAATGCTTATTTTTGACAAAGTTTCATAACTCAAACGAAATATCAAATCAATATAAGCACGATTCGATGTCACGCTAAAGATGGTAATAGCATTGTTAGATACGTCCACATGTCTATATAAAAAGATATGTCTGTCCGTCGGTCGATCTGACACGCTTAGGTTTAAAAAAACATTTCCATCGCTAAACGTGCAAATCGAATGGGCACATCTTAAGATTTTGTTGTTGTGTAATTCTAACTTAGGTTTTAAATTCGTTCATTCATTTCGTGTGGATTAAGTGATTCTATTATTGACATTAGTTTCCCCGATATATTTCGAGTTAGAATTCTTTTTAGAAAGATATCGGGTACTGACAAGAGAAACCAACATCCCAAGTGAAAGTGTTTCTATGGAACGAATTGGATTCGAACTTGGCACACTAGGTTGACAGTCCGTGTCTTTAACAACTTAAACACCGTCACCTCCCACTAAATAAGTTTTAAATGAGTCTTTATGATCATTTTACGAACAGGGAGTGTCTGAAATCGCATCTACTTCGGTCTTTGTGCGTACCTTTTTCCCCTTCTCGTTAGATTTCAACCCTTCTCTTCCTCTCTGTTCTCTGTTCTCTGTTCTCTCTCTCTCTCTCTCTCTCTCTCTCTCTCTCTCTCTCTCTCTCACACACACACACACACACACACAAACACACACACACACACCTCCTTTCTGTCAGACAAAATGGCGTCTCTTTCATTTGTCTAAATTGGGAAATCTACTCGAGTGATGCTATTTGTTTAATGATATTTCCCTTCAAAACGTGACCAATGCATATTGTACAGGAGATAACGATGAAATACACTTACGGAATTCGAGCCCGCCGGCATTCAAACGACAATATACAAGCACGTTATTATCTATTCATCGTTAATAACCTAAACCTTTTTTTTCTCGTCGTATAAATATCTTCACGTTTGAAAGACGAGATTTGCATCAACAACGCAACACAAACAATAAACGGCCACGCCATTGTCTTTCGTCTTGCGTGGATATAATTATTCCAGAGACAAACTTGTTGAGTCGACCGAAACGCTCGTCTAAATGCCTAACTAACGAATCTCTTTCTACTTGATTTCAAATGGATATTTTCATAATGGAGGTTTGGTGTCTGCCTGCACAATACAGTAACCTAATGATGTCAGGATCAAATCTTAATGCTATTCCCCCTAAGACTTACGTATAGCCCCCACCCCAAAGAAATAGCATCCATGGAATCGTCAATAAAATTCGCAAATCCTTTCTGCAATCAAACCATATTTGGTACAAATAAACTTCAGTCTATGCCTGACTTGTTCACCAGGTTTCAGTCATGAATATCCAACAGTCTTCACTTTGTGATCGTCACCTCAGGAGGAGGTATAATCCCAATCTTAACCCCTCTCCCAGATTTTTATCTTAAAGATAATGTCTATCGAAATAATCTCCAGATTATTTTTTTTTTTTTTTTACTTTTTTAAATTTAGTTCACCTCAAACACGGCAGGCCGCCACTGTAGACGTAAAGGGTTACTGAAAATTAGGGTGAAGGTTGTGGGTGTCATCCTAAGTTGGGAGTTGTGTAGCGAAATGTCTGTTTACATTAGTTTTAAACCTCTGCATGTCGGTACAGTCGGGGAAACAGTGAGCAGGGGGGAGTTCCAGAGGTCGGCAGCACGATGAAAGAAGCTATTGGAGTAGAAGGCTATCTGGAATCTGGGGACCTCCCCAGTGAATGGATGGGATTTTGTTGATTATCGAGTTGGTCTAGTGTACTTACGTCGAGGGGGCACCAGAGCAGCCAGTTCATCGGAGCACAATCCATTGAAGTATTTGTAAAACAAGCACAAGGATGCAACATTGCGGCGATGGGACAGGGGTTGGAGCTTGGTCGATAGTGAGGGACCTATTAAGTTGGCGACTCTTTTTTATACCTTGTCTAAGAGGGAGAGACTAGTGGATGATGCACCAGCCCAGATGATGCGTGAAAGTGAAACCTGGCCAGTGACGGTTGAGGATATGTGTTGTATGGCAAGAAATGATATGAGAATGATACGATAAATGTGTAATGTGAGTGTTAAAGACAGGCTTAGATCTGATGACCTCAGAGGAAGATTAAATCTGGACAGTATAGGGAGATGTATGCAGAAATGGAGACTTCGATGGTATGGCCACATTGAAAGAATGGATGAGAGTTCTTGGATTAGTAAATGTAGAACAGTTGAGGTAACAAGTCTAGTTCACAGAGGAAGGCTAAGGAAATATGGAAGGAAGTGATAAGAATGAACTTGAGAGAAAGAGGGATAAATAAAGACCTATCCAGAGATAGGTAAGCCTGGAAGTCAATTTCTAAAAGCTGTCAAACACATGCCAGCATATAAAACTGGCGTCAAACTGATGATGATGATGATGATGATGATGATGATGATGATGATGATGATGATGATGATGATGATGTCAAAGAATAAATAAACTTGGATCACACTCAGCTGGTGTCGGAGTCTGTATAGTTTTTCCAACTCTGTTTCAGATTTGATGACTAGTGGATGATATTCTTGAACTGAGGACGGCCATCACAGCAAAAATTAGGGCAGTGCCAAGAAAAAGTGCGTTAGGGTTATTGAAAATCTTATACGTCATATCCAGGTGTGCTGATCATTGAACGGCGAAACAAATACTGTTGGGCATCCATGACTGAAACTTGGTGGGCAAGTCAGCAATAGACTTGAGTGTGTTTGTACCAAATATGGTTGGATTTTATTATAGATTCCATTCCGTGCCATTTTGAGAGGGTCACCCTCTATAAGGCCTAAAATACTGTAAAATATTCTGGGAAAAGAGAATAGTTTGAGTTATAAAAACAGATACAACATGAAATAACTGATTCACCAAAAAAGCACAGGAAAGGGCAGCACTGTCTGCTTATTGCTTTTTATGATTGCGCCATGATTCATGTACATCATGCGCATTTGAGTGGCTGTGAAAAAGCCCCCAAATTAGCGTAGTTCAAAATACAACCAACTCTACTAATAATAATAATATTATTACTAGTATATATATATATATATATATATATATATATATATATATATATATATATATATATATATATATATATATATATAGTGAGAGAGAGAGAGAGAGAGAGAGAGAGGGGGGGTCAGAGAGAGCGAGACAGGAAAGAGAGATAGGGAGAGAAGTAAACTTCTTAATAAAAAACATGAAACTTCGATTAATTGTAAGCCTAGTAAGTCACACCTTCTTAGCAACGTAATATAACCTCTTGAATATATAGTACTCCTACTTAAACTAGTTAATGATAACTATAAACGTTTATCTTACTTATTAACCCGGTGGTTTCCAACCTTTTTTACATGGCGACACACTATTGAGCTCTTTAAATTTTCGCGGCAAACCTTTCATAGAAAATGAATATTTTCCTTCTAATAAAACCTTTTTGGCAATAAAATGATTAAAAAAAATTAAGAAAATCATATAAGGAAAACTTTTATTGATTTAAATAAGACATAACAAGTATTCGGTGCCGGATTTAGAATAATTATGGTGAACGTAGAATTTTTTTAACGTAGTTCACCCCAAACAAGGCAGGCCGCCACTGTAGACGTAAGGGGCTACTGAGAAGAAAGAAAAGGGGAGAATGTTGGGGGGGTCAACCTAAACTGGGATCTGCGCAGCGAGATGTCTGTTTACATTAATTTTAAATTTCTGCATGTCAGTACTGACGGGGAAACAGGGGGCAGGAAGGGAGTTCCAGAGGCCAGCAGCACGAGGAAAGAAGCTATTTGAGTAGAAAGCTCTCCGGTATCTGGGGACCTCCACAGTGAATGAATGAGATTTAGTAGATTGCCGAGTTGGTCTAGTGAATTTACGTCGAGGGGGCACTAGAGTAGCCAATTCATCAGAGCATAATCCATTGAAGTATTTGTAAAACAAGCAGAAGGATGCTACATTGCGGCGATGGGACAGAGGCTGGAGTTTGGTTGACAGTGAGGGACCTATTAGGTTTGCGACTCTTTTTTGGACCCTGTCAAGGAGGGGGAGACTAGTAGATGATGAACCAGCCCAGATGTGACAACAATACTCCATGCATGGGCGGATGGTGGCTTTGTAGAGATACAGGATAATGTCAGGTGTCAGGAGTTTACTAGCACGGTAGAAGGAGCTCACCTTCTTTGCAGCAGCCTTGGCAATGTCTTCAATGTATTTGTTCCAATTCATGTTACCTGTGAAGGTTAGGCCGAGGAGTTTGAATGATGAACTCTCAGGTAGGGTGTTATTTTCCATGACAATCGGTGGTTGGAGAGGTTTCTTGTAGTTATTGAAGGAAAGGAGCTTCGTCTTTGCGGCATTAAAAGTTACCAACCGTTTATGACCCCAATCCACTACAGTCTAGAGGTCATTTTCTAAAGATTCGGCCATATAATCGCGTCTGTTTTGCCAACATGGCGAGAGTAAAGCGTGGTGTCGTCAGCAAATAAACAACTCTCAGACTCTATGTCATCAGGGAGATCGTTTATATAGATCAGGAACAACAAAGGTCCAAGGATAGATCCAGCATTTATGTCATGTTGCTTAGATAAACGGCCATCGAGGACAACCTGGATTTTTCTTTTGGTTAGGAAGGATCTAATTATATTAAGTAATTGCCCAGTAATACCGTATGAGCGTATTTTAAGGAGAAGCCCTTTATGCCATACCTTGTCAAAGGCCTTGGATATGTCAAGCGCTACTGCCCTAGCTTCACCTGCCTTGTCGAGTGTATGATACATGCGTTCTGAAATGACCGTTAAGATGTCCGCAGTAGATCGTGCTTGTCTAAATCCATACTGGCGGTCAGAAAGAAGTTTAGCATTAACTAAGTGCCGAACTATAGCTAGATTGATTAAGGATTCAAAGATTTTAGCAAAGATCGGTAGTAGGCTATCGGGGAAGCAAGATTCAGCTAGGCATTTATTGTAGAGTTTGGAGAGGACACGAGCCAGTTCCGCAGAGCATTTCTTTATTACTATTACAGGTATAAGATCAGGCCCACAAGCTTCGGAGGTGTCAAGGTTTTTCATGATGTCTCTGACCTGGGGTGGGGTGATGACCAGGTTATCAAGTGTGGCTTCGGTCCGCAATGGGAATTTAGAGAAGGGGTGTTTTTTTTTATCCAAGTTGGAGTTAGAAGCGAAACGCTGGGCAAGTAGTTCAGCATTATTAGTGGCCGTGCAAACGACATCATTGTGGTTTGATAGCGGGGGGAATCGTTGATTGACTATTATTCACTACACTATTATAGATTTTCCAGAAATCACGAGTACCTAGTTTCTGTGACTGAATGCGTTTTTTTTTTGTTAACTCATTATACCTTCTCTTTGCTTCGTCTATCACGGCCTTGCAATTATTTCTTGACTCTATAAACTTATGTCTATTAGTAGCTGACTTATTTACGGAATGCTTGTTGCCTCTCAGCGATGGCAGCTGCACGTTTCAAGGGAAACATTGGGGAGAGTGGGGCTTGCTAAGGAATTTTCGCATAGGCTCAATGCCTGCTTTTACCCATTCAGTTAATTCGCTTGCACACTGGTCTACAGGGAGTGAGAAGGTTTCCGTCCATGGAGCGTCACTGATGTGATCTCTGATTGACTCAAAATCAGCCCGCTCGTAGTATCTTGTTGTTTTGAGCAACGGTTCATCAGCTTTTGGACGACTTCTTAAGGTAATATGTATCATTAGAACAATGTGATCAGCATTTCCAAGTGGGCTATGGGCTTCCGTCACACAAGCGTCGGGCATTGAGGTAAAGAAAAGGTCTAGAAATGAGGCTTGTTGGTCTACTCGATCGGGGATGCGGGTCGGAAAATCGACAGTCTGAGAGAGGGAGTGAGCTAAGGAGAAATTATACGTAGAGTTGCCGGCTGCGTCAGTAAGGCTGGAGAATCCCAACCAGTCACGGTGGTGGGCATTAAAATCCCCAAATACATGTATCTGAGCATTCGAGTCAATTAAGAGTGCTCTATCTATGCTTTCAGAGACAGAGTTTAGCAGAGTACAGTCCTGGGTCGACGGGGAGCGGTATAAGAAATATAAGTAACTGACGCTGTGGTGTAAAGTCAATCTAAAGCACATGTAGTCGTGGTCATCTGATTCTATCCTATGTTCTCTAGTCAGGGGGAGAGTGTTGCGAACATAAACTCCTAGCCCGTGCATATGTTTGTCAGAGTTTTTTACAGTAGAGTCAGTCATGTCAAAGTGGTGAGAGGAGATTGAGGATTGAAGGTTAGTTTCACTTAGAGCTAGGATATCCGGGGAGTTTGTCAGGAGAAAGGTTTCTACGTCGTTGATGTTGGTTCTAAGTCCCCGGATATTTGTGAATGCGAGACTCAAGGGCGGAGGCGAAAGTGTTTTTCGTTGGGTGTCTGGTTTAGGTTTGCTTTTATTTCTTTGTAATGACATGTTTGGTTTGATTATAGAGTGGGTTGGCCAAGGTGGGTACTTGTTTAGTGCCAATAAGCTCAAACAACCTGTCCATTAGTCACGGCTTGGTTCATGGGGGTTGTGGCCTCGGGAAAGCCCACCGGAGATAATTGCAGGGTCCCTTTCCATGCGCGACATGGCACATACAACTACCCACGGTATTATGCAACTGATAATGGAGCAGCCGTTCTTGGCGCTACCCAAGAGTTTGGGCTCCTGTCCTGTCAGTCGGAAACAGCAGCCAGACAAGCTGTCAAACCTGTACCCTCAACCTGTTGGAACAAGAGAGACCCAGACTGGTCATGTAAGACTTAGTGACGAAAAAACTTTCCCTAAGTTGCCCAAATAGAGAGAAAGAGAACGGCGTTCATTGTCCTAGTAAAGAAACAAGGCTAGGCACTGAGTTTAGAGGCGTCCCAGCGCTGTTACCTCTGCGCCTGACTAATAAACAAAGAAGGAGTGCAAGGGCCAGCGATAGGCAGAACCTATCTACTCCTTGAGCAATTGTAGGTTTGCAAACCGGATATTTTGTTCGAGATGCCAACTCTAGGAAGGTTGTCGATCAGGACTAAGGAGGTCTCCCTCCCCAACGGTTTACTGCCACGGCGTAAGTAGCTGGTAGCAAGGTTTTTTTGTCAGAGATTTCCTTCTCTTAGATGGATAGCCTTACACGGTCTTACGGGTCCAACACTCCGAGAGGGGTAAAAATAGCCTGCGCCCGTGTACTAGTCGGGTATATCCTATCCCCCGCAGGTTTTTAAAAAAAACTTCCATATATATATATATATATATATATATATATAGAATAAGCTCAATTGTGCCTGGTATAATGTTAGTAGGACATTTGTGCCTCCTTACAACTGCTGCCATATGTGGGCGAATATGAGAGCGACATACTTTTGAGTTGCATTAAGAATTTGATGGCTACTCTTCCATAACAGAAATCTAAAAAGCGTCCAATGGCAGTTGTGCCTACTTTAATTGTAGTCCTCGATCACTGAAAGGCTTGCCGATTCGGCCACTTCACATTACTCAAATTTTGAAATATAAACGATAAATTTAGGAAAAAGTAGCTAATCCAATCAAATTCTTTAATGCTTATTGGAATAAAATATTCTTCACTTTTATTTTCTAAAGATGTAAAATTCTCATTAATGATGAGAATCAAGAGGTAATGCAGATTTTTCGAACTGATGGAAATCGTCTACTTTCATTCAATTCTTCTATAATCAAATTCTTTTCTTAAAAGTAACTAAGTTATCTGTCACCGTTAGAATATTTTCATTTTTACCTTGCACATTGCTATTCAGGCTATGGAGATGTCCAAATATTTCCCTCTTTTTTGGACATCCATAATTCATTTTTAAAGTATTTAAAATATCTATAAAGTTCTTGGTGGTCAAAGAAAATAGAAAATTATTTCTGGGAGCTCATTTACGCGAGATAGAACTTTTCCTTTCGATAACCATCTTACTTATTTTTGCAATAGTAAGCGAAAATGTTGAAAATCCATATCCTTGAACATCAACTCAAACATTCTGGACTTCATCGGGCGAGTTTTTATGAAATTAACCATTTCAATCACTTGATTCAACACTTCCTTTAGTTCATTTGTTCAACACTTCTTTTAGTTCATTGATTCAACACTTCTTTTATTTCATTGATTCAACACTTCTTTTAGTTCATTGATTCAACACTTCTTTTAGTTCATTGATTCAACACTTCTTTTAGTTCATTGATTCAACACTTCTTTTAGTTCATTGATTCAACACTTCTTTTAGTTCATTGATTCAACACTTCTTTTATTTCATTGATTCAACACTTCTTTTAGTTCATTTGTTCAACACTTCTTTTAGTTCATTTGTTCAACACTTCTTTTAGTTCATTGATTCAACACTTCTTTTATTTCATTGATTCAACACTTCTTTTAGTTCATTTGTTCAACACTTCTTTTATTTCATTGATTCAACACTTCTTTTAGTTCATTTGTTCAACACTTCTTTTAGTTCATTGATTCAACACTTCTTTTATTTCATTGATTCAACACTTCTTTTATTTCATTGATTCAACACTTCTTTTAGTTCATTTGTTCAACACTTCTTTTAGTTCATTTGTTCAACACTTCTTTTATTTCATTGATTCAACACTTCTTTTAGTTCATTTGTTCAACACTTCTTTTAGTTCATTGATTCAACACTTCTTTTATTTCATTGATTCAACACTTCTTTTAGTTCATTTGTTCAACACTTCTTTTAGTTCATTGATTCAACACTTCTTTTAGTTCATTGATTCAACACTTCTTTTAGTTCATTGATTACACACTTCTTTTAGTTCATTGATTCAACACTTCTTTTAGTTCATTGATTCAACACTTCTTTTATTTCATTGATTCAACACTTCTTTTAGTTCATTGATTCAACACTTCTTTTAGTTCATTGATTCAACACTTCTTTTAGTTCATTGATTCAACACTTCTTTTAGTTCATTGATTCAACACTTCTTTTAGTTCATTGATTCAACACTTCTTTTAGTTCATTGATTCAACACTTCTTTTAGTTCATTGATTCAACACTTCTTTTAGTTCATTGATTCAACACTTCTTTTAATTCAATGATTCAACACTTCTTTTAGTTCATTGATTCAACACTTCTTTTAGTTCATTGATTACACACTTCTTTTAGTTCATTGATTCAACACTTCTTTTAGTTCATTGATTCAACACTTCTTTTAGTTCATTGATTACACACTTCTTTTAGTTCATTGATTCAACACTTCTTTTAGTTCATTGATTACACACTTCTTTTAGTTCATTGATTCAACACTTCTTTTAGTTCATTGATTCAACACTTCTTTTAGTTCATTGATTCAACACTTCTTTTAGTTCATTGATTCAACACTTCTTTTAGTTCATTGATTCAACACTTCTTTTAGTTCATTGATTCAACACTTCTTTTAGTTCATTGATTCAACACTTCTTTTATTTCATTGATTCAACACTTCTTTTAGTTCATTTGTTCAACACTTCTTTTAGTTCATTTGTTCAACACTTCTTTTAGTTCATTGATTCTACACTTCTTTTATTTCATTGATTCAACACTTCTTTTAGTTCATTTGTTCAACACTTCTTTTATTTCATTGATTCAACACTTCTTTTAGTTCATTTGTTCAACACTTCTTTTAGTTCATTGATTCAACACTTCTTTTATTTCATTGATTCAACACTTCTTTTATTTCATTGATTCAACACTTCTTTTAGTTCATTTGTTCAACACTTCTTTTAGTTCATTTGTTCAACACTTCTTTTATTTCATTGATTCAACACTTCTTTTAGTTCATTTGTTCAACACTTCTTTTAGTTCATTGATTCAACACTTCTTTTATTTCATTGATTCAACACTTCTTTTAGTTCATTTGTTCAACACTTCTTTTAGTTCATTGATTCAACACTTCTTTTAGTTCATTGATTCAACACTTCTTTTAGTTCATTTGTTCAACACTTCTTTTAGTTCATTGATTCAACACTTCTTTTAGTTCATTGATTCAACACTTCTTTTAGTTCATTGATTCAACACTTCTTTTAGTTCATTGATTCAACACTTCTTTTAGTTCATTGATTCAACACTTCTTTTAGTTCATTGATTCAACACTTCTTTTAGTTCATTGATTCAACACTTCTTTTAGTTCATTGATTCAACACTTCTTTTAGTTCATTGATTCAACACTTCTTTTAGTTCATTGATTCAACACTTCTTTTAGTTCATTGATTACACACTTCTTTTAGTTCATTGATTCAACACTTCTTTTAGTTCATTGATTCAACACTTCTTTTAGTTCATTGATTACACACTTCTTTTAGTTCATTGATTCAACACTTCTTTTAGTTCATTGATTCAACACTTCTTTTAGTTCATTGATTCAACACTTCTTTTAGTTCATTGATTCAACACTTCTTTTAGTTCATTGATTCAACACTTCTTTTAGTTCATTGATTCAACACTTCTTTTAGTTCATTGATTCAACACTTCTTTTAGTTCATTGATTCAACACTTCTTTTAGTTCATTTGTTCAACACTTCTTTTAGTTCATTGATTACACACTTCTTTTAGTTCATTGATTCAACACTTCTTTTAGTTCATTGATTCAACACTTCTTTTAGTTCATTGATTACACACTTCTTTTAGTTCATTGATTCAACACTTCTTTTAGTTCATTGATTCAACACTTCTTTTAGTTCATTGATTCAACACTTCTTTTAGTTCATTGATTCAACACTTCTTTTAGTTCATTGATTCAACACTTCTTTTAGTTCATTGATTCAACACTTCTTTTAGTTCATTGATTCAACACTTCTTTTAGTTCATTGATTACACACTTCTTTTAGTTCATTGATTCAACACTTCTTTTAGTTCATTGATTCAACACTTCTTTTATTTCATTGATTCAACACTTCTTTTAGTTCATTTGTTCAACACTTCTTTTAGTTCATTTGTTCAACACTTCTTTTAGTTCATTGATTCAACACTTCTTTTATTTCATTGATTCAACACTTCTTTTAGTTCATTGATTCAACACTTCTTTTAGTTCATTGATTCAACACTTCTTTTAGTTCATTGATTCAACACTTCTTTTAGTTCATTGATTCAACACTTCTTTTAGTTCATTGATTCAACACTTCTTTTAGTTCATTGATTACACACTTCTTTTAGTTCATTGATTCAACACTTCTTTTAGTTCATTGATTCAACACTTCTTTTAGTTCATTGATTCAACACTTCTTTTAGTTCATTGATTCAACACTTCTTTTAGTTCATTGATTCAACACTTCTTTTAGTTCATTGATTCAACACTTCTTTTAGTTCATTGATTCAACACTTCTTTTAGTTCATTGATTACACACTTCTTTTAGTTCATTGATTCAACACTTCTTTTAGTTCATTGATTCAACACTTCTTTTATTTCATTGATTCAACACTTCTTTTAGTTCATTTGTTCAACACTTCTTTTAGTTCATTTGTTCAACACTTCTTTTAGTTCATTGATTCAACACTTCTTTTATTTCATTGATTCAACACTTCTTTTAGTTCATTTGTTCAACACTTCTTTATTTCATTGATTCAACACTTCTTTTAGTTCATTTGTTCAACACTTCTTTTAGTTCATTGATTCAACACTTCTTTTATTTCATTGATTCAACACTTCTTTTAGTTCATTTGTTCAACACTTCTTTTAGTTCATTGATTCAACACTTCTTTTAGTTCATTGATTCAACACTTCTTTTAGTTCATTTGTTCAACACTTCTTTTAGTTCATTGATTCAACACTTCTTTTAGTTCATTGATTCAACACTTCTTTTAGTTCATTGATTCAACACTTCTTTTAGTTCATTGATTCAACACTTCTTTTAGTTCATTGATTCAACACTTCTTTTAGTTCATTGATTCAACACTTCTTTTAGTTCATTGATTCAACACTTCTTTTAGTTCATTGATTCAACACTTCTTTTAGTTCATTGATTCAACACTTCTTTTAGTTCATTGATTCAACACTTCTTTTAGTTCATTGATTACACACTTCTTTTAGTTCATTGATTCAACACTTCTTTTAGTTCATTGATTCAACACTTCTTTTAGTTCATTGATTACACACTTCTTTTAGTTCATTGATTCAACACTTCTTTTAGTTCATTGATTCAACACTTCTTTTAGTTCATTGATTCAACACTTCTTTTAGTTCATTGATTCAACACTTCTTTTAGTTCATTGATTCAACACTTCTTTTAGTTCATTGATTCAACACTTCTTTTAGTTCATTGATTCAACACTTCTTTTAGTTCATTGATTCAACACTTCTTTTAGTTCATTGATTCAACACTTCTTTTAGTTCATTGATTACACACTTCTTTTAGTTCATTGATTCAACACTTCTTTTAGTTCATTGATTCAACACTTCTTTTAGTTCATTGATTACACACTTCTTTTAGTTCATTGATTCAACACTTCTTTTAGTTCATTGATTCAACACTTCTTTTAGTTCATTGATTCAACACTTCTTTTAGTTCATTGATTCAACACTTCTTTTAGTTCATTGATTCAACACTTCTTTTAGTTCATTGATTCAACACTTCTTTTAGTTCATTGATTCAACACTTCTTTTAGTTCATTGATTACACACTTCTTTTAGTTCATTGATTCAACACTTCTTTTAGTTCATTGATTCAACACTTCTTTTATTTCATTGATTCAACACTTCTTTTAGTTCATTTGTTCAACACTTCTTTTAGTTCATTTGTTCAACACTTCTTTTAGTTCATTGATTCAACACTTCTTTTATTTCATTGATTCAACACTTCTTTTAGTTCATTTGTTCAACACTTCTTTTATTTCATTGATTCAACACTTCTTTTAGTTCATTTGTTCAACACTTCTTTTAGTTCATTGATTCAACACTTCTTTTATTTCATTGATTCAACACTTCTTTTAGTTCATTTGTTCAACACTTCTTTTAGTTCATTTGTTCAACACTTCTTTTAGTTCATTGATTCAACACTTCTTTTAGTTCATTTGTTCAACACTTCTTTTAGTTCATTGATTCAACACTTCTTTTATTTCATTGATTCAACACTTCTTTTAGTTCATTGATTCAACACTTCTTTTAGTTCATTGATTCAACACTTCTTTTATTTCATTGATTCAACACTTCTTTTAGTTCATTTGTTCAACACTTCTTTTAGTTCATTGATTCAACACTTCTTTTAGTTCATTGATTCAACACTTCTTTTATTTCATTGATTCAACACTTCTTTTAGTTCATTTGTTCAACACTTCTTTTAGTTCATTGATTACACACTTCTTTTAGTTCATTGATTCAACACTTCTTTTAGTTCATTGATTCAACACTTCTTTTAGTTCATTGATTACACACTTCTTTTAGTTCATTGATTCAACACTTCTTTTAGTTCATTGATTACACACTTCTTTTAGTTCATTGATTCAACACTTCTTTTAGTTCATTGATTCAACACTTCTTTTAGTTCATTGATTCAACACTTCTTTTAGTTCATTGATTCAACACTTCTTTTAGTTCATTGATTCAACACTTCTTTTATTTCATTGATTCAACACTTCTTTTAGTTCATTGATTCAACACTTCTTTTATTTCATTGATTCAACACTTATTACTATAACTATTACTATTATTATTACTAGTAGTAGTAGTAGTAGTAGTAGTAGTAGTAGTAGTAGTAGTAGTAGTAGTAGTAGTAAAATAATATTATTATTGATATTAGTATTATTATTGGTATTAGGGTTCTTTTTTACCCCGCCTAATAAACCGGTATTGTCCGGGCCTTCGGGTCTGGATTTACGCCGGTCTATCGGTTGTCCGTCCTGTGCAGTTCTAGGAGGTGCACCCTCACAGGCTTTGCCTCCCCTCTTTTGGAAGGAGTAATTTTATTGCTTACTGCCTGAGGCGCCCCTACCGGGGAATGCCGACGGGGTTGCCCAGGCAATTTTTAAAAAAAACAGAATGCTCAAATTCTCGAGCGCTGATTATTTCCCACTTTCCCGACCTTGTGTCACATCTTACCTTGTGGGAGGAAAATAAATTGGATTAGTCGTATTATCATTATAAGAAGTAGTAGTAGTAGTAGTAGTAGTAGTAGTAGTAGTAGTAGTAGTAGTAGTAGTAGTAGTAGTAGTAGTAGTAGATCAAGGGGGATAATTCTGACCTGGAAAACTCGTTTCTCCTCAATGGAGATAACTCTTGTCTCGACAACATTATGTGACGGCCTGTATTTTAAGAGATTCGTTTGAGTCACTTCAATTTATAGTTTCAACAACGACCTTTTTTAATCGTAAAGTTTGTCGAATGGAAATAATTAAAAAGGACATTTTCAAGTTTTACTAAAAAAAATAGTAAGATATAAAATGATGTTATTAATTTTTGTTTTTTCGAATCGAATGCGCATTAAATTTGTAATTATTTAATTTAAACAAAAAAGTTTTATTATTTCTAATTGCATACGTCTCAAATTTATTTAGCAAAGTTTTCATTTATTATCTGCTAGTGTTACGTGACTGGTGTACGAATGTATCGATGTGGACGATTCAAATCGGGTGTACCGAGTTGGAATCTTTTCGAATCCACGGTGTTCATTTACTCCCAAATACCGTTGAAAAGATATGAGCCTGCACATTTCGGTGCTTTCACAGATTAGGATTGACGCTAACTTTGACCCGTCGTTGGGGGTTAGGGTTAGGGTTCGGTTAATCGTTAGAGTTGGGATTAGGGTTAGGGTTTAGGTTTAGGGTCAAAGTTAGCGTGGGTCCTAATCTGTGAAAGTACCCACATTTCTGCCATCTATGTATGAAGTAGCAATTTATGTTCAACATAGTGTACACAATGAATCGTATCAAATCGCTGTCGTGTTTTGGAATCAAATAAGCAAAAAAAAGGGTTGATATGTAGTAAAAAAAAATTGTTTTTAACTAAACCTTTAATATCTCTTTCCTTTTTTTTTCTTTTTATTTCATATCCTCCCCTTCTTTCTCTTTACGCTTTAACTCTACTCTGTCTATTGCGATCATTCACTATCAGGCCTCTCCCCCTCCTCTCTCTTTCTCTCTCTCACTCCTCTCTCTCTCTCTTTCTCTCTCTCTCTCTCTCTCTCACTCCTCTCTCTCTCTCTCTCTCCACTTTTCTCTCTTTTCCACCGTTGTCTTTTAATTCTTCCATTTTCATTGCTTCTTTTACTATCATTCTTATCATATTCTTCTCCTTCACTCATCCGTTTTTATTCTCTCTTTTGTGATCTCCAAACGTAATCTTTCCCCCTTTTTTCGGGTGGGTGAGGGGGGGGGGCGAGTATGTCCATCTAATCGTGATTCAAACTCATCTAATTTATTGCGTTCCTTTATTATTATTATTATTATTATTATTATTATTATTACCTTATATTTTTACTTTCTTCTTCATTTTCTTCTTCTCTTTCTCTTCTTCTTTCGTTTTCTTCTTCTTCTTCTCCTTCTCCACTTTTATCCTTCTTCCATATCTTCTTCTATCCTCTTTTCCTTCCTTTCTTTTCTTCTTCTTTATCTTTGTTTTCTTTTTTCACGATCCTTCTTCTTTAACTTCTTCTTCTTCGATTTCTTCGTCTTCTTTTTTATTTTTCTACGTATACAACTACTACTACTACTACTACTACTATTACTACTGTCAACACCTTTCATCCTTTTTTAGTTTTATCTTTTCTGTTTCTCCTTCTTTTTCTCTTTCTCCTTCTTTTTCTCTTTCTTCTTTCCTCGTTTATTTTCTTCATGCTATCTTTATTATTAGTATATTTATTATCAGTAGTATTAGTAGTAGTAGGAGGAGGAGGAGGAGGAGGAGGAGTAGTAGCTGTTGTTGTTGTAGTAATATCAGTCCTACCTAACCATCCCTCCATCTATTCGCTCATTAAACGTTAAACAGAACAATCCATAAACGCTGAGATCAGCTGCAAAGACGCCGATCCAACCGCTAAAATGGGTCTGCCTCGTTTTGACATCGACCCCTCTACTCGTCATAGCACAGGTGCTGCGCGCACTCTACATTCACGAAACAAGATCCATAAATAAAGACAAGTACAAAGTCACATCAATACACCAGAACCTTTCTCAGTATTCAAACTAATTTTTATAGTGCTGATATGGTTTCATATTCCTTTGCACTGTTATACGTTCGATGTGTGGATACTTCTCTGAGGGTCATTGTTTAATAGCCCCACGTTACCCCTACTAATATAGCTCAGAACCATCTCATAGTTAAAGCGTCAAGACTCCATTTAGTCAAGTCAGTGTAAATATACTTAAAGTTACAAACCGTCGTAACAGTATCATAGGGACTACTTCCTTACGCACATTCGATGTGAACCCCTTAGCGTAGGAATACAAGGACACTTCACTGAGGATTCTAGCGTAATATTCAACTTATGTTCATATAAATTCGGAGTATTTTATATTCCATTTTATATGTTTTGTGTAGCGACTACGTGTTGGGGTATATTCTCTAAGCAGGCGGTCGCCACCTTGAATATGTTTTCTTAAGAACACGTAAAAGTCGGAAGTAAACGAAAAGATAATAATGGTGAATAAACGGTAATAATAAAGAAACGGTTGAATTTACACACATTTATTTCTCAAGAGACATTATAAAAGATGATACATAAAGGGCGTACAAACAACAGACGTACTTAGTAACGGTAATTTTTGGGTCAATGTCCCGAATCAAAATGTATGTATTGCCAGGGATAAACGCATTATAGAGAGTGCGTGGGATATGAAAAGTAAATACAACTTTGATATTATTAACTGTTTTGCCAACACTTCTTAAGTCAGTTGAATGATTCTATGCTGAAATGAGTATCTGTCTGGGAATCTCATCTTAACTTCGCAGAAGTGAGATTTGAAAACACGGGGTCAGCTGTGTAAAACCTCATAAAAACGTACAGCTGGGTTGAAGGCCCAAAACCAGTCTTTCTTTTTTTTTGTACCTCAAAATTGAAGAGTTAATTTCATACTTTTGCAAGTAATAATTCAGGGAAGATAACTTGAATGTCGTCCAAGGGGAATACTTATGATTATACTGCGCCAACACACGCACACAAAATCGACCGTAAATGAATGTTAATAAAACATTTACTTTATAAAAAAAAAAAAACTTTACACGGTAGCAGCGTGCAAAATTGGAAAAAAAAACAATAACAGTATTAATCTGATTTCAACATACCAAACTCTTAAGTACACAGTTCGATGAAGAAGCGACCATCAGTAGTTATAATGATAAGAAAACAAAAGAAAATATACAGCTTGTCATCGTCCATGTTCTGCCATGTTCTGTTCGATTAAGACATTCTTCTTCATGCGCTGGGTGAATATGTTGAATCGCTTCAGTAACAAAGTTACCTTTTTTAAACTCATGAAGCGTTATGAGCCTCACATTCTCATTAGATACTATAAGGGCTTTCACAGGTGAAATTGTCATAGGTTTTTCATGTAAAATAAGATTTAATAAAGTTAAATTTTTCCGAATGCATATGCACAGACATGACAAAAGTAAATAGACAGTCGTATTGCCATTAATAACGAAGACATTATTTTCCATCTCTGATGAATTGGAAAATCACTGAAAAATGGAAAGTAGAATCCCGAGGTTTGCAGCGATTTGATGCTGATTAGATCCATCTTCAGATTGCCTTATAATATGGCTCCTCTGAGACTCTGACAATGCTAATTTTTTTTGGCCTTGTGTCACACTTAAATTGTGATGCATGATAGATACATATGTATATTGATATCTGAAATACGCACAACAAATGTCAATTAGTACAAAATACTGATGTTTTAAACTTTTATTGCTACTTTGTACGGCTCCGGGTGCTGGCCGTCGACGAAGGAAGCAGAAAAAAGACTATCAGTCATCAAGACAAAGATGTTGCGTTGGACTTTTTGGTCAACCATGTCGGAAGTTACGTCGATGTGGGAAAATCGTCTGCGCTGGTACAAACATGTAATGCACACGAACGACGACACACACCATCGCTAAAATGAGATTGACGATGACCGAAACAAAAATGCCATTGCGAGATAAACACAGAAGAATGGCGAGCAATGTTTTAAAGTTTAAACTTAAATGATTTAGTTTTTGCTGCGTGTTATTTTGCTGTTTTTTCTTATTTTGCTGTTTTTCTTATTTTGCTGTTTTTCTTATTTTGTTGGTTTTTTTTTAATTTTTTAATTATTTATTTGTTTGAAAAGTAAAAGTGATTTCGACCGTCAAAAGAAGCATTATTTGGGGCAGAGACAAAACTCCCCGGAGGTACCGAGGTTTTACAATCTATTTGCCCCCAGCATCCCTTCCCTATCCTGTTTCATAACATTCTGATGAGGGTCTACCGTTGTTTGTCATTCTCTCGCCCCTTCGTGGTCTGTGGGCTATTTTCTCAGTAGCATTACAGTCGACCAATTCTTTGACGTTTGACCGTGACAAATATCTGGAGTACACGCGCCGTAGTTGTTACGTCTCTTCTTCACACTAGTCGTCGTAATTGTGGCGGTGTGTAGAATTCGTCTGCCTTTCTTTCTCTCTTTGTTACAACCGCAAATATATTGATCTGAGGTTTCGACTTTTGCTTTTTTGTGTTTTAGTACGATTTACAGTTTTTTACGATTAACAAATTTCCCGCTACCCACAGGAGAACGGAACGAGAGCAACAAAAACATATCTGATTGCATTCAAAAGATAGACTTAGCTAACTTATGTGCCATGTCGAATTCGAGACTTCCTGTAACGTCATTTCCTTAAACACGTTAGGTAAATTCCTAGTGGAAATTTACATTACGTAATCTAATTAAAAAATTAAAAATTCCATTTCTACGTCACGTCACCTCCCACCTACAATATTACTACACATCGACCGATGGCTGAATGATTGGAAAACTTGGTCCTTCCATTTTAACCATTTTAAATGTTCACATCTTGTCATTATCGAATGGTCAATGTTTTTGAAGCGTCTCAGATGAAAACCATGAAGTGCCGGGAATTCTGTGATTGGCCACACTTTCTCGTCGTCGGGATTTAGCCCTGAATATATCAGTGTGTGATCCATGTAATGTTACATATTAATAGGTACCTTAGCTAGTATAAATGTTAGTTAAAATATATTTATTCGGGTGGATCTCGCCTTATGCATAAACAGGACATATAGTAGATGGAAATGTCAGCAGAGTTCAAACGGGTGACCTTTTTGTATAAGCTAAATCGTGGAAAATGACCTCAGAAAGACGATTCAGTGAATGGTGGTTGCAACCATGGACTCTGGAAGCTTCAAAGTTTTAAAATGGTCTGACGAAGCATTACAATAATTAAGCCATGCCCTTAAAATAAGTAATACACTCTATATCTATCTATGTATCTTCTCCTCTACCACACCCTTTTTGACTTGCATCTAAAATAGAACATCACCGCGCTGATGAATAAACCATTCCATGCTGTATTATTTAATAAAACAAATAATGCTATAAGCATGTAATGACTTTGGTTACAGCTAACGAAATATCCTCGGTTATTGTGGGAATACACGCTCTTGCAATGGAACACCGGCAAAGAAAAAGATATGTTTTCAAATTAAAATGATTTGAACTGGGGGGTTTTATATATAATAAGCGACCACTCCAGTTTACAGACAGTTTCTTTTCCGGCCCACATCCAAATTGTGAGAATCAGCAAGCCGCACTTCTCAATCTATTCTTGACTACACTGACAAGGGCTTGTGTGATAAATGCCCATAGCCCACTCGGGAATGTAGATCACCATCTGATAATGGTAAATATCACCCTAAACTATCGACCCCACGCTGAAGAGTCGTTGCTCAAAACGACAAGGTACTACAAACGGGCTGATTGGAAATCTATTAGAGATCACATTAGAGACGTCGCATGGATTAATACCTTTTCTCTCTCTGCTAATCAGTGTGCTAATGAGGTAACCGAATGGATAAAACCAGGCATAGAAGTACATGTTTCCATACGAGAATTCTATAGCAACCTCCATTCTGTCCAATGGTTAACTTCAACCTTTGGCAGGAAGCATTTCGTAGATTAACCCTCCATAAATCGAATACAAATAGACAAAAAAATTATAGCTAAGAAATGATTGTAAGAGTGTAATAACCGCAGCTAAGCGAAGGTATACCGAGATGATGATAAAACACATTAAGTCGCAGAAATTAGGAACTCGCGATTTATGGAAAATCATAATAATGTGGTGAATAATGGGCAATCAACAATTCCCCCGCTATTCAACCAGCATGAAGTCGTCTGCACAGCAACTGATAAGGCTGAACTCCACTTTAGATTCCACAAACCACTCCCTCACAAATTCCCCACTGCGAACAGAAGCCACACTCGTGATACCATAAAAACATTGATACCTCCAAAGCATGTGAGCCTGATCTTATCTCTGCTATAGTAATAAAGAAATGCTCTGTTGAGCTGGCCCCTGTCCTCTCCAAACTTTACAACAATTGCCTTGCCGCAGCTTGCTTCCCTTAAAGCTGGAAAATTGCCTTTGTTGTACGAGTGTTCACGAACTCTGGTGAAAGAATTGACCTGCAAAATTATCGCTTTGCTAAAATCTCTGAATCATTAATCAATCTGGCAATAGTTCGCCACCTCGTTAATGCTAAACTTCTTTCTGATATATGGATTAATGCAAGCCCATTCTACTGCGGAAATCCTAACGGTTATCTCTAAAGGCATACACCATACACTACACAAGGCAGATGAAGCTAGGGTGGTAGTGCTTGACATGAAAAGTTCTGGCATGATTGTCTTCTCATGAAAATCGATTCTTACGGTATTACTGGACGAATATTAAATATAATCAGATCGTTCTTGTCAAAAAGAAAGATCCAGGTTGTCCTTAATCGCCATACTTCTAAACAACATGACATTAATACGAGTGTACACCCGGGGTCGATCCTAGGACCCATGTTGTTCCTGATTTTCATAAAAGACCTCCCTGCTGCAATTGTGTGTGAGATGGGTATATTTGCTGATGACACTAAACTCTATTCTCGACAAACATGTAAAGCGAACACGCACATATCAAAGGCAATGGCTGAATCCTTAGAAAATGACATCCAGTCTGTAGTTGAATGGTTAGAAAATGGATTGTGGCATTTAATGCTACTAAGACAAAGCTCCTTCCTTTTAACAATTTTAAGAAGCCTTTTCAATCCCTGATTGCCATGGTTAATAGCATCCTACCTGAGAGTCTATCATTCAAACTGCTCGGCCTAACATTCACAGGTAATATTAATTTGAACAAATTCATATTACAGGTGTCCAAGGGTTCTACAATGAAGGTGGGCTACCTCTACCGCGCTAGTAAACTTCTTACACCTGCCAGTATCCCATATCTCAACAAAGCCACCATCCGCTCATACATGGAGTATTGTTGTCACATCTGGACTGGTGTATATACAACTATTGGCCCCTCCATCTTAAACAGAGTCCATAGAAGAGCCTCTAATCTAATAGATCCCACACTATCTACCAAGCTCCATCCCCTGCCACATCGCCGCAATGTTGCATCCCTGTGCTTGTTTTACAAGTACTTGAATGGAATATGCTCCGACAAACTTACTGCACTGGTGGCTCCCTTGACGTAAATACCCCCTACCAACCCGACAATCAGCAAAATCTCACCCCTTCACTGTATGGGTCCCCAGATGCCGGAAAGCTTTCTGCTCTAATGGCTTTTATTCTCGTACTGCTCGTCTTTGGAATTCCCTCCCTGCTCACTGTTTTCCTGATTGTACCAACATACAGAAATTTAAATGTAATGTGAACAAATATCTCCCTGCACAACTCTCCACTTAGGATGCCCGTGTAGCTATGGCCCCTAATTCACTTACGTCTCAATGGCAATGTGTCTTGTTTGGGGTGACACAAAGTATATATATATATATATATATATATATATATATATATATATATATATATATATATATATATATATATATATATATATTGCGTGTGTATTTAGGCAGCATTTTCTGATTATGCAAACATTGTTAAAAATAACAGAATTTGTCTGTTTAATTATACCTTTTTTATTTTTTCAATTTTTCTCATTGTCTTTTTTGTATTAAAATACAAAATATTAATAAATGTTTCATAGGTTTCACAGGTTTCACGAACGTTTTCGATTCTTCATCGAATTATTCTCAGGTGTCAAAAGCAAATGAACAAAAAAGCTGGAGAAAGAAAAAAATTTAAAAAAACGCTCATAGAACGTTTTTTCGCATTGTTCTAGGAAGTCGTTGACGATTTTTTGAATTAAAATCATTCAGCAAAGCTGGATGGCATCACAGAACAAAATCGAATTATGTTAAGCATTTATATATATATATATATATATATATATATATATATATATATATATATATATATATATATATATATATATATATATATATATATATATATAAAGTCAGGTTCATTTTATTTTCCAATGACTATGTATTTTTTTATTTATTTTTTCACATTTTCAAGAAACATAACATTCTTGTGAGATGTATATTTACGGCCCGTTTCTCTTGAGGTGAGCCAAACAATATTATTATATGAATATCGCAGCACTCCAAAATCATCAGAAAACTCCCCACGACTGTGTTGTGAAGGTTTTTTTCATGACATTTCAATTCGAGAACTTTTCTTCTTTGTGGATTTTTTTTGTAGATAGTGATAATTAAAAGGTACTGATAGTATATGCTAATACATATATTGTCATAGGTCATATATATATATATATATATATATATATATATATATATATATATATATATATATATATATATATATATATATATATATATGTATGTATGTATATATATATATATATACATATATATACATATGAGAAGAGAAGGATGAAAGTAATCCGACGTGATGGGAAAATGAAAAAGGAAAACCAAAAAATGGATGTACACATAAAAAACATCCATTTTTTGGTTTTCCTTTTTCATTTTCCCATATATACATATATATATATATATGTATGTATATATATATGTATATATATGACCTATGACAATATATGTATTAGCATATACTATCAGTACCTTTTAATTATCTATCTGCTTTTAGGAACAGACATGCACAGACAGATAGGTGTTCTCCTTGATTATATATATATATATATATATATATATATATATATATATATATATATATATATATATATATATATATATATATATATATATGGGAAGAGAAGGATGAGGGTAATCCGACGTGCTTGCATGATATCTTTTCCCTATATCATCATCCTGATGAAGTCTTATAAATAAAGACGAAACGTTGATGTACACATAAAAAACATCCAGTTTTTGGTTTTCCTTTTTCATTTTACCATATATATATATATATATATATATATATATATATATATATATATATATATATATATATATATATATATATATATATATATATATACTCTGTAACAGTAGGTGACTTATACCTTAAGGAATTTGTAAGTATTACTGGCGGAGCTTAATTTAATGATGTTGAAATTACCCGAAACAAGCGATTAAGCCAAGACATTACTAATGATTCTCTGTTAAGATGTAGTTTTCAATTGAATTACCTCCCCTTCTTATCTTTCCTTCTTTTTTCTTTGATATATTTATCAATTATTTTCTCGTTGAATATTTCTCCTCTTTTTCTGCAACCGCTTAACCAGAAGCCCCTTTCTTCCACTTCCCCATCCTTCTGACCCCGCCAATCCCCATCTCATCTACTGCTCTTACTAATTATTTATCGAACAAGCTCTTTTCTCCATTTTTTTTTCTTTTTCAAAAAATATCTTTCGATATTTATCCGTGTCCTGTGGTCACGTTCAAACGACTGAATATCATCGATCAACACATTCGTGATAATGTTGGCTGACCAGATACGACACGGAGGCGCGGGGAAAGTTCACACCAAAGGAGGGGCGAGAAAGAGAAAGTGGCGACGCGTTGTCATTAGTCTCCATATCACGCTATCTAGATTTCCTTTCTGTTTTCCTTTGTAACTTGGTTTATGCGATTCTTTTTATTGTGTGTCCCCCTCTTTAAGAAAATGGAATCGTCGGATGTGGTTCCCAAACAGCTGTTTTTGGTTTAGTGTGAACGGGTTGTGTCGGGTGGAAGTTGTGCATGCCAAATGGATGGTTCGAAGGGATTGTCTGGTTTAAGAAGGTCACTCGATGGATAGCTCACCCGGGGGAGAAGCAAAAAGTGGCGATTGGGGAAGAGAGAGATGCGAAGGAGTGACGACATGGCTAATCTTTGAAAGAAAGAAAGAAAGAAAGAAAGAAAGAAAGAAAGAAAGAAAGAAAGAAAGAAAGAGAGAAAGAAAGAAGGAAAGAAAGAAAGAAATTAAATACGAATAAAGAAAGAAAGAAGACGCAACGAAAAAAAAGAAAGATGAAATGAACGGGAAGAGAAAGGTAATGAAAGAAGAAATAAAGAAAATATCAACGAATTAATTTCGAAAGAAAGGGAGAGGGCAAATTTACAAAGAAAACAAGAAAGGTGGAAAGAAGAAAAAAGAAGGAAAGAAAAAAAGGAAATAAAGAAATAAAAAAGAAGATAAAAAAGAAGGAAGGGTAAGAAAAAAGAGAAGAAAATGAAGAAGAAAAAAGAAAAAAAGAAAGAAAGAAAATAGGAAAAAAGAAAGTAAGTATATAAGAAATAAGGAAAATTAAAGAAAAATATAGAAAAAAAGATAGAAAAAAAGATCAAAAGAAGGAAAAAAGAAAAAAAAAAGAAAGAAGAAAGAAAGAAAAGGGAAAAGAAAAACGAATAAAGAAATGCGTAAGGAAAAAAAGAGAATTAAGGAAAAAAATGAAAAAAAAAAGAAAGAACTAAAAGGAAATAAATAAAAATAAAAAGGAAGAAAGAAGGAAAAGCATCAAGAAAGAAAGAAAATATAAAGAAATTATTAAAGAAAGAGGGAAGGAAAAATAGGGGAAAAACGAAGGAATGAAAGTAAAAAAAAAAAAAAAAGAAATAAAACACATAAATAAAATAAATATAAAATAGATAAGAAAGAAAAAAAAGGGGAACATTGAAAAGACAGAACTAAGTTGGGTGTTTTTCTCCGAAAATGACAAGAAAAAAAAGAGATTTTAAATTTGAAAAAATAAATAAATAAAAGATGAAATAAACATAAAAACGTAACAAACAAAAAATACAAAGAAAAAAAAACCCAAGTAAAAAAAATGGATTGTTTTGATAGAATTAAAGACATGAGGATTTATCCGATTTGCGATGCGCTCAGTTTGATCAGATGTTGCTAATCGAATAATTATCGGTTTTCGTATCCCTCCCCGCTACATCAACTTCCGTCCCTCCCCGGTTTTATCTCCTCCTCACCCTCCTCCTCCCCAGTCGTGTGTCTCTTTTGCTTTTAATGGCTTCATTCCTTTTACAGATTTCCTCCACTTTCTCACGTTCAAATATTTGAAAAAAAGATTTTATGTATATATATATATATATATATATATATATATATATATATATATATATATATATATATCAACGCTTTTAAGTAAGTGCATTGAATATAGAACTGAATTCCATATGAAAGCAAGCGTTAATAAGTTTAAGCCTTCCAAACCATATAGAGATTAGAATATATGATTATATATATATATATATATATATATATATATATATATATATATATATATATATATATATATATATATATACACTAGCAGAGCTACGCGGTGATGCCCAGGTTAAAGTGTTGGATAGCATCATATGCAACATCATGATAGGGAGAGTTTACTTTAACAGCAACCTTGATGCTGTCAGCTAGATATCTAACTCACTGAGCTATTCAGATATATGCTAATACTCTTAAACTAACGCTAATAAATAGATTAATTTCATTGTGTAACATGTTTGAAAATTGTCATTAGATTTATTAAGGGGCAGCTAGAGACGCAGAAATACTTCCATTATGTTCACATGCAAATTGTATATGTGAATGCAATTATATTGAAAGTACACTTCCTAGTATGTCTTCGTTTTTAGGAACAGACATGCACGGGCAGAGAGGTGTTCTCCTTGATTATATATATATATATATATATATATATATATATATATATATATATATATATATATATCATTTGAATCAAAGGGAAGACAGTTTTCAGCGGAGGCGTTGTATTATTATAAAAATTTGCTGAAATTTTGGGAATAGACATAATTTTTTGGTCATTTACCTATAGTTTAAATTTCATTTGAATCTAAGGGAGAACATTTTTCAGTGGGGGAGGGGGACCCCAACGTTGAAGTCATATATTTCTTATATAGCCTATGACCTTCACTGAGCGGTCAGTAGTTCACATGCCAATTTTCAAGCAATTCTGTCCAGCGGTTTGAGTGAACATAAGACACAAAGATCAGACGGGCACAGACAGAGTTACTAATATATATATATATATATATATATATATATATATATATATATATATATATATATATATATATATATACATTAGTATTTCATGTATCCACATAGAATTTTATAAGGAGATATAACTTTTTATGTATCAATTTTCAGTATTTACTTCAACAGTGCTCGATACGTAAGTAGAGCTAGGTAGTAAGCTATGAAAATATATTTATGGCAATCAAGCTACACAGAGGCTCCCGCGTTTCATCCCCGGGGGGAATCTTCAGGCTAAAATGCATGCGGGTGTTTTTATATACACGGCTGGCAAGTTAACCAATCAGATTCTTTGTTGTTCTCTCAGCCAATCGTTGGGCTTCCCGCGAACAAAGGCTTTGTTGGTGTCACTCCCTATATCTTGTTATCAATGGATTTGCCTATATCCTGTTTCCTTTGTTGTGTCAATATAATGGGTGAATTTATTTTAACACGTGGTTCCTTGTATTTCTATTTTAGGTTTTAATTATTTAAATTGTTAAGTTTTTATTTTTATTTTTTTATTATTTATTTGTTTATTTATTTATTTATTTATCGTTAGTCTAGGGTAAATTTACTTCTGTGTAAGCAGCTGTTTGCTATCTCACTTCTAGAATTTAATAGATTTCGGGGATCTTTAAAATTTAGGATTTCAAATGTTTCATTCAGGCATAATCTACACGGGGCGTCTAAATTTCTAAATGTACTGGCCTGTCTTACTATTTTCTATTCAATTATTGGTGAGTGCCCATTTTCTTTGAGCCCACAATAATGGTTTGCTAGTGCTGTTTTAGTTCGACGTTCTTTGTTTTTAAATGTGCTTTTATGGTCATAGTATCTGGTCTTAAAATCTAAGGATGTCATACCAACGTAGTATTTCTTGTTATTTGGTCTTTCCTTTCAACAAAGGAAACAGGATATAGGCAAATCCATTGATAACAAGATATAGGGAGTGACACCAACAAAGCCTTTGTTCGCGGGAAGCCCAGCGATTGGCTGAGAGAACAACAAAGAATCTGATTGGTCAACTAGCAAGCCGTCTATATAAAAACACCCGGCAAAAATAACTCCATGCATTTTAGCCTGAAGATTCCCCCAGGGATGAAACGCGGGAGCCTCTGTGTAGCTTGATTGTCATAAATATATTTTCATCCCTCTCTCTCTCTCTACATATATATATATATATATATATATATATATATATATATATATATATATAACGATAAGATACAGCCTCCTGAAGACGGTCGAGAGACCGAAAGCGCTTGAGGAATGGTCCATAACACAACGCTAGGTGTCATAACTCACCGATTAACACCTGAGAACAGCAGAATTGCTCGCCGCGTCGAGAGATTGACACGAAAGATTGTGAAAAGAGAGAGCTCCGTGGACTTCAATGAAGCTTGCACAAACAATGACTTCCTGCCGAACTATATATATATATATATATTAGAGAGAAAGAGACAGACAGGCAGAGCCAGAGATAGAGAGAGGGGAGACAGACAAACACAGAGAGAGAAATAGATGAGAGGGGGAGGTATAGGAAGAGGAAGGAAGAAAGGAGTTCTTTTGAATGCCCTTTTACTTTCTCTCGTCTTCTCCATTCCCACGCAATTCTAATCCGAACTCATTCGTGTTTGATTTGCTCTTGCGAATGTATATTTATCGGCGCTCAGTCGGTTCAATTCGCAAACAAAACCTAATCCGCCATATTTGATTCTTCTTTCGTTGTGTCTCCCGCTTCTTTTTTTGAACTGTGTATCAAATCACACCTTCTTCTTTTCTTCTTCTTTTCTTTTCCATTTTGCATCGCTATTAGATGCGTCCTCGCTTGAGTTTTAAATAGCATTTTCGTCGATCTGTCACGCTTAAGTTTGAAATAGAATTTTCGTCGATCTGTCACGCTTACGTTTTAAATATCATTTTCGTTGGTTCGTCACGCTTACGTTTGAAATATCATTTTCGTTGGTCTGTCACGCTTATGTTTGGAAGATCATTATCATCGCTAAACGCTCAGATTGAATGGACGCATGCTAATTCCTATTCCTATTTAATCTTTTTTCTCTCACAATTCATTTACATAAAATTTCTTTTTTGTTCGCCGTTTCCTTCTTTTCAACTTTTCTTTTATTGTTTTAGTTGTTGTTGTCTTATGATCACTAATGGCTTTCTTCCCGCGTCTCAAATCAAATAAGAAAGAAAAAAAACGACGACAATCGTTGCGTAAAACACAGTTCGTCAATCAAGGGAGATAATCTTGTCTGATAGCGTCCCAAATCACCATCGCGTTTATTTACCAGATCACTATAATCAACGCCGGTCTTATTAGTTCAAATCATGGCTAACCACAAAAGCATCACATTAAACAAAAGGAGGGGCGTGGGGAGTGCAAAAATCAAAGAAAATCTTTCGTCTTTTCTTACTCGTATTGTTTGGGTTTTTTTTTTCTTTTTTGTCCCGGACCAGTTTGACATGATAAAGAACCATGAGAATATATCGACCCTTTACAGCAGGCATCTATATTCAAACAGCGAAAGAATAAGACAAGAAGAAAGAATTACAAATCAGCTCAGAAAATTAAAGAGGGTTTCTAAGTACATCTTCATCAGTAGATAAAGATAAGTTTACAATATGCACACCTTCTAATAACCATTGTATACCAGCTGAATAATCCATCTACATGGGGCATAGCTGTAAGTAAAAAAAAGGCATCCATTAAAATTCTTTTATAGCTTTTTTTTACTAATGAGTCACCACTTATCAAGACCAAAAGCCACTCAAGGACAAGTTAACAATATGGATGGATTGTCAGTTGAATGATGAAGAATGTTCTAATAGGATTGAAAATGATGAACGAAATTAACAAATTTCGATTACTTATGAATCCAAGTTTATAGCAAGTATTTGTTGGTCTTTGTTGCCATTGGATTTGAAGACGACCATGTTGTAGTCTAACGAGAAGCATTCGTGTGGTAATGTGTTGCATGGATGGGAAATCCTTGGAAAGACACTCTGTTCGTGGAAATTTCGCCAGGCGCTAGACACATGGAGAAAGAAAGGAAAATTCTTTTCAGTTTTAGTAGGAAACCGAGTTCTTGCTGTGAATGTCTCACAAGGATGAACCAGAGATTAAGGCTCAGTCGAGCACCTTCCATAGAAATAACGACAGAGTAGAGAAAGACTAGCAACGTCTGTTCTGTTAAGAAGGGAGTGTTGAGAACGGAAGAGATCATCCTCGTTAGATTTCGAAGTCGATTTTGTACTCTGTCAAGGCCAGAATGAGCGCTCTGAGCGGCACCTCCACAGGTGTGGCAACAGTATTCCATCTTAGGGCGTATATCACTCTTATATGAGTATAAGATTGCATCAAGAGTAGGGCACTTTCTGGAGCAGTAGAATGATCCAACCATTCTCAAGCAACGTTAGCTTTACGAAACCAAATATGCACCTTTACTAGTTATTAGCGAGCCCCGTGGAAATTCAACAGTGACTTTTTTCATCTACATACAAATCATTATTAACATTACTGCGTTATATTTTTAGTAACATTACTGTGTTATATTTTAGTAACATTACTGTGTTATATTTTTATTAACATTACTGTGTTATATTTTTATTAACAGTACTGTGTTATATTTGGTAAGTAAGAGGGGGTAACAGGATCTTTTGTTTTACTTGGAGTTGTCCGGGAACAATAAATATAAATTACAGTCTTACATTTAAATCTATTTTGACTATTTTTATTATCAACATCATTTCTCTTCATATGATCGTGAAAGCGGGTATGGGAACGGAATTGTCCGGTATCAAGAATATAATTTTTCTTCTCGATGTTGTCCAAGAGCAAGAAATGTAAGATTACAGTATTACATTTAAAAGTGATAGGTCCGGTAAATGAATTACATTTTTATCAACGGATTAAAGCAAGAGAGAGGAATGGGCTGGACGGAAGAGAAAGATGGTGTTGGGGAGAGATACGGAAACATGAGGTAACGGGAAAGAGAGAAAGATAAAGAGACGGGTATAGAGAGAGAGGGGGGGCGAAAGAGAAGTTTTAATATAAAGATGTTACAGACACTATTTAACTTCTATTTTGTAGTTTATGGCCCCGAGCAACGCCAGGTAGCCCTGCTAGTCTACATATAAATCTTCGTACTCCCACTATGGCACCAATACATGAATATTAGTTTTTTTAATGTATTATGTTATTCTTGATAGAGCCAGTGCCAGGGTGAAATGTTGAATCAAATTGTGACTGTTAATTTGTCTTGCAAGAAGACTATCATAAAATTATGATCAGTTTATGAATTTTCCAATGAAATCAAGGTAGAACAGTGACAGTGGTTGTGATACACGCATGTAAATTAGATGGCAACGCTTGTAAAAAAAATCACTCTTTCTCTAAATGCTTACAGATATTAAGAAATGTAAGAGAGTAATTAAATATACTTAAAGTGAGAGTGTGAGAGAAATAGTAGATAGCTAAGAGAGATAAAGCTATGAGTGGATTGTTCAGTTAATTATAAATTACGGCTAAATAAAAGAAGTTAGATATATTTTTTGAATATAACTCAATTCCAGAACTACGTTGGTATGTTATTAAAGTGCATGGAAAACGTATTAGGAAGCGTTGATTAACTAACATTTAATATAATAATAATAAATGTTTAGCTTTGAAATTCTAGAACCAAACAACTTGACGCGAGATTTTGTCAAATAAATAAACTATTTATTAAATCATTTTTTAATCCAAATTTTCGGTTTAAAAAAACCCTAATCATGGTAATACAGACAATATTTTCCTTTTTTTTCTTTTTTTTTCTTAGTTGAAATTTTAGAATCAGACGCGAGATTTTGTCAAATAAATGAAATATTTATTACATCATCTGTTTTTTTAATCAAAATTTTCGGTTTTAAAAAACCCTAATCATGGTAATACGGACAATATTTTCCTTTTTTTCTTCTTTTTTTTTCTTAGTCGAAGTCTTACGGCGTTGCCGAAGATCGACGATCTTCTGGTGTTATCGATCAGACTGTTTTTTGATGTCCAATCTGTAGTGAAGCGTGCTGAAACGCGTGTGTACAATAATGAGAGATAAGTGTTACTACGGCTTTGAAACGCCGTTGAAATGATAAACTTTGACATTTTAGAATCAGACGCGAGATTTTGTCAAATAAATGAAATATTTATTACATCATCTGTTTTTTAAATCCAAATTTTCGGTTTTAAAAAAAAACTTTATTTATTTGACAAAATCTCGCGTCATGTTGGCTGATTCTAAAATTTCAAAGTTCATCATTTAAACGGCGTCTCAAAACTGTAGTAACACTTATATCTCATTATTAATAAATGTTAAGTGTGGCATTATTGTTTTCGAACAGATAGAGAATATATGTATATGGGAAAGTGGTTGATTTTAAGACGTGCAGATTAGAAGTTTTGTTAGGAAACATCTGCACAGAAAGAGAGAGGAATGGAAAGAAAGAGATAGATATTAATTTTTTTTTAACTTTTGTTTTAACTTTTTTAAAGGGCATCCTAATTGGGGAGTTGGGAAGCGAGATGATTGTTCACATTACATTTAAACTTTTGCTTGTTAGTACGGTCAGAGAAACAGGAAGCAAGAAGGGTGGTGAGGTTATTGACATTATTAAGTCTATTCTTTATGATCGAAGCTTGCGAGTAACTTTGGACGACGTCTCTTCAGTCTCTTTTCCTATCAATGCTGGTGTTCCCCATGACTCTATTCTAGACCCAACACTGTTTTTTTCTCTATATAAATGATCTTCCATGGAACACTGTTCAGAAGATTAACATCTATGCTAATGATACCATTCTCTATTCTGGTGTTGCTTCTCGTCCATCTTCCTCTGATCAGTCTAAATATGCAGCTGATCTAGAAGTTGATCTGGGGTCAGTTGTGGATTAGGGTACGTAATAGCTTGTTTCGTTTAATCCTGTTAAGACTCAGCTCATCTCTTTCAATCGTAGGCGTGTCCCTTTTTCTTCCTGAGATTCTCATGGATGGCTCTGCTCTTGAGGGGAAATCGACTCTGAAACTTCTTGGTCTTTCTCTCTCATCAAATCTTTCTTAGGGTTCAGACATTAGCTCCATTGCTCTTTCTGCTTCTCGTAAAATCGGTTCTCTCTATCGCTCCAAACACTTTCTCACACCTGAGGCTATTCTCTATCTCTACAAATCTACAATAAGACCCTGTATGGAGCACTGTTGTCATATTTGGGCTGGTGAATCTCTGTCCCATTTGAGGGTTCTTCATAAGATGCAGAAACGTATCTGTAATTTGATTGGCCCTACTCTTACTTCTTCTCTGCATCTATCTCTCATAGGCGTGATGTTGCTAGTCTCAGTCTTTTCTATAAATACTATTATGACATGTGTTCTTCAGAATTATGTGATCTATTCCCTTCTTCCTTTGTTTTAACTTGTTTGACTCGTTGGTCTAGTGGTTTCCATCAATTTACTGTTTTGATGCCTCGTTATAATACAGCTTCCTATTCCAGTAGCTTCTTTCCAAGAGCCGCAGGCTTGTGAAACTCTTTCCCTGGTGACTGTTTTCCTCCTACCTTTTCAAGACTAAGGTCAATAGGCATCTCCTGTCTTTGCGATAATCATATTTCGTTTTGTTAGCTCCTTATATCAAGTGGCTTCATGCCTTGTCTGGAGCGATTTCCAGTTAAAAAAAATTCCAAAGGCTAGCAGTTCGAGTGAAGCAGCTATTAGAGTAGAAAGTCCTCCGGCATCTGAAGACCTCAACATTGAAGGGGTGGGATCTTGCTGACTGATGTTTAATCGGGTGTATTTACGTAAGGGGGCCACCAGTGCAGCAAGTTCATTGGAGCACATTCCATTAAAGTACTTGTAAAACAAGCATAGGGATGCAATATTGCGGCGATGAGGCAGAAGCTAGACCTTGGTAGACAGTGTGGGACCTATTAGATTAGAGGCTCTTTTTTATCATGTTCAAGAAGGAGAGGCTAGTGGTTGGTGCACCAGCCTAGATATGACAACAATATTCCATGCATGGGCGAATTTCTGTTTTCTTTGTCGACGGCCAGCAGTTTGAAACATCGATACTTTATGCATTATTTCGGACTACTGTTCTTAGACCCATAGCGCAACAGATAAAGTTTTAAGTAATAATCAGTTCTAAGTGACAGTCTTCTGGAAGTTTAAGGTTCAATCCTCAGTGCAGGCGGTGTTAAGAATATCATATGACTGAGGAAACGAGAAAAATCTATCCCCGTGTACTAAATGAAGAGTTCAGTTCGAAATTCCGTACAGATTCCCAAGTTCGACAAGACACAATAGAAGAAGGTCGACACGCTGCGAGAATAACATCAAAGATGAGAACGGTAGTCCGAATAATCCAAAAAATACAAATCATCAATCCTCATCTAAAAAATTCCGAAACATCGATATTTTATTGTGAATTAAATTGCTTATCGATTAAGTGTCTGATAAAGGATGATAATTGTTGGATTTCTTGAAAATAGTTCATGTGTGTTAATTGTTCGTAGAATAATGTTTCACTTTTATCAAAAGTGAAATTAGTCAGAGATGTACTTATTTGTATTAGTACTTATTTGTATTAGTACTTATTTGTATTGGTACTTATTTGTATTAGTACTTATTTGTATTGGTACTTATTTATATTAGTACTTATTTGTATTGGTACTTATTTATATTGGTACTTATTTGTATTAGTACTTATTTGTATTGGTACTTATTTGTATTAGTACTTATTTGTATTAGTACTTATTAGTATTGGTACTTATTTGTATTAGTACTTATTTGTATTAGTACTTATTTGTATTAGTACTTATTTATATAAGTACTTATTTGTATTAGTACATATTTGTATTACTACTTATTTGTATTAGTACTTATTTGTATTAGTACTTATTTGTATTGGTACTTATTTGTATTGGTACTTATTTATATTGGTACTTATTTGTATTGGTACTTATTTGTATTAGTACTTATTTGTATTGGTACTTATTTGTATTAGTACTTATTTGTATTGGTACTTATTTGTATTAGTACATATTTGTATTAGTACTTATTTGTATTGATACTTATTTGTATTAGTACTTATTTGTATTGGTACTTATTTGTATTGGTACTTATTTGTATTAGTACTTATTTGTATTGGTACTTATTTGTATTGGTACTTATTTGTATTAGTACTTATTTGTATTGGTACTTATTTGTATTAGTACTTATTTGTATTAGTACTTATTTTATTAGTACTTATTTGTATTGGTACTTATTTGTATTAGTACTTATTTGTATTGGTACTTATTTGTATTGGTACATATTTGTATTAATACTTATTTGTATTAGTACTTATTTGTATTGGTACTTATTTGTATTAGTACTTATTTGTATTGGTATTTATTTGTATTTGTACTTATTTGTATTGGTACTTATTTGTATTAGTACTTATTTGTATTGGTACTTATTTGTATTAGTACTTATTTGTATTGGTACTTATTTGTATTAGTACTTATTTGTATTGGTACTTATTTGTATTAGTACTTATTTGTATTGGTACTTATTTGTATTAGTACTTATTTGTATTGATACTCATTTGTATTGGTACTTATTTGTATTAGTACTTATTTGTATTAGTACTTATTTGTATTGGTACTTATTTGTATTTGTACTTATTTGTATTAGTACTTATTTGTTTTAGTACTTATTTGTTTTAGTACTTATTTGTATTAGTACTTATTTGTATTAGTACTTATTTGTATTGGTACTTATTTGTATTAGTACTTATTTGTATTGGTACTTATTTGTATTAGTACTTATTTGCATTAATACTTTTTTGTATTGGTACTTATTTGTATTAGTACTTATTTGTATTAGTACTTATTTGTATTAGTACTTATTTGTATTGGTACTTATTTATATTGGTACTTATTTGTATTAGTACTTATTTATATTGGTACTTATTTGTATTAATACTTATTTGTATTAGTACTTATTTGCATTAGTACTTATTTGTATTAGTACTTATTTATATTGGTACTTATTTGTATTAGTACATATTTGTATTAGTACATATTTGTATTAATACTTATTTGTATTAGTACTTATTTGTATTAGTACTTATTTGTATTAGTACTTATTTGTATTGGTACTTATTTGTATTGGTACTTATTTGTATTAGTACTTATTTGTATTGGTACTTATTTGTATTTGTACTTATTTGTATTAGTACTTATTTGTATTGGTACTTATTTGTATTAGTACTTATTTGTATTAGTACTTATTTGTATTGGTACTTATTTGTATTAGTACTTATTTGTATTAG
This sequence comes from Sepiola atlantica, assembly GCA_963556195.1. Classification (NCBI taxonomy): domain Eukaryota; kingdom Metazoa; phylum Mollusca; class Cephalopoda; order Sepiida; family Sepiolidae; genus Sepiola; species Sepiola atlantica. The sequence continues at coordinate 16,018,152 of OY744516.1, read as the reverse complement.
TACTTATTTGTATTAGTACTTATTTGTATTGGTACTTATTTGTATTGCTACTTATTTGTATTGGTACTTATTTGTATTAGTACTTATTTGTATTTGTACTTATTTGTATTAGTACTTATTTGTATTTGTACTTATTTGTATTAGTACTTATTTGTATTGGTACTTATTTGTATTAGTACTTATTTGTATTGGTACTTATTTGTATTGGTACTTATTTGTATTGGTACTTATTTGTATTAGTACTTATTTGTATTAGTATTTATTTGTATTAGTACTTATTTATATTGGTACTTACTAGTTGAAGAAAAAGGGGTTGAATAATCGAGGCATATTTGAAACGGTAGGTTTGTTGCAACGTTGAAATTTTAGTTGAAATTGCAGAACTGATTCAAATGAGTTTTTTTCATTTGATTGGAATAAGATCAACCCTTATAATATTATTTATAACAACGAAAACATCAAACGAAAGGAAAACAAAGCCTTTTTGTAAAACAAACTACGAACCGGTATTTATTCCAGTTTACTATACTGTTGGGTGTACGTTGTCAAAGTTAGGTAAAAAGTTCAGTTGACTGACGAAAGTCTACGAGCAGTTTATCTTCGAGTGAAGATAGTCGGTGCTCGGGAATCCAGTGGATCGATCATGTCAAACATGCAGTCCGAGAGTCGCATGCTGCTCATTGAAAGCTTATTTGCGGTCCACACAGACGATTCTAAGCTACTTTTAAAAAGTGGAAAAGATAAGAGAAAATATCAAAATACGAGGTTTGCCCGAAAAGTAGTGAGGATTTCTTATCTATCCTTCCTTTAGGTAAGTCTTTTTTTACATTGAATCCACTGATCGGAAGTTTAGAACGTCACGGACACAACGCTTTTTGAGTTATCGCTCTATCTTTATTAGCAAAGAAGTTACAGACAGTTAGATTATGAAAACTCAAGATGTATTTACAATCATCCATGCCCTTCTTCTGTGATTCGTGGCGTTTGTTTCGTTTTTTTATTAATCGATCTTGGCTATTTGATCAGCCACCATTTTGAGTCACTCTTATCGCTCTTTTTAGTGAAAAAATGAAGAGCGACGTTCTAAGCTTTCGATTGATGGGTTGAATGTAAAGAAAAACTTTCCCAACGCAAGGAAGGTTCAGATATTTTCACTTCTCTTCGGACATACCTCTTACTATTTCACCTACATTTGCGTTTCCTTCCGTATAGGCCCTATACCACTTATAATTTTACTATGTTCTACTTTTTATTAAAATTGATTTTTTTAACTGAAAATATTAATCGGGTAATACTGTGCAGGAGTCAGGTTCTTTTGTCTTCATTTCGCTTTCTTTGAATATTTTTCGTCGTGTTTTATTTGGTTTGGACCGTTTTATTAATGTTCCATGTTGAACATCGTCTTTAAAATGGCTAGTGCTCATCTGAATAAGAAAAAAAGGAAGGTGAACGAAAAAGGGCGAGTGTTTAAAAAAAATGGGAATTACATTTTTTCACAACAGTGAATGGAAAGATACATTGCTTAATTTGCAATAAAAACATTTGTACGCCGAAAGCGTACAACTCGAACCCCCATTATGAAACGAACCATCTATCTTACGATAAATATGAAAGCCCAATACGTGTTTCAATGCTCAAGGTACTGAAATTTAACTAAACAAAGCAACAGACCCTTTTTTACGAAAAGTCAGAAAGGTAATGGCGCCTGCGTTACTGCAACCTATGAATGATAGCGACAAATGGGAAATCCTATGCAGGAGATCTTTTTTTAAACAATGTCTTGTACAAACCGTCAAAATTGCGTGTCAAGAAAAAGCACACTTGTTCAAAAAGATTTCACTAAGCAGGACACTGTCGCTGAATAGATTGGTTAAATATCAAGTGATTTGAGGCAACATTGGAAAAGCGAATCATTAAGATTTGAACATGTTTCTATTGCAATTGATGAAACAGTCAATATCATGAGAATAGCACATCTTGTGGTTTTCATCATTGCTTGTGACAATGAATCTAACATTTATGAAGAACTAATTGAACTGATTCCTATGGTTGACACTACAACAAGCCATGAAATCTTTGAAAAACTGGAACATATTCCGCAGGAGTGTGATTTTGTATTTGAACAAACTTGTATGCTTGTCTACTCACGCAGATATGGTTGGCAGGCATAAAGGCGTTGTTGCCAAGTTGCAAGCACAAATAAAGCATTTACATTCGGATTCGTCATTAACACATCTTCACTGTATTATTCACCAACAACATTTGTGTTCAAAGATTTTAAAATAAATTTGATTATGTGCTTAGTTTGGTCACAAATACATTGAACTACATCAGAGGCCGTTCTCTTAACCACCATCTATTCAGTCAATTGTTGGAGGATATCGATAATCAGTTCACCGGATATTAATAATCAGTTCACCGGCGCTCCATTCTACACAGGTGTGCGCTGATTGTCATGTCGCAAAATATTGAAAAGATTTTAGTTTTAAGGCAAGAAATAATTACATTTTGAGAGATGAAAGGTCAAAACACCGATGAAATGACAGATGAAAGGTCGCTCCAGGATCTAGTTTTTGCTGTGGACGTTAGAGCACAACTGAACGATCGTAATTTGAAACAAGCTCATCACTCAGTTGTGTGATGACGTCAAATGTTTCATTAAAATGTTTAACTTATGGAAGTCACAAGTTTCAAATGAAAATTTAGTGAACTTTCCTACATGCTGAAAAACAGTAGTAATACTGAGTCTGTACTAAGCTTTACTACGTATGACAGCCACCTAGAATTGTTGTTAAAGGAATTTCAGAAAAGATTTCGTGATTTCTCATCGTTTGAACATACGTTTGCATTATTCTCAGTGTCGTTTAGTTTTGATGTTGCTAAGGAAAAAACAAACCTTTCAAATGAAACTATTATCAATGCAGTCGGATTCTTCACTCAGATCAAAGTATTTTAAAGTGGGAATACCTGATACACGGATCGAGGCAATGTTCAGTTCTACCTATTTGTGGGAACAGTTACTTTTCCTTTATGAAATCAACAAAAACTTTTCAGGTTGACTGATCATCACTCGGAACTGTACGGAAATTTCCGCCTGAGATACAAAACATTGTTGACAACAAGAGATGTCAAGCCTCGGGCCAAAAATATGAAAAGTGTTTAAATACTTGATAATAAATATCCATTTTTATATCTACTATTTCACCCATATGTAGGAGGAGATAATTCATACCTTTTCCAATGCAATGGCTCTGACATAATTCGAACACGGCATGCCGAGTCCACAGTCCGCACCGCTATTCACTGCACTTCCCCATACACAAGTGCACGCATGCGCGCTTTTTTCAATTTGTTTGTTTTATCGATAAAACGCGACATTTCGAGTATATTGTTTTAAATGTTTTGTAACTTAGTACAATTTTTAGAAGGGAGTTCAGTTTGCTATATAAGTTTAAAATCAGTAAGGAACAAAACATGTCGATATAATAGTACTAACTGCATCTACCCGGCGCTTTAGTTTTTATTTGTTTTCACATTTTTTAGACTTACGGTAGACAACTTCTATCATAATCTTCAATTCCAAATGAGTTATCTACCTTGCTAAATTTTATTTTAGTTGATTATTTAAAAATGTTTAATATTAGTAGTTGTCTGAGCTGGACTAAGTAATATTTTAATTAAATTGTAGCTAAGAACGTTATTATATTGCCAATAACACGGTACAACAATAACAAATGAAAATTGGCTAGTCAGAATAAAGTTTGATTTGTCAGCTTGAATGCTATTTGGGTCTGACTTTGAAAATCCGACAAGATAACTTTATATGTGAGATATACGTAAAACAGTAATAGTTGAAATCATTAGGGGACACACAGGAACGCACAGGAGCGCATATGCGCGTACTATCGCACACGCACACACGCATACTAATATACACATCCACACACGCGCATGCGCCATTCTGAATTCCCGCCATTTTGTACGTTTCGTGTGTGTTTACGTTTGGCGTCGGTGTGTCTGGCGAGTTGTCAAATTCAACACTGGAAATCGCTTATTTTTCTCACCTGGTCTGTTTGCAAAGCTTTAGACAACAAGGACGCCGTCGTTTGCCGTCGTTTGCCGTTCCCTGCCTGTACCCTCTTATCAGTGAATTCAAACACGCAAACCATTCGACCGGAAGTTCCCTCCGCCTACATCCACCCCGCCCCTCTCCGAGGTAAAAGGGAACAATATAAACAAATCAACTGCCCTTAACACAATGCCGACGACAACAAAAACAACACCACACAAAAAAAAACGACATTCTGGCATCAATAAAAGATGAAAGTGATTCTTCAGCCACAGGTCTTCGAACTTCCGTCGCCGCGAAAAGTGGACAAATCGATTCCCACCAAAATTCACTCCGCCCCCACACCGTATCCTACGCTGTCATTTTCACCTCCATCCGTAAACTGTAAGCGCAGTTCATGAATGTAGTTAACATAGCTAAACTCGTTTCATTCAACGCATAATGTTATCTTGTTGGATTTGCAGTCAGACCCAAATAGCAATCTGTTTTGCATATCGATATTTCATTCGGACATGGCTATTTTTTCGTTTTTTAGTTTTTGTTTTTCGTACATGGCGTAGTGCCTTCACTAAAGTTACGTAGAGAAGAGAGGGGCGTAACTCTAATTACTTTCGACTTATATATATATATATATATATATATATATATATATATATATATATATATATATATATATATATATATATATATATATAGCGACGTCATGCTGTGTTAATACTATACTTACAGTGCCCTTCTAAACGGGGTTTTCTAGGCGCTACAAATAATATATATATATATATATATATATATATATATATATATATATATATATATTATTTGTAGCGCCTAAAAAAACCCGTTTAAAAGGGCACTGTAAGTGTAGTATTAACACAGCATGACGTCGCTATGTGCATCGTTCCTTTCATTAAGTAGAACGCTCTTATGACGTCAAGCCGCCAGATAAAGTGTTAAAATTATCACTCTTTATTCGCTGTACAGCATTGACCGAGTGGTTCGATGCGTCGGGATTTGAGTTGCAAAATACTCAAAATCCGGGGTTTCGAATCGCATGACCGGTAGCGAATAGTCATATCTCTATGCTGATCAGTCCCGATTATTAAGGACGAAACGTATACGTACATAGATAATAAATAAAACAAATATTATATATATATATATATATATATATATATATATATATATATATATATATATATATATATATTGGGCTAGGTTTCCTTCCTCTTATCTAATTACTTTTCTGGTACCAAAGGTACTTAAGCTTTATTTTTTATTTTTTAATGCAACTTTGATTCCTATATAATTTTATTGCTAGCTACCATATTGCAGAATAGTTATTGGATATAGTGTTTAGATAGTATTATTATTATTTTTATTTTTTTATTATTGTTATAATTAATGTTATTTGATATGCAAATTACTATATCATACGGTAGTCTTAAGGGTAATATATTATTATTATTATTTTATTATTATTATTTTTTTTATGTATATATTAGTGATATTTTAAGCTGAATTATTTCGACACTTGATTATTGGGGAAATGGTCGTATAATCAGTACCATTGGAGAGCCATGAATATTATAACTGTCCTGTTTTTAAATCTCCGAAACAGTTTACATGGTAAACAGCTGATGATCCCCGTGTTAATATTAGACGCTTAAGGTCTCCTGTTTTTGTTTCACTCTTAGATAATTAACCCCCCATTTTTTTTTTATAATATATTTTTTTATTTTTTTATTTTTTTTTTATTTTACTTATATTTTTTCATTTATTAATTTTCCAACGAATGTTAAGTCTGCAATATCTTGGATTTAGTTTGTTTGTCTGGGAATTTAAACTGCATTTTACATTTTACATTTTTTTTTTTTTTTTTTTTTTTTAATGACTCAAAGCTTCTTTAGACTATATATATATATATATATATATATATATATATATATATATATAGTCAAACTTCAGCGTTTAAGCTCAATAATTATTATATATAATTCCAGAGCATATATATATATATATATATATATATATATATATATATATATATATATATATATATATATATATATATATATATATATATATATATATATATATATATATATATAAACATTTAATGAATCAAAGCATTACTTTTGCTGTTCCAAGAATTACAACCTCAAGTCCATTATGGCGTACGATCGTTTCCAAAACAGTTTGGAAATACTTTATTTTATTTTATTTTATAATTTGATAAAGCTAGTCCAAAACGTCTCTTCATCAGTGCCTATAGCAACACGTCTTACAGAAAATCAAAAATAAAATTAGTTCTAGAGAAGCATACGCTAACAGATAGAATCACAAGTGTATATGTTGGTAGCATAGGAGAGGAAAAAACACAATTATACCTATAAACAAATCACCGGTATATTTTTAAAAATTATCACACACAATTTTCCAAAGAGCTTTCCTTTTTTTAAAAGGAGATTTGAGAATTAAATATGATAAAACAAAATAAAAATTAAAATTAAAAATAAAATTTAAAAAATTAAAAATTTTAAAAATGAAGAAATAAAGAAATGAAAATAAAGAATAAAAATAAGAATAAAAAATTAGAATTCAAATTAATATACATATATATATATATATATATATATATATATATATATATATATATGTATATTAATTTGAATTCTAATTTTTTTTTTTTATTTTTATTCTTTATTTTCATTTCTTTATTTCTTCATTTTTAAAATTTTTAATTTTTTAAATTTTATTTTTAATTTTTATTTTTATTTTGTTTTATCATATTATATATATATATATATATATATATATATATATATATATATATATATTCTGGTGAGTATCATTGGAAGAGAAAAGTATAAGATTGAAAGTTACTAGGTGTATCTACCTGGCGTTGCCCGGAAGTAAAAGAATTAATTACTGACTTTTCTTTTACAAAGAAGCAGAATTTTTTTTATTATTACTTTAATTTCGTTATAAAATTATTTTTTGAAATAGAAATTTTTCAAAAGTTCATTTTAGTATTTGACGCTAATCGATTAATTAATACGGGAGGGGAAAACACATGCACAGATACGCTTGAATTCGCATAATTTTACTAATATATATATATATATACAACATACTACCAGACTAAACAACAAACTCAACAAACTTATCCAAAACAGCAAATGGAAAACTCTAGGACGTCCGGAACTCATAAACAACCTCACCACCTATAAACTTTCTAACATAGAAACTGAAGCTCTCAGTTTCGGTTTAAAATTCGCCACTGGAATACACTCTAACACCACCACCAACACAGTTCTAAAAAATTACAGACACACTGACACAGATTTCACCAAAGGCTTCATTCAAGGCATAATCTCAACTACCACCACTCTCCTTAATGACCCCGTCTTACCCAAGAGATACATAGACACTCTTAAACACCTAGCTAACAACAACAACATACTCATATCACCATCTGACAAAGGAGGGGGCATAGTAATCATGGACAAAAATTCATATATCAAAAAAATATCTACTCTATTATCCGACGAAAACACATACACTAAAACTGACCAAAAAACTATAGATAAAAACATAGAACATTTTAACAAATCTTTCAAACACCTAATTAAGAACAACAAAAAATGGGCATCAAACATTGAGTATCACCCTATCATTCCCACATTATACGGGCTCCCCAAAACCCACAAACCTGACACCCCCATGCGTCCAATTGTATCAAGCATAGGTAGCACCACACACAAAATCGCACGGGCCATAGCTAACATCCTCACTCCACTAATGGGTACCATCAGTCCCTCCCACATAAAAAATTCAGGCGACCTTCTTAGCAGAATAAAAAACATCAACGTAGAAAATAAAAATATACACAGCCTAGATGTAACTTCGCTCTACACTAACGTACCTGTAAAAAAATGCCTACACTTACTTCACACACATATAAAGAAAACAAAAACCGACCTACCTTTTCCCCCCAACATTTTTATAGAAATAATTAGACTCATCACTGACATAACATATTTCCAATTTAACGAAGTATTCTACAAACAAAAATTTGGACTCCCCATGGGCAACCCCCTTAGCGGTGTATTGGCCTGCCTCTTTTTAGAATTCTTAGAATCCGGTCCCTTCAAATATAGACTACCTCCTAACATCGAATACTTTAGATACATAGATGATATTTTAATTTTCCTCCCCACAGACACACAAATCATTCATGTTAAGGATAAACTCAACACAGTAGAACCCTCCATAAAATTCACCCATGAGACTGAAATAAACGGCTCTATTCCCTTCCTTGATACTCTTATAATTAAGTCCAACAATAAACTAGAATTTAAGGTACACCGCAAAAACACTCACAAAAATGACTACATACATTTCTACTCCCACCATCATAGCAAGATCAAAACAGGTATAATTATAGGCTTCTTCCTACGCGCCCTTAGAATATGTAGCCCCCCACACATAGATGAAGAAATAAAATACATTTTTAATTCCCTGAAAACATTGCAATACCCCACACATTTCATATTAAATGCCAAGAAAAAAGCCTTCCAAATATTCTCCAGAAACACCACACAAAAAAATCAAACCCCTAACACCTCTCTCATAGACAGACCCCTTCTCCTACCCACGCATTCCAATAACACATCCATATGCAACACGCTCAACAAATTAGGCATTCCAATAGTACAAACCACTTCTCAATCCATAAAACAAACTTTAAACACATCCAGACATTTCCAAAAAACACCCACATCCCATGCCGGCTTATACACTGTCCCTTGCAATGATTGCCATCAATTCTACGTGGGAGAAACACAACGTGAATTAAAGAAACGATTAAATGAACATAAAAGGGATATAAAAAACAACAACCCTCTTAGTGCACTTTTCTCCCATGCTCTAGAATATGGTCATGCATTCAAATTTGAACAAGCCAAAATCACTAAACACATCCACAACAAATCTCGGCGAAGATTATTGGAAACTGCACTCATCACATCCTCCACTACTATCAAGCAGCGAAATGGTTTCTTTAACCTATCACCCTTAATAAGCAAGATCATCCTCACTGAACAAAGTCTTTTGCCTGATCATGGCTAACTTTTATTTTCATCTCTTACCTTATGACACTCTTCCATTCACCCACACCCTTCCCTTTTCTCCCTGTATCTTCTCTTATTTTTTCCTCATTTTTTTTTTCCCTCACATTTTTAATACTACAGTCCAAATAAACTTTCTCATGTTCCAAATATTTCAAATATATTCCTCACCCACCCTTTCAATCACCCCCCTCCCCCACCCACTCCAATCCCTCACTCATTGCTATCATTTTCCAAATATTTCAAATATTTCACACCCTATCACGACAAATCCTCCCTCTTCCCCCTCCCATCCGTTTTCTCCCATGCCTCTTCTTAAATTCCCTCATTTTCTTCATACGCTCTCTGGGACTATGGCTTTCGCCCATCCACCGAGATCACAGCCCCCCCCCCTCCCTCTCTGCCCATCCCCATTTCCCTGCACACACCCCACACACACAAACGTTCCAACTCACTCTTCCCCTTCGGTCTCGACCGCAGCCATCTGGTCAGACACCCCCTCCCCCTTTTCCTCCAATCTCTCTCTGCCATCCATTTTACCCCTGCTCATCCCCCACCTCTTTCTCTCATCGCCAGCCACAGTAGTCCTTGCTCCCTCCACCCTTCCCCTTTTTTCTCCCACTCATTTTTCATTCTCTAACAAGTACGGACGTCCAGCTAGACGCTGCCAATATTTTTCATTTTATTTTATTTTTCTTCCCAACATGTCTACCCTACATGTATCCGTGCTTGCATGATATCTTTTCCCTATATCATCATCCTGATGAAGTCTTATAAATAAAGACGAAACGTTGATGTACACATAAAAAAACATCCAGTTTTTGGTTTTCCTTTTTCATTTTACCATCACGTCGGATTACCTCCATCCTTCTCTTCCCATATATATATATATATATATATATATATATATATATATGTCTTCTTTGGTCTGAAGACGTGAATCATATATATATATATATATATATATATATATATATATATATATATATATATATATATATATATATATATATATATGTCTTCTTTGGTCTGAAGACGTGAATCATATATATATATATATATATATATATATATATATCTGTCTTTTTTGGTCTGAAGACGTGAATCATATATATATATATATATATATATATATATTAAGAATTCAAACATAATTGCACGTGATAACTTTCCTTTAATCTGTTAAGGTAATTAAAGGAAATGTCTCCACTCTAAAAGTTTTCTTAGCTGGAATAAGTATTTTCAGGAATGAAACTGAAGTGAAATAAAATATAATAGCACGATAGAAGGATAAAAACACAAAAATATATATTTTTCCGAATCAAGTATCTGACTTTGAAAATCTCGCAATATAACTATATAAGTTAGATGTAGACTTACAATAATGAAAACAGTCTGATTTTCATAAATAAATGCCCGTAAAGAAAAGGTTAGCATCGACTATTCTGTCGCAAAGCTCATCGCAAAATTGCCGCCTACTCCAAGAAATATTTTGTATTTCTTTCCGGATGTTTTCGTTGGTCTGTCAGGCTTATGTTTAAAATATAATTTTCTGTGGTCTGTCACGCTTATGTTTAAAATATAATTTTCGTTGGTCTGTCACGCTTATGTTTAAAATATCATTTTTGTTGGTCTGTCACGCTTATGTTTAAAATATCATTTTCGTTGGTCTGTCACGCTTATGTTTAAAATATCATTTTCGTTGGTCTGTCACGCTTATGTTTAAAATATCATTTTCGTTGGTCTGTCACGCTTATGTTTAAAATATAATTTGCGTTGGTCTGTCACGCTTAATTTTTAAAATATCATTTTCGTTGGTCTGTCACGCTTATGTTTAAAATATCATTTTTGTTGGTCTGTCACGCTTATGTTTAAAATATCATTTTCGTTGGTCTGTCACGCTTATGTTTAAAATATAATTTTCGTTGGTCTGTCACGCTTATGTTTAAAATATCATTTTCGTTGGTCTGTCACGCTTATGTTTAAAATATCATTTTTGTTGGTCTGTCACGCTTATGTTTTAAATATCATTTTTGTTGGTCTGTCACGCTTATGTTTAAAATATCATTTTTGTTGGTCTGTCACGCTTATGTTTAAAATATCATTTTCTGTGGTCTGTCACGCTTATGTTTAAAATATCATTTTTGTTGGTCTGTCACGCTTATGTTTAAAATATCATTTTTGTTGGTCTGTCACGCTTATGTTTTAAATATCATTTTTGTTGGTCTGTCACGCTTATGTTTAAAATATCATTTTTGTTGGTCTGTCACGCTTATGTTTAAAATATCATTTTTGTTGGTCTGTCACGCTTATGTTTAAAATATCATTTTCTGTGGTCTGTCACGCTTATGTTTAAAATATCATTTTTGTTGGTCTGTCACGCTTATGTTTAAAATATCATTTTTGTTGGTCTGTCACGCTTATGTTTAAAATATCATTTTTGTTGGTCTGTCACGCTTATGTTTAAAATATCATTTTCTGTGGTCTGTCACGCTTATGTTTAAAATATCATTTTTGTTGGTCTGTCACGCTTATGTTTAAAATATCATTTTTGTTGGTCTGTCACGCTTATGTTTAAAATATCATTTTTGTTGGTCTGTCACGCTTATGTTTAAAATATCATTTTCTGTGGTCGGTCACGCTTATGTTTAAAATATCATTTTTGTTGGTCTGTCACGCTTATGTTTAAAATATCATTTTTATTGGTCTGTCACGCTTATGTTTAAAATATCATTTTTGTTGGTCTGTCACGCTTATGTTTAAAATATCATTTTTGTTGGTCTGTCACGCTTATGTTTAAAATATCATTTTTGTTGGTCTGTCACGCTTATGTTTAAAATATCATTTTCTGTGGTCTGTCACGCTTATGTTTAAAATATCATTTTTGTTGGTCTGTCACGCTTATGTTTAAAATATCATTTTTGTTGGTCTGTCACGCTTATGTTTAAAATATCATTTTCTGTGGTCGGTCACGCTTATGTTTAAAATATCATTTTTGTTGGTCTGTCACGCTTATGTTTAAAATATCATTTTTGTTGGTCTGTCACGCTTATGTTTAAAATATCATTTTTGTTGGTCTGTCACGCTTATGTTTAAAATATCATTTTTGTTGGTCTGTCACGCTTATGTTTAAAATATCATTTTTGTTGGTCTGTCACGCTTATGTTTAAAATATCATTTTTGTTGGTCTGTCACGCTTATGTTTAAAATATCATTTTTGTTGGTCTGTCACGCTTATGTTTAAAATATCATTTTCGTTGGTATGTCACGCTTATGTTTAAAATATCTTTTTTGTTGGTCTGTCACGCTTATGTTTAAAATATCATTTTTGTTGGTCTGTCACGCTTATGTTTAAAATATCATTTTTGTTGGTCTGTTGGTTTGAAATCATATTTTCATCACGAAACGCGCAGATTGAATGGACGTATCTTATTTCAGATGCGTCCAAGTATCTGTGTAGAATATGTGTAAAAGGCTCTGATCGTGTGTCGGTCTGCCACTCTCAAATTCGAATAAAATTTTATTTGCTCTGTCAGGCTCAAGTTTTAAATAGTATTTTCGATGGCCTTTGCTATTTCAAACTTAAACTTAACATGCAAACGAAAATACTATTTAAAATTAAAGTGCGCCTGACCAACAAAAACGCTATTTCAAACTTAAGCGTGGAATATCAACGAAAATATTTCAGACTCAAGTGTGACAGAACGGCGAAAATGCTATTACAAACTTAAGCATGACATAAGAACGGGCATTTTTTTTTGGGGGGGGGCTTCTTGGCCGCTGTGTGTGTGTTTGGGTGGGTGTTTTGTTTTTAATTTACAATTTAAGAAAAGAATGAAATAGCTGGCTTTTTTACGAATGAACTGAAATACATTATGGAGGAATTGCATTTCGTAATGAAAGTAATGTTCGGGAGTGTTGATTCTCACTTACGTGTTTTCTCACGTGTGTGTGTGAGTAATTATTTTTTCATGAGCAATCACGTTTTTTCATCTCCCAAGCCTTCGTAGAGCAACTCATCTAGGAAAAGGAAACTCCGAAATAATGCCAATCCTTCTCAATTTATCCCGGTATTCCCTCCTCTCGCCCTGAAACACTCCTAGCACTGATTCAATACACTAATTTTTGTATTCAATGGCGAAAAGAGAATTTGGCTAAGATTAATTCTAATTGAAAACATAGTAATTATTTTCATTGATTTTTTGTAATCATGCAATGTGCCATTGTTAGCACACGTGCCATAGGTTGGGCATCCCTGCCTTAGAATATGCTCTTATAACCATTTTATAAAATCATAAAATGTTCTCTGAATTGGTCAAATTTCTACATCATTACGTGTGAGGAGCTCTTTGCAGTGCCTCCATCCCTCGTTGTATGGAAAGTGGCTCACTGTATGGTTCAATTTTATGCGGGCTGCAAGTGTGCTTGCAAAGAGCCGCATGCGGTTCACGGGCCGCATGCTTGATATAGACCATAAATGCATCAGCGAACAATGGCGTCTACAGGTCGATTCTATTCGCGCGGGAATCATATATTAATCCGGATAGAATCTCTAATTCAGTTGAGAAGAATAGATTATTAGGTAGATCATGAATCATCGGTGAGTGCAGTGACTTCCTAGATTTCCTGGCCGGAAGTGGCCATCGTCAGACGACCTGATCAACGATTCTTCCTCTTGCGAGTCTTGGAGGGCGGGTCGTCATTAGAAAAGAAAAATGACAGAGAGAGAAAGAGACGGGGGCGGAGAAGATAAAAGGCGGTAATCATTCCAGACGCAGGAATGGAGAGGGCGGGAAAGAGGAGGGAGGGGCAAGAGGGAGAGACGTTAGCGGATGTGGTAGGGAGCAAGTGGACCGGACGTGATAAGAAATGTAGACGGGAAGATGAAAAGTTTGCTATGGTCGCTCGCTCGATTGTTTGGTGGTCGACGGTGGTCAGGTGTCGGGTGAGGAATTCGGTTTGCGGCGGTGAATTCGGGAAAGAGGATATTAAAGATGTCACCAACCGCAGCTTGTCTTCTTGCCTTGTCAGCGAAGGGGGTGCGCGTTCCGTTCCTGTCGATTTGGTGTGGGCGCGGACATACGATTGGCGTCTACATCTGTTTAACACGATACTAGAAATGGCATTTGTTCGTATAAGTGTTTTCATAATGGAAACATACACTGTAAAACAAACGACTGAGCCCCTTTCTGTCTCTCAAGACAATGGATAACCTCTGAAGGTGTGTCTGCCCGGTGTTAGGAGTCTCTAGTGAAGCAAGGGTGGCGCAAGCAGCAACTGTATTTCTCAATCCGTGGCAAGGAGAATTCCTAGATGAGAGAAGCGATTGCCGGGAATAAGCTGAAAGGGATTCGCGTCAGTTCGGGGTGTTTCTTTCTCCTAGATGACTCGCTCTACTAAGACTTGAGAGTTTAGTCTACACTACTATTTTACGAATATCTAGGGGAAGAAGAAGTATACTTTACCAACACGATACGAGAAATGGCATTTGGCCGTATAAATAATTTTATAAGTGAAACATATACTGAAGACGTTTGGCCCCTAACGACAATGGATAAACTCTGAAAATATGTTTGCCCGATCAGAGGGGACTATAGTTTATATATATATATATATATATATATATATATATATATATATATATATATATGTCTACTATAATTTACAGAGGCATAAACAGCGTATGTAATACATTAAGATTTTTTTTACTTCTAGTTTATATAGTTCAGAATTCTCTAGTGCGTTTACCCTGGCAATACATGTTTATTTCGGTTTTGTTCAAGATATTTACGTATACTTATTATTAGTAATTTCGTCTGTTAATGTGCATTTCCTTTAATGTATCATGTTGTATTATTATTCTCTTTCCGAAAAAAATAAATGTACGCATTATTCGGCTCATATAAGTTTTCTGTACTATTAGTTAGTATCCCGATGATAGAAACCCCTTGGAGGTCGTATATTAGTGTTAGGATAGTGTCGCTGTCACAAAGAATACGGAAGAGGTAATGCTTTTCTGTTGTTAGCAGTTGGGGCTGTATCGCTGGATGACGTTTCTTGTGGATAACATATATACTTCTTTTTGGCTTATATTGTATTAGTAATGTTGAATATATATATATATATATATATATATATATATATATATATATATATATATATATATATATAAGTCACCACTTATCAAGGCCGGAAGTCTTTCGATGATAAGGGCTAACGATATAGATATATTTTCAGTTGAATGATGAAGAATATTACGAGAGGATTTAAAATGATGAATAGAATAAACAAAGTTTGATTACTTATGAGGACGGTTTATGACAAGCATTTGTTGACATTGAAGACGACCATGTTGTAGTCTGCAGGGAAGCAACCTCATGGTAATGTGTTCCACAGATGAAAGAAAGTCTGTTCATAGAAATTCCGCCTAGCGCTAGTCACACGGAGAAAGAAAATAATTTTTTTTCAGTGGTGGTAGAGAGACGAGTGAAACAAGAGTGGTGCAATTACTAACCGCACTTCGGAATAAGTAGCAAAGAGAATTCCCAGATGAGAGGGGGGATGCCGGTATAAGCTGAGAAGAACTGGTGTAATTTCGGAGTTTTCCTTCTCCTAGATGAGCTGCTCTATGAAGACTTGAGACTTTAGTCTAATTTACTATTTGACTAATCGCTAGGGGGGGGGCGAGAATGTATATATTTTCCAAGGGAATTAGAGAAAATGACTTTTCAGGCACTTCTAAACTTACGGCACCTGATATTCTCAAATGGTCACCCATCTAAGTACTGACGAGGCACATTGTTGCTTAACTTCGGTTATCTCATGATAAATTATGTTTCAACATGACACAAATAAAAACAAATATTCCAACCGAAACAAACCACAAATCAATCGCATAACTTTGGGAGTATGTTCTGTACGTGTAAAGGAGCCTCTTACATTCAGCTGAGGTTGGTGCCCCATGTGATCCATTGAGCCTGATGATTTGCTTCGGGAATGAAACACAAATGTTTACTTGTGCAGCTCACATGCTATCTTTTATACTATACTATCTGTACTTACCCAGCGTTGCCCGGAAGTATTTTTTCTTTCTAAATTCTGTAAATATTTTTGAGAATTGTAAGTCTAAAATTTAAACCGGAGTTGCCAGGAAGATGACGCAGAAAAAAAATCAAAATATAGTCAATTGTAATTTTTATATTTTGTAAATAGAAAATTAAAAATTACGTTTTATTTTTATATATTCTTAATCCAAAACGGATTAATACTAACGAATTCTATTCTTGTTAAACATGAAAGAACGAGCAAAATACGCCAATAACCAACACAAAAAGATAAAAAGTAAGAAGCCAGCACTCAAACATTCATATAAACATAACAATTTATTTAACATGGTTCATTTAATTTGTATAAATTCCTCAATGAAAGTCTGAGTTTGTGTACAGAAATGTCCCTTTTACTGTTTGTATAAAATGTCTCTTTTAAAGATTTGTTCTTGGAAAACACACGTGTTTGGGTGTGTGCGTAAATAGAGAAAATGAGCCGTCTCTCAACCTCTTTTTTGCAGTGTAAGAATGATAGGAACTTGTGTGTGTGTTTGTTCGACGGTACTTAAAAAAGAGAAAAGAAAAGAAAGGGTTTAAGCTTACTATTTATCCTGCATCCGATGAGGAGGAAGGGGGAGATGGCGTGGAATGACAGTAAGACAGCAGCAGGCAGCTTCTTGCCCATGCTTTAGGAGTCTGTTGACAGGAACGTCTTAATCGCTGGTCGCAGGGAAAAAGGGAAACAGAGGCTGATCTTGTCTGGTTGCTGCTTTTATTTTGTTTCACCCTAGTTTTGGCGGACGTAGTAGTAGACAATCACGTGATAAATATTTTTGGCGTTTTTAGCGCCTTTTTGCTAGACAGCTTGTGGGAGCTGATTTTTATGGCTAGTTTGAGCGTTTTGTTTTTTAAGTGAATTTGCCACTGCTTTGTGTTCTTCCACCCACGTCGGTATGATAACATATTTGGATATCAATCTGATAATACTACTGTAATATTTTTGTATAATGCCAAGAAGCAATGAATCATAAAAACACACAAATTTGTTGAAGAAAGCTTTTTTTTACGTTTTCTTAATTTTTAAAAATTAAAAGTAATAAAATAAAAACAAAAACAAGCACATCTCATTTGTAAATGAATTATTTAAAAAAATATCTTCCCTGAATTGACCATTACTGGACAATTTTCATGTTAAAAAAGAATTATTAAAACAGTTAAATCCCACATGTTTTCGGTGAACATGATAAAAAACAGATTTAGCTCCCTTACCCTTAGATTACGTACCTTTGTGGTACGTAGATTTTGGAGAGTGGAGTTGGAAAATAAAACAACGTCATTTTTATCTTTATGTTTATTTGGATTATTTTCCCTGAGAATGATTTAGTAGCAGCCATTTTGTTGATTTTCTTTTTCGAACTAGACATATAATATATACTACTATTTATTATACTTTGAATTCATTCAAAAATGTATAAACTCTGACTTGTATGTTAATACATTCTTCCTGCATAACTAAAAATAATAAATCTCTTTACTTCTATATTCTTAATCTTATTATTATTATTTTACTCGCGAGAAGTTTTCACACAACTCATTATCAATGATTGCTCACTGACAATAACAAGTGGTGTTCCCCTGGAGTCCGAGTGACAGCAAGTCTGCTCAGATTTCCAGCACTTTCCACCGCTTTTTAATAACCTTTGCAAATTATTTTGCGTAATCTATGGAGAGTAAAAAGTGTGCCTTGGGTTTACTTTCAGCAGCCCCATAACTCCCGCTTCCCTTATTTTGTTCTTTTTGTCCTCATATTCCATGAGCGATGTTTCTGACAAATGGGGAAGAATTGCTGTTTTCTGGGTCAGAATCTATCCATCTTTGGCTAGTTTTTGATCTTGAAGTATTATTTTCTTTGCTTTTTTACCCATTTACCTCAAGTGGCTCCATGCCTTGTCTGGGGCGATTTCCATAAAAAAAGGTCGCAACAGTCGTTTATCACTGATTACTCGCTAGCAATGACCGTTGGTCTTCTCTGGAATTTAGGTGACAATAAAAAAAACCCACGAGGTTCAAGTACCTTTGAAATCTTCCAGTGGGTTCTCATTGGTACTCTTCCTCTTTGGTCTTTCCATCCTCCTTGACCTTTCACAACAATTTTGTGTGGTATCAGCTGACGTTGGTGTCACCGCATGTGTGTGCGTTTCCCCTCTTTTCATTTATCTGTGGTAAGCGTTTGTTGGTTATATCGGTTGGTTTCAAGGATTTCGGCTGTTTTCATCATTGCCGTTTGTTGCATGGTCTTAATTTTCCCTTTGGTTCCAATTTCTCCTAGTCTTTTTTCCAGATTTTTCGAGTGCTCCCACAATTATTGGTATTATAGTAATTTTCTTTGTGTTCGTTATTCTGTTTAGTTCTCTTTTATGTTCCATGTATTTGTTTCGTTTTTCTGTCTCCTTGGTCTTCACCTTTTGAATTGCTGGGACAGCGAAATCTACAATTTTTGCAGCTTTTCCCCCTCTTTTATTGACTATTATTACGCCTGGTCTCCTTGCTTGGATGTTTGTACCTTCATGTCCCCAGAGAATTTTGTGATTTTCGTTTTCAAATAGTGTCTCCGATTTGTGTGTGTACTATTTGTCTGCATGTTCAAAGTGCAGGCGTTTGCATGGTTACAAGTGGACTTGCCTTTCTCAAGCAGTTGTGTCTGTTTTTCTATTCTTTTAGGTCTAGTTTGCTGCGTTTACTTTTTATGTGGTTTACCGTTTCGTCTCTTTGCTCATAGAGTCTACATTTACTGTTTTCCTGTGTTCTGTCTATTTTTGCTTTGATATAGTTAGTTCTGATCGTGTTGTTCTGTGCGCCTGCCAGCAGAGGTTCCATTTCTATATTTAAGTGTCCTTTTCGTAACTATGTCCAAGAGTTTTCATGAGTCTCTTCTCTGGTCAGTCTTATGAATCGGCCGTGCAGATGCTTTTCTTCCCATTTTCTGTTCACGCCTTTTTATTCCAGTTTCGCTGCTCCTTGTATTCTTCATTTTGGCGCTGCTTCTTGCTGCGATGATCAGTCTTTGTGTGTTCTGGATTATGCATTGTTTGAGTTCTTATATTTTGTGTAATCCACACAGTTGTCTATACTTACGAGTCCCTGTCACCTTCTCTCCTTTTTACGTCGAGATAATCGGTGTAATCATTCGGGTGTAACGCATTGTGCATGGTCATTAGTTTCCTAGTTTTCTAGTCTAACCTATGAATTCCCTAGAATATATTACAAGAGAAACTGTCCAGGTATTTATTCTTTTTATCTGGTTCCTGCTATAAAATTTGATTTCTAAGAATTTTCTTGTCCTTCTTAAATATTCTTTTCCAATTTTCTCTTTCATTTCTATTTATTTGATGGTGTCTGCTTACAAAACTCCTAGATATTTATATATATCATTTTTGCAAAGTGCTCTCATCTCCTCTTAGTTGGGACAGTTCCATGCCTTCCGCTGTGTCTATTATTATTATTATTATTATTAGTAGTAGTAGTAGTAGTAGTAGTAGTAGTAGTAGTAGTAGTAGTAGTATTTATGTTTATATAGAAGTAAAGAGACTTATTAATTTTCCACCTACTTAAGCATACGTATTTGTGTTGTGCATAGACACACTTATGTAAATTAGATAGCTACGCTGGAAAGAGACATCCTTTCTCTAAATGCTCACACAGACATTAAGAAAGCGTGAGTTACTTGTGTAGTCATTTATAAATTACGGTAAATTAGAGCAAGTAAAAGAGTTTGTTTTGTTTTTCAAACATAACCGAATCCCAGAATTTAAGTTAGGGTTAGGGTTAGGGTTAGGGTATATCTTAGCGTGTATTTGTGGAAAATCATTAGGGAAAACTCACATTTAGTATTATATATATATATATATATATATATATATATATATATATATATATATATATATATATATATTTAAATGTTGAATTAAATTTAAGATAATTGAATTATCGTTTAATAATAATCTATCGTGATAATATAAAGCTCAATATATTGAATAGAGCAATCAATTCTAGAGATGAAAGATGAGAATAAAAAATTGTAAAGATACTATATTTATTAGAACATAAAAAGTTCAAAGCAAGGAGCTTCATATCCTTAATCCATGAATTTTCAAAGATAAGCTCTTTTCATCAGAGGATAGAGAAAAACCGACAATGTAATTGTAAATATTATTGGCAACATTTAACTTTGAAAAAATTTTTTACATAAAATAAAAACCAAAAGATAAAGAGTCTTATGTTGAGATGATAGCGTAGAGTTAGGGTGGACGCCGTCAAAAAACATGTCAAAAATAAAACAGCTGTTATATTGGAAATGAATGTTTGAAAAATAATAATACTCAAATTGTTTAGGAATCCAAATGTTGTTGTTAAGAAGCTGATTTTTAGACGGCATTTGGCAAAGTCCAGTTTATCTTGTCTGTGCAGTAGTCCGATATTGGAATTATCCGTTTCACAGGGTTCAGAATGAAGTTTGTCAGTTATATTTATTTTATACGTATATAAAAGTAATCCATGGGCACGTGTTTCTGGCTCACAGCCGTCATCAGCATGGCTAACTTAGACAGAGATCGAACCTTTGATATTGATGTCTATAGTCCAGCGTTTTACCACTGGACCAAGACGCTTTGTCTAGAAATATGTACGATTTTTATCACCTAAATATTTATAGTATTTTAATGTAAGTTAGCCATGCTGATGACAGTTGTGAGCCAGAAACACGTGTCCATGGATTACTTTTATGTACGTATAAAATAAATAAAAATATATATTAACGAAAAATACGTCCTATGAAGTTAAGGGCGACTAATAATGCAATTTTCTGCATCTTAATCACTTAGGAAAGTGAGACAATCGAAATAATAGTAAGCAAAATAACAACGAACGCTACAATCACTAATAAAAATAATTACATAAAAATACAATATATATATAAATATATATATATATATATATATATATATATATATATATATATATATATATATATATATATATATATATATATATTATAGAATTTGGAAAAACCATGAAACGCTAATTTTTATATATTCATTAAATGAATAAAATCTGTAAAACAGCCTTTTCTTTTTTTTTCTTTTCATCTTGCTGGTGTTAAAAGTCTCAAGAAACTCTCCTCGTGGTACCGAAAGAATATTTAGCGTCTGATGTTGTTAACGTCCTCGTAGAAAGTGAAAATCAAATGTGTTTACAAGCGCGGTTCGCGCTGATTTGAATATAAGATAGGTCATACATACTTAATATTTATTAAATGAATAAAAAAAAATTTTTTTTTTTCATAAATATATGTCAGACTTTCGCTATAATTAAACATATAAATTCACGCGGACATCTTTGAGGAATACATAGCATGTTGTATCATTGATACACGCCATAAACTGGTATCGTCTTGGCCTTCGGGGCTTGATTTACGCCTGTCTATGGGTCTGTCCTGTGCAGTTCTAGGAGGTCCACCCTCCAAGGCTTTGCCTCCCCTCTTTGGGGAGGAGTAATTTTATTGCTTACTGCCTCAGGCGCCCCTACCGGGGAATGCCGACGGGGCTGTCCAGGCAATTTTTAATAGCCAGAGTGCTCACCTTCTCGGGCGCTGGCTTTTCAAGTCCCACTTTCCCGACCCGAACTTGGGTCACATCTTACCTTGTGGGAGTAAGATACAACTGGCCTTGTGCCTAACCTCCTGGGGAGGTAAATAATACATAGCAAAGCTGTAAGTGTAATAACGACTGTTGTAACTTATTTTGATACAGACTATGTATAAGTGAGAGCGTGACACAAAACGAAGGAAGGAATGTACAATCGTATTAATATATAAATAATTAACGGAATTCGTGTCCCGACGTTGCTCGGAAAACTATAGGAAACCAAGAATCGCAAGCCCCTTACATAAATTGGCCGTAAAAGACTGGAAAGACTCTATTCATCAAAAATGCTAATCCTTTATCCACGATATAAAAAATATCCGTAAATAGAACTATGTATTATAGTAAAATGAAAACAATCGTTGAATTAAAAAGCAATAAAAACGCATGGTTAATTAATGAGATGTCCTTTTGCAAAGCAATATATAAATTAGTTAATCTTACGATCGCACACACATGATCACTATATGAGAAGGCTTATGGTCTTCTATTGTGAATATGACTTTAGTTAGTGTGATAAATTGCCCAACTTTATAGACAGAGGTTGAATATCTATTACGAATGGAGATTTGATATCTGTCTGTCTGAAGCCGAAACCAAACTATTACTATCTTTCAACGCTCGATCCAGGGGATAGTGTAGTATCTGTTCTTTTGCCATGATACCATCTCCCCAGACATCACTTTCTCCTTTGCGAGGCAGTGTACTATATGTTCGTCGTTCGGTGTGCTATAATCCTCCCAGGTATTACTTCCTAATTTTAGAGAAAAGAGGTAGGGTAGTATCTGTTCTGCGGCCATGATACTGTCTTCCCAGTGATTACCTTCGCCTTTTTTAGGGGTAGGGGATAGTGGAGTATCTGTACTGTTGTCATGATACCACTCTCTCATGCATTACCTCCTCCTTTTGGGGGAGGGGCGTAGTGTAGTATCTGTTTTCTTGTCATAAGAATATCCTCCCAGATATTACATCCTCCTTTAGGTGAGTAGTGTAGTATCTGTTCTGTTGTCATAAAACCATCCTCTCGGACATTACTTTCTCACTTTGGGGGAGGAGTTTAATATATGTTCGTTTGTCAGCATACCATCTCTCAGGCATTACCTCCTTCTTTTAGGTGCCAGTGTAGTATATGTTCATATATACTAGCAAAAATTTGTGACCGGGGAGGGGGGCCAACTTTAGCTAGTAATAATAATAAATGTAGAATTGTGACAACCTATGTTTCGATCCTAGATTTTGTCAATCCACTAGTCTATTCCGGTTGATGATCCAACTTTTAGATCCTTTGACCACAACATGTTTTTCATAAGTCTATCATCCGATATGGCCTGACCAATTTCTTTTGTCTATCTTGTTAAACAAATGGGTACATTCATCTACTATTACACGTAAAAGAATAATATAAGAAGAATACGAATTCTTATATGTAGGTATCATCATTTGACGAGTGTTGGTTTGCGGGTAAGTCGAAATTTGGTAAAATCCGCGCGATAGCGAATGTCGTTTGTATTGTAAGATTAATTGTTTATGAACCAAAGTCGTTGTCTCTGATTCTTTCCCGGGAAATGGCTTTTGTCTACAAAGATATGAACTGTCAAAAGACATTAATAATTACTATTGCGCAGAGAGAGAGAAAAAAATCACTTAAATATTAATACCATCGCGTCACAATTTATAATAAACGCACCTACCGCAGTGTAAACTAATATGATAAAAATACTTTAAAAATTAACTTTCAAATTTAAAAGCTCAACTTCAAATTTAAAAAAATTGAACTTGAAACTTTAAAAAATCCACTTTGAAATAAATATTTCATTTTCAAATTTAAAAGTTCAACATCAAATTAATAAAGTTAAACTTCAAATTGAAAAAGATCAATTTTAAAATAAAAAGCTAAATTTCAAATTGAAAAGCTCAACCTCAAATTAAAGAAGTTTAACGTCAAATTAAAAAAGGTTAACTTTAAAATAAAAAGCTCAAATACAAATTTAAAAGCTCAGCATCAAATTAAAAAAGTCGAATTTCAAATAAAAAAAAATAACTTTAAAATAAAAACCTCAATTTCTAATTTAAAAACTCAACTCCTAAATAAAAAGCTCAATTTCGAATTTAAATGCTCAACTTCGAATTAAAAAGGTCGAACTGGAAATTAAAAAGGATCTACTTTAAATTTAAAAAAATCAATTTTAACTTAGAAAAAATGAACTTCAAGAGCTCAACTGTAAAAGCAAATCTCAATTTAAAATATAAAAACTCAACTGCAAATTTTAAAAGTTGAACATTAAATTCAAATAGATTAGCTTCAAATTAAAGAAATATGATTTCAAATTATAAAGCTTAACTTTAAATTAAAAAGGTTCAGCTGAATTAGAAATTGACAAAAGTTGAATTTGAATTCAAATTTTATTAGTACTTTGTATTTTTGATTTAATGTTGAGCTTTTATTTTTATTTGAAGTTCATCTTTTTTATTTGAAGTCCATCTTTTTTTATTTGAAGTTCATCTTTTTTATTTGAAGTTCATCTTTTTTATTTGAAGTTCATCTTTTTTATTTGAAGTTCATCTTTTTTATTTGAAGTTCATCTTTTTTTATTTGAAGTCCATCTTTTTTATTTGAAGTCCATCTTTTTTTATTTGGAGTTCATCTTTTTTTATTTGAAGTTCATCTTTTTTATTTGAAGTCCATCTTTTTTTATTTGAAGTTCATCTTTTTTATTTGAAGTTCATCTTTTTTATTTGAAGTCCATCTTTATTTATTTGAAGTTCATCTTTTTTATTTAAAGTTCATCTTTTTTTTTTATTTAAAGTTCATCTTTTTTTATTTTAGTGTAAAAATGTGTAGAAGAAGAATCAAATACAATTTCTAGACTAGAGGTTCCTATCCCAGGGGTCGCCACTTTCAAGTGGAGTCTGCAAGCCATAAAAGTAATCACATAATTATGGTAAAATCGTCTTTTTAAAAACATATTTCACCCCAAACGAGGGTGTAAGTTTTGGGTGTCATCCTAAGTTGGGAGCGGTGTAGCGAGATGTCTGTTTACATTAGTTTTAAGCCTATGCATGTCGGTACAGTCGGGAAAACAGGGAGCAGGGAGTGAGTTCCAGAGGCCGGCAGCACGAGGAAAAAAGCTATTGGAGTAGAAGGCTGTCCGGCATCTGGGAACCTCCACAATGAATGGATGGGATTTTGATGATTGTCGAGTTGGTCTATTAGATTTATCTTAGAACCTCAAGATACGCCTTAATTTCCGATATCACTTCTTCATTGGAGCCAAATCGCTTTCCCTGGATGATTCCTTTGTGTTCTGAAAACAGTCAGTCGTCGCTGGGGAGAATAGGATGGGATCGGAAACAATTCATGTAGTTTTGCCATCGTTGCAATCGATTTATGACAAAGTGCGTTGTTTTGTTGAAAGAGCATTTTTATTCTCCATCTGTGGCCGTTTATGGGCGATTTCTTCCTTCGCTATTCTTAAGGTAATCGATGAACAAAATACCTTGTGCATCCGGAAATACGGAGGGCAAAACCTTGCCTGCTGATGTTTACGTTTGTAGTCGTTTTGAACGGGTTTCACCCGCTGTTGTCCACTTAGCTGATTTGACTTCAGAATAACGTGGTTGATCCGTGTTTCATTAATTGTATTCGTGTAACTTTTTTGTTGCATTGAAACCGTTGTAAACAACGCTCTGAATAGTCGACGCATTGTTGTTGTTTTTGATCGACTATGAGCAAACGCGGCACCCACTTTGAACACAGCTTTCTCATTGACGAATATACATGTAAAATGGTGAATTCACTGCCTTCTGATATATTCAACTCCTCTGCTATCTCACGCAACTTCAATTTAAGATCGGCCAAAATGAGTTTGTGGACTTTTTTGTTTTCCGGGGCAACTGCCGAATTTGGGCGACCTGGGCGTTCAGCATCATGTGTGCGTTTACAGTCAGCATACCACTTCTGAACTGTTGTTTTTGACGGAGCAGAGTCCGAATAATACTTATGAAGCCATTGCCTTACTTGAACAGTATTTTTTCATCAGAAAGCAATGCTTTACAAACACACGAAATTCAGAGTTTTCATTTATTTTGAAAATTTGCAACAGTAACTTCACTTAAATCACAGTTATTTTCAAACTAATAATCGGATTGAGATCAAATTTTGACACGTATATATATATATATATATATATATATATATATATATATATATATATATATATATATATATATATATAAATAAAATTTTGACACGTATAAATATATATATATATATATATATATATATATATATATATATATATAAAATTTTGACACGTATCATATAGATTTTTTAAATTATTTTTCTTCGATCAAGTCGGTGTCTAGACCTTGGGGTGCGTAAAAAGACGCGGTTTACTGTTTGTTTGTTTTCGGAGAACTATAATAAATGATGAACAGGTGTCGTTGGTTATTTGAGACCAGTTTATTTCCGGATCGACAAGCGTGCTGCTTTAATCTAAGATGGTGGACTGGGAGAATCAGATTATTACTACAATCATCATCATCACACTCGTAATCAGACGAGAATCAAGTCACAGTATAGTGCCAATTTGTATTGATTATCCGTTTACCTATGTAACAG
Source organism: Sepiola atlantica (assembly GCA_963556195.1). Lineage (NCBI taxonomy): Eukaryota > Metazoa > Mollusca > Cephalopoda > Sepiida > Sepiolidae > Sepiola > Sepiola atlantica. The sequence continues at coordinate 15,991,588 of OY744516.1, read as the reverse complement.
GCGGGGTCGCTGATAGTTATTTTTGCTTCGCCCAAAGTGACTCTTTTTAAGGATAGCTTAATTCCCACTATGAACTGACCTTGTGTCTAACTTTGCCACTGTGGAAGGAAGGTAAACTAACTGTTCCAACATCTAACCTTATTTTTGTCTTTCCTTCCTTTCTAACCAAGCTAGAACCTTCCACTCTAATTTTGCTTGTACCACTATTATCTATCTCTTTTTATATTACTAGCCAACGAGAAAACGAACTTTTCTATCCGGAAGTCAAAAAGTTATTTTTCACCCCACCTGAAAATCGAGAACGAAATTTATTATCTTTCTGACTCGGACGCCCAAGCAATAAGACGTGATCCGATCGGCTGTTATCTTCTCCAGACTCCTCGTTTTGGTCGGCAATGGAAATTAAAGTAATTTTTATTTGACCCCCTAAAAATGAATGCCTGTGTTTTCAGAGTGTTATCTTTTTGTAAAGTTAGTCACTGAGTTTAAACAATGAATAGAATAAGACGTATTTCATCCTTGAAATAATCAGAGGGGGTGTAAATTGAAATAATCAGAGGGTGTAAATTTAAATAATCAGGGAGGTGTAAATTACTTTAAGTGACTTACAAAATCTGTACGTTTTCTTTTTTTTTTCTAAATAAATATTTTATATTAACATTCATTTATTAATAAATAAATACTGCAAATTTAATTAAGATCTGATGATGTTTTTTACCCCCTATCAATCAGGATTTTCATTTGGGGGGTTAATGAAAAACGTATAACTTTCACTTTCATTACTCGTTCTTAATATATAATATTTAAGTGTTTGGTATGTGATTCCTATTATTTTTATTATAAATATTTTAAAATCAACATACACATATGTTTCGTCTTAACCAAGATTAATCAGCGTGGCTATATATAATTGTTCTGCCGATCGCACGATTCAAACACCGGACTAAAGTCATGTTTGAATTCCATCCAATGCCCTTATCAACATGGTCGTCATAACAGCTACACAGAATAGAAAATGATTATGCCCTGATGAATTGGCTGCTCTGGTGCCCCCCCCCCTCGACGTAAATTCACTAGACTAACTCGACAATCAACTAAATCTCATCCATTCACTGTGGAAGTCTCTAGATGTTGGAGAGCCTTCTACTCAAATAGCTTCTTTCCTCGTGCTGCTGGCCTCTGGAACACCCTCCCTGTCCCCTGTTTCCCCGACAGTACAGACATGCAGAAATTTAAAACTAATGTAAACAGACATCTCGCTGCGCAGATCCCAATTTAGGTTGCCCCCCTACCTTCTCCCCTCTTCTTTTTTCTCAGTAGCCCCTTACGTCTACAGTGGCGGCCTGCCTTGTTTGGGGTGAACTATGTTAAAATAAAAAAATAAAAAGAAATATACCCTATTATTCTTTTAACGAATATATAGTAAGCAAACGAGAGGGGAGGAACTTTTGCAATGTTACCTAATTATAAGCTTTTAATTATGTCTGTATCAACCGGCTGTATTATTTTCAATCACCATTACATTGTGGCTACCCCTTTTTCTCTCTCCTACATCTTAATCTATGATCACCTGGTACGGCAAAAGATCGACTGTTAGGGTAGCTTTTTTGTAATGTGTAGGGTTCCAGATAACATACTCGATGGCCGTTCTTCTAAGCAACATGGCATAAATGCTGTTGTACCCCAGGGATCTATTCTTGGACCTCTACTGTTCCTGATTTTCATAAATGACCTCCCTGATGCCATTGCGACTGAGATAGGAATATTTGCTGACGACACCACTCTCTACTCTCGTCATGTGGGCAAAACCGACGCGCACATATCTGAGGCAATGGCTGAATCCTTAGAAAATGACCTCCAGTCTGTAGTGCAATGGGGTCAAAAATGGATGGTAACTTTTAATGCCGCAAAGACAAAGCTACTTTCCTTCAATAACTACCAGAAATCTCTTCAACCACCGATTGTCATGGCAAATAGCACCCTGCCTGAGAGTTCATCATTCAAACTCTTCGGTCTAACTTTCACAGATAACATGAATTGGAATAAATACATTGAAAACATTGCCAGGGCTGCTGCAAAGAAGGTGTGCTCTCTCTACCGTGCCAGTAAACCTCTCACACCTGACATTATACTCATGGGACGATAAACCATTGGTTGATTTAGCCACGTGGTCATCGATTTAAAATGCATGACCCAAAGGCCACTTGCACTTACATTGGGGGGAGGCATGTTATCTCAAATCCATCCGACTCTCTCTTTCTCTTTCTCTCTCTCTCCTTTTCTCTCTCTCTCTTTCTCTCTTTCTCTCTCTCTCTCTCTCTCCTCTATTTTACTCACCTTTTTCGGTTTAGTCACTGAACGGACAATATTCGTTTGTCTGCCGTTCCTGTTGTGTCATATGGTCGCATCCCCACCATTAGACTAATTCTGTCGAGGTCCCTTTGAAACATCGTTTGGTCAGTCGTTACCAGTTATATTCGACGGGTCTTTCTACCCATATCGGTAAGTCCGTCTTTTCATATCTCCATGCATTAGGAATTCATCACATCTGTTGAATATTTCGTGTATTACTTGTGAGCGTAAATAAATCCAGTAATATTTTCATAAATATGATTTTAGTTGTCTTTTGCTTAATTCTTATATTTATGTGTAACAAATAAAGAAATTAATTAATACCTTATACTACTTTGGCAGCGTTTTTTTTTTAATTATTATTCTCATTGACTATTATCATTTCTGGTCTTTTGACTTGGATGAGTTCATTTTTTTTGTATTCACTCCAGATTTAAAATGTAAGACTTATATCCAAACTGTTGATAAAGTTCCTAGAAAAACGGTTGGATCATTCTAGAAAGTACCTAACACCTAATGCAACCCTCTACTTATATAAGGGTCAGATATGTCCTCAGATGGAGTACTTCTGCCATATCGGTGGGGAGGAAGGGCGCAGAGCCCCTTTCCTCGCCTTGACAGGGTACAAAATTGACTTCGCAATCTAGTGGGAGATGATCTCTTCAGTTTTCTACATCCCTTTATCGCAGAAGAGACGCTGTTAGTCTTTCTCTACTCTATTGTTATTTCAATATCTGTTTCGTCCTTGTAAGACATTCACAGCAAGAACTCGTCTTCCTACCACAACTGTAAATAACTTTTCTATCTTCTTCTGTGTGTCAAATATAAAACGGAATTTCCATAAACAGAGTTTATTCCCAAAAACTTCCTATTTTTGGAACACATTACCACGAGATTGCTTTTCTACAGACTACAACATGGTCGTCTTCAAATCCCAATATCAACAAATACATGTCAGAAACCGTCTTCAAAGAATTCAAATGTTGTCCATTCCATTAATTTTCAATCGTCTCATAATATTCTTCATCATTCAACTGACAATCCATTCATCTCATTATCCTTTATCCTCGAGTGGCTTTTGATTTGATAAGCTGCGACTAGTAAGAAAATAGACTAATTATTAATGTAGAAACAATAATCAAGTTTGACAGCCGGGGGCGCTTTGATCTTTAAAGGTACGCCCTTATCCCTCCCACCCTATTGACATCCTACAGCGCAAACTATTACGGAATGTCGGAAACTTCAAAAGAAATTTTAAGAAGAAATGGATTAGGAAAAAAACACGGAGCATGTCCGATTTAAAGCTTCCGTTTCGTATATATATATATATATATATATATATATATATATATATATATATATATATTTAAGAAGGTCCAGACAATGCATGAAGCCACTTAATGTAAGGACTTAATCATAAGAATAGAAAGGGAGGAAGATAGAATAGCTTCAAGACAAACTAAGCGTGAAACAACTCCCACCACCAGCGTTAAATCCCCTGGACTCCAAACAGGCTAACCAAAAAGTAAGCCCTTCAAGAGCCCAATAGAGAAGGAATGGGGTTACAAGGGTGGCTGGCAAAATAAAAGTCTACCCTTGTTTAATAACATTTGCCTAAATATAAATATATTTTCAACTCAGCGCGCCATCCACCTAACCCTAACCCGCCGGTGAAGTTACTCACTCAGTCACTCAGTAGCAGTTATGCTATGTTATGATTATGAAGTCGGTGAATCGTAGGTTGAATAAGTCATAAGTCGACGATGATGTGTATATAGATGATGTTATATCCCTTAAATAAAGTACATCGATTGTGTATAAACCATTACTTTGTTTGTAGGGTTGTGTCATATCAGAATAAACACAAAAACAGAAACCACCATGAATTCACTTCAACAACAAAAGCTCATAAAAACCAGCTCTTGGAGACAGTCTAACAAAAAGGAGCAAAAAAGCCAAAAATGTTGATCACGTGGGGGTGCTCACAACTACGTCGGCCAAATCACTGGTTAAACATATAAAAGCAGACCGCGCAACAAGATCTCTCTTTTTTTTTCTTTCCACTTGATTTGTACATTTATTATAAATATGTTGTGTTACTTTTAAACTACGTTTTATGTTTCCTTCAACTTATGCATGCTTTATCTTTCACTCAACTTTCATACATGTTTTCCATGTTTTTACTCTTTTAAAAATCTTTTTGCACAATCTAAATGTAAGCGTGAATCTTAGCATTTTCTCTAAGACACAATATCTTAACAATCTAAGGTCCGCGCTGCTACATAAAGAGGACCACACCCCCACATGTGTGCCGGCAATATGATGTAAAACATCTACAGGTACCTGCTGATTTTAAAGATGACATTGGTTTTGCACGGAGATCGATCATTGACGACTGATGCGGGGCAGACAGACGCACCCACGGACATCTATCCATCTATCCATCTATCTATCTATTCCAATCTGTTTATAAATAACAGAATCCTCCAAAAAAATTTCTTCCGTTAACGTGATAGCGCGAAAACAAAAGAATTGCAACTGTTGCAAAAACTGAAATACGATATCCACATGCAGCTTACATATCAGCTTCTGAATGTATTTCAACAATATGAAGCGTATGTTTCATGTTTGTTTGTTTGTTTGTTTTTGCTTGTGTTGCTTTTGTTCGTGTTTTAGTTTTTTTGTTTTAAACAAGGGTGACAGAGGTACAATTCTTGTTCGTCGGAGTATGTGGGTGTGTGTGTACGATATCGCGTAGTTTTAAACGCAGATGCTTACAACGCTTACATATATCATTCCGATAACATTAAGATACTTACCTCCAAAAGTTTATTTGATTTTATGAAACAACTGTAAAGCAAGCAGCAACTAAAAGAATTAACACGTAATAAACAAAACAAATGAATAGCACCCACACAACCAACCCACATAACCAACCCACACAACCAACCCACACAACCAACCCACACAACCAACCCACATAACCAACCCACACAACCAACCCACACAACCAACCCACATAACCAACCCATACAACCAACCCACACAACCAACCCACATAACCAACCCATACAACCAACCACCACACACACCCAAAATAAAAAGGGCACAACTAAAAGATAAAATACAAACAAAAAAATGTCCAGAAAGCAAACAATACAACAAAACATTAAAAAGACTCGTTAGTAAACATGAAAATCAAATGTACAAAAGTAATCAAAAAGTATCAGAAAAACACGCAAAAATCACGCGAAGAGTTTATAAAAAAATAAAATAAATAGACAAGAAAAAGTTTATAAAAAATAAAATAAATAGACAAGAAAAAGTTTATAAAAAATAAAATAAATAGACAAGAAAAAGTTTATAAAAATAAAATAAATAGACAAGAAAAAGTTTATAAAAAATAAAATAAATAGACAAGAAAAAGTTTATAAAAAAAATAAAATAAATAGACAAGAAAAAGTTTATAAAAAAAATAAAATAAATAGACAAGAAAAAGTTTATAAAAAATAAAATAAATAGACAAGAAAAAGTTTATAAAAAAATAAAATGAATAGACAAGAAAAAGTTTATAAAAAAAATAAAATAAATAGACAATAAAAAGTTTATAAAAAATAAAATAAATAGACAAGAAAAAGTTTATAAAAAAATAAAATAAATAGACAAGAAAAAGTTTATAAAAAAATAAAAGAAAAAGGAAAAGAAAGAAAAGCAAACACTAAAACAAAAAAGTTGACAAAAAATTTTTTTTAAAAGATGGACGTATCTTCTTGAGATGCGTCCATTCAATCGACGATGAAAATTCTATTTCAAACTGAAGCGTGACAGACTAACGAAAATGCTATCGTAAACAGAAGCATGACAGACCGACAAATACACTATTTCAAATATAAGAATGACAGACCAACAAAAATACTATTACACAATAAAGCATGACAGACCGAAGAAAATTCTATTTCAAATAGAACCATAACAGACTGAACAAATTGCTATTTTAAAAGTACACATGACAAACCGATGAAAACGCTATTTCACCCTCAAGCATGACAGACAGGGGAAAATGATATTTCACCCTTCAAAATGAAAGACTGACTAATACGTTATTATAAACTTTAGACTAACAAAAATACTATTTAAAACTTAAGAATGACAGAACAACGAAAATGCTATTACAAAATTAAGTATGGCAGATTGACAAAAGTATTATTTTAAACATAAGTCTGACAGACCAACAGAAATGCTATTCCAAATATAAGCATGACAGACCGACGAAAATTCTATTTAAAAGATAACATAAACATGCCAAATCGAAAAAAATATTATTTCAAACATAAACATGACAGACTGGTGAAAATGCTATTTAAAATTTAAGCATGATAGCCCGGAGAAAATGGTATTTTTAACATAAGCATGAGAGATCAACGAATGAAAATGTTAGTTGAAACTTCAGCATGGCCGACCGATCAAGCCTCTCATTTAGATGCAAGTTCGCATTTAAAAGCGCACGAGATTGCAAACAAAACGAAAACAAAACAAAACAGATAAACATGTAAAAGCAATAGCAAAACAATAACATAAAAAAATACAAACTCGACACCTGTTAGTAAATGGAAAATCCCAAAGTTAAATCCCGATCTGATCGAAGAGGAAAACTTAAAATTCTTGAAAACATTTATTCCTGCTGGTAATATGTTGTTTTTTAAGACAGTTCACACCTTACAAAAGAAATTCTCAAAATGCCAGGTCAAGTATCAGTAAAAACGAACCGGTGTAAAAAAAGAAAGAAAAAAAGAAAAAAGAAATACTGTGTACCCCCCCCCCCCATTGTTTGCCCACCGATGCTCGAAAAACCAATACGAACGCATGCGGCTAGGAAATGAAAGGAAACCATTATTTTAGACAAAACATGGCCTATGCCAAATCTATAAACAATGGCGAGTGCTACTTGGTTACAGATATGGAAGAGATTTTGGTGAATAAAAACTTAAGGAATGAAAAACATTATATATCATTTATAGAACGACAATTTCACAGGAATATAAAAGTTAGTTTCAGTGAGTGAAAATGTTCTTTGGTAAAGTTTATACACTTGTGTTCTTTGTTAGAAATGTTCATTGTAAAGCAGACACGAGTGGCTAAAGATGTGCATGTTATATTTATTAATGCGTCTGAGTGGTAATGTGATACTGTATTATGTGTGAGTATGTTACCTTGTTCTGCTACTGTGTGTAAGTAGGTGCGCGTGAGACAGACAAAGCTTGTTGAGTTATGAAGTGTTCGTTTCCTTTTCGTCGAGCGTACTTTTGATTGTGTTCTTTCACGGTCCGTCGCTAGGGTCTGTCTGAGAGGGATCTGCCTATTTCCTCGCTCTTTTATAGGGGTTATGGAGCCCGCGCTGGGTCGCTAACTCAATATAGACATGCCAGTTTTTTATTGGTTGGACTGCGAGAAATCCTTTGTTTGTTTTGGCGCGTGGAAACAAAAACGTATCCCAACGAAGCAAAGAAAGAAAGTTAGTAGCAATTAAAGCCATTTGCTTTTAAGCGTTCGTCCAGATCGCGTCTCGTTCACTACAAGTTCACCTGAAGTTCTGCTCTTGTGTATATTCTAGGGATGTGTTTGTATGCAAGGCTATACCCATCGCCACGGTCTTTGAATGCCACTCAGAAAATTAGCACTTGAAAAAGGAGACGATATTCTTTTTAGAAAAAGTAATACCCATGCCAGATAGACGCATACCGAGATATGTCTAAAATACGGTCTAATACTGAAGTTATACTCTTTGAATTTCAAAACGCACTGGAGATTTTAAGGGAGGCTAATTGACCATAAATGATAATGTCTGCATAAGTCGCGCGACTAGAAAAAAGAAATTGTATGGCGGTGTCCACCGTGGGTGAAGGATTTCACCCCAGCAATGCCAGCCGGGTGTTTTGTTTTTTTATAATAAACTGGTCATTTTGTTTAGAACCACTAATCTTTGCTGCTATTACTGTTCAAAGATGACAAAAGAAGAAATGATGGCGTAATTTTGTGGTCGTTAACAAAAATCCGACTTTTGGGTAACAAGAAAGTAACATAAACAAAGTAATAAAAAAAACAAAGACACAAAAGTAGGAGCCAATAATAATAAAGGAGATCTCGGTAATGATTCAATCCAGCTTCATTAACATTCAAAAAAGTGAGCTGATTGTATTTCCCAAAGCAAAGTTACGTTAGCAAATTTAAATACTTTCATACTTTCATTACGTTACGTTAACAAATTTAAATACTTTCATACTTTCATTACGTTACGTTAACAAATTTAAATACTTTCATACTTTCATTACGTTACGTTAACAAATTTAAATACTTTCATACTTTCATTACGTTACGTTAACAAATTTAAATACTTTCATACTTTCATTACGTTACGTTAACAAATTTAAATATTTTCATACTTTCATAACGTTACGTTAACAAATTTAAATACTTTCATACTTTCATTACGTTACGTTAACAAATTTAAATACTTTCATACTTTCATTACGTTACGTTAACAAATTTAAATACTTTCATACTTTCATAACGTTACGTTAACAAATTTAAATACTTTCATACTTTCATTACGTTACGTTAACAAATTTAAATACTTTCATACTTTCATTACGTTACGTTAACAAATTTAAATACTTTCATACTTTCATTACGTTACGTTAACAAATTTAAATACTTTCATACTTTCATTACGTTACGTTAACAAATTTAAATACTTTCATACTTTCATTACGTTACGTTAACAAATTTAAATACTTTCATACTTTCATTACGTTACGTTAACAAATTTAAATACTTTCATACTTTCATTACGTTACGTTAACAAATTTAAATACTTTCATACTTTCATTACGTTACGTTAACAAATTTAAATACTTTCATACTTTCATTACGTTACGTTAACAAATTTAAATACTTTCATACTTTCATTACGTTACGTTAACAAATTTAAATACTTTCATACTTTCATTACGTTACGTTAACAAATTTAAATACTTTCATACTTTCATTACGTTACGTTAACAAATTTAAATACTTTCATACTTTCATTACGTTACGTTAACAAATTTAAATACTTTCATACTTTCATTACGTTACGTTAACAAATTTAAATACTTTCATACTTTCATTACGTTACGTTAACAAATTTAAATACTTTCATACTTTAACACTACACGGTTGAATCCACCAGAAAAAAAAGAGATGATTAAAAAAAAAACTGTATGATACTATATATTTTATTTTTAATTTTAAGGAAGACATATATCGTCGAAAATTAAATTAAAAGATTTTTTTTAATTGTATCGTATTGTTTTTAACGGCTTATTATTTTTAATAATGCACATTTCCTATAAGTTCAATTTAAACAATAAAATTGAAAGCATGGTAAGGATCACTGATTAAAAAAACTGTATGATACTATATATTTTATTTTTAATTCTAATGAAGACATATATCGTCGAAAATTAAATTAGAAGATTTTTTTTAATTGTATCGTATGGTTTTTAACGGCTTATTATTTTTAATAATTCACATTTCCTATAAGTTCAATTTAAACAATAAAAATGGAAGCATGCTAAGGATCACTGATTAAAGGGCAGTTTCTTAACCCTTAAATGCGTTATTTTTTTATATTGGTTTGAAAAAAAAGAAATTACCATCAAAGATACTGATTACCTATTAAGCGAGTGTGTTGGTGCAACATCATACTAATACCTACTCACACTTGCCAACAGGCTCGTTGCAGATGTGAAACAAGTTGCAGTTTGACACAATTTCGTTGAATGTAATATTAAATAGGCATTTTGTTGGAATGTGTCATATTTGAAACAAACAGTATTTAAGGGTTAAGAAATAACATAGTTTGGAACAATAACTGATAAAAATGGCTATTCCTGAGAAATAGACGAGAATTGGGTTCGTTAACTAACCATGAATAACAAAAAAAAGGTTTTACTTACAAAGCAGAAGAAAAAAACGCGAACAAAAGAAAATGACATGCAATTAATTCAATAAAAATGTTTTTGTTTTTTTTCAAAACTCGAACGACGAAACTCTCTCAATCTCTCTTTCTCGCTTTCCATCTCTCTCCATCTCTCCCTTTCTCTCTCTCTCAATCTCTCTCTCTCTCTCTCTCTCTCTCTCTTACTCTCTCTCTCTCTCTCTCTCTCTCTCTCGTCCTAGTGTATTTTTCTTTTCTCTTCCTTGTCCTGGGTATGCCCTTAAAAGACATCCAGTGGTGAGGCCTCCATTTGGGAGCTGTGGGGAATGTGGAGTTGCCCCTTAGTTGCCATTGCTCCCAGGTCCACTCAGGCCCGGAGTGGTAGTACCTGTAAAGGCCCCATCTATGTGACAATTAGAACCTACTGGCGCTACCAAATGAGGCTGTCTGAAGTTATTGACTTCCTGACTACAAAATGCACCAAACATTAATGTTTTCTCGTTGTTTTTTTGTGTAAAACTCAATCATGTTCTGCAAAATCCAAAACAAAAAACAACAATGTCCCTTCTCTCTACCCCTTTCACTCAACTAAACACCATGAACAAATACTTAAACATATAAAGAACCTGAAGCATGGAAACTTTCGCCAAAATGACTGGATTCAGCATTAAATAATTTGAAAAGTGTTGGTATGCCGTAAAACAACCAAACCAAACACCACATTTCTTCTTCCTCCTGTCAATTTTGACTTATGCTTTTCTTTTTTTAACAGCTTCTCTCAGACTCTTTTTTCAAAAGGGAGTATTTTATTTTATTAAAGAGTCACCGCTAATCAAGGCCCGAAGGCATCTCGAGGACAAAGGTTAATAATTTGTGTCAGGTGGATGGTAAGACAAACACCTTGGAAATTGCAGACGATGGTTCGGTCTGGGTTGAAATTAATTTCTTAATGGGACGGCTCAACAAGAATTTCTTAACATTGGATCTGAAAACAATCATGCTGTAGTCAGCTAGGAAGCAGTCCCGTAGTATTTCGTTTCACATACGGGTAGTTCTTGGAAAGAAACTCTGCTCATGGAAGCTCCGTTTAGTTTTAGGTACACATAAGAAAGTGAAATTATTTCAGTGGTTGTAGCTAGACGTGTTTTTGCTGTGAATGTTTTACTGGGGGGGACCAGAGATTAGAGCTCAGTCGAGCACCTACCATGACAATAACGATAGAGTAGAGAAAGACTAGCAACGTCTCTTCTGTGAGTAAGAGGCTGTAGGAAAGAGACGAGGATATCCCCACCAGATTCTGACATCGATTTTGTCATCTGTACAGGCATGAAAGAGTGCTTTTAGTAGCACCTCTCCGGATGTGGCAAAAGTACTCCATCTTAGGTCGTATCCAGCTCTTATATAGATATAGGATTGCATCAAGAGTGAGATACTTTCTTGGGCGGCAGAAAGATCCAACCATTTTACCAGAGACCTAAGCAACAGATCTGATGTAAGTCTTCCACTTCAAATCCGGAGTAACGTAAAAGTTTATCAAAACAAGGGGTCTCCTCAACTGAAGCAAAGTGAGGATCTGAGCGTTGCTGGTGGAAGGAGAGAAGTTTGGTTTTAGATGTATTAAAACGTAACCAGACACTTTTTCCCCATTGTACAACGTGCCCCAGGTCAGAAGAGAGAGAATCAAAAAGATCTTTAACATTTATGCTCTTCAAAGTGTTTCCAAAGTGTAATCTGCATAAATGTCAACGAATAATCTTAGAATGTGATTTGGGAGTTCATTGATTAAGATCAAGAAGGGGTTGGGTCTAGAATAGATCGTTGAAGCACGCCAGTGTTGATATTAAGTGCTTCAGATTTTGGCCATCAACGACTACTTTTATAAACCTATCAGAGAGAAATGATTTGATAGTTGTGAAGACATTTCCAGATATTCCATAACTAGCAGGCTTGTGAAGTATATCTTTGTGTGAAACCCTATCAATATCCTTTGCTATATCCAGAGCTATTTCTCTGGCAATGAAGCCCCTGTTAATAGATTCGCTGATCCTGCGTGATATTGCAGTCAGCACGTCAGCTGTTGATATTGCAGGACTAAATCCATATTGCTTGTCAAGTAGATTGTTTTTGATCAGGCGGATGACAACTTCTTGATTTATCACAGATTCAAACAACTTACTCATGACGCATAGGAGACTGATTGGTCTGTACTGAGATTCAAAGACCGATCTCCAGTATTTTTAATTACTGGGAAAACCGATGAAGTTTTCCAAGGCGATGGGAATCTTTTCTCCTTTAAGCAGATTGAACAGCTAGCTCCGATTGAAATGTCATCAGGGCCAGTTGCCTTGCTGGTATCAAAGTTCTTGATAAGTTTGGCAACATCCAGGGCAAATGTTGCATAAAGTCTTTACAGTGATAGAAGAAATACAGAGGGCAAACGGCTCTGATCGCAGAGGGTGGAATTTGATGCAAAGATTTTGCGAAAAGCTTGGCTTTATCAGATGCTAGGGAGATCACATCTGTTCCATTGGTGATGGCTGGAATGGAGGTTTTACATCTGTTTAGAACCCTTTTTGTTATTTGCCAAAACTCGTTGGAACCTAGCATCTAATTGGCCACTCTGGATTTACCAGATTTAGCATAAAACTCTTTCGGGTTTTCTACAACTTTTTACAGTTCTAAAGGCAGCTTTGGATTCAGAGCATCTATTTCGTTGGGAGCAATTGAAATGGTGATTTCTGTGATTAATGGCAACGGTACATTCAGGGATGTACCACGGCTGGCTGTTTGGTTTTCTTTGAAATTTCGTGGAGGGTATGAAGATTTTAATACCAGCAATTAACCAATCAGTTACATCAGATACGCTACATGGCACATTCTTTTTTGAAAATAGAACATAGAAGAATTTCCGATGTAAAGGGTCTGAAGTAGCTATAAATGCTGCGATGTAAAGGGCATGAGAACTTAGTTTTGATCCACGTTAGAAGTTGGGTAACTGGGTGTAAGCTTGTTTTAGTTTGTTTGTTTGTTTTAAAACTTTTCATGTTGGGGTTGGAAAAATTGTGGGTAGAGAGATGAAAACGCAGAGAGGATGAATAAGATTACCTTTGTAGACCATTGAAGAAAGAAAAGCCGTAGCAGTTCCCACCAGCATCGAGAGGCCCCACCGGAAACTACTCATGGTCCAGACTTCATTCATGGCAGTACAGCAGCCGCGGTATTATGCACCTGTTGATAGGACAGCTTCCTTAGGAGTTACTTTAAGGTTCGGATCCTTAGACTATCAAGCAGATAACGTTAGTCCAGATAAAACGTTTCCCTCTAGCACTCTTATTAGTGACATGGCAACAAATATAAGACTACTTATTAGTGACATGGCAACAAATATAAGACTACTTATTAGTGACATGGCAACAAATATAAGACTACTTATTAGTGACATGGCAACAAATATAAGACTACTTATTAGTGACATGGCAACAAATATAAGACTACTCAAGTGATCTTCACGTACGGCTAACACTAACCAACAACCGACCCAAGGAACAGCATTTTATTCCCCCTTTGTCAGAAATATCGCTCTTGGAAGGTGAGGACTAAGAAACAGCGTGGGGAAAGCAAGAGTTACGGGGTCTTTGAAAGTACATCCACAGTGCATTGACTACTTTCAAAACAAAGAGAGAATGAGTAAAGTAAAGATCTCGTTGAAACCATTGAAGAAAGAAACGCCGTAGCAATTTCCAATAATATGGCATCCAGAAGCCCCACCGGAAATTACTGCATGGTCCAGACTCCATTCACCAAATAGCAATACAGCAGCACCGGTATTTTGTACATGCTGATAGGAAAGCCTCCTTTGGTTCGAGTCCTTCGACTATCAGACGGATAACTTCAGTCCAGATGAAACGTTTACCTCCAGCACCCTTATTAGTGGCATGGCAACAAAGATGGGGGAAAGAAGTTTACTCAAGTCATCTCTAAGTACGGCTAACGCTAACCAACAACCGACCCAAGGAACAGCGTTTTCTTCCTCCTCTGTCAGAAGCATAACTCTCGGAAGGTGAGCACTAAATGAACAGAATAAGGGAAGCGAGGGTTACGGTGCAATTTCTATTAGTTAGTATATAAAACGATTCATTCAAGAGTTTGGATTTTTATTTTTTTTATATTTAACTGGTTTTGCAATTTCACCTTTTCTTGATTCAAATAATCTAACCCGAACTCAATAGGCAACCCAATTGTTAACATTTCTTTCTAATTATTATTAAAATTAAAATAATAAATGTATGATTAAGTTAAATATAAAGTAATCTAATTTGTAATATTTTCTTCTTATTGTTTCAAAATTAAAATTAGCACAAACTAAAAAAAGTTGTCTTGCTGAACAGGATTTATCAGCTAAAGAAATTCAAAGAAATATCTACATTTGGAGTATATTTTTTTAATTCAATTGAAGTAAGTATTTTAATGCAAGTCGCTCCAGACAAAGCATGAAGCCACTTGATGTAAGGAACTAAAAAGAACGAAACATGATTAACGCAAATACAGAAGATGACTATTGACCTTAGTCTTGAAATGACCAAGGCTATAGGTAAAAAGAAAACAGTCAGCAGGAAGAGAGTTTCACAAGCTTGCAGTTTTGTGAAAAAAGCTACTGGAATCGGAAGATGTATTATAATGAGGTACCTGAATAGCGAATCGATGAAAACCATTAAACCAACGTGTCTGACGAGCTGGAAAAAAAGGTAACAGGTAATAAATCAAACAATTCTGAACAACGAATGCCATAATAGTATTTATAGAAAAGACTGAGACTAGCAACAT
>OY744516.1:15948934-15971434 GCA_963556195.1 Sepiola atlantica | reverse complement strand
TATGTGTGTGAGTGTGGTTGCGGGGTAAGCTTAATGAAGATTTGGATTGAAACTGTTGAGACAAACAGCCATACAACAATTTCTACAGACATAAACTTACACAACAATACAGACCCCACAACTACGTCCACCATCAACAACCTCTACCGAGATACCCCAACCCGAAACAACTAACTCACAATAATAACACATTCAGATATACCAAAATAAACCCTTATAACAACACGCACAACACCAATTATAACAACACGCACGACACCAATTTTGCCAGAAAACAACACAATCCTCTAAAACACACACAATATATAGAAAGCAATCACTCTTCAAGAACTCCTCAAATCAACGAAACAAACAACACTCTTCTTCATTTTTTAGAAACCCCTCCCCGGACAACAATCCCAGATTAGACAATTTAAAACCCAAAATTATCAATTATCAACATACACATTTACAAAGGAAGAAATAGAAATACTAAAATTAGGCCTGAAATTTTGCCCAACTCCCAAAAGTAATATCACGGAACTGGGGAAGAATTTGAACGCAAATTTAGACTAATAGAAACACTAAGCAATAAAGAAAACAAAACAGATGATTCATTAGTGAGAAACAAATCAACATATTTCCCTAACAAACACAACAATACAAAAGAACTAAACACCTACTTTGAAAACCTCTGGAACATCAACCCTCAGAGTAAAACTAAACCTACTAGTAACCTAACATCTAAACAAAACCAAGCACTAGATAACATCCTAAATAATAATAACATAATTATAAAAGAAGCTGACAAAGGCAGTGCGGTAGTCATCATGGACAAACATTACTATAAATCGAAAATTATAGAGGTACTAGAAAACAATGATTACTACAAATCAATTAGCACCAACATTGATAACAACACCATTTCAAAAATCACAAAACTTTGCACAACATACAATAATATACTAACAAAGAAAGAAAAAGATTTCCCAACAAACTTCATGATTAAAACAAACAACTTCTACGGACTACCTAAGATACATAAATTAAATTCGATAAAAAAAATGCCATTAACACACATACATCAAAATATATTAGAGTCACACTGACCTTACATTTAGACCCATAGTAGCAGGACCATCATGCCCAACAAGCAGACTGAGTAACTTAATTGACATATTACTACAACCATTCACCGATTAAGTCAAGAACTATATAAGAGACGACATACACTTCCTAGGCTCCTTACCACAAATAGTAAATCCCGGGACTAAATTAGTTACATTTGACATCAGCAGCTTATATAGCAACATACCCCATGACTTAGGTAAACAGGCGATATCACACTGGATAAACACCCGCAAATACTACACCACAGATTCACCAAACAATTCATCCTCGAAAGCATAAACATTATTCTCAACAATAACTCCTTTGAATTTAATAACAAAAACTGCATCCAGATTCTAGGTACAGCAATGGGAACAAAAATGGCACCAACATATGCCCCCCTAACACTGGCCTACCTAGAGAAGATCTTGTATGAAAAGATAGAAGAAATATATGGACAGAATATTTAAACTCTCTTCATAAAATCTTGGAAAAGATACCTGGATGATTGTTTTATCCTCTGGGAACCCACATGGGGGGGGCATCAATAAATTACACAGAATACTATAAAACCTACACCCCAAAATTAAATTCACCGTTGAACACAGTCAAACAGAACTACCCTTCCTAGATGTACTAATTAAAATTAAAAACAATCACATAATCACAGAAATCTACCACAAACCCACAGACACCCAACAATATCTCCATTTTAGAAGCCATCACCCCAAAAGCTGCCTAAAATCTATACCCTACTCCCTAGCACGCAGGATCTGTACTATAGTCAGTGACAAAGACCTCCGGATTGTCCGACTGGAGGAACTACGAAAAACTTTAACAAGAAGAGGTTACCCGCTACAAATAATACACAAAGGTATAGAACTAGCAGAAAACATTCCATTAGAACAATCACGAATCCAAAAAAAACGGAACAAAGAACAAATATTAGCATACATCTCTACACACAACAAAAACAATCCAGAATTATTCACAGAAATAACAAGAAACCTAACCTTACTCAACCATAACAACAAACTTAACAACATATTAAAAAAAAACAAAAATAATAAAAAGCTAACGCCAACCAAAAAACCTCAAACAAATTTTAACCCCATCCAAACTCAACAAACACACAATACAAGGGGTCACAAAATGCAACAAGGAAAGATGTGGGTCTGTGACATAATAATAGAGGGGAACTCATACACATTTAAGCACCCAACACAAACATTCACAATAAAAAAAGACCTTAACTGCACCTCCAAGAACGTTGTCTATGTGCTAGAATGTACAACATGTAATGAAGCTTATATAGGTGCGACGAAAACATTTAATAATAGAGTTTCTTTACATAAAAGCAACATTAAAATCAAAGAAAATCGTAAATTATTCGTCTCTCAACAAGTGCACTCATGCAGCGGAGGAAAATTTAAAATAATGCCAATTTTCTAAAGCCAAGATTACACCTACTTACTAACACAATAAAAAAAACTTCATATTTAAATTCAATCCAGCATTGAACAGATCATAAGTCTAACAATACACACTTTTATCAACTCTCTTCTGCCTCTCTATCAATATCTAACCATACGTCTGTGTGTGTGCACGCGTGTATGTGTGTGTGCGTGTTTGTGTGTATGTGCGTGTGTGTGGGTGTATATGTCGCTCACCTATGTACAGAAATTAGAACTGACCACACACGTACGCGCACACACGCACACAGGCACAGAAGCCTTCTTGGAGACATCCAATAAAAAGTAATAAATTCCAAAAGAAAATCTACCAGCCCTGATAAATTAAGATGACTGATAAAACAAAGGTCAAATAAAATGTACTTAATAAACGCACACGACTTTGACCAAGAGAAGCAGGAAAAATAAAAAATAAAAGATATAAAATTATCAAAACACGTACTCACAAATCCGCAAACCCACGCATGCGCAAAAACATCAAACAATAACAAATTTCTTCAAGTGAAACAACACTCTTTCAAATCGAAAGACATTTCTTCAAATGGATTTACATATCTGATGAAAGCGGACCACCGCTTGAAACGCGTTATATAAAATTATAAAATGATAAAATAACAAAATAATAAATAAATGAAAAAACATTTTACAAATGTTGGTAGCCTTACTCCTTTACATATATACTTTTCTCTCGTTAGAACTGCACTAATACTGCACTACCCTCTTATATATATATATATATATATATATATATATATATATATATATATATATATATATATATATATATATATATATATATATATATTATTATTATTATTATTATTATTATTATTATTTCATGTATCCACATAAAATGTTATAAGAAGATACAATCTTTTATGTATCAACTTTCATTATTTGCTCTAACGGTGCTCAATATGTGAGTAGAGTGAGGTAGTAAGTTATGAAAATATATTTATGGCAATTAAGCTACACAGAGGCTTCCGCGTTTCATCTCCGTGGGGAATCGTCAGGCTAAAATATGATCATTTTAGCCTGACGATTCTCCTACTGGGATGAAACGCGGAAGCCTGTGTAGCTTAATTGCCATAAATATATTTTCATAACTTACTAGATAGATAGATAGATAGATAGATAGATAGATAGATAGATAGATAGATAGATAGATAGATAGATAGATAGATAGATAGATAGATTTAACTGTTTATTTGCTTATTTGTTTGTTTACGAACACCTACACAAATTTGATAGACTCTCATAACATATACATTCTTAAACAACATTACCCATGGAATTTTGTTTTAACATAGTTCATCTCAAACAAGGCAGGCCGCCACTGTAGACGTAAGAGGCTACTGAGAAAAAAGAAAAGGGGAGAAGGTTGGAGGGTCAACCTAAATTAGGATCTGCGCAGCGAGATGTCTGTTTATATTAGTTTTAAATTTCTGCATGTCAGTACTGTCTGGGAAACAGGGGGCAGGGGAGAGTTCCAGAGGCCAGCAGCACGAGGAAAGAAGCTATTCGAGTAGAAGGCTCTCCGACATCTGTGGACCTCCACAGTGAATGAATGGGATTTAGTTGATTGTCGAGTTGGTCTAGTGAATTTACGTCGAGGGGGCACCAGAGTAGTCAATTCATCGGAGCATAATCCATTGAAGTATTTGTAAAACAAGCACAAGGATGCTACATTGCAGTGATGGGACAGGGACTGGAGCTTGGTTGACAGTGAGGAGCCTATTAGGTTGGCGACTCTTTTTTTTTGATAAGTATATTTCATGTTGATCATTTGGGCATAGAACATTAATACGATGTTTTATTTATTTGGTTTATAACTTTAAAATAATAGAAAGTAAACAAGAATAGAAATGTTGATAGGTGGTTGAGAGGTTGAACAAGGATTCTTATTGATTCCCTTGAAATACGGGTTGCACTTCAGGGGATTAAGAACTATAAATTCACCGAAATTTATGTAAATTAATATCACTGTACTCACACCCCCTCCCACGCCAAATCAATGTTGGATATATCCTTGGTCCCACACACCCCAAAAATAAAATATAATAAAATGTAAAAAAAAAAGTATGAATAAAAAAGGTATGTGTTATGGAATGTGCGCAAATGAACAAGTGGAACAAAATGATTAAACGAAGACATCTATATGAACACAAATTAATGCGTGAGGAGATCGATACTTCGCCTATGAAAATTTCTTCAGGCTTTCTCAAGATAAAAAGCATGTTTCAGGAAAAACGAAGTATTTATACATACTGATATGTGTTGTGAGTGAAAGAAGTTCAATAAGAGTAAGCGCGAAAGACTGTGTACGAGGGTGGGAGATGGGCCGTAGAATCTCTCTAGGCACTAACGCTAAGAAATGTAATTCTGAACACTGTGGATGCAATCCTGATATATATATATATATATATATATATATATATATATATATATATATATATATATATATATATATATATATATATATATAGTCTCGGAAGTTTCTCAACCATTAAAACTATATTAAAAAAAAAAAAAATTATAGTCCCAAGTCTTCCAGTGGAAAATCACTCATGTAAGTCAATTTATTTTTTACAGTTATTATATTAGTTTATTTCTAACACTATTTTAAGGGATCATCAGTTGTTTACCATGAAAAACTGTTTCGGGAATTATATATGTGTGTGTGTGTGTGTGTGTGTGTGTGTGTGTGTGTGTGTGTGTGTGTGTGTGTGTGTGTGTGTGTGTGGTCACACTCAAGCGTTTAAGCTCAATGGATATTAGACGTTTCTAGGGTTCTAATATGTAATTCCAGAGCAATTATCAATTGAGCTATCGTCCGACAAAAACAAGGTCTCGTGTCAAACAAAATTGGTTTTAATAAATAACAGTTGTTTCTTCATAGCCCTACAATCAGAGTATTGATAATTACAAATTCTGAATCTTATAGACAAATGAATCTTCGATTTTACAGAAAAAAATGGCTTAGTATTGAACATTGTCACACAAATATCCCTTTTTCCTTCGATATTTATTTTAGAGTGTTCGCCTTGACATATATCACACAGCGTTATCTTTCCTTTCAAACAAACACAAGCAACTACAAAAAAAACACTAGTGCTTACAGAAGAAAAGGAGATTATGCACTAGGTTTTTATTAAGAAGCACATCCGTGTGCTCTCCCTTGGACCATATTTTTAAATTAAGACAATTTAATTAAAATATTATTATATAAGATTGGATGAAATAGGGTCCAAGGGAGAGCACACAGATGTGCTTCCTAATTTTAAACGACTAGTGGATTATCTCCCTTAGATTTTAATCATATACTGTATATATTTACATCTGTTTAAGAGTGTGTGAAAGAATATATATATTAAAAAAACACTCTTTCAAATCGAAAGACATTTCTTCAAATGGATTTACATATCTGATGAGAGCACACCACCGCTTGAAACGCGTTATATAAAATGATAAAATGATAAAATAACAAAATAATAAATAAATGTTGAAAAAACTTTTTACAAATGTTGGTAGCCTTACTCCTTTACATATATACTTTTCTCTCGTTGGAACTGCACTAATACTGCACTACCCTCTCTCTCTCTCTCTCTCTCTCTCTCTCTCTCTCTCTCTCTCTCTCTCTCTCATATATATATATATATATATATATATATATGAGGGGGCGTGCGTATGTGTGTGTGCATGGGGGTGTTTGCATATACGTATATATGTATACATATCTGTGAGTCTGTGTGTATTTTTTATTATTTATGTATGTGATGGGATACCGGACTCCCCTCAGTCACTGAATAAGTAAACTAGTCTGGGCAATAAATACGACTGCAAACAGTAATATGGGCCATTCAATTGTATTCTGTTAAATCTTATTGGATTACCTGTAGTTACTATTGTTGTACAAGATATATACGTTGGAATAGACCGTACTATTTTAAGACCTTTACGGTGTGTTATTTTGTTATTTATAACTACCTATCAAGTTATATCTGTATGTATATGTAGAGATGTCTGCACATATATATGGATGTCTTTTTGTATATACACCTAAAGTAAGTGTCTGTCCATATTTTTATGCCTAAATGTAAAACTGTGTCTGGATAACGCAGTATTGTTAAATCCCAATATTATATTCTGGTTGTATTAATCGTGTGTTTGTGTATTACTGGTTTTATTTTTTTATTTCATTATTAATAGATTGCCTATACACTAAAAGACTTTCTTATTATTTTTATCTTTGATAGAAAACTTTTGTATAATGTTTTTGATATAATATTTTAATTAACAACAAACTTGCAGATGGATAGTTATTTCAATAAAAAGCATTTTCTAAAAGAGTTTTTCCTAAAAATTTAAATGTAAAGTTTAAATATTTTCGATTTGTCTACCTTTATTTACAATTTTTTTAATTTTCAGTATTTTTATTATTAATAATATTATTATTATTAATAATATTATTTACTCACTAGGAGTTATCACACTGGTCATCGTCAGTGATCGCCCACTGCCAACAACCTGTGGTATTCCCTGGAGTCTGAGTGACAACAAGTCTCCTCAGACTTCCAGTATGCTCCACCTCTTTTCGTTCATCACCGCTGATGACCTTGCGGTATCTCAACAGCCACCCACCACCGGTTTCCCGCTGATAAGGGCCATTGGTACCCTCTGGGGCCCGAGTGGCAACAAGCCTCCCCAAGGTCCCAGAGCTGTCCGCGCTCTTCCAGTGGAGGTCTGGTTTGCACTTTCCCTCCTCGACCCTCTGTCCATAATTTTCGTGGCGTCAGCCTATGCTTGCGCCTCTCCCGTGCGGTTGTATTTTCCCCGGTTCTGTTGTCTTGTGCTTCCATGTGTTTGTTCTCCATTCGTTGCTTATGTGGTTTGGTTTCCGCATTCGATGACATTTCTCAGGATTGTAGCTGTTTTGATCATTACTGTCCTTTGTATGGTCTCAGTTATCCCTTTGATTCCTATTTCTCCTAGTCTTTTCTCCATGTTTTTGGGGACTGTTCCTAGTGCTCCTATGATTATTGGTGTTATACTGACTTTCTTCATGTTCCATATTCCTTTCAATTCTCTGGCAAGTTCAGTATATTTGCTTCTTTTTTCCGTCTCTTTGATCTTCACTCTGTGGTCTGCTAGAACGGCAAAGTCTACTATTTTGCAGGATTTTTCTTTCGTGTTGATTATTATCATATCCGGTCTCCTTGCTGTTATGGGTTTGTCTGTTTGTACATTCATATCCCATATGATTTTGTGTTTTTCGTTTTCTAGTACAGTTTCTGGTTTGTGTTTGTACCGTTTTTTTTGCATATTCGAAATTCAGTTGTTTGCACATTTCCCTTTGTGCTAGCTTGCTGCATTCACTAATTATATGATTTATCGTTTCGTCTCTTTGTCCACACAATCGGCATTTGCTGTTTTCCTGGGTTTTATCTATCTTTGCTTTAATAAAGTTTGTCCTAATCGCATTGTTATTATTAATAATATTATTATTATTATTAATATTATTAATATTATAATTATTATTAATATCATTATTATTATTATTATTAATATTATTATTATTATTAATATTATTATTATTATTGATATTATTATTAATAATAATATTATTATTATAATAATAATTATTATTATTAATGTTACTATTATTATTAATATTATTATAAATATTATCATTAAGTTAATTATTTTATTTATACTTTTTATCTATCATTTATTTATTACTTACTATTTGTATCTATTATTATTATTATTAATATTATTATTATTATTAAATTCATTATTTTATTTATATTTTTATCTATCATTTATTTATTACTTACTATTTTTATTTATTTATTTATTACTATTATTATTATTATTATTATCATTATTATTATTAAGTTAATTATTTTATTTATATTTTTATCGTTCATTTATAAATTACTTTTTATCTATTATTATTATTAATAATATTAATATTATTATTAAGTTAATTATTTTATTTATATTTTTTATCTATTATTTATTTATTAATTATTATTTTTATCTATTATTATTATTAATATTATTATTATAAATATTATCATTAAGTTCATTATTTCATTTTTATTTTTATCTATTATTTATTGATTATTATTTTTAACTATTATTATTATTATTAATATTATTATGATCAATATTATTATTATCATTAAGTTCATCATTTTATTTATATGTTTATCTATTATTAATTTATTAATTACTATTTTTATCTATTATTATTAATATTATTATTATTATTAATATTATTATTAAGTTCATTATTTCATTTTTATTTTATCAATTATTTAATATTACTTTTTTATCTATCTTTACTATTATTAATATTATTAATATTATTAATATTAATAATATTATTAATATTATTAATAATATTATTATTACTAATATTATCATCATTATTATTAAATTCATCATTTTAATTAATATTTTTATCTATTATTTATTTATTAATTACTTTTTTATCTATTGTTACCAGTTTTAAGTGAATTGTAATTGTCATATCCTAACCCTAACCCCTCGAATTGCTGTATAACTGAGAGTGAACTGCACTCTACTCTTGATGCTGTGCTTTAACTTCGAACTTGGTGTCTATTCCCTGTACTGATGATGTACATTATATTAATAAATTAAAAACAATTTTAAAAATCCATATCGTCTCAGAAACGACCGTACACAAGATTGTTTTTCTATTGAATTATTGGAACGTACGTAAATGAATATGTCATGAATTTATTTACCTCGTATCTATATATATATATATATATATATATATATATATATATATATATATATATATATATATATATATATATATATATATATATATATATATATATATATATATATATATATATGGGGGGTGCGTGTAGGAAAAGACAAAAAGAAAAACAAAGTAAACACAGGAAGAAAATCACTCGTTTCTGATGATTTCTTCTGTTGTTTAATTTGTTTTCCCTTTTGTCTTTTTCACACATCTTGTCTCCATGGCATTTCATTTCATTTTTCCGCCTCCTTGATCTTCACCCTGGAACGGCAAAATCTACAATTTGGCAGGATTTTTCCTTCTTGTTTACTATTATGACATCCGGTCTTCTTGCTTGTATTGGTTTATCTATGTCCCATAGGATTTTGTGATTTTCGTTTTCAAGTAGTCATTGGTTTATGTTTGTATCATTTGTCCACGTGTTCGAAATGCAGACGTTTGCACAGTTCCCAGTGTACTACTTTCCCCAGACAGTCATGTCTGTTCTTGTATTCTTTTGGGGCTTGTTTGCTGCATTCACTTATATGATTTACTGTTTCGTATCTTTGTTCACACAGTCTGCATTTACTATTTTCCTGGGTGTTATCTATTTTAGATTTAATACAGTTTGTCTTAATCGCATTGTTCTGTGCAGCTGTCAGTAAAGATTCTGTTTACTCTCTTCAAGTGTCCTTTTCGTAGCCATACTCAGCTATTTTCGTTGGTTTCTTCTCTTGTCAGTCTTATAAAGCGTCCGTGTAGTTGTGTTTCTTCCCACTTTTCTTTTCTTGTCTTTTTGTTTCTGGTTTTGGTGCTTTCCGGTTGTTTATTGGGACGGTATCTCTTGTTGTGATGATTAGCCTTTCCGTGTTCTGAGTTATGTATTTCTCCAGCTCTTTTTTCTGTCTTCCACATAATCTTTTATACTTACCAGTCCTCTTCCTCTTTCGCTTCTTTTCACGTAGAGTCTGTCCGCATTGTCTTTTGGGTGTAGTGCGTTGTGCATAGTCATTAATTTTCTAGTCTTCTGGTCAAGGTGTCTGAGTTCTTCTTTAGTCCAGCCTATGAATGGTCCAGAGTACCTTATTAGTGATACTGCTTAGATGTTTGTTCGTTTTACTAGATTTCTGCTATATAACTTCGTTTCGAAGAGTTTCCTTGTTCTTATCAGGTATTCTTTTCCAATCTTATCTTTTATTTCTATAGATTTGATTCTGTCTGCTTCCAGAACTCTCAAATATGTATCGCTCTCCTGTTCGCCTAGCGCCCTCATCTCCTCTTGGTTGGGCAGTTTCATGCCGTCTATTGTCTCTAGTTTTCCCCTTTTCAGCTCTAGCAGTGCACACTTTTCCATTCCAATTTATTATTATTATTAGTAGTAGTAGTAGTAGTATTATCATTATTATTATTATTATTATTATTATTATTATTATTATTATTATTATTATTATTATCGTCGTTGTTGTTGTAGTACATATTTTAATGACAAAATACGTGCTTAAATATTCCTTATATTGGGGATTGGGTTTATGTTTGGAAAAACCCATTTTAATTGTTCTAATCAGTTGTAATTTGCAATTAACTCACCAAGTGACCCATCTCTAAGTTATCTATCACTTTCACTTATCTCTTAGAGTATGCTGTTTGACCCTCGCTCTTATTTTATAGGGTGTCTATCACTCTCGCTTCTCTCTCTCTCTCTCTCTCTCTCTCTCTCTCTCTCTCTCTATCTATCTATCTATCTATCACACACACACACACACGCACATTTCTACCAAGCTATTTAACCTCTCGTATCTAAAGTGCAGCTGTAATTTAAGAGAACCGACCAGGGGCGACGTGTTTAGCTCTTGTTTTTTGGAAGATAAACACGAAACAGAAAATGCATGATTTTTCTTTTGTTTTTTGTTTTTTGTTTTTTATTTTTTATTGCATTTTTAGATGCGTCCACATCTATCTATAAAAAGCTCGCTGTCGTTCTGTTCGCCAGTCTGTCACACTTAAGTTTCAAATAGCATTTTTAGTACGCCAATAGTATTTTTCTTTGTCTTTCGCACTAGAGTTCGAAATAAAAAATGTGTTTCTTCTCTCACGTTTAAAATAGCATTTTTGATCTGTGAGGCTGAAGTATTTTCCTTGATCTGTCACGCTTCAATTTGAAATAGCAATTTTGTTGGTCTGTCACACTTCAGTTTGAATAGTGTTTTCCTTAGTCTGTCACGCTTGAGTTTTAAATAGCATTTTTGGTCTGCCATGTTTAAGCTTGAAATTGCATTTTCTTTGATCTGTCAGCTTTAGTTTAAATAGAATTTTTGTCGGTCTGTCACACTTACGTTTAAATAGAATTTTCGTTTGTCTTTTGCACTAAAGTTGAAAATAGCATTGTCGTTGATCTGTCACGCTTAAGTTATAAATAGTATTTTGATTGTTTTTCGCGCTAAAATCTGAAATAGCATTTTTGATGGTCCGTCATGCTAAAGTTTTAAATAGGTTTATTGTTGGTCTATCATGCTGAAGTTTGAAATAGTATCTTGTCGGTCTGTCACACTTTAAATAGCATTTTTGTGACTGCCACGTTAAAGTTTGAAATAACATTTTCCTTGGTCTGTCACGTTGAGAGTTGAAATTCATTTTCGTCCATAAATGCGCAGATTGAATAGACGTATCTTAAAAATATTTTTTTCTCGCTTAATCGATTCTTATATGTTTTTATTTTTTTAAATTTTGGTTTCCGGTTTTATTAAAAGGGGATTTTATTTATTTCCTTTTAATTTAGTAGCTTTATCTATTTTTATTTTTATATTTTCAAATCATTCTTTGCGATGATTTCCTTATAATAGTATTTCCTTCCGTTTGTCAAAATATTTATTTTCATTTTCTTTAAAAAGATCTTTGGTGGATCGCTGCTTCTTTTTTTTTTTCCTTTTTATTTTCTTTTCTTTTAGGATAATTGTTTTACTTTCTTTTTTTTCTCCTTTTTTCTTTTTTCTTTTTCATTTTTTCTTTATTTTTTTTTTATTCATTATTTCTTTCCTTATTTTTCCTTTCATTTATTCCTTGCCAAAGTGTATGTATATGTTCATTATTCTCGGTTGTATCTGGTTCCACTGTGCCAAATTTAGTCCAGACACGATAAGAAATAGTAATGTTCATTATTCTGATATCTATTCGGGCCTCTGTGCTGAATATGATCAAAACCCGACGAGAAATTGAGATGTCAATTATTCTGGGATGTATCTGGACCTATGTGCCAAATTGGTCTACATCACACAAGACATTAAACTGATTTATCATTCTAGAATTATCTGGTCCTACAGTGTCGAATTTGGTCATTATCCCACAATAAATTAAGATGTTTATTATTCTGGGGTTTTTAATGAATCTTTGGGCCAAATTGTTCAAGATCCTACAAAAAATGAAGATGTCTATTATTATGTAATGTGTCTGGTTTTACTATGCAGAAGTTGGTCATTATCCGATGAGAAATTGTAATGTTCATTATACGAGCATGTATTTTGACTTCTGTGCCAAATATTATAAAGATCACACAAGTATTTGGTCGTATTTTAATTATTATGGGATGTTTCTGGACCTACTGTGCCAGATTTCATCAAGATCCGATGAGAAATGGTGGTATTAATTATTCTGCGATGTATCTGGACCTACAGTGCCAAATTTTGTCAAGAGGCGATAGGAATTTATGAAGGTTTTTAATCGCAAACTCTCGCGTTTGTTATAATAAGATTGAATTGCATTGCATTATATTTGCGGTCTCTGTAGTAATCGTCATTTTTTTTGTTAGAAAATGTCGCCGCGGGCCTGTGATTGGAACACCGTAGCCATTTCGCCTCTTATTATGCGATCGAACTAAATTGATTTCATTTGCTGTTGTCTTGCACGATTAAACGCGTTCCCATTTTGAAAAATAAATTGGGAGGGGGATACTTCTGCTTTTATTTCTCTCTCTCTCTCTCTCTCTCTCTCTCTATATATATATATATATATATATATATATATATATATATATATATATATATATATATATATTTCTATCTATCTATCTCTTTATCTCTCTCTCTCTCTCTCTATTTCTCTCTATCTATCTATCTATCTATAAATCTATCTATCTATCAATATCTCTCTATCAATCTATGTATCTATATCTATCTATCTATTTATCTATCTATCTATCTCTCTTTCTCTCTCTCTCAATTCTCAAAATTTCCGTTATGATACTGCTGCTCTTCTTCTTCCTCGTCTTTTCATCTTCTTTCCATTTCCTCTTCTTCTCCTCCTCCTCCTCATCATCATCCTCCTCCTCCTCCCTCTTCTTCTATTTATATTTCTTCTTCTTCTTCTTCTTCTTCTTTTATGTCCCCTTCCCTCTATCGACTATTAACTTCACATCTTTTATTTAAATTAAATTTGAACTTTAAAAAACTCAATCTCACGTTTAAAAAAAAAAATCAAATTAAAACAAGCCGAATTTTTAAATTTAAAAAAAATGCAATTAATAAAGTGATGCCTGCAATTACCCCAAGATTACATTTTTATCCGGCCTTAGAGTCAAGATCAAAAGATAATATGTGTTTTTTCTAAGGGGGAAGGGGGCGTTCTCTCAGACATTATCTCCTCCTTTCAAAGGAATATTGGTTATGGGCCTATTACCTGTTGCCTGAGCCAGTGGGGCAGTACCGACGGAACTATACAGACAATATTTTTGTCCCTATCAAGAGTGTCCTTTTTGGGGAGCTGGATTTTTCCCCACATTAAAACCTGACTTTGTGCATAATTTTGCCCTCGTGAAGAGGCAAATAAAATGGGGTCCCCGATACTCTACATTAAAACGTACCGACACAGTTTGATTAATCGTTGGCAATAATCTCGAAACGGAGAACCAGTGTGAAAACGATTTCATCTTGAATTTTATTGTTCGTTTTTGTTTTTGTTTTTGTTTTTGTTTTTGTTTTTGTTTTTGTTTTTGCTTTTGTTTTTGTTTGTGAATTAATATTTTATCATGTTATTTCACATTCAATATTTGTCGATTTTGATTAATTATTTTTTTTATAAACTTTTATTTCTCCCAAACAAGACGCATTGCCACTGAGACATAAAAGGGCCTACTGTGAATTAGGGGCCTAATTTATAAGGAGCATCCTAAGTGGGGAGTTGTACAGCGAGATGTTTGTTCACATTACATTTAAATTTCTGTATGTTGGTACAGTTGAGGAAACAAGAAGCAGGATAGAAATTCCAAAGACAAGCAGTTCGAGGAAATAAGTTATTAGACTAGAAAGATTTCCGACATCTAGAGACATCTACAGTGAAGGGATGGGATTTTGCTGCTTGTCGGGTGGTCGAGGGTATTGACGTTGAGAGGGTATAAGTGCAGTAAGTTCGTCGAAGCATATTCCGTTTAAATACTTGTACAACGAGCACAGAGATGCAACATTGCGGCGATGGGGCAGATGTTGGGGGTTGGTAGACAGTGTGGGGCCTATTAGATTGCAGACTCTTTTTTGCACCCTGTCCAAGAGGGAGAGACTAGTTGTTGGTGCACCAGCCCAGATATGGCAATAATACTCCATGCATGGGTGAATGGTGCTTTTATAGAGATATAGGATACTGGCAGGTGTGAGAAGTTTTCTAGTCGAGTAGAGGGAGCCTTCTTTGCAGCAGACTTGACAGTATCTTCTATGTATTTATTCCAATTGCTGTTACCTGTGGATGTTATGCCGAGAAGTTTAAACGTTGGACTCTCGGGAATGGTGCTATCAGCCATGACAATCAGACTTTTTTTTACATTTGAACTTCATTCATTTTATTTAGCTTAATTAATTTGACGTTTAGATGAAATTCAGCTTATTT
The DNA here is from genome assembly GCA_963556195.1 of Sepiola atlantica. Taxonomy (NCBI): domain Eukaryota; kingdom Metazoa; phylum Mollusca; class Cephalopoda; order Sepiida; family Sepiolidae; genus Sepiola; species Sepiola atlantica. The sequence goes on along the minus strand of OY744516.1, from coordinate 15,956,224 downwards.
TAATATGAATTTAAGTTTTTTTAATCTGAAGTGGAGCTTATTTCTTTATTTACTATTAATCAATTATGTATTTAAATCAAAAATACAATAGCGAAAAGTACGAAAACAATTTTCTAATCTTATTTTTGTTTTAATTAATGGCGAAATTAAATCGACCAGAATGCATTTCGGCCTTTGGAACTATAAGATTGATATGTATACCAATCCTATTAATTGGCCAACGGCGTGTGTGAAAACACACAAGTCACCACCCACCCCACCCACACCCCACCCCACACACCCAAGAAAATAACATGTACAGAAACCAGTTTTCAGAGACATACATGTATTGACAAAAAGCAAAAATAAGGAGGCATGTGACTCTTCTTTTGCTTACTTGCGCGCTCAAAAATCACTTTTCGCGACCAAAGTAAAAATCATTCTTTTGGAGCCGATGGCTAAGCATATAAGGCTGATAATTTGAACATTCAGTCAGAAGCCACAGTAAGCCAGACAGTACAAGCTAACACACGATATTACACCCAGCTAAGCTCCCCTCCCAAGATTTCGAGACATGGGGGAAGCGATCTCATTCACACACTGTTATACGCATACACACACTGACAAAAGCAGCATACAAACAATGCTGACTAAAGCAACTCACACACACAGTCACATGAATACGCACACTGACAAAAGACGACACACACACTATATCTAATTCTCTCACACTGTCACACGCAAATATATACACACTGACAAGCAACAAATATATACACACGTGCCCCGTTGCTTTCTTCTCCAACAATATAAGAACTGAACTTTTAAACGAACAATCATTCACACAAAAATAACTTTCATCCAATTGGAATATATAATACCAATATATAAATATAGCATTTAAACTATTAAATAGAAAGTCATTTAAACTGGCTTTAAAATTCTTAGCAAATCTATTTCTAACTTATTCTTATTCTTCGGTTGTTGTTAATGCAATAGCTATGTAAAATTATATAAGTTTGCTAATCTAATATTTAGCGTTTATTATATAATTTGTTTTTAGTCATTGAGATCCATTCTTAATTTCTATATGAAGTATTTCCTTAACTCACAATCAGGTCGTATATATATATATATATATATATATATATATATATATATATATATATTGATTTTATTCCATTAGTTGCGACAAAACAAGTTTTGTTTCATTGGTGGAAATAGCGACCAACTCATCGGGCTGGCGATGGAATTCAAATGGCATAAGTTTTAACTTCACTTTAACGGAAGATTGAAAATTGAAAATACATTGGAGGGGGAGGGGGACAGAGTTGGGGCTTTGTCTATAACGGTGACATGGGACATGAGAGGGGAGGGGGGAGGACCCCAACAAGTCGTGTTTCAAATTATTGCGCGGGAGGTTTTAATTATATATATATATATATATATATATATATATATATATATATGAACAATTTTTTTGTGGTACAGAATTTTATCATGCTTTTAAATAGGATGAACGGAGTCATAGCGAGTCGAGGACAATACCACAAGAAAAAAAATAGAGAGGAAATTTATAGTAATATATTTAATCGTCAGAAGACATTCGATTAAAAAAAATTAAAAAGAATAAAAAAGATCGACTAAAACTAACAAAATAAACAAAATTGTTAATTTTATTCTTTTTAAAAGTTTTTAATCGAAAAAATTGTTCATATATATATATATATATATATATATATATATATATATATATTTATATATATATATATATATATGGGTGAGTGGATTTGAGATACTCTCCCTTTTTAGGATAGTATAACTATCCTTTAGTTCAGTTTTTACTACCAATTGTAGTGAATCTAACTACCAGAGTATACAGTATGTCGACTATCTTAGTGATTATTTTAACTTTATCAATTTTATTAATACTTAACTTATAATTATTTTATAGTTGAATCTTGTCTTGTCTTTCGTGGGGTCAATTATTAAGGTTAATGCTTGTACCTTAGTTTCCAATAATTTTTGTTAGGGATATCGCTCCAGATAAGGCATAAAGCCACTTGGTGTAAGGGGCTAACTACAACGAAATATGATTATCGCAAAGACAGGATATGTCTATTGGCCTTAGTCTTGAAAACACTAAGATTATAGGTAAGAGGAAAACGGTCAGCAGAGAGAGAGAGAGAGTTCCACAAGGCTGCGGTTTTTGGAAAGAATCTACTGGAATAGGAAGCTGTATTAAAATGAGGTATCAAAACAGCGAATTGGTGGAAACCATTATACCAAAGAGTTAAATGAGCTGGAATAAAAGAAGCGGGGAATAGATCACATAATTCTGAAGAACACCTGCCACAATAGTACTTATAGAAAAGACTGAGACTAGCAACATCACGTCTGTGAGAGAGAGAGGGTACAGAGAAGAAAGGGTATGGCCAATCAAATTACAGATACGTTTCTGCACCTTATCAAGAACCTTCAAATGGGGCAGAGATTCACCAGCCCAAATATGACAACAGTACTCCATACATGGTCTGATAGTAGATTTGTAGAGATAGAGAATAGCCTCAGGTGTGAGAAAGTGTTTGGAGCGATAGAGAGAACCGACTTTACGAGAAGCAGAAAGAGCAATGGATCTAATGTGTGAACTCAAAGAAAGATTTAATGAGAGAGAAAGTCCAAGAAGTTTCAGCGTCGATTTCTTCTCAAGAGAAGAGCCATCCATGAGAATCACGGGAAGAAAGGGACACGCCTACGATTGACAGACACGAGCTGAGTCTTAACAGGATTAAACGAAACAAGCTATTTCGTACCCCAATCCACAACTGAACCCAGGTCAAGTTCTAGATCAGCTGCATATTTCGACTGATCCGAGGAAGTTATGCATTCTATATTAGTTATGTATTGTATAATAGATAGCTTGGCTTTAAATGCCCCTGAACTCATAGTAAATATGACCTGACTTCTGAATTACAAGTTCTATACTTTGTATCAGTATCTTAGATAGTTTTGTAGGTAGGTAAACAATATGCTTTATCCTTTAATTAATCTTTCAAGTTTTCTTTTATTCTAATTCTAACCTATTAGAAATGGTTTTTATTTAGACCCTTTACGATAGCTTTTATGACCAATTCCTCTACCAACGATATTTGAACTTAATAAGCCTAAACATTATCTCATTGTTTGATTATATATATCATAATAACTCTTATTTATTGTATAAAACAATATTTGTTTAAATTATTTCATTTTAGGTGCGACCTCCTACTTGTAATATTGCATAGACTTCTTTCTACTTTGAACCTCATGTACATCCCGAATTAAAGTTCCAGCCTAGCAAACTTTGATTTGAGGCTTAATAGTATCTACTCTCCTCATTGTTTCTATTTACTGTATAAATGGGAAAATCGATCTGTATTCAATTGATGCTGTCTAGATGCTTTTGCTTTTAACTCTGTGTTAACACCCTGTGCTGATGATAATATCAATAAAACTTATGGTCTCTAAAACGATCGTATACAAACAGTTGTTATGTTGAATTCTTGAGACGCGATTTGAACATGTAATCGTGGTTACATGGAGATATATATATATATATATATATATATATATATATATATATATATATATATATATATATATATATATATATATTGGTACGGAAAATTAGTGCAACATCAGTACCGTCGGTTTCAAGCTCAGACGGACTTAACCATCCGGCTCTCTTTAGCTTAAGTTGTCACCTGTTACAGTGTATATTTGTTTAAAATTTGTGTTAGGGATATTATAAATATTTAACAAATATACACGCAAACAGCGTATCCAAACGAGAGTGATATGTGAATTCACATTTCTTTAACAGGTGACAACATAAGCTGAAGAGAACCGGATGGCTAATTCCTTCTGAGCTTGAAACCGACGGTACTGATGTTGTACTAATTTTCCGTACCAAAAAAAAATGATATGAATATATATATATATATATATATATATATATATATATATATATATATATATATATATATATTTATTCATTAATTAATTAATTATTTAAATACCTAGAGACATCGATGTTTCATGCTAATGCAATCTTCAGTCTAGGAATTAATTCTCAACGGTCGGTAGGCGCGAACCCCGAACACAAATCGCCACTGATTCGTAGTCGGGGCCATAGCCAATTAGTTAGTAAATATAGAGGAACTTTAACTGTAAATAGCGAAAATCGGCGGCTATTTACCAGGCAGTTAGAGTTATCTACGAAACGGTGTTCGGATCGTGCATATAGCTATTTGTACTGCTTGTTATTAAAGCTACTCGAAAGTGCCCAGCCTTTGTGGGAGGGGGCTATATATATATATATATATATATATATATATATAATTATTCCTATTTTATTCATATTATTACAATTATTATTAATTTTAGTATTATTATTGTTCTTATTATAGGTATTAGCATTCAAATGTGTTTTTGTTACCCATGGTATCAATATCGGCAACTCGGGAATAAGAGTGAAAGAGTTTGACTGGTGGACGGTGAGACAACATCGCGATCATCGGCACGATGGTTGTAGCAGGGCAGAAATTGATTATTTATGGAGACGGTTCAACAAGAACTTGTTTATATTGGACTTGAAGACGACCATATTGTAGTCGACTGGGAAGCAGACTCGCGGCACTGTGTTCCACAAACGGGCAGTTCTAGGTAAGAAACGCTGCCCATGGACGTTTCGTTTCGTCCATTGCACGCAGAGGGGGGGGGAAGGAAATCATTGGCAGTGGTAGTAGCAAGGCGGGTTCTAATTGTGAATGTTTTACAAGGGGGACCATACATTTGAGCACAGTCGAGCACCTACCATGAAAATAACAGTAGAGCAAAGAAAGACTAGTAACATCTCTTCTGTAAGAGAGTGACTGTAGGGAAGAGAAGTCGGTTTTGGACTCTGTCAAGGCAGGAAAGAGTGTTCCGAGCGGCACCTCCCCATATGTGGCAGCAGTACTCCATCTTAGGGCGTATTTGACTCTTGTACAGGTAAAGGATGGCGTCGGGCGTGAGATACTTTCTGGAGCGGTAGAATGGTCCAACCATTTTTCCAGCGGTCTTAGCAACTGATTTGATGTAAGTCTTTCATTTCAAGTGTACAGAGAAAGTCAGTTGTAGGGCTTCCTCAATGGCAGAACAAAGCGAGTGAGTAAAGTAAAGATTTCTTTGAAACCATTGAAGAAAGAAAAACCGTAGCAATTCCAACTAATATAGCATCGAGAGGCCACACCAGAAACTACTGCATGGTTCAGACTCCACTCGCCAAATGGCAATACAACAGCCCCGATATTATACACCTGCTAATAAGACAGTCTTTTGGGGAGTTAATCCAAGGTTCGGGTCCTTCGACTATCAGACAGATACCGTCAGCCCAGGAAAACGTTTACCTCCAGAACCCTTATTAGTGACATGGTAACAAGATTAGAAAGAGAATTACTCAAGTCATCTCCATCTACTGCCCACACTACACTGCCACCCCAGGGGACAGCGGTTTCTCCCCCCTTTGTTAGAAACATCATTCATAGGATGAGGACTAAGTATCAAATTAGGGGAAGCGAGAGTTACAGGGCTGCCGAAAGTGCATCCACAGTGCATTTTCTACTCTCCATTAGTTTTTGCAAACATTAAAAAAAAACTTATATACTTAGAATAAGTTTTCATGTCTCATCAGGAAAAAAAATTTGTTTTTTTTTAAGATACCTCCACCTCCCTTATTTTGATGGGCCAGTTTAATTGAAATAAATCTCAAATTACCGGAAGTAAATGGCACGGAGGATTGTGGGTAAAGTGAATTCATGTACACTGGGTAATTTTGAAAATGACAGAAATAAAACAAGAAAAAAAAATAAAAAGTTAAACAAAACAAAAATAAATAAATAAAATCGGGATAGAAACAACAAGAGAAAAAAAAAGTAAAAAGAAAAGAAACGAAATACATAAAAGAAAAATGAAATTAATGATTTACATCCATAGCAACTCGAGTGGGGGTGGGGTCATCAAAGATTTTAGGGACAGAATAGTGGATTTAAAGAGAATTCGAAGAAATAGTAAGAATGAAAAGTCTATAGAAACATGGTGGAATAATTTATTTTAGTTCAGTTTTATCTTTTTCTTCTGATATTTTTCCCTTTTCTTTTCCCCTTCACCTCATAGTCCTAGCGATGTATTCTCATTTTAGCGAAACAATAAAACAGTTCTCTGTGAAAAACGGTTCCGTCTCGTTTGAAATAAATCTCAAACTACCGGAAGTAAATGACACGAAGGATTGTGGGTAAAGTGAATTCATGTGCAGTGGAGAATTTTGAAAATGAGAGAAATGTGTGTGGGGGGGGGGGGTGTTACTATAAAATCAGTTATTTTGTGTAGCGCGGATCTAATCAAATTCCAGAGCAAAGTGAAGCTCAATAGTAAGAGTTTTAAATAGTTATTTCAAAATTTGTAATAGAGCTATGAATAAATACATTGGCGGATCAAAGTTATATCATATTGTTATTTATTGTCCGTTTCGAAGCAACGAAAAGCTAACACGTGTTTCTAGAAGAATCAAAAACATACTTGAAGCAAATTAAAGTAGTGAACAGAAACCCCTGTCGTCTGTGAATTGTTGTCAGATGAAACAATCAGAGTGAAATTTCATGCAAAAACTCAGCAATGCTCTGATAACGGGAGCTTTCTGTTTACTACTTGAATTGACTTCAAGTATGTTTTTAGTTCTTCGAGAAACATGTGTTAGCTTTGCTTTGCTTCGAAACTGACAATAAATTACATAATTGGGTCACAAGCACTACCACTTTCTATTTTGCTTTGACTTCGTTCGAAACTTAACAAACTGTGACATATCTTTTAAGATATTTTCTTGCATAACTAAAAATAATAATCCTTTGCTTCTGTATCCTTATTTGTTTTATTCTTATAATTCTTATTATTATTCTTTTTCTTCTGCTTCTTCTTCTTCTTCTTATTATTATTATTATTATTATTATTATTATTATTATTATTATTATTATTCTTATTATTATTATTATTATTATTATTCTTATTATTATTATATAGAACTATTATTTTTTAATATTATTGTATAGAAGTAAGAAGACCAATTATTTTGCGATCTAATTTACATACGTAATTTTGTGATGCATACAGAAACATATGTAAATTGGATGAGACTGAAAAAAAGAGAGACACTGATTTTTTCACAGAGACATTAAGCAATATTATATATATATATATATATATATATATATATATATATATATATATATATATATA
>OY744516.1:15888934-15943934 GCA_963556195.1 Sepiola atlantica | reverse complement strand
GTCCGACTTTATTACAAGTTAGACAGGTTTTAAAACGATATGAGCAATCCGTTACCCGATGAAGGTATCCACAGCGGAAACAGGGGCTAAGCAATAGTTTATCCTGTTTTTATAGGGCTGGCTTGTTTATGTAGGAGCGTGAAAATAATCCCTCTTTTTGTTTTGAGTTGTTTTGAAAGGAGAGCTGAAATTTGTTTTCTGACGTACCTTTATTATGTGCGCAATGCCCGACTCTTCAATGACTCTTCACTGCCATTGTAATCTTGTTTAACACTTACAAATCTCTGACAGCCTTCAGCTAATTTATGTAAATATTTAATTTGGTTCACTTTCTACGTCTGATTTCTGCGTATTTTCCTGATATAAGTCCTTGCACGAAAATTAAATATTTAAAGTTATGCGCGCTAAGTTCAGCTAACTTGAAATCGTCATAGTGTTTATTAACGATTGACGCGAACGTTCCGTAGTCTTCGCCATCTTGTTTGACTAAATTCCAACACTTCCACCGTTTGTGGAGCAGTGAAGTTTTGGGGCTGAATAATTCTGTTAAAAGTTTAACCGCTTCAGAAAAGGACAAGTCGTTAGTTTTTCGGGGTAAAATATAGTCTACGCATTTGGTATGTTCGGTGGTGCCTAATTTTCGGAGCAGTAGGCGAACTGTTTTAGAGTCTGCTCAATTTTCACAATCTATTTTGTATAGATCCTGATACCTTCTGAAATATGAAGCAACGGTTTTATCCTCGTCTTTTTTTTCTTTTTTTTTAACATAATTCACCCCAAACAAGGCAGTCCGCCACTGTAGACGTAAGGGGCTACTGAGAAAAAGAAAAGGGGAGAATGTAGGGGGCGGTTAACCTAGATTGGGATCTGCGCAGTGAGATGTCTGTTTACATTAGGTTTAAATTTCTGCATGTCTGTACTGTTGGGGAAACAGGGGCAGGGAGGGAGTTCCAGAGGCCAGCAGTACGAGGAAAGAAGCTATTTGAGTAGAAGGCTCTCCGACATCTGGGGACCTCCACAGTGAATGAATGAGATTTAGTTGATTGTCGAGTTAGTCTAGTGAATTTACGTCGAGGGGGCACCAGAGTAGCCAGTTCATCGGAGCATAATTCATTGAAGTATTTGTAAAACAAGCACAAGGATGCTACATTGCGGCGATGGGACAGAGGCTGGAGCTTGGTTGACAGTGAGGGACCTATTAGGTTGGCGATTCTTTTTTGGACCTTGTCAAGGAGGGAGAGACTAGTAGATGATGAACCAGCCCAGATGTTACAACAATACTCCATGCATGAGCGGATGGTGGCTTTGTAGAGATACAGGATAATGTCAGGTGTAAGGAGTTTACTAACACGGTAGAGGGAGCCAACCTTCTTTGCGGCAGCCTTGGCAATGTCTTCAATGTATTTGTTCCAATTCATGTTACCTGTGAAGGTTAGGCCGAGGAGTTTGAAAGATGAACTCTCAGGTAGGGTGTTATATGCCATGATAATCGGTGGTTGAAAAGGTTCCTTATAGTTATTGAAGGAAATGAGCTTTGTCTTCGCGGCATTAAAAGTTACCAACCATTTATGACCCCAATCCACTACAGCCTGGAGGTCATTTTCTAAAGATTCAGCCATTGCCTCGGATATGATTGCGTCGGTTTTGCCAACATGGCGAGAGTAAAGGGTGGTGTCATCAGCAAATAAACCAATCTCAGACTCTATGCCATCAGGGAGATCGTTTATATAGATCAGGAACAATAAGGGTCCAATGATAGATCCCCGGGGTACACCAGCATTTATGTCATGTTGCTTAGATGAACGGCCATCAAGGACAACCTGGATTTTTCTTTTGTCTAGGAAGGATCTAATTATATTAAGTGCCCAGTAATACCGTATGAGCGTATTTTCAGGAGGAGCCCTTTATGCTATACCTTGTCAAAGGCTTTCGATATATCAAGCGCTACTGCCCTAGCTTCTCCTACTTTGTCGAGTGTATGATACATGCGTTCAGAGATGACCGTTAAGATGTCTGCAGTAGATCGTGCTTGTCTAAATCCATACTGGCGGTCATAAAGAAGTTTAGCATTAACTAAGTGCCGTACTATCGCTAGATTGATTAAGGATTCAAAGATATTAGCAAAGATCGGCAGAAGACTGATTGGGCGATAGTTCTGGGGATCGGTTCTATTCCCAGAATTCTTGTAGATTGGTACCACAGAGGCAATTTTCCAGCTATCGGGGAAGCAAGATTCAGCTAGACACTTATTGTAGAGTTTTGGAGAGGACAGGAGCCAGTTCAGCAGAGCATTTCTTTATTACTATTGTAGGTATAAGATCAGGCCCACAAGCTTTGGAGGTGTCAAGGTTTTTTATGATGTCTCTGACCTGGGATGGGGTGATGACCAGGTTATCAAGTGTGGCTTCGGTCAGCAAAGGGAATTTGGGGAGAGGGTGGTTATCTGAGTCCAAAGTAGAGTTAGAACCGAAGCGCTGGGCAAGTAGTTTAGCCTTATCAGTGGCCGTGCAAGCGACATCATTGTGATTTGATAGTAGGGGAATCGTTGATTGACCATTATTCACTACACTATTGTAGATTTTCCAGAAATCACGAGTACCTAATTTCTGTGACTGGATGCGTCTTTTTGTTAACTCATTATACCTTCTCTTCGCTTCACCTATCACTGGGGAATAAATGAAATTGTCAATTGCACTCCAAACGACATTCTGCGAAAATCATTATCGTTTTCGTTACTTTGACCCCTGTTCAACATTGCTTGTAGTAATCCATCGATTTTTTTAAATTTTGTTCCAGAAGTCTTTCTTCTATTTTTGTAGCCTTTCGTCGACTTTTATTTTGTTCCAGTAGTTTTTGATTTTGTTCTAGTAGTTTTTTGTCGGCTTTTGTTTTGTTTCAGAAATCTTTCTTCTGTTTCTTGTAGCCTTTCTGTGACAATAAAGAGGAACACGCACCATCAGGAAAAAGTAGGAAGTGCTTTGCATGTCGTATGCAAATTTAAAACGGGCTTCTCTTCATAGGTGCAGGTGTTTATGCGATTTGCATATGTGGATATTAAGTGAGATAAATCAAGAGGACAGCTGTGAAGGCTAGAAGCGATTTTGGATTGGAGAGAGAAAGGCAGAAAGTGGGTTGCACGAAATTTTGTTGGAATGTGAAGGACAGTAAAAACGTTTGAAGAAAAAGGCAGAAAGTGGGTTGCACGAAATTCGGTTCGGTTGAATTACAGTCAAAACTTTTCTTATTTTATGTGCCAGAAAAATCTGGCACAGTAAGTTAACACTTTCGTCTGTTTCTTTTTTGTTCTAGAAGAATCTTTTGGAATCTTTCTTCATTTTTTAGTTGCTGTTCTAGCTGTCTTTCTTCAGCTTTCTGTTGCTGTTACATTTAGAATTGTACGAGTTCTGCCATGTTATTTTTAAAATCTTCCATGTTTAAAATGTCTCTTTATAGAATACGGCTTTTTAGAAGTTCTTTCTTTTATATTACGTTGCTAAACGTAATCTTAGTTATAAAAAGAGAAAAAGAGTACAAAACCTTTTTTTCGCTGACCAAGAAAATCACTTTTTAGTACGTTTTTCACGTCACCGTAGAATTTGCGGTAGGCACTTTAGTCAACAGAAAAAAGAATAAGGTTTCAATTTTTTCTTTCGGTGGCAGGACTTTTCTTTTTTGGAGAGAAAAAATATCATGTATTCACATCTTGTTAAAAAATTCAGACAGTGCCAGAATAGCATTAAAAAATCACTGACCTTTCTTCATTAAAAGAAAATAAGTTCTTTTCTCTTTTTGATCGGCCTGTAAAACCAGTTTTTGGAAGTAGGACATTGTTGGGTGAATTTGCCGTTGATTTCTTCACAATTGTTCTTTTTTTAAGGTTCTCAAAAAAAACTTAATATACTTCATTGCCAGTTGTGGCGTTCCTTTTAAGTTTCTTAAGAATCCCTTAATGTACCTCGACGCCAGTTGTTGTGGGCCTGTAAATGGTTCGGAAGGAAAACACGAACTCGGAGTTTAGAGAAAACAAATATATTGAAACAAGTATAATACAACAGAGAACAAGAGTGGTTGTACGTCATTCTTGACTGGGATGGTTCCAACACTGATAAGCAGGTGCTCCCAATATTTATTGTGAGTGGAAGAGTTCAATTAGTCCGTATAGGTAAGGGACCGTAACAATAATACAAGCAAATTATATCTGCATATCTCATTATCGATCCTTATAAATAAAAATAATAAAAATAATAAAACTCATTATTTACTATAGCAAGTTAAAAACGTCGAACCTTATCATCACCAATAATTATTTCCCCGCCACTAGAGTTTTAGATACGACAAAACTGGTATATCAATTTAGATGTCCTTTGGGAGACTGTGTTTCCGACAACGAAAATATGTACATAGGTTTGACTACTACAACTCTATCGAGACGTCTGACCATGCACTTATCTGACACCAGCTTAATAGCCTGACACTTAAAATACAAACATTCTCGTATATAACACCACTATATTAAAACACGAAAATAACAAACTAAAACTACAAATACTAGAAGCCTTACATATAAAAACAAAAACGCCAACCATTAATAAAATCAATTTCCAATAAAGTGAAAACGTCTTAAAATGTCTGTAATACTAATGCTCTACTAATACTACTACTACCAATCTCTACTAAAATATCTAAAAGCTTACGGTCTTTCTTTGATACCAAGTCCCCGATGATTGTACCAGAAAAAAACAGAAGTACTAGTGTCCACAATCAGTATGGAAAGTTCATCGGCCAGTTTCAGAAATTAGAACATTCATTAAGCAACTCGAGATGGTCAAACAGAAGATATGCAAACATAATTTGTCTGTATTAATTCACCAAATATGCTTAGATGAAGAAATGCAGCCCTAATATACATTATATATATATATATATATATATATATATATATATATATATATATATATATATATATATATATATATATATATATATATATATGGTGCATAAAGTATGCGTTGTACCCAAGGTTAATGAGATACCATTGACCCGAGTTGAAAGAATAGAACAATAATGCAGCATATATATAAGAAAATGGCTGGGACTGCCAAAGTCGCTCAATAATACTGCAATATTTGGCTGAAATATAAGGCTGCTAAAGTACGTACAGTGATGATGCTTCACCGAGAAAAATCAAAGATAATCCACCTGAAGTAAGAACTGGAACGAAATGGAGAGCAGAAACTGCAGTCGATCATGCAATAGCAAAGTTGGAACATGCAGATGTTGTTGGAGCAGTGCAAGATGGTACAAATGTATTTGGAAACTTGAAACCATTTTTCAGGTGTAATGCAAGGGAAAAGAGGGATGCTGTAATGAAAGAAATTAAGAAAGAGAACCGATATTTACATCTTGTTAAATGTGATTATCAAAGACAGTGCTTATGAAGGGAGGAGTGTGTTGTTGAGTGAAAAATTGGATGGAAAGAAATATGAGCCTGGGAATGGGCAAATACATCGTTGTTTATTAGATCAACATAAGATGCAATGTCATCACTTGCCAATCTTGTTCGGTGGAGGATGTGTGATAATGATAGATGTCGATGATGGAAAAAGGGAACGCTAAGGCATATTCTCTCAACTGTGAGCTGGCAATAGAAAGGTATACGTGGCGTCACAACCAGCAATAATTGAAGAACAAATCAAGCAAATAATAAAGCAATTTAATGATGGAGAATTACCCAGGATTAAACAAATAAAAAAGATGGAATTCCACAAAGCAGGCACAAAAAGTAATCTGAGTAGTCATCCAACAACTATAAAAATAGATGACAGATGGACTGGAAACTGGAAGTTAAGTGTAGATCTGGAAAACATTGTGGTGTTCTCGTTGATATCATCAGGACAACGACCAGATATTGTTGTGTGGTGTGAAGAAAAGAAAGAAGGAATAATACTGGAATTAACAGTAATATGGGAAGAAAACTTTGCTGCTGCAGAAACTAGGAAAGAGATCAGATGTGAAGACTTGGCACAGGAGTGTCAGGATAACGGTTGGAAGATCGAATTCCATCATTTGATCATTGGGGCAAGAGAAAATGTAGAGCGAACGGTTGTAAACCTATTTCGACATCGATTTTATTGTAACAACTCAGAATTGAGAAAATTGATTACAGATCTTCAGAAAACAGCAGAGAAAACATCTTATTGGATATGACTGAAGAGAGATTATATGAACTGGAAAGAGAGGTCAATTTTGGATGGTGAAAGAAGGGAGATAGAAGTTGATAGTGATGACGCCATATGTAGGGTAGTTTATGACGTCACATTGCAATCAAAATCAATTGTTGATGTGGATGATGGCTGAACAGTGTATCTGGCTTGATGGCATTTATGGGCAGATAATACCAGTGCTACATAACCACCTCCTGGCAGAGGAGCCACGCCACTTCAGAAAAGGGGTCAAGGAATCGGGGTCGAAACTGCAGAGTGGTTCCTACTGATGATAGTGTAATGCCGGATCCGGTAGCAGAGCTGTCAGCTGCAAAGCACAAAAAGATTGTGTCATTAAAATCATATATATATATATATATATATATATATATATATATATATATATATATATATATATATATATATATATATATGGGAAATGAAATAGCAGGAAGACCAAAACTCAATTCCGAACTCGACGAAACACGTGTCCGTGGATAATTAAATTAAAGAAAAATATATATGTCGCTCCCCATCTGGGGGCATCGCATTAATGTAGGGAAAATTATTATATATATATATATATATATATATATATATATATATATATATATATATATATATATATATATATATATATATATATATACCGAGTCTGAAGTTGGAAGAAAAAAAGTATTATCAAGCAAAAACACTCGGTGTTATTTATTAATGTTTGCATATATATATATATATATATATATATATATATATATATATATATATATATATATATATATATAAATTGGTAGTTTGCTGTAAGCATTGCTGGGAGTAATAATAAAAGTTTTTAAAAGGGTTGAAGGCAATGCGAAGATCCGGATTGCTGGAAGCTGTGAAGAACAAAAACAAAACAAAACCGAAATAAGTCGGATATAGATCGAAAGGTTTGTTTATTTTTCTAGACAGCAAGGGTGTTAGTTTGTAATATCCGGATTATCAAGAATCAATTTGATATATTTCGAGAGATTTTTTTTTCTTTCTTTTTTTTTTCTTTCTTTTTTTTTTGACAAGGAGAGGGAAAAGAAAGAAGAAGAAAATTTCTCGAAATATATCAAATTGATTCTTGATAATCCGGATATTACAAACTAACACCCTTGCTGTCTAGAAAAATAAACAAACCTTTCGATCTATATCCGACTTATTTCGGTTTTGTTTTGTTTTTGTTCTTCACAGCTTCCAGCAATCCGGATCTTCGCATTGCCTTCAACCTTTTTAAAAACTTTTATTATATATATATATATATATATATATATATATATATATATATATATATATATATATATATATATACAGAGTCTGAAGTCGGAAGCTCTACCACTGAGCTCATTTGCTGGAATGAATCGCGTTTTCATCGATGACATTTAATTGTTTATTTTTGTTTGCGATACTTTTGAACGAATTCAATTCTACATACGAAAGAGCATTTTTACCTTAATGCTAGTTGGTAATAATTTTCCCTACACTAATGCGATGCCCGCAGATGGGGAGCGACATATATACAGGGTGATTCATAAGTCACTTAACTTAGCTATTTAAAATGATTACCATATGAAGCACAAACATACTATGAACTTTTGATAATTGTTATCTTACTCTCTAATTACTGCTATTTGTTATATTAAATTTGATCGTTTATATATTTGTTTCTATATATATTTATTTCATAATCAATCAAATATGCTACAAAGAGTCGTAAATTCCTTGCAAAAAAGAATGGAGCTATGCATGCAGAACGAAGGTGGAAATTTTGAAAATTTGCTGTAAATTTAAACTCCCATAAATGAATTTGTTGAATAAACTTTCTGATTTGTATTACCGCATTTTTTAACTTTAGAATTTCAAAAATAAATAGCTAAGTGACTTATGAATCACCCTGTATATTTTTTAATTTAATTATCCACGGACACGTGTTTCGTCGAGTTCGGAATTGAATTTTGGTCTTCCTGCTATAACCTCCATCACAAATAGAACAGTAAATAGACAAATTAATCAACAAATATAGAATACCAAAAAAACATGTACAGTTTCGGCATAAAATTACCTAACGATGGATGACAACAACAACGACAATATCCCCTTAAAGTCCAACCCTTTCTCACCATGGTACGAGCGGTGGCAACGTGATAGTGCCAGAGCTATGCCGTCTGGAATTCCAGTTCCTGGCAGGGTCACGCATAGCAGAGAGTCTAGCACTCAGCGATATTAAAGCTACAACCCGGCTAACAAGGCTCTGGTGAAAATTCAGGAGGAGTCGGTATCAGGATCCGTCGTCTTCTGGTCGTTTCTGCCTCTGTGTATACCAAGCAAAGATGTGTCAGTCACGGAATTGTAAATCAATGGAGTGAGGATGGAAACGTTGCTTACACGCATGTGCTACCACCATACCTTTCTGTGATCTGGGCTAAACCTTCCCCGACTTCGTATGCAACCGCTGAACATTGTTGCTTTCTATGTCAGGGGTAAAAAAAATAGCAATCCTGAGGCACGATCTTTGTGGAACCTGTGCAGAGGTCAGATTCACTTTTTTTATGAAAATCGCTCCAGACAAGGCATGAAGCCATTTGATGTAAGGAGCTAAGAAAAATTACCACTTCAAGATCAAAAATTAGCCAACGATAAGTGTTGTATGGATAGATTCTGACCCAGAAAACAGCAATTCTTCCTCCTTTGTCAGAAACATCGCTCATGAAATGTGAGGACTAAAGGACAAACCTTAACAGTATAGTAACAGCAACAGAGTGGTTAGATCGTTTCTTCTTTGTCAACCTTGGCTTGCAAATTCAGTGCATTTGTATGCGTGCGTCCAATATATGGCCAACATACACCCAATCATTCCTTTCTCAGCAGGAGTGACGAGAAAACAATCACATGTTTCCTCCTTTACGTCTTGATTCCTTCTTCCTAAGATCACGCAGAGGTCTGTTATATTTCTTTCAGAATCATCAACTGGCCACTCGGTCCATCTAATATACAACAATTAAAGACGCAAAACCATTTACTGTTACGAAGTGTGCAGATAATCTTTGAGGCGTTGGTGTTTTTATTAACTTTAATTTTAATCTCGGAAAACTATTAATAAAAGTAGAAAAATGAATATTTTTTAATGAATCATTTGAAATTATTTGAATCCGAAACATTTTTGTGTTTGTTATTTTAACTTTTTTAGGAACAAAACTGATTAAGAAAATCTGAATTGTTTGAAAAAAATGTTGGCTATTATTTCATCTTTTTTGCTCATAAGATCTTTTGAGATGCCTTTAAGGCAGAATATTCTAAGTCCAAATTCAGTAATCAAATACATTTTCTATTTTCAATAACGTTTTAAATATAATCACCTTCCTCTTCGTCTTTTTCTTCTTCTTCTGCTTCTTCTTCTTCTTTTTCTCCTTCTTCTTTTTTCTTCTTCTTCTTCTTCTTTTTCTTCTTCTTCTTTTTCTCTTTCTTCTTTTTCTTCTTCTTCTTCTTTTTCTTCTTCTTCTTTTTCTTTTTCTTCTTCTTCTTTTTTCTTCTTCTTCTTCCCCTCTATCTCTTCTTCAGATTCATCGTTTGTTCATCTCTTCAGGGTCTTCTTCTTTGGGTGTTTTTTTTTTATTTCTTGGTGTCCACTTTAATAATCTCTTCCTCTTCTACTCCTGTGGAACCTTCTACATCAAAGTATTCGTAATTTGAGCAGTTTTCATCTTGTTTCGGAATTTTTTTAGATGAGGAGTGATAATTTGTATTATTCGGACTGCTATTCTCATATTTTTTGTTGTATTCACAATGTTTCGACCGATTTAACCTCCAACCTTCTACTGGCGTATTTGTTCGAATTTGGGAATCTTTATATCGAATTCTGGAACCTGTACAGAATTTTCAAGAAGAAGAAGAAGAAGAAGAAGAAGAAGAACAACAACAACAACAACAACAACAACAACAGCAGCAGCAGCAGTAGACTAGACTGCCTGAAACAGATAAGTTGTTTAAACTTTCCTTCCTATGTGTTGATTTATACATTTATTACAATGTAATTCCAAATTGTCGAAGGTTTTTTATTGGTCATCCTCATAAATTAAGATTCCCTTTTTTTAGTTCTTGCTTCAACTTGGGAAAGCAATATATAAATCAAAGTATCTTTAATATCGACAGTCTGGGCCTCTCTTGTTCCGACAGGTTGAGAGTAAAAGTTAGACAGTTTGTCTGCCTGCTGTTTTCGACTGGTAGTACAGGAGCCCTAACTCTTAGATAGCACTAAGAGCGGCTGCTCTATCATCAGTTGTATAATATCGAGATAGCTGTAGTGCCATGACGTGCAAGGAAATGGACCCTGCACTTATCTCTGGTGGGCTTTCCCGAGGCCACAACCCTATAGATGAAGACTCGACTAATTGTCTACTGGCATCAAATAGACACCTACTTTGACCAACCCACTCGACCCTAAAACTGAAACAGTTAAATAAAATGACATCCCAAACAAAAAACACGATCAAACCAAACACCCACCTAAACAAAACCAATTTGCCTCCTTCCTTTGAGAGTCGCGTTCACAAATATCCGTGGGTTTCTAAACCTGATCTAGACGATGACGAATCATTTCTCCTAGTAAACTCCCCGGATATCCTCGCACTAAGTCAAACTAAACTACACTCCTCAATCGCCTCTAATTGTTTTAACATGACTGGATACCTCCCACTCTGTCGTAAGGACTCAGACAGACATATGCACGGACTTGGGGGTCTATATTCGTAACGCCCTTCTTTTGACTAGAGAGCACAATCCAGAATCAGATGATCAGACCTTCATTTGCAACACTGCGTTAGTTACTTGTAGTTCCTCTACTATTCTCCCTCGACCCAGGACTGTACTCTGATCAACCATGTCTCTGACAGAATAGATGCAGCCCTCTCCTTAGTTACTAGCGCTCAAATACATGTATTTGGTGATTTTAATGTCCACCACAGTAATTGGCTCGGATTCTTGGTAGCAGCATGTATAGTTTCTCTACATCTCATTCCCTTCCACAGACTGTCACTTTCCCAACCCACTTACCAGATCGTGAGCTTCACTTCTTGATCTATTCCTAACTACAATACCTGAGGATTGTGTGACGAAGGCCCATCGCCCATTCAGGAACGCTGATCACCTTGTGATATTGGTAGACATCACGCTTAACTCTCGACCCCAAGCTGAAGAACCATTGCTCAAAATGATGGGATACTTCAAAAAGGCTGATTGGGAATCATCCACCAGAGATCACATCAGAGATGCCCCATGGAGTAAAATCTTTTCTCTTCCTGCTGAACAGTGCGCAAATGAGGCAACTGAATGGATCAAAGCACCCATTGAAGCATATGTTCTTGCACGAGAGGTCTATAGCAAGCCCCACTCTCCCCAATGGTTCACTTCAGCCTGTACACAAATACAGCATACATCCCAGCCTAACATTCACAGATAACATGAATTGGAACAAATACATAGAAGACATTGCCAAGGCTGCTGCAAAGAAGGTGGGCTCCCTCTACCATGCTAGAAAACTACTCACACCTGCTAGTATCCTGTATCTCTACAACGCCACCATCCACCCATGCATGGAGTATTGTTGCCACATTGCGACGATGGGACAGAGGCTGGAGCTTAGTGGATAGTGAGAGACCTATCAGATTAGGAACTCTTTTTTGGACCTTGTTTAAGAGGGAGAGACTAGTGGATGGTGCACCAGTCCAGATGTGACAACAATACTCCATGCATGGGTGAATGGTGACTTTGTAGAGATATAGGACACTGTCAGGTGTGATAAGTTTTCAGGCACGGTAGAGGGAGCCCAGTTTCTTTGCAGCAGCCTTGACAATATCTTCTATGTATTTGTTTCAATTCATGTTACCTGTAAATGTTAAGCCGAGGAGTGTGAACGTTTTGCCCACATGACGAGATTAAAGTGTGGTATGATCAGCAAATATACCTATCTCAGACACAATGTCATCAGGGAGTTCGTTTATGAAAATCAGGAACAATAATGGTCTAAGGATCGATCCCTGGGGTGCATCTGCATCTATGTCATGTTGTCTGGATGAACGGCGATCGAGGACAACCTGGATCTTTATTTTGGTTAGGAAGGATCTAATTATATTAAATATTCGTCCAGTAATACCATATGAATTAATTTTTAGAAGACCTTTCTGACAAACCTTGTCAAAGGCTTTGGATATATCAAGCGCTACCGCTCTAGCTTCACCTGCCTTGTCCAGTGTATGGTATACGCATTCAGAGATGACCGTTAGGATATCCGCAGTAGACCATGCTTCCCTAAATCTATACTGATGGTCAGAAAGAAGTTTAGCATTAACAGGGTGCCAGACTATCGCTAGATTGATTAAGGATTCAAAGATTTTAGCAAAGAGAAGAAGCAGACTGATGGGGCGATAATTCTGAGAGTCAGCTCTATCTCCAGAATTCTTGAAGACTGGTACCACAGAGGCAAGTTTCCAGCTATAAGGGAAGTAAGATTCAGCGAGGCATTTGTTGTAGAATTTGGAGACGATAAGGGCCAGTTCAGCAGAGCATTTCTTTATTACTATTACTCGTATAAGATCAGGCCCACATGCTTTGGAGGTGTCAAGGTTTTTTATGATGTCCCGGACATGAGATGGGGTGATTACCAGGTCATCAAGTGTGGCTTCAGTCCACAGTGGTAACTTTGGGAGGGAGTGGTTTGCAGAGTCCAAAGTAGAATTTAATGCGAAATGCTGGGCAAGTAGTTCAGCCTTGTCGGTTGCCGTGCAAACAACATCATTGTGGTTGGATATCGGGGGAATTGTTGATTGCCCATTGTTCACCATACTATTTAAGATTTTCTAGAAATCACGAATGCGTTTTCTGATCATCTCTGTATACCTTCTCTTTGCTTCACCTATCGCAGTCTTACAATTTTTTCTTGACTCTATAAATTTCTGTCTATTCATAGTTGACTTATGGCAGCCGAATTTTCGGAATGCTTGCTGCCTCTGAGCAATAGCAACTGCACATTTCGAGGTGAATCATTGTGGAGAGTGTGGCTTGCTGTAGAATTTTCGCATGCCTGATTTGACTCATTCGATTACCTCATTTGCGAACTGATCAACAGGGAGAGAAAAGTTTCACTCCATGGGGCATTACTGATGTGATCTCTAATGGAATCAAAATCAGCTTGCTTGTAGTATCTCATCGTTTTTAGCAACGGCTCATCAGCTTTGGGACGAGATTTTAGGGTGATATCAATCATTACCACAAGGTGATCAGCATTCCCGAGCGAGCTATGGACATTCGTCACACAAGCGTCAGCAGTGACGTCAAGAACAGGTTGAGAAGTAAGGCTTGCTGGTCCACACGATCAGGGAAGCGGGTCGGGAAAGTGACAGTCTGTGAGAGGGAGTGAGCTATGGAGAAACTATACATGGAGTAATCAGTTGCGTTTGTATAGCTGGAGAATCCAAGCCAGTCACGGTGATGTGCATTAAAGTCCCCAAATACATATATTTGGGTACTCAAGTCAGCGACAAAGTTAAGCAGAGTACAGTCCTGGGTCGAAGGAGAACGGTATAATAAATATAAGTAACTAATGCTGTGCTGTAGGGTAAATCTAAAGCACATGTAGGCTTGATCATCTGATTCTAGCCTATGTTCTCTAGTCAAGAGGAGGGTGTTCCGAACATAAACTCCTAGTCCATGCAGATGTTTGTTTCACTTAGTTCTAGGATATCCGGGGAGTTTGTCAGGAGAAAAGTTTCTACGTCGTTAATGTTGGTTCTAAGTCCCCAGATATTAGTGAATGCTTACCTCAAGGGCGGAGGCTAAGATGTGTTTTGGTGGGGGTCTGGTTTAGGTTTGTTTCTTTTTCTTTGTATTGTCATTTTGGTTTTAGATAGAGTGGGGAGGGCAAAATAGGTGCTTGTTTGGTGCCAATAAGCTCACACAACCAGACCATTAGTCAAGACTTGATCCATGAAAGTTGTGGCCTCAGGAAAGCCAACCGGGCATAACTGTAGGGTCCCTTTCCATGCACGACATGGCATGTACAGTTACCCACGACATTATACAACTGTTAATGGAGCAGCCACTCTTAGCGCTACCTAAGAGTTAAGGCCTCTTCACTACCAGTCGGAAACAGCAGCCAAACAAGCTGTCTAACCTGTACTCTTAACCTGTCGGAACAAGAGCGACCCAGACTAGTCATGTGAGATTTAGTGACAAAAACTTTCTCCAAGTTGCCCAGATAGAGAGAAAGAGAGACAGCGTTCATTGTCCTAGTCAGGAAACAAGGCCAAGCACTGGGTGTCTTTGATGTGTCCCTGCACTAGTACCTCTGTGCCTTGTTAATAGACAGAGAAGGAGTGCAAAGGCCGAGCGATAGGCAGAGACCATCTACTCTTTGAGCAATTTTAGGTTTTCAAACCGGATATTTTGGTTCAAGACTCCAGCTCTAGGAAGGTTGTCGATTAGGACTAAGGAGGCCTCTTTCCCCCAACGGTTTGCTGTCAAGACGTAAGTAGTCAGTAGCACAGTTTTTGCATCAGAGTTTTCCTTCTTCTAGATGGATGATCTGATAAGGTCTACGGGTCCATCACACCGAAGGGGGTAATCCAGCGCTCTTGTACTAGTCAGGTATTTTAGATTCCCTGCAGGTATAAAAAAAATCTTCCATATATATGTAAGTTTAAACGGGTGTCCCAGAGATAACAGATAACAGAAAATTGAAGATAGGTTCCATTCTCATACGTAAGAATAAGATAGAGGGGGGGGGAGTTAATGGCCTCTCGTGTATATTTAGACTTTTTTTTTGGCTCGATTCTATTCTATGGATTAGAGATCTGAAGGAAAATATCACAATTTACGTATATATAAAGAAATCTCGTCGATTTAAACAAGAAAAAAAGGCAGTTTCTGACTTTTTTTTATTTCGGCTACAAAATAAGCAAAAAAGAAAAAGGTCAGAAACAAAGAAATCAACATTTTAAGATATTAGTATGAGAAAACAAAGAATGAGATACTTATTATTTTTTTTTGGGGGGGGGGCAGATTTTGCCCTGTAACTTGTTTACTGACCAACACTGAAGGGAAGATATCTCATATATATATATATATATATATATATATATATATATATATATATATATATATATATAGTAATCCACATACAGACTGTTTCGCTGTATCACAGCTCTTCAGTGTGGCTAGATCAGCTAGTGCCTCAAGCCGGGATTGAAACTCAACCGTCGGCGCCTCTACCCCTACGCTATCATACGACACTGACTGAATGTAAGTGATATCTCAATGTAAACATTGTCAAGTGCCGAGAGCTCGAATTAGTTTTTTACCCAATGAGCTATGCCTTCAAGCTAATGGCAATTGGCGATATCCTTACAAATAAGCTCTACCCAAGAAAGGGAGCTTTATATAGTCATCCACATACAGACTATTCGCTGTATCACAGCTCTTCATTTCGGCTAGACCAGCTAGTGATGAATAAAAATGGGGATAAAATGATCCAACGTAATGGAAAATGAAAAAGGAAAGCCAAAAACTATATTATTTATGCATTCATCAACGTTTCGTCTTTATTGAAAGACTTCCTCAGGATGAAGAAACAATGTAGAAAAATCATACAGATATTAATTTTGATTTGCCAGAAAATTGTCCAAATTTCGACATTGCTGTGGATGTGAACAAGCGAAAAATGAAAATCACGATTTTGCTTAGTCCGTCATCATCAGCAGTCCGTATCTTTCAAGGGACGCGAGAAATGAATGGGATGATGGATTGGACTTATTAGCTTCCCATATCTATTTTTAGCTAGGGAGTTTGTCTGGGTCAAAATATATCACAGCCGAGCTTAGTTGACAGTGGATGTGGGGGGTGGGAGTGGAAGTCTGAATTAGTTCTGAATTAGAAAGGGAAAGAAGAAAGAAAAGAAAAGAAAAAGAAAAACAATTATAAGTTTTTTATTTTTTTGAAACGCAAATTATGATTAAAGACAAAAAGTTTTGGCACAAGGAGAGAGGGGGGCATCATACCTATTAGTTTAATTATTCAAGTGTGAGTGTATAATTTATTCCTATTTATTTGATTACTTTATTCGTGGCTCATTAATTAATTAATTTCTTGAAATATGTGGAAATATGCATGAAAGTGGGTTGGAAATAATATAACTCGTTAATTTATTTATGTATGAATGTGTTTATATTTATTTAGTTCTTTATTTGTTTATTATTAATTGATCAATAATTATTAAAAGTATTTATGATTATACAAGTGTATGTATATGTAATATGTGAATATAAGTAAAAAAGTGAGGATATAACATCCATAGTGTTTTAAAATATGTGTGAATGTATTTATTTATTCCCATTTATTTAATTATTAGTGTATTATTAATTAACCAAATACTTTTAATACAATTATGAATATAGAAATTGCATGCATGTGCGATATGTGTAAAAAGTGGGTGAAGAGATGGAAATGAAATCTAATTAGTTTATTTAGTGTGTGAGTGTCTTTATTTATTCTGATTTTTTAGTAATTTGTGTATATTTATTAATACGAAATGTGGTAAGAAGTTGAAAAAGAAGAAGAGGAAGAAGAAGAAATTGAAGAAGAAGAAGAAGAAGAAGAAGAAGAAGAACAACAACAACAACAACAACAACAATGGCAGCAGCAGTAGACTAGACTGCTTGAAACAGATAAATTGTTTAAACTTTCCTTTCTATGTGTTGATTTATACATTTATTACAATGTAATTCCAAATTGTCGAAGGTTTTTTATTGATTATTCTCACAAACTAAAATTCCTTTAAGTTGAAATAGAAATAGAACCAAAAATTATAGAAAGAACATGACACGAGCCCAAGGGAACTGAAACCTCCAGAAATCCCATAACAGCAAAAATAAAAACATGCATACATACATACATACATACATACATACATATGTGATGACACCAGTTTCGACTGGTACTACACAAAATCGTTGTGACAGGTCAAGGAGGATGGAAAGACCGAGAAGGGAGAACACTAATCAGACCTCCAGAGTGCGGAAAGTACTGGAACCTTAGGAGGCTTATTGCCATTCAAATTCCAGAGAAGGGCAATGGTCATTGCCAGTGAGAAATCAATGATAAACGGCGGTTGCAATAGCACAAAATGATTTTCAATGGTTATTAAGAGGTGGGGAGTGCTAGAAATCTGGGGAGACTTGTTGTTTCTCAGACTCCAGGGAACACAACTTGTTTATGCCAGTGAGCAATCACTGGTAATGGCTCCTTAAAGAACTCCTAGTGAGTAAATAATAATAATAATAATAATAATAATAATAATAATAATAATAATAATAATAATAATAATAGTAATAATAATAATAATAATAATAATAATAATAATAATAATAATAATAATAATAATAATAATAATAATAATAATAATAATATTTGTAGGGGGATGAGAAAACCGAGGAAGGACAGCACAAACCAGATCTCAACTGGAAGAATGTAGAAACTGCTGGGACCTTGGGAAGGTTTATTGCCACCCAAATCCCAGGAAAGACCAATGGTTCTTACCAGCGAGAAATCAATGGTAAGTGACTGTTGCGATACCGCAAGGTCATTTGCAGTGGTTATCAGAAAGAGGTGGAGAGTGCTGGAAATCTGGGGAGGCTTGTTGTCACTCGGACTCCAGGAAACACTACTGGTTGTAGTCGGTGAGTAATCACTGACGATGATCTGTGTGAGAACTCCTAGTGAGTATAAATAATAATGAAACTTGCCAGAGAGCTGAAAGGAACATGACGTAAAGTTACTGTTGTACCAATAATTGCAATTATTGGTACAACAGTAACTTTACGTCATGTTCCTTTCAGCTCTCTGGCAAGTTTCATTATTATTTATACTCACTAGGAGTTCTCACACAGATCATCGTCAGTGATTGCTGGAAAACCTGGAAAAAGACGAAAAAAGAGAATTGACACTATACAATTCACGGCAATGATGAAAACAGCTGGAATATTTTTTTTTCAAGGAATGTTAAGAAAAATCTTCCAGTGCGGAAACCAACCTAGGTAACACCAACCAACCACAGGTAAGTCAACGTATAAATAGAACCAAAAATATAGAAAAAAACATGACACAAACTAATAGAAATCCCATAATCTGACATGTGGGTGTGCACATTTTTTTTAGGGAGGGGGGGGGGGCTGCTACTACATAAAATGGTCATAAAACGTCAAGGAGGATGGAAAGATCGATGATAGACGGCACCAACCAGCCCTCCACTGGAAGCATAGTGAAAAATTAATTTTTTTGTAAAGTGTAAAATGCTACGGAAGATGCTCGACTGAGCTCCAATCTCTGGTTCTTCCTTGTAAAACATTCACAGCAAGAACTCATCTTCTACCACAATTAGAATTTTCTTTTCTTTCTCTATGTGCTCAGCATCAGTCGGAATTTCCAGGAATAAAGCTTCTTCGCAATCGCTTCCCGTCTGTGGAACACATTACCACGGGACTGCTTCCCTTCAGACTACAACATGGTCATCTTCAAATTCAATATCAACAAATACTTGTTATAAAGTGGCCCCATAAATAATCAAACTTTGTTCATTCCATTCATCATTCTAAATCCTCTCGTAATATTCTTCATCATTCTCAATCCTCTCGTAATATTCTTCATCTTTCAACTGACGATAATTTCATTTCATTAACCCTTATAATGTGTAATGGGAGGGGGAGGGAATGAGTGTCCATAACCATTATAATTACAGTTCTAGTTGAGGTCGACGGTTCATCTGGCGCCAGAAAAAATGGCCATCCAATTCATAGATGAAAAAGTTTTTTAACAGAAAATCTTGGCAGTAAAGAAAAAGGAATTATCAACAGGCAATAGTAATCTTTACAAAAAAAAGGGTGCGTCACACATCCTTGCAGATTCCATTATAGGCTGGTGTGTTGGAAAATGACTAGCCTTAGCATGTCCGATTTGTACCACTGTCTGACTCCAACTGCCAGCCGGAAAACACTTGTGTGGCTGCTTCAAAGAACTAGTCCAACAAACTATATTAATACACTAAGTCATCCGATTGGTCGATGGGTCAATTATTCTATTTACACGGTGTTGCAACAAAATCCGACACTTGACAAAAAGAAAACGAAATAAGCAATAAAAACAAAAGTTGTATATGCAGAGACCCGACAGTTTATTTAGCAACAGTTAGAGTTACATACATTATTTTTCAATGTAACTGCCGCTGGCAGAGACGATAATTTCAAGGCGGGCATAAAATCAGTCACACGCTTTGGCGACCATGTCCTTGGCTATAATGACAAACACCTCCACAATGGCAGCCTGCAGAGAGTCGACCATATTGTGGGCGTGATTGTTAGTCTCGGCCTCGTTTATGCCCCCGAAGAAATAGTCACGGGGGTTGCAGTCGGGTGAGAAGGGCAGCCACAAGTCCAACGACCAGTGGTGAGGAACATTGTTGAGCAGTAATGCCTGAGTCATCTTGACCTTGTGTGCAGGAGCAGAGTCCTGCTGGAAGATATAGGGGCATCCGGCAGTGATCTCTCATCCATCCAGGGCTTCACCACGCTCCTCAGAACCTCCTCATATTTTTTATAAAGTGTCAAATTTTGCCGCAACACCCTGTATTTCCATCAAGAGACAATAGTACATCAAATTATGTGACTGCTACACCCTTATCCTCGAGTGGCTTTTAGCCTTGATAAAAAGCTTTTAGCTGATAGTTTCATTTTATAGTAAACATACAGATGAAATATTCATTTTAGTTTTATTTTGAAACCATAATTTTTAATAAAAAAATATTTGCCACGCTTAATTTATCTGTCTATGGCAAAAAAACATGCAAGCAACTTTTATTCTGACAAGGTAAGTCTCCGCCATACTCTCACCTGATCTCTTCATCACAAACAATACACCTGGGGGCAGTTTTCATTCGACGAGTACTTCTTCGATGGGAAATAACGAAAGTCGCGTCCCCAGATCGCCATCATCTGGAGCCTTATTGGGTGAATCACTGGGTGAGTCAGCATCTGCTGGTAAACTGCTGACATTTGAGTGATCGTTCGGTGAGCCGACCCCAAATAAATTTATCGTTAACTCTCTTATATAGTGGATCTAAAGCTAAATAAGGGTGTAGATTCTTGACATAAGGTGGTACCTATACCGACTGCAGATTAAGCATTTCGATTAAGCGCCCAGCCCAAAATTTAGTTGTGTACTAACTGCACAGGCTTTTAACCCAGACAACATCCATCTTCTCATATCTCCCTTCAGGTTAGGGCGTGGCATCATTTCTTTTCACCAGGATGTAGTACTTATTCTTTATTGATTTACTTTTAATTTTTGTTCTCCTCAAACGAGGCATATTGCCACTGAAGCTTAAAGGGGCTCCTGTGATAGGGGCCAGATTTATAGGGGAGTAACCTGGGTGGAGAGTTGGTCAGCAAAATGTTTGTTCACATTACATTTAAATTTCTGCATGTTACTATGGTCAGGGAAATGGGAGCAGGGATGGAATTCCAAAGGTAAGCATTGCGAAAAAAGGAGCTGTTAGAGTAGAAAATCTTCCAGCACCTACGAACCTCTACATTGAAGGGGTGTGATTTTGTTGCTAGTCAGGTGGGTATTTAGGTTGAGGTGGTACAAGAGCAGTAAGTTCATAGGAGCATATTCTATAGAAGTACTTGTAAAACGAGTACAGGGATGAAAGACTACGGTGATGCGACAGGGGCTGGAGCTTGGCAGACTTATACAGCACGTCAGTCGTAGAAGGTGTGAGGTTGTCCTTGGGTGTGATGTTAGGTCAGTAGACCACCTTAAATGCACTACAATCCTTTCTTTATAGTTCTATGACTGTATTTCACAACACCATTCTTGGTCAGTACATGGGGGACACTGGAACCTTAAATGCATGCCCAGCTATTTGAAAACTCTTTGAAGTGCTTTCGAGTGAGGGCAGTGTTGTTGTCAGTTAATATTTCAGTTGGTGTACCTCGTTCATAAAAAATATCCTGCACTGACAATGACATTGGTTGAGTCTTGCCGATGCAGTGGCCACCATATTTCAAACTGAGAGGGTCTGCAATCAATAAGCATTAGAAAATAGACACCATCACAGTGGGTCACGTCGATTGACAACCTGTTCCAGTTTTTCTTCACGTCAAGCTCTTCTTTCTCTCAGTGAACTGATTCTGCATTAATTGACTGGCAAGATTCGCAGACTTTCACAACAAATTTAGTCATTTTTGTCGACACTAGTGGATCGACAGATTTAGAATAATACAGTGTCTCTTTTCACACCCGGGTGGCCACTTTGTTAGTGCATGTTGGCTACCTGACTTTCATTAAATCAGTCTCTTTCAAACTAAGAAATGGACGATTCAAACCTGGTACATGACCGCCCGCCTGTTGATGATCCAGGAATAACCTTATGGAAAAAAAACAAAAAAGCAGGGCCCTTAGATACAGGTACAAAAGAGGGGGGGGGGATCCCACTACATGGGATCTTGTTAATGAATAGCTGGACCAACGCATGCGATTTGGGTCTGGATGTACAGTAATTCTGGCGGAGCGACGGGTATGAGGGTAGAGGGATGCATAATATTCATTAAAAAATATGGGTCCATAAGAAAAACACACAGAAAAGTAATTATTTTAATTATAACATGTTTAATGTATATTTTCAGCAGAAAAAATAATTTCTTTCCCAAAATTGATCTACAAGAAATCAAGAAAATGGCCAAGATTATTTATTTTTAAGGAAGAAAGAAATTGGTTACATGTATTTATCTGGCCCGGAAATGGATGATCCTTTTTACATTAAATTTATATGCGAAACTGATCACCCACTCTAAAGTCTAAAATATTTTTTGTTTGTTTGTTTATGTCTTTGTTGTTATTTTATTTATTTTTAGCGCCAACATTTTAAGGCTGTTTACATGTAATCACCTAAAAAAGTAGAATCTCATTTTTTTTTCTTTTGGGGTGAATTAGCATCGGGTGCAGGGATACAATAATACCGGAATTTCTTTGTCCAGCGAATTTTCCGTGAACAAAGGGAGATAACTCGTCTTGGAAATGATTTTTCTTTTTAATTCTAAAATTCTTTCTGAATCTCCATCTTTTTTCGTCACCACAAAATAGTATTTTTTTAAAAGACACGTGAAAAAATGGATGCGAAGTAAATTTCAGCTTAAAAGTCAATTTTGCGGCCGTAAGAATTGGCAAGATTTTTCTTGAAGTGCAAAGGGGCGTCGAATTAAAGCCAACAACGAAGAAAGTCGAAAGAATCCCCTGCTGAGATAATAAGAAAAGGAACTGTTCGATTTTTTGGTAAATGTCACTTTTTATTTTTTTTAATTTTAAAGAAAAAGCAGAAAATTAAAGTCTTCATATTTTTCGAATATTGTTCAAATACACAAGATTTATTGACAACTATTCTCTTTTTTTCCTTTTTTTTTAATCTCCTTATTAATGAAACTATCAAATAAGATCTCATGTGCCTGTACGTTTGTCACCTAAACGTAACTTTGATAGATACACATTTTTTAATTATTTTTATTAATCGAATATTTATTGAAACTAATAATAACATAATATAACAGAAAAATAAAAATTAAACGATTTTTTTTTTATTTCATTAAAAATAATGACTAGTTATATTTAGAATTATTTTTTGGTGCTTCTACTGTTTCACAATGACATGTTAGGCCTCTCTTTAAGAAAAAATAGCTAAATAAATGTATTAACTTTGTCATGTACTTACGTGGTAGTTGAAAAGAAGACTGTACACCAAAAATTACGCAAATTCATTCAGATGAATTTGCGTAATTTTTGCGTAAATTAAAAATTTTTTTAAAAAAACGATTTTATCTAAATGTCGCCATTTTTCTGATATTTTGACATTTTCCGAAAGTTATCTCCCTTGTCTGCTTCGTAGGCTGAAATGTCTACCGATATGTAAGATCGTTTTTTTCTCTTTTCTTTTTCTTATAATTTAATAAATACTGGATGAATTTGCGTAATTTTTGTGTACAGTCTTTTTTTCAGCTACCACGTAAGTACATAACAATGTTTATACATTTCTTTAGATATTTTAATGTCATTGTGAAACAGCAGATGCACCTATTTTTCTTCTTAGTGAAATTGACTTTAGTATAAAAAAATGTCAATGTTAAATCATAAAAAAAAACATGCCCTCCCTTAACTTTACCACTAAACCTAGGTCCGGGTGCCGATACGGAAAATAATTTTTTTTTTTTTTTTTTAAAGACGTGGGTGTAACGGGACATGTATAAATCAATTTTGTCATTTATTGCAATCAAAAATAAAATAAGTCGAAACGAAAACAATTTTATTTTTATCTTATCTAAAAAAAAAAGAAAATGTAAACATAACTATTTTGAATTGTTTTTCTCTAAGGCGCCTGCACCCGGCGGACAACTAGGGCGCTTAGATACAATAGGGGTCATAGATTTTCGCCTGCAAACAGGAAGTCGCGTCATATTAAAGGTACCGCTTTTTTGTCCCCTTCCCCAAAATACCGGGCGTAAGACATTTTTGGCAACGAAAAGAAAAATGTGATTTTTTAGTTTAAAAATAGAATAAAAATATTTACAAAATCATGAAACAAGTAATTTATTTTAAAAAATAAACAAAATAGAATAAACAACGAAATGTGATTTTTTTTTTTTTTTTTTTTTTTTTTAAATTTTATAATAATAAATCTTTTTTTTTTTCAAGAAACAAGTAATTTAGAAACAAGTAATATATTAAAAAAATTAATTAAATAAACAATGTTTTTGAACAACGAAATAATGTTTTTGAGCAACGGAGTGTGATTTTTTTCCCCTTTTGAGAATAATAATAATTAATAATCCTTTATTTTCAAGAAACAAGTAAAAAAAAAACGAAAGTAAAGGAAAATCTGCGACATTCCGGGTTGCCCGGAACTTTTTGGGGAAGTGGACAAAAAAGCGGTGCCTTTAATATGGCGCGACTTCTTGTTTGCAGACGAAAATCTGGGGACCCCTTATGTATCTAAGCACCTACAACTAGTTGTTTATATTTCATTTTTAAATCACTAAACAAATTTTGTTATTAATAAAAAAAAAAATGCATAAATAGAATATTTATTCTTAACATTTTAAGTTAAAAATGCGTAATTTTTGACATTTCTTTTTAATTTCATTTTTTAAACGTGTATTTCCTCAGTTGTCATTATACATGATTGTTCACTGCCAATGACAACTGACGTTCGCTTGGAATCTGATGACAAAATCACGGTTATCCTACTAACGGTGCTTCCACACAGAAAAGTCACTTATTTTAGTAAAATAAGTTTTATATATATATACATTATGATAGTAGGAAGGGTTTTTGAGTAAAATCAATGTACTATTAATTAGTAAAATAGAAAAGACGTATTAAGAGACGAGGGGAAAATTCTCGGACGATGCAATAGATGTTGACATGGAGAAACGAAACGAAATAAAGCCGTGTGTAATTATAAATATATATTATCTTATTTCAAAAATTTAAATTAGGTATAGAAATAATTTAGTGTTAGATATTTTTTTATTTAACACTTTATTGCTCTCTGAAGGTTTCGTTTTTCGTTCAACACATTCCGGTCGATCTAAAATGTGACAGTAGTCCGCCATATTAGATGATTTGGGGCTTATTTACGAATTTCTTCGATAATTCAGAGATTTCAACCGTGCTTTCCGCACGTTTTCGTGCGTAATAATACTTGGATTTTAACTCGAAATGATTCCTCGGTTAATATTATTTTGAATTTCGGTTATCCCCCCTTGAATAAGTCTTAATGGTAGGCGTATTTTCACGTTATTCGTTAAAATTAAATTTTCTTTTATAAAATAAAAACTACTTGATTAATTTACCTGATTTTTTGGTATAAGATATATTCAGCCCGTGACATGTACGTACATCAAACAGATTTTCCTCAGTTTGCTTTATTTATTTATTTTTCGAATGTCTCCCTTAATCTGGATAAGCACCCTTGACTTTTGATTAAAATTTAATTCTAGCCAGAAATTACTTTCGAACAGACAGTTTAAATACTTCGACATCGATGAAAATCTATTATCACAGACCAAGGACGATAACTCCATTCGTCGAGGCGCGTGCATGTGTAGAGTTTTAGTTGAGTCTCTAAACTAAAGTATTATTCATATAAAGACAGGTTGAGCAAAGTGTAGTATCTGTTCTGATACTACACTTCATCTTTTCTGTCCTTAGTCAGTGAATGGAAAAATCCTTCTAGACCGAGGTAATTTTTATTTTTGTCCCAATCCAGATTTCACCCTTTTGGGGAGTTGTATAGTCCCCTACTTTAAAATCCAACCTTTTGTCTAACTCTGTGGAGAGGCAAGCAAATAGGGACACGTTGACACACCATTAGATCACCGAAGTTGAGCCTGGTCAGTACCAGATGGGTGACTATTTGGGAATACCAGGTGCTGTATGTGGAAGGACGATGGCACCTTCACAAGGCCCTCACTGCGATAATTAACGCCATCAACGGACTGCGGTCTGATATAACCAACAAACCCAACTAGAAGCAAAATCCCACCCCTTTCACTGTAGAGGTCCCCAGATAACGGAAATTTTCTACTCTAATAGCTTTTTTTCTCAAACCGCTTGCCTTTGGAATTCCGTCTCTGCTCCCTGTTTCACTGACTGTATCAATATGCAGAAATCTAAATGGAATGTGAACAATCTTGTGACACAACTCCCCACTTAGAACGCCCCTAGTAGCCCTTCACATCTCATTTCCCTTCTTTGGGATGAACAACAAAAGCTTAAAAAGAAAAAAAATAGTGATTATTCGATATATAATGTCTATATTTCTCAATGCGATATGTAGAAAATGGAGCCGAAACTCATTTCTTTGTAAATAATTTAGGTGACTAAAATAGGAATTAGCCATGCATTTTTATGTGGGGGGCAAGCACTCTCAAGAGACTGCAGCGCAACGAAAGAACCATGATTAGATGGATCTTCCATGTCAAGTCGGAAGATGACACTCACCTCGAGAATCTTTAGTCTAAGCTCGGCATGAAAGAAATATCTGATGTCCTTAAGCTGAGCAGGAGGAGATGGCTTGACCATGTCAAGCGAAGCTCCAGCTGGATCTCCCGGGTCAGAAACATGTCCATCGCATCAAGTCGGCAGGATGGATGAGCTGTGTAAACGTGATCGTGCAGCCTTAGGGATTACAAACTTTGATCCTTGCGACCGCCGAGCCTGGAGAGGAAGACTTCGATCAAGACTGACAGATAAGCATCATCATCTTATAGAAGTACTAATCAAAGGCCTGTTAAAAATAAATCGGATGGTGATGGTGATGATGATGATGATGAGGCTGCAATGGTAATGTCCTAGTTTACATGTGTTACGTACGGTATGTTTATTGGCGTTGATCATTATTTCAAAACAACGTATCTCTGTATTAATAAAACTTGTGGGAGTGATGGCGCAAATGGTGATCACAATGTTGTTGTGGACAGGATCGGAAACTGCTGCTAGTTGCAGATAAAAATGGAGTCATGTAATAGACGATAATAATGATGATGTGGGCAGGAGTAGACTGCTGCTAGTTGTAGTTGTCGTAGATCGCCGGAGGATGCGTAGTTTTCATCTTTGTTGTCACCGTAGCGGATCGCATCTCACCTGGTGGTAACCCCGAAAATTGATTGTTGAGTGAAAAAATAAATCCCTTTTATACAGTTATGTAGATTCAATTATCTTATTCGCTATTAATCGAATATTTATTGAAATCAAAAATAAAGGAAAACTAAAACGTATTTTTAAAAGTCCCGTTTTTGAAAAAAATTGTAAACATGGCTATTTTAGAATTATTTTTCTTCTTTCAATATGTCACCACCCGAGAAACATCGAATAAATACAGCTTCTTTTTTTTTTTTTAATAAAATCGTGATTTATGTATTTATTCTATTTTTATTATTTTTATTATTTTTTGTTAATTATTAATTGAAAAACAATACTTAACATTAAAATAAAAATTGGGGCGTTTTTGTAGCAGAGACAGCAACACAGATGACGATGGCCAGTCGGCCAATATACCACAACTCCAGCTAACGAGCAAAGAATAATTGAAAATGGATGTGATGATCAAATAAGCAAATAAAATATGGTAACACAGCGGCTGTAAAAATAACAATATTTTATTGAGAGAATGAGGTGTTTTTGTTGTTTTGTGTACATGCTGTGTTGTGTTAGTATGAGAATTTGTGTAAGACACTGTGTGCAAGTAAGTTAACTGGGGACCAAATCTAGAGAATAGGGTGGGTGAGGAAGCAAGTCAAAATGCAATTCATGTAATTTTGCCATCATTGTGATCGACTTGTGACATGGTGCATTGTCTTGGTGAAAGAGCACTTTTTCTTTATTTCTGGCTTTTTTTTTGGGGGGGGGGGGTATTTCTTCCTTCAAAGGCACCAATAATGTTATATAATATTCACTATTGATGGTTCTTCCTTTCTTAAGATAGGCGATGAACAAAATACCTTGTGCATCATCCCAAAATATGGAAACCAAAACCTTGTCTGCTGATGTTTGCATCTTTGGTTGCTTTGGACGGCTTTCACCTGCTGCTGTTCACTCAGCAGGCTGCAAATTTGACTCCAGAGTGAAGTGGTGGATCCATGTTTCATCCATAGTCATATATTCATGCAAAAACCATTCTTTGTTGCGTTGAAACAGTTGCAAGCAACGCTCTGAATCGTTGACGCATTGTTTCTAGTCGACTGTGAACAATGCAGCACTCATTTTGAACACAGCTTTCTCATTGACAAATGTTGATGCAAAATGGTAAATATATCTTCGCCTTCTGATATGTTAAACTCTTCTGTTATCTCGTGCAACTTCAATTTACAATCGTCCAAAACAAATTTGCAGACTTTTATTATGTTTTCCGGGTCAAATGCATAATTTGGGCAATCTGAGCGTTCAGCCTCATTTGTGTCTGCACGACCGCGCTGATAGTCAGCATACAACCTATTAACTGTTGTTTCTAATGGAGCAGATTCCGAATAACACTTATAAAGCCATTGCTTTGCTTGAACAGTATTTTACCCCATCAGAAAACAATGCTTTATAAACACACGATATTCAGATTTTTCCATTGTTTGGAAAATTTGCAACACTAGCTTCACTTAAATAACTAATTTTTAAACTAATAATCCAATTGGACTTAAATTTTGACACATGCCATTTGAAGGTTAGTACTTTATAAAAATCATGGATTTTTTTTCATTAGTGGTTCAATCTACTTTTAGTGATGTGTTTAATAGTTAATGGAATGTTTCATATGGTTGCTTAATGTGAGCGTAAAAGTTTTCTGATAGAGAATTATGTGTGCGTGCATATCAGCAGTAGTAATAGTTTTTAGGTGTTTGCTGGTTTTATGTTGACAATGCTGATGATTGTGGCTTGCCATAGTTGTTGTTGCTGTGCATAGTTGATTTTATGTGGATGATGCTGATTACAGCTCGCCGTAGTTGTTGTTTGTCGATGCTGGTGATTGTGGATGACATATGGTAATAATTTACCCAACATTGGCTCTGGCTGAGATCAATGTTGCACATGTTTCGTTAGAATGGAAAATTACAATTTCCTTCAGCGTGGAGACTGGTTGCCTCGTGGGATTGCTGGTGGCGATCTGTTTTACTGTTAGTTTCTCTTGGCTTTTTATAGATGTGCACATTTTGATATTTTAATCAGAAAAATGTGTTTATCTGTTAATTTTTCTGACACATCAATAAAAGTAAACAAAAAAGAATTAAAAACCGTACGTATAAAAATATACCAGTGTCATATCCTTGTGACCAAAACATCTACAAATTCCCAATTCAGGCTTTTTATAGCCTCATCCAACCATCTAGGGATACCTCCAAATTCGTCAGTGCTGCTCTGGGTCCTTTTTCCACAGAAATCTGATCCCCTTCTCCCCCAAAAAATCATCGTAAATCTTCATAACAAAAAATACACAACAATGTAATGTGGATCGTACCCACCTCTACTGTCTGATCAACTCGAAAAACGAATAAATTACTTTCTATTGAGATCAAGACCACCTCGAATCATATATCTTTTATTTAATATTTACAAACTCTGTGTAAATTAATTTTGTCTCAACCTTGAAATTATCACAACAATCACAGTTGCATTCCAAATGCAACATCTGCCCACCCACACTCCTGACCTACATTTTATTAACATCATGATTATAATTCTTATTTACTATCCTTCTTTTTTCGATCACCCCGGGGTAATCTCGTTACACCAGGACTTACAAATAATATCCGAAATTTGCAAACACATGTCAGAACTTTCAAGTATGTGGAGATATGAAAAGGCAGACTTACCAAGATGCGTGGGAGAACCGCATATCACAGAACTGGTCTGGTGGTGAAAAGACGACTGACTACATGACACAGATTTGGTCTGGACGAAATAGGAAGCGTGAACAAACGAATATTGTCCCGATTTACTTGCCATACCACTAGGGAAGAGTAAGACACAAGGTCGTTTTTAATGTGAAAAAAATTCAGCTTCCTAAAAAGGGACACTCTGGATTAGGGCAAAAATAAAAATTACTTCAATCTAGAAGAATTTCTCCTTCACTGACCGAGGACAGAAAAGATGAAGTTTAGTATCAGAACAGATACTACACTTTGCTTCTAGCCAAAAGGCAAAGGAGAGTTTTGGTAATTAAACTGGAAAGGGGGAACAAATGAGAGAGATTTTGGCAAGCTTGTTACCACCTCGATGGTCAGCCCAAAAAAGGGGGGAAGCGGGAGTGGACTCAGTTGTGCATTTTATATGGGTTACTATGTGGTGAAATTAACCAATGATTGACCACTTCATGGTCACGTGATTTGGAACTCCATGCATGAGAAAAAGTGACCCCAACAAAAGTATTAATAATTTTTAAATAAAAACAATAGGTAACAATAAATACATTGTTTCGAACAAATACCCAACATCAATAATTTATCTGGATATCTGTAAACTAGGAAATTACCAAATTAAATTTAATCACAACATACTAGCCAAGAGACACCCTTTCAGTCATTACCTCCTCCTTTTGAAGGGGAGAAGATGATTTTATTGTCTATCTCCCTAATTCGTGAGGGAGTGCCGACAGGATTTTACAGGTTATTTTTACTTTCAGTCCAGAGTTTGGGGAACTGGAGTTTACCCACATTAAAAAGCCATTTCTTTGCTTGAACATTATTTTTTCCCATCAGAAAGAAATGCTTTATAAACACACACACGATATTCAGATTTTTCCATTGTTTTGAAAATTTGCAACAGTAGCTTCACTTAAATAACTGTAATTTGTAAACTAATATTTATCTAATTTTTCCCTCATGGGAAAGCAAATAAATAAAAAATAGGAGAATGCTAAAATAAAAATAAATTATTTAAAACATAAAAACTGTCCAAAAACAACACAAATTAACGTGTTGATATTGTAAAAATACTATTTCTTGGTTTGTTTTTGTTTTTGAGTTGGTTACTTTTTTGCGTAATGTGTGGAGTTCCTGGTCACATGATAACAGGTCAGTCAACCATTGGTTGATTTAACCATGTGGTTACACATTAAAAGGTGTCACTCAGAAGCTCACTTTCTTCTTGTCGGTTTAATTCCCTGAAGCGACAACAACATTATCCACGGCTCCTTATTTGTCCAAACCAGTTTCTGCGACATATGGTCTGTCTTCTCGCCAAAACAAACCAGTTCTGTCGATGTGCTTCTACACATTTCGATAAGTCTGCCTTTCAAATATCTATATGTTAGGAAGCTTTGACATCTGTGCATATTTTGATGTATTACTTGTAAGAGCAAATAAATCCTGTTATATTTTTATAAATACGGTTTAGTTTCTTTTTTTTTCTTTATCTCTTGTTTCTGTATAAAAACAATTAAGAAACCGATAAATCTGATAAGTGACTAGCAGGATGACCCGACATTGAATGAGGAACGCTATCAACTTTTGCGGTCAGCCTATAACAGCATATTCCTTTTTTATTATTTTTACAGGTTATATATTCAATTTTTGGAGTGGGGCTCAAGGATATACTCAGCATTGATTGGGTGAGAGGGGTATAAGTGCAGTGACATTAATCGAAATAAAAAAAATAATTCAAAGTGAGAAATACAATGCCAGATTTTATCTGATAGTTTAAATACAAGGAAACATACAATGTAAATAAACAAAAAATAACTATGGCCGATATATGTTGTAGCAGTCGTAGTAAAGAGCAAAGCACATAGTGAGTAGTAGGAGGCTTTGTGTTTCTCCTTCGCTCACTTCCTGCTACTCTCTTTGTTTCAGGAAGAATAAAATGAAAACAAATCGAAAAAAAGAGAACCAGATTAAATATGTTTACTATTAGTGTTATACGATATTTGAAATTGTTTTTTGTTGAGATAAAAGCAATCTCAATAGTAAATATTTTTTTGGTACTGGTTCAACTTTTGAACCGGGCAAACTCTACTTTTGCCGACGCCGAAATACGTAAACAGCCGAAAAAAGCCGAATCAAAACGAACCCGCATCCAAACTAAAACGAGGCTCATTTTCAACATGAAAAAAAATAATGAAAGAAAAAGACTCACCGTATGTTTGTCTTTTATGACACTTTATTTATTTTCTGATGAAGAAATTGTTTTAATATTTTACGGGAAAGTTACTTTTAAAAATTTTTTTTATAAATTGTCTTCTTTTTTTTTAACATAATCAATGCAACAATGATTTTTACATATTTATTTTGCGTTTTATTGTTCAGGTACAGCTTTTGAAATGGAGAAAAACCGACTAGGTTAGAGTTAGGGTAAGGATTAGTTTAGGGTTAGGATTAATGAAGAAAACAGTCCGTTTTTGTCCGGTTCATTAATCTTAAGAGTTACCTAATTTACACGTAAATTTGTCGTCTGCTTCTTGAGCATTCTGATTGGCTAAGCACTTCGGCATCTCCCGGCTGTTTACATAAATGACCGGAAGATGCCGAACAAAAAGTCGGTTTTGTTTGGTTCAAAAGCTGTACCAGTACAAATTTTTTTAAATAAGTTTTTTTTAATTTCATTTCACGCTATTGCAATTTCGATTTCAATAAAAATTTGATCAATAATAAATAAAAATAACTCCTAATTAAATTTGTAATT
This sequence comes from Sepiola atlantica, assembly GCA_963556195.1. Lineage (NCBI taxonomy): Eukaryota > Metazoa > Mollusca > Cephalopoda > Sepiida > Sepiolidae > Sepiola > Sepiola atlantica. The sequence goes on along the minus strand of OY744516.1, from coordinate 15,911,454 downwards.
ATCAAAGTTACGTTGACACGAGAAATACGCAGACATGCAAAAAGTGGTCACACAATTTTATTGATATAGATAATTTATTTTGTACATTAAATTGTGACAAGAAGTCTCTTCAGTGGTTTAATGTCCACATTCTATTATTTCTAATCATTTAATTTGTAGATTAGATCAAGCGACAGCAAGTCTTCCCAGTGTTCCTTCCCTATTAACATTATTTTTACTTAGTTTGTATTTCAGATCAAGTGACAGCAAGTCCCTTCATTGTCCAAGTTCACAAAATTATATTATGTATACCCTTTCCTTAGAATTCCCAGAAGTATCAATATGATGAAATTTAAATGTAATGTGAACAAACATCTTGCTGCCAAACTTCCCATCCATATTGCTCCCCTTCCACTGATAAGCCTGGCCCCTATCACAACAGCCTCTTATGCTTCAGTGATAATGTCTTATTTGGGGCAAAAACGAAAAAAAAAAAGTTTTAATAATAAAATGAAAATCGAAATTGAACCTTGATAAACTTTATAAAAATACTGTTTCTTGTTTCATTTTAACTTTTGAGTTGGGCTTACATTTTTCCTTATACATGGAGTTCCAGATCATGTGACGATCGTTGTGGCTCATGTTGAAAAAAAGGGAATCCCCAACACTTTTAATTTTAAGTTATTAAAATTGTTGTTTTTAATTTTTAGGTGTATTTATTCAAAATTAAAATATGAATAATAAATGTGTAAGTTAAAATTTATGTTGCTTGTCTGGCTTCTTGTATTTTATTTGCGCTGAGTTGGCTCCATGACTTTGCGCTGAGTTGGCTCCATGACTTTGCGCTGAGTTGGCTCCATGACTTTGCGCTGAGTTGGCTCCATGACTTTGCGCTGAGTTGGCTCCATGACTTAAGGTGATCTGGTTCCATAATTCTCAACACTTGTTGAAAGCAAAAGGTCACCTAAAATAAAGAAAGCCTTACTAAAACTGACTAAAAATCATTATTTAGTTGGATCCAGTTATCTCCCTTGGTAGATTATTAGGTTAAAATTAACTTTCGGAAAATTCTAAAAATGTTTTATTTAAAAACAAAACAAACAAAAAGAAAATTAAAGAAATTTGAATCAGACACACAAAATTGTTAAGAAAGATCTTATGTTTAATTTTTTTTTGGTAAATAAATGGTGTTAGACAGAAGGGAAATAACTCTGTTTGTATTATGACGATTAGCGGGGTGGACCACCTTGACGCAAGATGCGGTTATACTCGTTTGGATCCAGCTCAACCCACTCCGGGTAAATGCCATTACAGTTAAATTTAAATTTAAATTTTGATTTTAAAAAAAAAAATGTTATCTTTTAAAAATGTTTTATTAATTTATTTTTTATTCATTTTTTCTTTTCTTTTTTTTTCCTTTTATTTCTTTTCCAGTTTTTTTATCTATTTTAAAAAACAACTTTTTTTATAAATTAATTTATTTTTCTTTTTTCTAGCGTTGTTCTTGTAGCTGATCAGGATGAGATGTGCCATTTCATTTTTTGTTGGGCTGGTTATGGCTTCGTGGGCAACGGAAATTCCGCAGGAATACAACCGAGAACAACAATTGAAACACGATCTGTCCGAACCGCTCTTGGAATTCTCTCTGAAGCTCTACAAGAAACTGTGCAACACAAATAATGGCAACATTCTCTTTTCCCCGTTCACCATCGGAACCAGTATTTCCATGATTGAGATGGGCGCCAGGGGTCGTACAGCCGAACAACTTCAAAAGCTACTGAACCGCATCTCGCCAGAGGATGACTCTTTTCACGAGCTGTATCAGGAATATTTGGAGACATTCAAAGAGTTGGACACTCGTTACAACCTAAGGTTTGCCAACAGCATTTTCATCAACGAAAACTTTAACGTTAACCGCAATTATACGAATCACGTCAGCAAGTATTATTTCTCAAAAGTGGCGGTGTCCAATTTCACAGACAGCGAAAAGATAGCCAATGATATCAACAATCACGTTTCAGACTCGACCGGTGGTGTGTTGAAGCATTTACTTAAGGCAAGTGATATTGATACGAGCACAGCGGCAGTGTTGATCAGTGCCATTTATTTTCAAGGGTTCTGGAGCTTTACCTTTGATCAGAGACAATCGGGCTATAAAATGTTCCACATGAACAAGATGCGCACACGCGTCATCGACATGATGCACGCCGAGGATCAGTTTGCCGTGTACGAAGATGAAGCGTCAGGATTCCGGAGTATCGAGCTGCCCTACGTTGGTGACCGCATCAGTATGTTTATTCTCCTCCCAGACGATGTCGAGGGAATCGAAAGTCTGGAAGATACTTTAACCCCACGGATAATCCGTAAAGTTATCGCTAAGAGAGACGTGCTATCGAAGGTCACTCTTACGTTGCCAAAATTCAAGTATCTTTCCGACCTCGACCTCAACGACATTCTCGCAGAACTCGGGATGACCGACGCTTTCAGTCCCTTAATGGCTGATCTATCCGGGATAGTCTCCCACGAGGACAGAATATATTTGAGCCGCGTGAAACATAAAGCCTTTATCGAGGTCAACGAATCAGGGTCCACGGCTGCGGCAGCGACGGCTCACACGATTCAAAAGCGGAGTGCTTCTTTGCCGGTCACTTTTACAGTAAATCATCCGTTTATGTTTTTTGTCATCGACAAAACATCTGGGATGATTCTGTTCATGGGAAAATTCACACAGCCAATAGGGGCGTTGAAACACGAGGAACTATGAGAGAATATTCAGATAAGACATTTGCAAAAAAAAAAATTTTCCACTCTATAATAAAGATGAATGTGTATTTATTTGTATATAAATAAATATATATCCATTCCGTCGCACAAAAGTTAGCGAGTAAAAAAAACTGCTGGACGAAACCATTTCAAGTGTTTAGGGGAAATGAGAAAGCAAATAGCAAATCAGACAACTTCCCACCATATTTAATGAATTCGGAAAGAAATCCTTGACTTTATTTCCATAATGAGACGTTTTCTTTCTTTTTTTTCCTCTCTTCTTTGTATACTGATTGATACGTTTTTTTTTGGTTTTTTTGCTTTTTTAACTTTCCAGTTTGAGACACTTTCTTTCTTATTTTTTTTCTAACTTCACGGATTCAGATGATATTTTATCTGAATATTAATGCGAACACTATGCTACCATATATATATATGTGTATATATATATATATATATATATATATATATGAGAGAGAGAGAGAGAAATTAATGTACCAGACTGTTTTGAGTGGACACATTTGAAACAGAAAAATGAGACTCAAAGTAAAAATAGTCAATTTTTAAATGATGGTGTGTATATATATATATATATATATATATATATAAAAACATTCAATGAATTAAAACATTACAATTGTTCCAAGAATTAGAACATCAAGTCCAGTATGGCGTACGATCGTTTCCAAAGCATTTTAGAAATACTTTATTTTATTTCATTTTATAAATTAATAAAGCTAATCCAAAACGTCTCTTCATCAGCGCTTTTAGTAACACGTCTTACAGAAAGTCAGATAAAAAATTAAAAGCTCATTGTAGAGAAACTTAAACTCCTATATATATATCTAGGAGTTTAAGTTTTTTAGTTACAGGTTCACTCCAAATGTAAATCTTAGTTTAATATAAATATATATCAAACATCTCAATGTATTTAATGTACAGAGCCAACATTTAAGAATAAAGAATAACAAAAAACCTGACACATACCAGACAATAATTTATTTTGACCTTAACTGGTCTCTTTTACATCTGGGAATCAGATCTGAAAGAGACCAGTTATGGTCAAATAAATTTTTTTCTGGTATGTGTGAAATTTTAGCTATTCTTTATTTTTATATAACTTGGTAGATCAGAGTTGGGTTTTTAGTACTTTTCAAGGTAACTCCGGTTAGAGAGTCCAATGTAATTTTTTTTTTTTTTTTTTTTTTTTTTTTTAATAGAAGTCGCTCCAGACAAAGCATGAAGCCACTTTAGGTAAGGAGCAATATTAGCAAAGTTGCATGGAAAAACTCAAACCACGAGATCAGTTGTATATAATAATTTATTTCACATGATTTTCAACAGAATCCGTAGACATTGAACAATCTCCCCAAAAATGTATTCTTTTCTTCGGAGATAGTCAGATTGTTCAGTTATTGTCTGAAGATCCTGTCGAAAGGCAGATGAAATAAATCATTACATATAACTGATATGGTGTTTTGAGTTCTGCCAAAGAAGTTTGATATATATATATATATATATATATATATATACTGTATATATATAATGCTGATGACGGCTGTGAGCCAGAAACATGTGTCCATGGATTACTTTTATGTACGTATAAAATTAATAAAAATATATATATTAACGAAAAATACGTCCTATAAATTTAAGGATGACTAATAATGCACTTTTCTGCATCTTAGTCACTTAAGAAGTGAGACAATCGAAATTGTAGTAAGCAAAAAAACAACGAACGCTGCAATCACCAATAAAAATACTTATATATATATATATATATACTACCGAAAGTAGGAGACATTATATTGTATTTAAATGAAGCTATGCGTTTATTTACATTTGTTTACAATACTGATAACCGAAAATACTCCCTTCTTTTTACGAAAGAGTGTGTAACGTATTTGAGGACAGATTTATACATACATGGAAATGACTCTTAGAAAAAGATAATGTCATTTTATTGAGAAATGTTGTTTTTTTAGGATGAGAAAAATATATTGTTTTGTAATTTAATTCATTAAAGTCTCCTTCAGCTTCAATAATTGCTTTTATGTGAGGTATGAATCGCATACATGTTAGATTCAAGTTGTCCTTGTTCATATTAGACATTACTCTTACTATATAGACTTTTAGGGATTACTTAGTGTTATGAGGGTGCTCATTAACCATTTTCTCAACAAAGCTCCACACATAGTAGTCTAAAATATTGAAATCCAAAGAGCTAAAAAGGCAAATGTTAGGGGTCATGTGATCATGAAAATTTTCCGCCATCCATTTTTGTGTTCTGTGAGCCTAGTGTGGTGGTTCCTTTAACTTTCCTGACATAAAATGACCTTTACTCATCTTTGTGCGCAAGATTTGTTGTCTTGAATCGGATCTATTCCAACACTGAGGTGAATTTTTCAACATTTCGCTGAGCCACTAAAAGACCACAAATGCATTAAAACAGAATAAAAAATATTAGTAATTTTTAATATTGTTCAAAACTCTGTTTTAACGCATGTCTCTGAAACATGTACACTAAAAACTTTGTTGATGTCGAATTGTTTTAACATATATACGTAATAATGAATATGTCATAATTTTGTATCTTTAAAAGTTGTGATATATGAGCTCTGGTTGACCCAAAGTCCTATCCATAGAGCTGAGTTTATACCTGCATTATTCATTGGTATCTGATAGACTTGATTTACTTCACTTTTTATCTATGTAACTTTGAGGTGTTGTTTTCTTTGTCTCATTAGGATAAACTTTTGACTTTATTTATCTTTATATATATATATATATATATATACATATATATATATATATACATATATATATATATATATATATATACATATATATATATATATACTAGCCATACCTACCCGACATTGCCTGGTAATATATTTACTTACAATTTGTTTTACTTTTTTTTTTTTCTAACTATTACATTTCTTTTTCCAAATACTATTTTCTGTATGAACAAATACTTTTTGAAGATGGTTGCCATTTGAAAATAATTCTGACCTGGATAACGTATTTTCTGAAAGAAATTAAATCAAATTACATTTTATTCTTCTGAAAAACATGCTGCAACAGTCAACCAGAAAAACTAATGGACCAGAATCAAATATTGATTTTTGTAAAAAGAAAACTATTGATGACTAAGAAACTGATTTTACTTTATATATTAGATATATATATATATATATAATATTTATCCACAGATAATGAGACTCCAACACGAATCAAACATGTAACTAAGAATAGGGACCATTTTTAAAACAGTCACAGGTTCGATTCATGTTGGAGTCTCATCTTTTTTCTTTCTAGATTTTTCTATTTTCCCAAACCCCAGAGATAATTATAACCTTATAAACCTATGCAAACACATGCGTTCACGAAAAAGCTGCACCATACATTAAAATACACGCATATATATGTATATGTATATATATATATATATATATAAGTTATCTTGTCGGATTTTCAACGTTAAACCCAAAAAACTTTTAAGATGACAAATCAAACTTTGTCAATTATCATTTGCTATTGCTGTACCATGTTATTGGCAATATAATAACATACTTCGCTTCAATTTATTTAAAAAATTACTTTGGCTGGCCCAGACGGTAATATAAAAATAAAAATCAGCAAAGGGGTACCTTCATAGATGAACTGTTCATTTAATATGTTATTAAACATGTGTTTTCAACAGATAAACAGCACTGTACATTAAAATACATATCGTCAAAAATTTAAATCCATTATTTACTTAATTGGGGTATACATATATCTATATATATATATATGTATATATATATATGTATATATATATATATATATATATATATATATGCACAAAGACGAACAACACAGGTAAGGAGAATATTTTAATAACAAAATAGGTTAGGAAAAAAATTATTATGGAGCAAAAAAACTAGATCTGATATCCGAAACGTTTTTATTTCTATGGGAGGTGGTTTCTGATCAATACTGCTGGGGTGCCATGATAATACTGTTTTTTTTTTTGTTTTTTTTTAAATCCACGAAAGTTTTTCGTGGTAAACAACTGACGATCCCTACAAAAATATTAAGACTAGCATAAATTCTTTGAAGCAAACAAATACTGTGATTACAGGAGAGGAATTTTCTAACGAACGACTTGGGACTAAAACTTTTTTCATATAGTTTTAAAGGTTGAAAAACTTCCAAGTATATATATATATAGTCTCGGAAGTTCTTTTAACCTTCAAAACTGAGAAAAAAAATAAATAAATAAATAAAAATTTTGTTGAAAGATTTTAGTCTAGTAAGTCTAGTAAGTCAATCAATCTATTGCAATCACTATTTTAGTTTACTTCGAAGAATATACTCTAATATAAATATATTTTTATATATGTTTTTTATATATACAGGGTGGGCCAAAATAAGGGTCCTATCTTTAAATTTGAATAACTTGAATTTGAATAACTTCCACAAAATAAAAGTTAAACTCACCAAACTTTATGTGTGTGTAGACTGACCCTTCCGAGATTTTTTGAAATAAACAAAACAAATTTTAGCCGAAAAACACTTCTTAAAACTTACACAAACTAAAGTATTGTTTTTTACACTGTTTTGAGTTTTTTAAGCAAAAATAATGTTTTCTAAATGAGGGTACGTTCCTTAGGGCTAATACGGCTCATGCTTGCTTCGGAAGGGGTCCTTTACTTATTCTAAAAAAAAAAAAAAAAAAATCAATAAATAAAAAAGTTATGAATTTTTAAAAATAGGACACTTATTTTTGCCCACCCTGTATAAGGGATCGTCAGTTGTTTACATATATTATATATATATATATATATATATAATATATATCCTAGATGGCTTTTCCAGCTCGCTATCGCTTTACAAGGTTAGCTACTTGAAATACTTGAAGCTAAAATATTCACATTTATTTATATATAAATAGATAAACATCAATATTTTGGTAATGTTGATACAAATTTATATATCGTTTAAATAAGACCGTAATGAAATTAAAAGAAAGACGAAATCAATTTGCGTGCAGGATGGGGGTCTTTTTTTAAAGTTACGATTTAAAAACTGATGGCAACTTGTTGAAAATCAAGTCAGACCACCAAAAGGCCGCAAAGGAATGTTTACACACAAATGCGAAACGTTTTGCATATGGGACCAAAGCAGTCATTAATTGTAAAAACCCATAAAAAAGAAAATAAGCATCAATAACGGGGGAGAGGGCATGTGTGAGAGAGGGAGAAAGAGGGGCGAGCAAGCCAGCCACCCTCTCCTCCCCTATTCTCTTCTTGCTTGTCTCGTAGTGAGCGCTGTTAGTTTCATTTACGAAAGTTTTTTTTTAGCAATTTATTCGTGTTTTTTTTTTTTTATTGAATCACTTTAATCAATTATTGTCAATATCGACGAACGATTGCATATATATATATATATATATATATATATATATATATAGTAAAAATAGGACAATAAAATTACAAATTAATAACACCAAACACTAATTTATTATGACTTGTTTGAAAAATAGTTATACAAATTAAGCATTCAAATGATTGTGTTTGAATCGTTCATCTGTACGATATATACAGTATTTCAAAATATTATGTTGTATTATTGATTTAAATAACAGTGAGCAGTTTTGATGCTAATATAGGTGTGATATAGGTGTGATAAATGATAAAATGACTTTCGCTTTTACTCATTTAGATACACATACAAATTATAGTAATATATATATATCAGGAAGGCCCAGCATTGTTCGTCATTTTATTCTTATTTTGTACATTTTATAATATTAAATTTTCGGAGTGCGGCCTAAAGATGTACTCAGCATTGAAGTGTTGAGGTGTAAAATGACTTCAGTTGAAATAATTTGGAGAGGCTTTATAGTCTTTAATAATCTCCTTCTTCAGAAACACCTGGCAATCAATGAGGACCCTTATGCACTCCTGCTCCAAGCCCTGAACCTCTTATTAACATGTTTATTATATTTTAATTTCTATCATTTTCAAATTTATAAAAACAAACAACTAAAATGTAGTATTTCCTTTTTACAAATGTCAAACACAGATTATTTTGCCACGTTTAATCAAAATGAAATATACTTATCCAAGTATTTTGGATAATGTAGGCTCAGAATATATATATATATATATATATATATATATATATATATGATTATTGGTGCCTATCTCCCAAACCCTAAGGGAAGTTTGTGAACAAACAATGACACAAACAAGCAGACAGAAACTTTATATACCAATATCGAAAAAAAAAACAAATTGTAGCGGTTTAAGTTCTCACACTATTAAGCTCGATAGAAGGTCCAGAATAACACTTTGACTTATCCAGAGCAATTTATAAACAATTACAGTAACACAAGGTTTTCACAAAGTTGATATTTTCTTGATCGGTGTTGCTCCGGATGAATATCAAAATTAAAAAAAATAATAATTCATTCTTTGACCCTAAACTGATGCAGATTTCATCAGCGGGGTCTGTTTTCCAACCACAAACTAAAGGGAAGTAACTCTGATTTTTTTTTAAAGTAGTTACTTCCATTATGCCAACTCATTACTCGAGGAGTCTATATAATGGGAGAGTTGTGTGTGTGTCCAAAGAGAGGAATGGGCTGAACAGAGAGAGAGATAGAAGTTTTAATAGAAATATGTTACACTTTTTCCCCGGCAACGCCGGGTAGCCCTGCTAGTATTTTATAAAATGCAGATCTCTTTGACTTTTATTTGCAATTTTTGGATGAAACTTGAGTCTGTTGTCGAACTCCATGATAAAACATTGTGTTGGTGTAATTGTCTCTCTCTATATATGCATAATGGGAGTTTGAAGTAAAAATAAATTTTTTTAAACTTAAAAAAACAAAAAACAAATACTCAAAATGGTGCTTTTGTTGCTTTTTTTTGTTGTTCGTTTTTTATATTTGTTGAATATGATATACATTCCGTGTTGATCATTGTTTTCAAAATTTTTACGAACTTTCGCAAGTCAGAGTGTAAGGTGAATAAAATATTTCCAAAATTCATGTTTGCGACTTTCTTCATTTCTTCATTTCTCGACTTTCAAGCATGACAGACTAACATAACTTTTTTATCGTGATGTGAAGCTGAAGAAATCTCATGAGGTAAAGAGAAAGTTTATCGCCAGGAAGAAGGTGTGGAGGTTGAACGAAGAACAAGTGAAAGGCGAGGTTAGAGACACATAGAGCTTTCCGTTACCAGACCCATTTCTGGAAGTGTGGAAGAGGTTGAAAGATACCCTGTTAGATGTAACAGACACGACTTGCGGGTGGATGAAAAAGCCCCCAAGGTATAGGGTGACATGGTGATGGAATGAGAAAGTTGAGAAGTATATCAAAGAAAAACGGAAACGTTGAAGCCAAGAGATAAAGAGTTTGGTGACGAAGGAAGCAAGAAGAGCAGTATACAAAGTCAAGAAGGAAGCTGAGCAAGCCAAATTTCCTACAAAAGAATGACATATTCAGAATAGCTAAACAGATGGCAAAGACAAATATAGATACTGTTGGAGAGAAGTGCATTCGAAATGGTAATGGGGTGTTAACAACAAATGAACAGAACAAGAGAGATGCTTGAAAACGTCATCATTAAAGAGTACTGAATACAGAGTTTCCATGGAGTCAATAAAAACTGGAAGTTGCAGTATTGGGTCCAGCTATAAGAATTGAGAAAGAAATAGTACGGGAAGAAGTGAGCAAGATGGAAAAAGGGTAAAACTGAAGGTCCCTCAGGCGTTGTTGCTTAAATGTCGAAGGCTGCCGGTGAAACAGGCATTGAGTTAGTCACAGACTTGACAAATCAGCTCATAATATAAGAGGTAATTTCAAAAGATTGTGAACTTAGCACAATTGTCAACTGCTAAAAAGGTTATCTTGGTAATATCATTGGAGCACAGGGTGGAGCAGGTGTTAGTGTGATAGCTTAAATTAGGATTAGATGGAGTAAATTCAGGGACTTTTGCCATTACTAACTAGCAGAGTGTTACCATTGCCACCCAAGGTAAGAATCTATTAGGCATATGTGCGCAGTGTGATGATTTATGGAAGTGAAATCTGGCCAGTGAGGGTTGAGGACATGCGTTGAATGGAGAGAAATGATATGAGAACTAAACAATAGATGTGTAATGCAAGCTTTATAGACAGGCCCAGATCTTATGAGCTCAAAGGAAGATCAAATCTGGAGAGTATAGGGAGATTTGTGTAGAACAGGAGGCTTTGATGGTTTGGCCACGTTGAAAGAATGGATGAGAGTTGCTGGGTTAGTAAATGTAGAACAGTTGAGGTAGTATGGTCAGCACACAGAGGAGGGCCAAGGAAAACATGAGAGCAAGTGATAAAGATTCACTTGAGAGAAAGGAATAAAGACCTGGCCAGATAGGTTAGCTTGGAAGTCAATTTCTAAATGTTGTCCAACATATGCTACGATGTAAAACGGAATATGATGATGATGACGAAGGGGAGGAAAGAAGCAGCTTACCTCGAAGCCATCAAAAAACGTGTCTGTCTTATCTTGCAAACACGAATCAAAGAGAAAGACTGGTGTTATCTTTTCGCCACGTACTTCCCCGGAAAATACATGTCGAGCCAGGAAGTAGACTATATGATACGTCCGTGTCAACAGCAAATACATCAAAACTATATTTTCGCTTATAGTTTATCCGGGTTCTTTGGGGTTTTTTCTTTACATTTTTCTGCAAATAATTACATGAGACCGTAACATAAGACTTCCCCTTAGAATGCAGAAGTGGAGAAGCAACTCACCTTGGATCCTTCAAAAAACACGTCTACCTCATCTGGCTGACCTGAACCAAAGAGAATTACTAGTGTTGACTTTTCGCCACATACTTCTGTTCTACGTCACTATAATGGAGCACCTTCTGCAGTTTCCTAAGCCACGTCACCTCCATCAATTTAAATTTTCAAGTTTGACACAAATCACCTGGAGAAGGCCAGAGGTCAAAGTAGTCGAAACGTTGTGATAAGAGTAACAAAGATGAGAAAACCAGTTCAAAAATTGTAAATAATAGTAACAAATCCTCATCTCAAAAATGAAAGAAATTAACTTCCGTCATGACTTTGCGTTTTAATAAAATTTTCCAGATGAATAATTTTTATGACTTTGAGTTTTCTGTCCATTCAGAGATAGCAACCAATTTTGGCGCAAAATACTTTTTCTCGCAACTGTTTCATACCCAGGTTATCAGTAACGAAGAATAAATATAAGTATTTCTTTATTATGAAAACATTTTGGAATTTGCATAAGCAGTTAAATGGCAGTTTGGTTTTATGTCTGGTCAAAGTACCACCGATGCTATATTTATCTTGAGACAACTGCAAGAGAAATATCTTGGAAAGAAGAACTTGTATTTTGCTTTTGTGGATTTGGAGAAAGCTTTTGACAGAGTACCAAGAGATGCTGTCTGGTGAGCTTTGCGTAAACTAGAGGTTAGCGAGTGGTTAGTGAAGCTGGTCCAAGGGAAAGTCGTGCTAGAATTAACAGCACATTTAACGACAGCTTTAATGTTAAAGTGGAAGAATATCAAGATTCTGTAGAGTCCTGTTGCTTTTCATTTGTGTCTTAGAAGCTTCGTCTAGAGAGTTTCGTACAGGTTGTCCGGGAAAGATACTGTGTGCTGATGATTTAGTACTTGCCTATGAAACAATAGCCGGCCTACTGGAAAAGAAAAGAAAGCCTCGATATTTTTTCAACTCCCAATGTCTAAGCCAAATATTTTGTATGAAATTTTAAGACATTAAATGGATCTCTGAATTGTTTATTGATATTTTTGGGGAAACTTATGAAAAATATTTTTTTTTATTCAATCTTTAAAAAATAAACTACATTGGGTTTTTTTTCGCCCCAAATTGTACTATAGAAAAAAAATAGATAAATCGATTTGTTTGAAAGTACTTGCGTGTTTCTCTGTTATAAATAATAATATACATTATACAATATAGTTACATTCGTAAAACAAACAAATATTAAACAACAACACGATGAGTAATGTTGCCCTGGCTGTCTCTCCTCTCCCAGAGAAATGTTTTCTTTAAAAAGAAAATAATCACTAATAATGTTTAAAAGTAAAACTTTATTTACTTAAAACTAATCTAAATTCCCTTCCAAAATAAATAGAAAAAATATCGGGTCAAATTTTCCTTTCCTGAAAAAATAGGTTGTTAATGTAATGAAATTAAATTTTTTTTTAAATACTTCAGGGATTTTTCTATTTTTATTTTATACTCCAGGAACCGAACATTTACGTATAATCCTATACTTCGTCCGACATGTTCTCCTATAACTCTCAAACTATTAGCGAGATTTTGTCAAATATTATCTTACGGTCTTACACTTAAAGTGACATCCCAACCCATATTGATGAGATACTTTGACGCCCACCCCTATCCTTCATTAGAACGTTTATGAAAGAAGGTACATTTTCCCTATGGAGCGCTGAAAAAGAGCCGCTCCTTTTTTAAAAAAGCAGGAGCGGCTCCTTTTTGAAAATGGGGAGTGTGAGAGAAGCCAGCTCCAATTTTGGGCGTTGGAGCAGCTCCAAAAGTAGTGGAGCGCGTAAAGCCCTGGCCGGAGGTTACATCGGCCGAAAAGTTGTGATAAAAAACACCCAAGATGAGAACAGTAGTCCGAATATACCAAATTCTCAAAAATTCCGAAACAGAAAGTTTCAACTTTATCCTTGTTTTTATATCAAATTATCAGGGGTATTTAACAGTTTAATTTCTTAGCCTCTACGTGGTTGAACATTTATTAAAGGGGAGATAACTAATACTAAACATACGGGACATCTTGTTTTATTAATTAACATTTATTTTGTGTTACTTGTCTGTGATCTTCAGGAGAGACATTTTTATGCAATTTATTGTATCCAGTTCAGAAGATAATTTTTATTTTGAACAAATCATAAGTTCCTCATGCCTCAAAAAATTCCTGATTCACTTCAAGAAGGGGTAAGAAATTGTTTTGCTGTTTCTCAAAAAAGCCGAGTATAAGTAATTAAGTTTTTTTTAGTTAAATATTGTTTTACTTGTAGCAGCATTTCCAGTAGAAGGGCAAACACATCCTCAACATCACACGGATTACAGAAAAAAATAAGACGTGAACCTTGTACTGGGCTGAACTAACGCTGACAGAACACTCTTATTACGGTGATTGTGTAGTTTGACAGCCAAAATGGCGGACAACTCTGACGTTAAGCTAGCGTCTGCTCTATTCAGCCGGTGCCTCGAAAAATTGGTCTCTCGTTTACATAAAACAACTTACAATAAGAAAATATTTCCTTTTTACAAATTTATTGTGAAAATAAAATCATTGTTTTTTTTTCTCAACCATTACACGTAAAACTTTTAACAAACATGTTGCTTCCATTTATAATTTAACAAAATATTTATTTTTCAGTGTTTTTTTTTTTTACCGAAAGATACCCAACATTAATTTACAATTTAACTAACTTTTTTTTTTTTATAAAAATCATTGTTTTTTTCTCAACCATTACACGCAATAGTATATTCCCGAAGAAATTGTTTTTTATACAATGGTGCCATAAAAATTCCTGTAAATGACTATCAAAATTATTTGGATATTTTTTCTTACACAAACTCCAAGTTCCTTCGATGCAGTTTGTGTGTAGTGTGGGGTCGTATTCCGCCGAAATCGAATGGTGTCTAATTTACAAGTTTGTTTAAAAAGTTTGTTAAATTAATGTTTGTTTTCACAATTAAACGAAGGAACCGGTTGAATAGAGCAGACACTAGCTTGATGTCAGAGTTGTCCGCTATTTTGGCTGTTAAACTACACTATCGCCCTTACCACACCCAAACGACACTAGCTGTGTGGTGTCCAAACACTCATTGAAGATCACAATAGCACTCCTTTTATTGGGCTGTTTCGACTACTTTACATCGTCACACATTTTTGACCATCGTCTTTGAAGTAAGACAGTCCCAAGTTCGCTTCTGCATGCAGCCACTGTCTCTTCGCAGCAGGCACGTGCTGGTTGTGGTCACTTATTTTGTGGTCTGTCTGGACCATCACCACAAAAAGGTTTAATTTTGATTGTTTGAAAACTCGTAAATGCATCATCAACATATGGGAAATGGGTAATGGGCTTATTTTGTAGAGAAAAATGGCGTTTTTGGAATCGATTCTGAAGATCTATAAAGCTAGTTGTTGATAGGCAGAAGTCTGAAGCACATCAAAGTATCACCGATGACATAGCTCAAGTATCTATTCTGATTTTTATTAATGATCTTCCAAATCGTATCATGGGATTATTTGCTGACATTTATGCAGACAACAACTGCCTATGGCAGCATGTCCAAGAGCCTTGATGATGAAGATCTCACTGATTATCTTTCTTCTGATCTGGAGCACGTGGTGCAATGGGGGTAAACGCTCGTATTCTTGTTTTGTCTCAGTTGAAATGAATGGCTCCCTCCTTAAAGAAACCCCCATTCATTGAGAAATGCCTTGTTTTGATAAGCTCCTAGGACTGACTTTCACTTCAGATGAAAAATAGAAAACATATCTAACCTGTTACTAAAGTTGTTAGAAAAATGGTTAGCTCATTCTACCGTTCCAGAAAGCACCGATTCCTGATGCAATCCTCTACCCACATAAGAGTCAGATACGTCTTCAGATGAAGCACTGCGCCTTGACAAAGTACAAAATCCACTTCGTAATCTAGTGCCGGATGATCTCTTCTCTACTAGTGATGGGACGAGTCTAAACTTTTTCCCAATTCCGATACAATTACTGATTCTGTTCTAAATTCCCGATTCCGATACAATTATAGATTCCGATTCTTGTTAAATTTCTAAATTTGTTGCATTTTTTTTTTAATTTTTCGAATTACTGTAACCTCCTCGTGTTAAGAATGAGTTTCGAAATAATGTTACTATTTAGAAAACCATTCTTAACATAAGGAGGCGGGAGGGGGGGTTTGATAACTATTCTGTGTCTTCCCTCTATCGATGAATGTTCATATTTTTATCTTAATTCTAAACATTTGGTCGTTATTGCTACTGTCAATCTAACAGATAGGTAGTAGATTGATTTGTTTTGCTGTGACAAGTAAAACAAGATACAGATAATAATAATAATAATAATAATAATAATAATAATACTACGAATGGCAAATTTGTAGATTAACACCTTCAGCTAAATCATCTCCCCAAAATGAGATTCTACTTTTTTTTAGGTCATTATATGTGAACACTTTGAAAAACTTGTCTAACTGGCAAGGTTGTAAAACCATGCATAATCACTTTAAAAAGTAGATCCCCCCCCTCTTCCACCCCACAGAATTTATTTCACAGAGTAAAATAAACATTTTTGGTTAACTGCTCTATAACGTTACAATGTCTCGGAAATGGGAGCTCATTTTACGTTAAATTTATGTGTGAAACTGATCCCCCACTCTAAATTCTTAATTAATTAGGGTTTTTTACAGGGTGTTCACAAAAAAAAATCGTTGGGGGGGGGGTAGGGGTGAGCTGACAAAAGCCTACCAACGAAAAAATAAATTACTTTTTAAAGATTAAAGAAAAATCGTTTTATAATTAATTTTTTTTTATAATTATCAATAAATGTTTATCAGTATTTTTTTATGTTGACAAAAATGTTTTTATTTCATTTTTAAACATTTTTCCGGTACTTTTTAAATATTGCATTCTTATGAAATTATCGGTGTTTGTTTTTTTGTTTTTTTCGCCAATTCACAATTATAACTTTTTGTTGTGAAAGAAAGTTTTATTAGAGCTCTGCACTAGATGCTAATTCACTACCCCCCCCCCCAATGTGATTCTTCATTTTTTAGGCGATTACATGTAAACAGCTTTTTAAGTAAAACTGATTTTTCGTTTTATTTATATAAATAAAATAAAAAATCAGTTTCACATGTAAATTTAACGTAAAACCAGACACCGTTTTATGGACATGTAACCAATTTTGTTTGTTTTAAATCTTGGCTATGTCAATGTTTCTGATCAAACTTAAGTATAAAATATGTCATTGTTCAAAGTCATAAAAAACACACCTCCTTCCTACTACTAACCCTAAGTATGGGTGGTAATACAAAAATAAAGTAATTACATGTGGTTTTATGATTTTGCCGGTTAGACTTAAGGTTAGTGGTAAAAAATTTAGTTAACTGCTCTAAAAAGTTAGAATGTCCTGGAAATGGTGGCTCATTTTACATTAAATTAATATGCGCAACTAAACCCCACTCTAAATTCTAAAATAATTGTGTTTGTTTTTTTCAGTGTGTACACACAAAATCACCCAAAAAAGTAGATTTTTTTTTGGAAGAGAGGGAGGGGGCTACTTTTAAATGTAGATATAATCTTTTTTCATTTGACAAACTTCTAAATGTTTTCTCTTTATTTATTGTATCCAAGATTTTGATTAACTCTTTGTGAGATTTCTATTCATCTACTTGTGCCATTTTCACCTAAATTCAGTGAAAATAGCTATTTTAGAGATAGTTTAGCAGTCATACGCTTTTAAATTCTCCATAAATTGAAAATTGATTTAATTCATTTCAAAGGGAAATAAGTATTAGGTTTAAAGAATTTCAAACCGAAAAAAATACAAGAAAACATTAATTATTTCAGAGGATATATACGCAGTGACCAAACAGACAGAGTCATGGTGGCACAAGCAAAGTAAAAAAATTTATTCTGAGCATTTTAATACTCAACTGTGAACTCTCTGAAAAGTGTCTTATAGACGTTTAGCAAATAGGTGCAAAAAAGAAATTTGAACGTTTCAAAAGGTTTGATAAGGGAATAGGCGTAAGTGAACTTTAGAATATTTACTTGGTTTACCATAATTTATCAATAAAAATATTAAATTAGACTCTGAGAGTCAATGCTAAATCTGGGAATGGGTTTCCTAACCTGCGGTCCTGTGGCCCTTAGTCTTATGTTGTAAATAAACAATCTTCGAATAAATAAATACATTGTGTTTGTTTCGTTTTTTATTGTCAAAAAAAAAATTTAAAAGAATCGTTTTTGGAATCGGAAATAAGGCTGAAATTTTTCTGATTCCGACACCGATACTCCAAAAAGTTCCGCTTTTTCCGATTAATCGTCCCAACACTATTCTCTACAACTGCTTTCTCACAGACGAGATGTTGCTAATTTTTCTCTACTTTCGTTATTTCCATGGAAGATGCTCGACTGAACTCCCATCTTTGGTTCCTCCTTGTAAAATATTCACAGCAATAACCCGTCTAACTACCACCACTACAAAGAACTTATTTTTCTTCCCCAGTGTTCCTAACATCAAACGGAATTTCTATGAACAGTTTCTTTCCAAGAACTTCACATTTGTAAAACACGTTATCACGGGATTGCTTTTCTACCGACTACAACATGGGCATTTTCAAATCAGACTCTGGAGTGGGCAACACCAGGCAATGTCTCGCACCTGTTCTCCATGCAGTTCGGTCCGAAGGGTTGACATCAGTCAGGTTGCATGGAGTCATATCACTTCTTACACACTCAAGCCAGATCTTCCTCAGCCTACTATTCTCCCTAGTGTCTGAGATGTCCAGTGGTATTATGGAGTTGACGTACGTGGACAAGCCACGCAGAGTGAGTAACGCATCCGTAATCTCACGAATACCAAGTTTCTGATGAAGCACGATTGATGGGATCCTTTCTTCCAGTTTGCAGCTGCACATCCACCTCACCATCGTACGATCATTAAACGAGGCGTTGCAGATCAAAAGTGTTTGGGGCCAATTCATCATTTTCAATCCTCTTATAATATTCTTCAACATTCAACTGACAATCTATCCATCTCATTAACCCTCGAGTGACTTTTAGCCTTGATGAGCAGTGAATCATTAATAATTTTTTAAAAAAACGGACTATCACGACTCAAACAAATGTCAAGTAAAAAATTAGAAAATGAATACATTTTGGATAAAGAAACGTTTTATGAAAACATTTTCAACATGACAATAACATTTAAATGCTGAATTATACAAGTCCAAAATCAGTGCTTAGAGGGTAGGGCCAAGGCTTGAAAAAGAAAAGAGAAAAAAAAGAGACAGAAGCCGCTGTTTGAGTGCGGGTGGGTTTTTTTTGGGCAGCAGGTTTGACAGCGTAACTATTATTTCCAGGGTAGAAAGAGTTTGTGGCTCGTGAAGCGGATCGGGTAGGGGTAAAAGCTGAAACCTCAAAAACTCTTTTTTTTCCCTTTCCTTTTTTGGCCCACAAGCGCTGAGGATAATAAATAGAAGTTCTGGTCATCAGCTGACTTCGAGGTCCTTGATTAACTTCAGGATTTCATCATATTTGGAAATTTTATCCAACTGAAAAGAAAAACAAAAATTTTTTTAAATAAAATTTTTATTAAAAAAAAAAAATTCTGATTGTCAAATAAAAATATATTAATCTATTATATGAGAAAAAGTTGTAATTCTGTCTGGCTAAAAGTCAGAAACTACACAAGATACAGTTACAAACCTTGCATCATCAGATTCAGTGTGACCTCAAACTGGTTATGGTATTGACAAGGTGAAACATCTAATTGAGCTTGCTAGGCTCTGGTTCTTCTCAGACGAAAAGAACTTTCATCAGAACCAGTTGCGTGCTTCAGGTTCAGGTGCCACATGGTGGAAGCTCAGGGCGACTTCTTTGAGAAAACTGTATTCTGCTAAAGATCCTTTAAGAGATGCACTGAATTTTTTAGAATACATCAATTATTGGTCAAGATATGACGTTTTTTCTTTCATAACAAAAAATGTCAAATTTATCCTGAACACCCTGTATATTTATTAATCTTCTCTATAGAAAAGTAAAGTCAATTCCCCCCTCTCTCGTCTTCAGATATAATAGCTTATTAACCAAAACCTTCATATGCTATTCAATTAGGCTAAGCCCTCATGCGTGTTTCCAAAAATTATGCATTAATTTCTTCTTTCAATATTTATTATATTTTTTTTCCGGATGACCTGACTCACCCAAAGAAAACTTCCAAAGAGAAGGTTGCTGCCATTTTTACTCAGTTCTTAATATCTACTACGACCGCCACCTGAAACACCAGGTCCTTTCTTAATAGAAGGGAATTTCGGTTAAATCATCTAAATTATTTCATCTTGTCCTTTCTTAATATTGTCTACATAATACAATCACTTTTAAATCTAAATAACGATCGCTCCCTTCGCGGGTTAAGGGAATATCATTCAACCATTCTGAATGCCTTTATACTTTCTGTAAACATTCTGAGTTACGTTTTAACGAACAGATAGGTGCATACATTCACACATGCAGGAATACTGAGGCAGAAATGCTTATCAAGACAAACATCTGCTGCTTTCACACGTAGGTACAATTTTGATGGTGACATTTTAAATTATATACAAAAATACGGTATTCTTCAAACAAAATAAAAATTGCCTCAGTTTAGAACGATTTCTTCTTAAGTGGAATAAAAAACAATTTCCTGGAAAATATTCTGTATTGGCTACATTATTAAAACAATATTTTCAGTATTTACAGACAAACAAATGTTGGATAATGGCCCTGTGAGGCTGGACGTATGTGTGGGGGATCGTTTGGTTTGGTTTGGTTTGGCTTGCGCGATTTAGTGCAGGTGAACCCGTACAACCGAGTGCAAAATAGGGCTGTTCTCACAGTCGGAGCTCACAAGCGTTGACAGAGCCACCACATTGATGAGACCTCAGGTCAAGGGTCAAGGTGCACCTGCGCATAGGGGTTCTGTGACGTCACAGGCTTTTGTGTGGGAAACTGAGTTTTGCCAGTCTGGTTTTTGGAAGCGGTCCAAGCTGAACAGACGTATTCATCTATATAGTCCGAAATGAAAAGGGGAATTTATTTCCCTAAGAGAATACAGGCATGAGATTCCTTCTTCCCCCCTCCTCGAATGGCTAAGGACTTAAGCTAGGAATTAACTACGATAAAGTAGTAATTTGGTCTCTCCCTCAACGTTAGTGAAACATCTCCAAGAGCGACAGAAAACTGACGCTTGAATAAAACTAATCAAAATTTAAAAGATTGTTCGCCTCCTGAATCGTGTTAGGAAGGTTTTTGTTGTAGACACAGCGGATGGCGATGTTCACGGCAGTACAGAAGCGAAGAAAGAATCAACCACTAGACGACACCCCTCCACGACGAATCAACTAAATTACTTACAGCGAAATGGGTTCTTTTCTGTTTTTTTCTTGGGGGAGGGGGGGGGGGAGGGGGGGGGGGGGTTGATACTCTTGCTTTTGAAATTCAATAACTAACATAATAGAGTCTGACAATTTCATGGCTTCCCAACGACGGCAGGTTCAGACACACGGTCGCTTTTTAGTGTGGGTAAAAAACACATCTACCTAAAAAGGGGTACTGGATTGATACAAAAAATATGCCTCAGTCTAGACAGATTTAATTTTGCCAAAATATGCCACAATTTTATTTTAATCACCAAAATTACTTACAGTAATATGGGTTCTTTTCTGATTTTTTTTTTTTTCAGAATTGCTACTCTAATATTTTTTTTTTAATTAAATCATTATTTTATATTTCACCCGGGCAACGCCGGGATACAGATCTTGCTAGTCTATATACATATATAAAACTCAATGTTTGTGTGTTCTCTATAGAGAGAAAGGTTTTAGAATCTACATAAAATCTAAAAGTGTATTTTTTTTGTAAAATTTACCAGGGAGGAGAATGAAATTTAAATCCTATTTATAAAATGTTCTGGGAAGACAATGGAAGTGGTACAAAATCTCTATGTGCCCTCCTAAACTAAAGGAGCTATGGGAGGACGAACCTCCTTTAAAACTTCAAATATATCCTATTTTGATGAAATTTATAGCATATATATAAGATTCTCCGTGGAAGACAATGGAAGTGGTCCCGAATCTCTATCTTACCCTCTATGTGCCGAATATCTACATGCCCCCAACACTTAATGACCCATTGGGACAGAACCCCCTTAAAACTTTAAATACGTATATCCGATTTTGATGGAATTTAAACAATATGTATAAGACAGTGATTCAGAGAGTTTTCCTACATTTCAGCTTCTTTGGACTATATTAAATGGCGAATCGTGAGAAAGCAGTAAAAACGAAGAAAGTAATATGGTGTTATGAACATAGAGATTCCAGCCTGGAAAATCCACAACTAGCCAACTCCTGAATCTCACTCAGCACATCGAAGATAGGTTTCAGAAAGGACTGGTAACGTGAGCCGTCTCTGTTGATCTGTCTGCTGCATATGACACTAAACCACCGCCTCCTGAAAAAGATCTTGAAGCTGACAAAAGACCTGACACTCACAGACCTAATAGGAGCCATCTTAAAAAACAAGCACTTTTATGTTACCCTAAACAACAAACAAAGTCGCTGGTGCCGACAAAAGAATGGCTTACCTCAAGGTAGTGTGCTGGTCCCATTACTATACAACATCTACACTAACGACCTACTAATGAGCCCCAACACAGCAGTTCATCTAGGCTGATGACCTTTGCATAAAATCCCAAGAGAGTACTTTTGATTTGGTAGAAACAAACCTCAACTCAGCCTTAGATGAGTTACTCCTCTACTACAAGATTAACCACCTGCAAAAACTCAAGTGTGCTCGTTTCACCTCCGGAACCGACCCCTAAACATCACGTGGTCTGGAATACAACTTGAGAATCACACTCACCCTGTCTACCTTGGCGTAACCCTGGACCGTACTCTCTCATTCAGGAAACATG
>OY744516.1:15716434-15886434 GCA_963556195.1 Sepiola atlantica | reverse complement strand
CAGCCCGTGCTTATGTAACAAAGATGAGATGGAACATTTTCCTCGTCTAACACTTACCTGGCTGTTGTCAAGTTTCTTTCCATTTTTTAACATTTCCTTCAATTTATTGATCTGCGTCAATTTCTAAAAAAGAAAAAATGAGATAAAAAACAAAATATGTTCACAATTGAGCAATACAAAGAAACAGGAAGTAAAAATTATCTCCATAAAATTGTTGTGTCTGTGTGTGTGTGGGGGGGGGGGGGGATACTAGGCTGTGATTGGTCAAGCAGATCACTTTAGGTTAGAGAAAATATTTTGCGATAGTTACGTTAACCCTTCCTCGGATTTTCCTGAAATCTTTCGTATTTTGATTATTATTATGTCTTGAAAAAAATACTGTGAATTTGTAGATAATTATACGCACCTGATTGACTGCTGAGATTCGACCGCTTAACAAAGAGACAACCAGAATAATTAAATTCTTCTCCCCCCACTCTATTATGCTCCAAAGGAAATTCATAGTAACTCCACCTAAAAAAACTTAACACTGGTTTTAAGTTCATTATATCAATATATTTGAACTTGTTTATATATATATATATATATTTATTATTTGAACATGGGTTATACGAAACTCTCCATTTTCTCTACCGAGTGACAACAAAGCTGAAGATAGCCGGGAGGTCAACACCTTCTGAGCTTGAAACCAATGGTACTGATGTTGTACTGATTTTCTGTACCAAATAATAAATAAATATTACGCTCTTAATTTTGATTTTATCAATTAATCTCTGCTGCGATTTTTCCTATCTTCCAAAAAAGTTTATATATATATATATATATATATATATATATATAAACTGCGATTTTTCCTATCTTCCAAAAAAGTTCATATATATATATATATATATATATATATATATATATATATATATAAGAAAGAAAGGATGAGAGTAATCCGACGTAATGCAAAATGAAAAAAAACCAAGAGATATTTTTTTATATATTCATCAACGTTTCGTCTTTATTGTAAGACTTCCTCAGGATGATATATATATATATATATATATATTCAGTCAGTGGTGACTAAGGTTCAGGTTTCGAATCTCGAGGATGGTGCGTGCGTTCACTGTATCTAGCGACACTGACGAGTCTTCAAACAATAAAACTTATCTATGGATAACAATATTTTATATATTCGTTTTCCTATGGAACTCTGATGTCAGAAATGACGGTGCCTACTTAAACAATGTTTTCAATTGTAAATATTAAAAAAACAACATCTGTAACTCATTTTAATAATAAAATAAAATGAGTGTTACTACAGCATTGAAAGCGTCGTTAAGAGATATATTTGAAAATTTGAGAAACCAGTCAACAAATGCGTGAATTTATATGAATAAATGAAATTTATTAATCTTTTTTTTTTTTTTTTTCTCAAATATATTTTATAAATTTGAATTTTCGGGTTAACAAACCTGAATCATGGAAACAGACAATATTTTTTTTTTTCCATGGTGAAAGTCAAGGACAGTTTTAGGTTATTTTTATTGAATATTTTATGCAGGGGATTGGTTACAGGGAAGTGTTTTTCGATGAGATTTAGGAATTTCGTGCCCAATTTAGTTTTTAGCATCTGATTATAAGGCGGTGTATACCAGATTATATTTATTTTTCTTCTATTTTTAATTTTATTATAATTATTGGTGTCCTGTTTCTTATATTTAATTTCGATATTATGGTACCCACTATTTTTTAGAGTTGTATTGTAAATGTTGCTTGATTTTTTAAATATATTTTCGTTACTAGAGTTATTAATAAGCCTACTTTCGATAGAATTAGAAATCTGTTTAACTATTTTTTAAGAGCTGTATTGTAAATGTTTCTTGATTTTTTAAATACAGATATTACATTATTATTATTATTATTTAAAACCAGATATTACAACCACAACACATTTAAAAATAAAGAACGCCAAATTAAAACAGTACTAGCAAATCATTATTGGGAGCTCAAAGATAGCAAACACTCACCAATAATCGAATGGAAAATAATATGACAGTGCAGTACATGTAGAAATTTAGAAATTTGACATTCTAAACTTTAAAGAGCCCCAAAATCTATTAAACTGTAGAAGTGAAATAGCAAACAACTGCTTACACAGAATAAAATTCACCTTAGGTTAACAATACATAATAAATAAATGAACAAATAAATAAATAAACAAATAAATAAATAAATAAATGAACAAATAAATAAATAGATAGATAAACAAATAAAATAAAAAAATAAACTAAAACCTAAAATAGAAATACAAGCAAGCATGTGTTAAAATAAGGTTACCCATTATTTCGACACAACAAAGAAACGATAGAATAGGAAATAGGAAGTAAAATCAACCAAACCGTTGTTTGTGAGAAGCCCAACGATTGGCTAAGAGAATAACAAAGAATCTGATTGGTTAACTAGCTAAACTAAACACCATGTGTATATATAAAAACACCTGGAAAAACAAACGCTATGCTTTTTAGCCTGACGATTTCCTACAGGGATGAAATGCGGAAGCCTCTGTCTAGCTTAACTGCCATAAATATATTTTCATAACTTACTACCTAGCTCTATTCACGTATTGAGCACTGTTGAAGTAAATACTGAAAATTGATACATAAAAGAGTATATCGCCTTATAACATTTTATGTGGATACATGAAATAATATATATATATAATATATATATTATACACGCGAGAGTTTTCTCTCTTCGCTATCTTACTAGTTAATTTCTCGACACGGCGAGCGATTCGTCGGTTTTCTGGTGTTAATTGGTGGAGTATGGCACCTAACGTTGTATCGTGAGCTATTCCTCGAGCGCTTCTTCAGGAGGCTGTGTCTTATTACTAAGAGCCGTATTTATAGTTTCATTATTAGTTATATATCTATTAATTTACATATATATATATATATATATATATATCTTTATTTATTATTTATTTATTTTTTCTTTTATATCTATTATTAATAATAGATATATAACTAATAATAAAACTATAAATATGGCTCTTAGTAATAAGACACAGCCTCCTGAAGACAGTCGAGAGACCGAAAGCGCTCGAAAAATGGCCCACGATACATTAGGTGTCATACTCCATCAATTAACACCAGAAAACCGACTCATCGCTCGCCACGTCGAGAAATTAACAAGAAAGATAGCGAAGAGAGAAAACTCTGTGGTCTTCAACAACGCGTGTATAATAAATGACTTGCTGCCGAAATATATATATATATATAAACAAAGATTTATCACATATATATATATTGTTTACATTTTTGCTAATGATGAAAAAATGATTTACATGAAGTTGCTTTCCAAAAGTAAAATTCAATTTTTACTCTATTACAAGTTCATGATATTCGCTGCTCGGCGCAATTTTGAGGGCATCATGGTTACAAGCTAGTAAAAACATGAACAAAGATTGGAGAATTAGTTATTTGTACAAATCCATCTTTCTCTAACCATGTTGCTTGTTAGTCAAGCAGACTAATACAACATCCACGTTAGATAATCCCTCTTTCACAGCTTGGGGAATTAACTATTTGTATATATATAGTAAGCTATAAAAATATATTTATGGCAATTAAGCTACACAGAGGCTCCTGCGTTTCATCCCCGGGGGGAATCTTCAGGCTAAAATGCATGGAGTTATTTCTACCGGGTGTTTTTATATACACGGCTAGCTAGTTAACCAATCAGATTTTTTGTCGTTCTCTCAGCCAATTGTTGGGCTTCCCACGAACAAAGGTGTGGTTAGTGTTACTTCCTATATCCTGTTCTATTGTTCTGTTTTCTATAGATTGGCCTATATCTTGTTTCCTTTGTTGTATCAATATAATGGGTGAATTTATTTTAACACATGCTTCTTTGTATTTCTATTTTAGGTTTTAATTTTTAAATTGTTAGGTTTTTGTTTAGTTTTTTTATTTATTTGTTTGTTTATTTATGTATCGTTAGCTTAAGGCAAATTTATTTCTGTGTAGACAGTTGTTTGCTATCTCATTTCTACAGTTTAATAGATTTCGGAGGTCTTTACGGGGGGAAGCCCAACGATTGACTGAGAGAACAACAAAGAATCTGATTGGTTAACTAGCTAGCCGTGTATATAAAAACACCCGGCAATAATAACTCCATGCATTTTAGCCTGAAGATTCCCCCTGGGGATGAAACGCGGGAGCCTCTATGTAGCTTAATTGGCATACATATATTTTCATAGCTTACTACCTAGCTCTACTTATGTATCGAGCACTGTTGAAGTAAATACTGAAAATTGATACATAAAAAATTATATCTCCTTATAAAATTTTATGTGGATACATGAAATAGTAATATATATATATATATATATATATATGATAATTTTTATTTACACAGACATGTACAAAATCTGCGACACTGGCATGTCGATGTTATCGATCAACAGTTACTATAAACTGAGATCTCATCAGGCAGAGTTAGAATCCGATCTCAACCTCAGATCATATTTGGGGAGAATGAAATGGAGAGAAAAAAAGGAAGAGAAGAAGAAGAAAAGAAATTTAACATTTCAAAAATTGGGGGGTCACGTGGTTTACGGCCGTTAAAAATCAAAAATCAAAAAGTTTAAATCTAAAATAAACAGGACAAATAAATAAATGAATAAATAAATAAAATAAAATAAAATAAAATAAAGTGGAAAGAGAGACATATAATGAAGAGAGTAGGGTAAAAAAGATAGGAAGGTAGACAAATAGAGGAATGGAAAATGTCTGTTGATTCAGACCGAGAGAGAAGAGATAGGAGGGGGGGGGGTAGACATGCACGATTCAAGTGTCAAAAAACGACAGTTATTTTCAAGTCGAGCGGATAAATGTATTTTCAAGTGAACTATAATATTGTGTATATGTGCATGCGAACTCACCGATCAGCTGTAATCGGCGTTTGTAGCGAGCAGACGCATGTAATTGGGGTTGGGTGGGTGGTAATCAAATGTGTTGCTAATTCTGGATTTATATCATCTTTATATTTTGTCTAGAGTTTATTAGCTTACCATATATATATATATATATATATATATATATATATATATATGTATAATATATACTTATTTAAATTTTTTTAATTTAATTTCATTCAATGTTGAAATGAGATCACTGAAACAAATAAGAAATATTCAAAAAGAAATGATTAAAAAATTTTTGTTTTATTTACAAAAGAAAAAAAGTAGGATCTTTTTCTAATTACCTTTTTCAGAGTCTTCTTCCGTTTCTCTTTGTCTTGTTCCCCTACTTCAGGCTCGGGTGCAGCCATCGGGGCCAGGCCAGGAATGTTGTAATTCTGAGCCTGAAAGTAAAAACAAACATCAAAAAAATAAAATAAAAAACACTTTACTTAACTTTAATCCGTGCTTCTGCTGAACATACTTAAAGCATAGATATGAGTCGTCAAGTCCAGTGGGTTATACGGTATGATTGATGGTGTTAGGGTTACGGGGATGGGAATAATAACATGTCAGCACAGAGAATCGGTTGTATCTTTTCTGTCTGGATCGAACTAATGCCCTTCAGAATGCAAAGAATTACATTTAAGTGTTATGTGAGACATGTGGTCGTATTCAGGTGCACGGATGTACGAAAACTTATGTGAGCTGGCTTTAAGGTGAATGAATAGACAGGCGAAACAAGAGCTAGGAGATGTAACAAGAGTTAAGAGGTGTAACAAGAGTTAGGAGACGTTACAAGAGTTAGGAGACGTAACAAGAGTTAGGAGACGTAACAAGAGTTAAGAGGTGTAACAAGAGTTAAGAGGTGTAACAAGAGTTAAGAGGTGTAACAAGAGTTAGGAGACGTTACAAGAGTTAGGAGACGTTACAAGAGTTAGGAGACGTTACAAGAGTTAGGAGACGTTACAAGAGTTAGGAGACGTTACAAGATTACCCATGGTGAGGCCGATAGAGTAATAACAATACTAATAATACTACTACTACTAATAATGATACCAATGTGATAATTCGTAATAGCCATGACAACAAGTCATGAAAGTGGGCGATTCAAATATAGGTTAAAGATTGGAACATAATTCTCGGTCGATTTGGGAATTCAAGGCTTAATCTGTTTTGACAGGTTATGATTTATGGAAATCGATAGATGAAGTGGTAAAATAAATATTGGAATTGTTTTGGTTAGATAGGATAGTGTAAAACAAAAATAGATTTTGATAAATATGATCAATCGATCAGAAACGACAGCAGAGAAAAGATTGACATTAAGTAATGAGTACGTCCTGTATTTTGTTACCCCTAGTGAGAGCAGGGAGAAACCAGTGTGAGAGTAAGATTATGTCGACGTAAAAAAAGTAAAAGTAAGCAACGTAAAATGCTTTGCATTTCGATTCATCATTTATGATCAAACCTACGAAAGAAAATATATCTCAAAACTAATTCACTGGTCGAAGAAAACAAGTGCTGATTTTGAGTTTTACGTAACATGACGTTTTCAATAAAGAAAATGGATTTGTTCCACATAACCATAAGAAGTAACGTCATGCATAAACATTTGAAAAGCATTTGAACAGATTTTTGTATGGGATGCTCGTAAAAAGGAGGGGGTACAAATATACAGAGAGAACATCGGAAGCATTGTCTATAAGTGTTCCAACAGAGAAAATATCGGTGCTACCAAATTTTGTGTACCCTGCATCAATAATTGCCCTGGATGTTTTGTAAGCATTTATTAGTGAAAACTAAATGTGCTGAGGACTAAAATTCTTTGAGTGTTTTTGTTTACCAGGCATCTATGTCCCCAGTCATTGTTACCAACTAGTTCCACTCCCAAAGTTTAGTCAAAGAAAAAGAAAATTATAAGAAGTGTTAAATCACTAAAAAAAAATAAAAACGAGCCCAAGGTACTTTTGTTGCGCACCTCATAACCAAGTAGACTTACATGCACTACGGACAAGAATTGTTTCGCCATATGGCACAGCAAAGTTTACCATGAATGAAAGTAGAGAACTACATGTAGCAGGTAGAACTACATTTAGTCACCTAAAAATACAAGTCAGCAAAGGGAGATAACTAATATTTTTAAGTGCAGAATATAATAGGAGTTGTCTACCTTACAACTAAAAATTTATTTATTTTTCTGTATAAGTTTAAAAATGATAAAAAATTAGAAACTAAAATGATTTCACTACATCCTGGGCAACACCTGATAGACAGTAATTAATATTGAGATTATGTGTATGGAAAATTCTGAGAAAGGTATGAAATTACTTCTGCAATCATTAGATTGATTATTTGATGATCACATTGGCCTGAAACTGTAAAACCAGATGATAAATTATCAGATTTTTATACCTGTTGTTGCGATTTCTGGTTTCCTTTCTTCTTCTGGTTTTTGCCAGCAGTTGCACTTGGGTCTAGAAAATTATAGAAAATATACAATTATTTAAAAAAAAAAAAAACAGTTAAACGAAACTTTATAAATCAAAAAATAAATATGCCATTGTCTTTCCCCGTTAAAAAGATTTTTATCAAAGAAACAATTATTTTAAAGAAAAAGAATCTTGATAAAAATACTGCTATTCTACATTCATGAAAATTTTTTTACAGCCTGAAAATGGTCCTAAATTACAGTACTATATCAGATTTAACCATCTATATCCATTCATAGCTTTTGAGGATGTTTTAGGACCTGCAATGTCGCATGAAACCACTTTTTCACCGAAAAATGATGGATTTTGAGTCCCGTGGAGCCCTAACGGCTATTTTTGACCTGCACCTTCTGAATTTTGCAAAATTTTCAAAATGTTTGATTGTTTAGTGTTATTTATGTATAAATGAACACAAAAAAATACTACTCGCATGAATCTGAAATTTTCACCGATTACGTCCCACCCCTACTGTTAAACCACATTTTAATAAATTGGAGAATACATCATAAGGATTAATAGGATTGTAGCAGGGTGGGTACTAATACACGTGTATGTAGCTGTTTGCTCCATTACTCCATTGATAATTTCATTCATATATTTCTGAGACTATTATACGCCATCAATTACTGTGTCGGTATTTGGCTAGTGCATAACTCGTCCGTTTTCACCTTCTCATTCTTGTTGTTCTGTCTTATCG
This sequence comes from Sepiola atlantica, assembly GCA_963556195.1. Taxonomy (NCBI): domain Eukaryota; kingdom Metazoa; phylum Mollusca; class Cephalopoda; order Sepiida; family Sepiolidae; genus Sepiola; species Sepiola atlantica. The sequence goes on along the minus strand of OY744516.1, from coordinate 15,878,294 downwards.
TTTGCATCAAAATTATGTCCTCACATTCTTTGTTTTACTCTAATTTTGATGTAATATCTTTTTGCAATATCAATTGTCCACATTTGACACGAAAAGCGCATTCATTTTTCTTTGTTTACTGTTTACACCTTAAACATTCTGGTTATTTTCGGATATTGTTGGTCTAATTTTCTATTTGGGATTCCATTTTGTTTAAAAATCCAAACTATTTTAGCCCACATTTCTAACCAAATCATGCATCAATAATTCTTTCGACCATTCCCATTTTTTTTTTTTTACATAGTTTCAAGATATTGTCAGTAATTTATTCTAAATTATCTATCTATGCGTCTCATCGTGCTACATGATTTCATCATCAGTGATGTCTTAATCCTTAAATCATCGAGCATTCCAGAGCTCTCGACATATTACCGCCTCACTCAAACGACCCAGTAGTTGCTGCTCAATTTCCTGCTTGCAGTCCGGCAGCAGTGTTTCACATACTTTTGTATCTATTTCGAAGTAATGACTTCAACTGGCAATAAGTAACAACAACAAAAAAAATGGTTAACTATGCAGTTAAGATCTTATATAGACAGACACGGCAGAATTAAATGGACATCTTTATTATCATTAATAGCAAAGACTGCTGTCAGAGGGTCCTGATCGACCTAGGTCATATGATATTGATTATGTACACTCTCTGATGAACTGGAAAACCAAAGTGGAATCCCGAGGTTTGCTACGATTAATTCCACCTATAATATGGCTCATCTGAAACTCTGACAAACGGTTAAGAGGGAAAAGTGGAATTCCTAGATTTGTGATGATTTGACGCTGATTTAGTTCACTCACTAATAAGCTATAATATGGCTCCTCTGAGAATTCTAATGCTTCTTTGGCCTTGTGTCATACTTAAATGGTAAAAGATGATAGATATATAAATATAGTTTCTGAAATTGACAGTGAATTTTTTTTATAATTTAAAATGTTATAACTCAAACATAATAATAAAACTATTTTATTACAATGTTTTGGCCAAAATGTTACTTTATTGAAAATAAACTTTATTTTATTACAATGTTTTTCTTTCAGAAACTATATTTTATTAAATAAATAAATTTATTAAAATGTTTTAATCTATTGATCGTTACTTCCTGTGGTGGATTATCTGCTGCTATTTACTAAACTGCACAAGTGCCGATAATAGCGAACAATCAATTGTCTGCCTTTTTTCTGCTAATTTTCGAATTCACAAATGACTAAGTAAACCCAAATAAATTGTTTAGGACTAATTTCCAAACTGTATTTCCTGTAAAATACAGTAAAATTGAATAATTAGTAAATAATATTTAATAAATATTGACACAAAAATAAGCTAAATTTATTTTAAATATTAAACATAAAAGTATAAAATATCGCTGTTTTAAATGTTTACTGATGCTTTGTATGTATCAGCAGTAGCCTGTCTCCTTTATCTCGCGTCCTTTAAAGGAGACAGGCCACTGCTGATAATGCTATAACCAAAATCATGTTTTTCATTCTCTGCTTGTTCACGTCAATAATCATGCCGAAGTCTTGACACTTTCTGACAAATCAAAATTAATATTCTGTATAATTTTTCTACATTGTTTTCTTCATTCTGAGGAAGTCTTTCAATAAAAACGAAATGTTGATGAATACATAAATCACAGTTTTTGGCTTTCCATTTTATATTACGTCGGATCATTTTATCCCCACTTTTCTTTATATAACAGAATACCCATCTGAATGAATTCTCTAAACAAAACAATTTTGCACCACTTTTATGTCCTCTTACAATAATTAAAATCAAGCTATATATGCTACTAAATTGTATGTCTAGAATCCTTATTCCAATTTTGATTAAAGTCCATTACATGACTTTGATCCTAGAAAAATGTCTTAAAGGTGTCTTAAGAAGAAATTGAAATTTAGAGAATCTTGCTTAATTAGTGTTGAATAACTATGGACCAAATTTCAGGCGAATCGGAAATGTCTTAATTTACAAATGGGAGGATTTGTCTATATTATTATGCCTCCCTAAAAGTCTTTCTTTAAATACTACAGACATTTTGGAAATATTTATTTAGTGTCTAATGTGTGTGTTTAAAATTTCAATAAAAAAACGGAGATATCTTCATATTCCCAAATGGGTTCCAGTCCCTCACCTATCTGCATAAAACTAAATATAGCCCATGTTATTAACCCTTACACCTAGAAGCTGTGTTCAAAAATGTGTCTATTTACTTCTGCCATGCCTGTGTACATGTGCAAACTGTAATGCTTCATACTTAAAGATATTAACTTGTTTTCCAGTCAAATATGGCACTTAAATGGTTCAGTTCAAAATTCTGTACAGGTCCTACAGTTCAAATAGATTCGCATGTACATCCTGGTCTGGGAAGAGGATTTTAGCAACATTAATTTTTGTAGTTTTTTGCAAGATAGTCTCACTGTCCCCTCATATACAGCGCCTGATATTTCCAAATGGTCACCCATCTGGTACTGACCAGGTTCAATGTCGCTTAACCCGTGATCTAACGAAGACTGGCATGTCAACATGATTATAACGTATTTTGATCTCCTCTCCTTCTCTCATGACCGGATTTTTTATGTAGATATATACATTTCACTTTCTTATTGTGTTTCTTTCTTTTCTCACTTGTTTTGTCTGGTTTAAAGGTCTGTAACTTGTGTAGATATACAGGGTGTTTCAAAAGTCTTGGGAACATTACAAATGCGTATATCTCATGAACTATTCCAGGTAGAAAAATGAAACTGGTGCCATTTTAAAGCTTGCTTAATCAAGTTTTTGGTCATACTAATGATTTTCGTGTTATCTTTCCAGGTGCAGTAATGGCGTTCTCTAAACAAGACAAGGCATTTTGCGTCCTCCAATTTGCAAAGACTGAATCGTGGACATGTGTTCAGCGTGCATTTCGCAGGAAATTTAAAAAAGAAGTCCCTGAAAGGAAATCCATTGTCAGATTGCATGCTAAATTTGTGAAAGATGGGTGTTTGTGCCCAAGTAAGCGAACAGGTGCCCTTCAACTTCAGAAGATGCAGTTGAGCAAGTTCGGACAGCCTTTCAGCGGAGCCCCCGTAAATCAGTGAGAAGAGCCAGCAGGGAACTTCAGCTTGCTCCAGCAACTGTCTGGCGTGTCTTAAGGAAACAACTGCAAATGGTACCTTACAAGCTCAAGTTGGTCCAAAAGTTCAAGGACACTGATAAGCCACTTCGCCGTGACTTTTGCATTGCAATGCAAGAGATTTGGAAGATAACGGCTTTGATGACCGGCTTGTTTTTAGCGATGAGGCGACCTTCCATCTGAATGGCAAAGTTAACAAGCATAACACTCGCATATGGGGTACTGAGAATCCTCATGAACTTCTTGAGCACGAGCGAGATTCACCAAAAGTGAACGTGTTTTGTGCAATTTCCAAGAAAGGTGTCTATGGACCGTTCTTCTTTGAAGAAGCAACTATCACTGGTGAATCCTATCTCAACATGCTGGAAGACTGGTTAATGGCTCAGTTGGAACAAGCAGAATCTGATGACTTCATTTTTCAACAAGATGGTGCACCACCACACTGGAGTCTTAGAGTAAGGCAGTTTCTTAACACAAGGCTGCCTGGTAGATGGATTGGGAGATCTGGGCGAGGTGATGACGTTCTCATGCTCTGGCCTCCTAGGTCTCCAGATCTTACCCCGTGTGACTTTTTCCTTTGGGGCTTTGTCAAGCAACAAGTCTATGTGCCGCCCCTTCCAAGAGATATTGAAGAACTAAAGGCTCGAGTAACGGCAGTTGTGGGAACCATTGACGTCAAGATGCTGGAACGCGTTTGGCAGGAAATGGACTATCGACTAGATGTCTGCCGTGTGACGAATGGTGCTCATATTGAGCAACTTTGAAGATTCCCCACAAAACTTGAAACTTTAACCTTTCCAACGGTACCAATTTCATTTTTCAACTCCTAATAGTTTTTGAGTTATTAAAAATCGTTATGTTCCCAAGACTTTTGAAACACCCTGTATATTTATATATGTATATATACATATATATTTATATATGTATCCGAGCTATTAAAGACGCCACAATTTCTAATCACAAGTCGTAAAACTTTAATCAAGAGTTCTTGGGTGCAATGGATGCTTGCGTTATTACGAGATTTAAACTTTACAGCAACCTTTGGCAAGTGTCTTAAAACCATATGCACGTCAACCAAAGCCTTCTGAGTGAAATTGGCTACAATAAAACTGTTGAGGGGCCATCTTTCTCGAAGAGATCAATTAAAACCTACCAAGTCCTGGGATCTTCTTCATGTTTGAAGGTGGTTCATAATTATGCAATTTGGTGGCAGTTGAGGAAACCTGGTTGCGTGCGTGCGGAGGCCTATAGGTAGCAGCAGGTTTGGCTGAAAAACAAATACAAAAAATATAAAGACATTGTTCGACTTCAGAGAAAAAAAAAAGCAATCTGTTAAATATATTATTACTAGATGTAATGCCGTCCTAAAAAGGGTTCATAATAACTTTATTTAAATTTAACATGTGCAACAGATCAATGTTCTGAAATATCGAAACTATGAAGTGAAATAATATTTATGCGCATAGGTATAAATTGTTTGCATGATTGGATCAGGTGGTCCTTGTACCCATTTATTTGCCTCCACACGAGAACATAGTTAGACACAAGGTAGGTGTTTTTAATGTGGAGAAAATTCAGCTCCCAAAAAGGGGCACTCTGGATTGGAACAGAAGTACAAATTGCCTCAATCTAGAAGGATTTCTCCTTCACTGACGAGGACAGAAAAGATAGATACTATACTTTGCTTCTAGCCAAAAGGCCATGGGTGATCCTTGTTCATATTTGACATTATTCTAACCACGGAGACTTTTTGGGGGATTATTTAGCGTTATGAAGGTGCTTATTCACCAGAAAGTCCAGAATATGAGAGTCAATGGTCGAGAAAGATTCAAATGAATATGAAAAGCTTTAAGTGGACAAGATTGAGACAGCTATGAAATGGGGAGGGGTGAGAATTTAATTGAAATGGCCTTAGGTCTCATAGTAGCTACAGCTGCTATATCCCTTCATTTCACCACCATGTCAACCCCAAACTTCTATGTAGCTGCATGACATTTTTCTTCAAACTATTATCCTGAGAAAGTCTTACAATAAAGACGAAACATTGAAGAATACATAAACAACTATCTTTTGGTTTTTCCTTTTTCATTTCCCATTACATCAGATTACTTTCATCCTTCCTTTCTCATATATATATATATAGATATATATATACACATATATATATATATATATATATATATATATATACACATTTTTATTTTTTTATTTTACCATAAACTTCTATAAAATCTACCTTGTTATTGGAGCAGCAAAATTTGACATGGGAATGTTAGAATGATGTATAAAAGGAAAATTCCACTTTTTAAATCAATTAAGTAAAGAGGAATTTTTCATTAGAAGAATATAAAACCAACGTGTTCAGGAAATGGCGTCATGTACAGGAAGTCCAGAGTGACACGTTGCAGATAATCTACACACAGCCATGACAATTACAACAACTACTATAAAGATCAAATGTGTTAGCAAGAATTCAGCTGTTTACTACAAGACACCTATCAGAAATATTTGGGTTATAGTCAGAAGACAAAGAATTCTCAACCGTAACAAATTACTGCCACAAGTCGCCAGCAGAGATTTGTTACGGCCACAAAACAAAGAATTGGTTGACAGTAATGGAACATTGTTGAAACATTTATAACAAACCTTCTTTTTGGTCTTTGGATGATACTTTTTTGTAGCTCACAGCCTTTTCCGGATATTTCCCATCCATATCCGGCAACCACAAGCATTCCCACAATTCCTGGCCGGATGGTGTGTCTTCATGGGAAAGAACCTTTCCAGAATAATGCCACAGTTTGTATCTAAAATTTAAAATGTGAAAACATATTTTTTTAAAAAAGCCATCATTGGTCAGATTAGGTATGTCAAACGTAGGATCTCCCCTCTCCCCGCCCAAAGGCCATGTGGGTCTGTTTGTGTTGTTATGAGGGCCGCACACGACTAATTGAAAGTGTTTAATAATAATACAGAATATTTTTGTAACTTAAACTTAGAAACATACAATCTGCAAACAACTGATTTAGTTACATTCACAAATTCAAAGTAACAAAAGAAAAATGAAATTTTTTTTAAACGGCAACAAATAAATTTAGAAATTGATAAAATGTGATTTTTAAATGAATAAAGAAATGTTCTGAATAAAGAAATGTTCTGAATGAAGAAATGTTCTGAATGAAGAAATGTTCTGAATAAAGAAATGCCCTGAATAAAGAAATGCCCTGAATAAAGAAATGCCCTGAATAAAGAAATGTTCTGAATAAAGAAATGTTCTGAATAAAGAAATGTTCTGAATACAGAGAAGCTGTTTTCCAGTGAATGGTGCACATTTATTCAACTTAAATTTTTAAAAAAACTGATTTTTGGCAGTGAAATGATGAAGAAGAGTATCTTTTATGTGTGCTTCCAATATTCATGGTTTAGGTTTTTTTTTTAACGACTCCTAAAGCTGGTGATGCTTACCCGTTACCAACTCGGAGTCGAGGCGCCATTGTGGATGTGATGAAATGTTCTCCATCCGGACACCAACTGAAATAGGTCGTGTCCATTGCTTTCGTGTTGCTGATTAACTTCTTCTCTTTGACATCCCAAAATTCTAAATTTCCTTGCAAGTTTCCAAAGCCGGCCAAGCACAAGAGTGGAGAGAGAGAGGGTCAAGGAGAAATGATTAAATGAATGATGGCGGAAAAGGAGGAGAATAAGGAAGAGGGGAATGGTGAGAAGGAGGAAGATGAGGGGAGAAGGGAGTAAATAAAAGGCGTAAACATGGAGAAAGAAAAAAAAGAAGAAAAAAAGAATAATGGTTACAAAAATAATCAGTTTTTTTATTCAATGTAAAAAGATTTTCTGCTATCAATTCAAATAACCTGAAATAATTAAAATAGTTTTGGGGATAATAAAAAAAAACAACAACTGAGTCTTGTCTTGATATATGTCATATCAACCCTTTTGGGATTATTTAATGTCAAATCCAGTCATTTTGGTAAAAGGTTTTATCCTTCAAGTTTTTACATTCACTGTGTAAATTTCTGTGTAATTCATTTCAAGCAGTAATTTTCAATTATTAACATTTATTTCCCTTTGATATTGTTTAGGGTTTTATTTGTCCAGGCCACAAATGCAAATGCTAAAAACCGTGTTTGTGTCAATGCCAAATACAACGAGGAGTTTGGAGTGAGCTTGGGGTTAAGTACTCAACCCACTTTTCTTTAACATGGTTTTGGAGGCACTGTCCCATACGTTCTGTATGGGTATTCCATGGGAGCTTACGTATGCAGACAATCTTGTTATTGCAGATTCTTCAAGTTGTAGACATGGAAGCCTGACAAGAACTGTAGTGATCATCTTGGGAGACTGGTAGTTGACCCGGATTACGTTTGCCGTAAATGTCGGGGCGTTGCCTGACTAATGGTGCCCTATTTGATGTTGAATTCGCTTTCTCCTATTTGGATGCTGGTGATGGTTGCAAATGTGCTATCACTGCTTACGGTTGTGTTGCATGGAGAAGGTTCCGGAAGCTGCTGCCAATCGTTAAATCTAGGTAGATTTCCTACGAGAACCAAGAAAAAGTCTTTTCAGCCTGTGCTTGTTCTACCGTCTTATATGGTAGTGAAACATGGACCTCAAACACCTTTGATCGACAACGGCTTCAGCGTAATGACTATGCCATTACCAGGTGGATGTGCGGCTGCGAACTGGAAAAAAGAATCCCATAAATCGTGCTTCATTAGAAACTTGGTATTGGTGAGATTACGGATGGGTTACGCACTCGTTGTCCTGTGGTTCAGTCATATACAGCATAGCACCTGTTGCATTAACTTCATAATGCACCTGGATATCCCAGGCTCTAGGGAGCATCGTAGACGTAAGAAGCAATCTGACTGATGTCAACCCTCTGGTATGGAGAGCAGACGTGAGATGTTGCCTGGTGTTATCCACCCTGGTGTGCAGGATACTCGCAGCACTCTAAGTACCAAACCGAGACAGAGGACAGAGTGAATACAAAAAAGGGGGGAATAACTGTTATAAAGACACAGAGGGGAGATAACTCTGATTATCATTGAAGAATATTTGGGAGGGAAACTGCCTGAATTACATGTAAAAAAAAGGGGGTAAAATCAGGGGATATTGCAAAATTAAAGGAAATAAGGAAAATTTGTGAACCCTGAAAGAAAGATCATCCAAAAAATATTTTTATAAAAATGAAACGTAAAAATCTATTCTCACAGACCAAGGAAGATAACCTTTTTTTTTTTTTCAAAGATAACTATTTGAACAATTAGAATTTTAGTTGAATCTCTAAAACTTTAAATATTACTTTTATAAAATAAAGATTGATGAGAAAAGACGTTTTTTTTCCAGAGCTAATATATTTTAACCTCAAGCTTAGGGTTAGTGTTGGGTTAGCAAAGGGAATGTTTTATTTCTTTTTTTTTCTGAAAAGTATGAGAAAAAAAAAACATTTCTTTCCAGAAAAATCGCCTTACCGATTCGAGTAATCATCCTTGGTTTGTTGAGAATAGATTTTTACCAAATGAAATACATAAGAAATAAAAGGATATTGTTTCCTTGTGGATTGTAGTAGGCTGCGTTTCGAGGTCCAGTTCCAAAATCAAAAATCGGATCACATTTCAGGTTATAAATGGTGGCTTTTGCAGGCATGACTGAACAATAAAAGTTAAGGAATTTTCGTATCATTTCATTATTAGGTTTTATAGCATGTCAACTCTTTGTGAGTCATGTAATGCCAAAGCTTCCATACAAATCTTAATATAATGGAGATTTGGTGTTTGTAAGCAAAACTTACATTTCTCAAATATATGTCATTCTATAAGATTATTAAAAATCTGACAAACATTAATAATTCAGCAATTTCACTCACCATTTTTGAACAAATTATATGTTAATAATAATGTCAATATCAACAACATAGCATTCAAATATAGCCACGTCTTGGATATATTTAGCAAGTAATTTCAGAAAAAAACATTACAATAACTTATTATGATTGATATTAATTATTGCCAATATATAATTCCTTGAAGTGAAACATCGATTTGAAATGTCCTTTCTTCCATCGACAAGAAAAAAAAATCAGTATTCATGAGTACATGAGACAGAGACTAAAAAGGTTTGCTGTCAGTCTTGTACAATAAAACATGTCTAAATTAAGGTTTGCTGCACAAAATATACTTTTATAGAATAAAAGCAGAAATGGGAAGATTTTTTGCACCAATGTGTGGATGCCTAAGGAAACGACTTTGGACCTTGGGTTTACTTTTGGCAGCCTCGTAACTCTCACTTCCCTTATTTTGTCCTTTAGTCCTCACATTCCATGAGCGATGTTTCTGACAAAGGGGGAAGAATTGCTTTTTTCTAGGTTGGAATCTATCCATCTAGCACTTATCGTTGGCTAGTTTTTTTTACCTTGAAGTATATTTTTTTTTTTTTAGCTCCTTACATCAAGTGGCTTCATGCCTTGTCTGGAGTGACTTCCATAAAAAAAATCTGGTGCTCTTGTATAAGCAGTAACCGATCTGAGGGAGATAACTCTATTTTTCTTAGCCGCCGCTATTCCGAATTTGCTTATACTTTGGCAAGGGAGATAACTTTGTTTATTGCAGCATGAAAGAAAATAATTTTTATACCACAAAGTTTATAAACTTTATAACAATTAATAAAAAACATGTTACGGTTTTGAAAAAAAGAAAAGTTATTTTCTTTCATGCTGCGATAAACAAAGTTATCTCCCTTGCCAAAGTATAAGCGAATTCGGAATAGAGGCAGCTAAAAAAAAAAAAATAGAGTTATCTCCCTCAGATCAGTTACTGCTTATACAAGAGCGCCAAAAATCTTTTAAACATATCCCATTACTTTCTAGCTAGACCATTTCATGACTATTTCTTTTTCTTTGTATTCTTACAGGATGAAATTTATAAGATCTACAAAATTATAGGAGTCAGTCATTGGTTAATTTCTTTCTCAGTGACTCATTGGTGGAATGACATATTGTCATTTAGTCTTTTATCTTGAAAAAGCATTCATAAAGTTTTAGGTGAAATATCAATCCATACATGCTTATGTGTTAACTTTCTTGTGTTTTATTTAGATTGTATTTGCTTTATTTCCATTTTATTAACCTATACATATATATGAATATGAGAGTGCAAATGGCTATCAGTTTCATGTCAAATAACATCATCATGTCCATATAAAGTGACGTCATCATGTCCATATAAAGTGACGTCATAAAGTCTGTATAATGTTTATAATGTGACAATTAATATCCATGTCATTATGATGGCATATATAATGTCAAGTGACATCATAATGTTCATATGTCAAGATTTTCTGTTTGAAAAGAGATTAAAAAAAAAATAATTTAAACTTTTTTCCATAGAAGAAAATAAAATAAAAATCATCCAAATCGAAAGGATACATCCGTATACGACACAGAACTGCTGACTGTTGGGGTGCCATTCCACATGATAGACTGGACCATTTTTGGCTACAAAAAAAGAAAACAAATGGATAAATATTAAAGAGTTCACATTAGAAATCAAAAGCATTTTCAAAGTTCCGTGCCTTTTCTATATCTATGAAGTTTCATCGCATTTAATTAATATCATTCCTTACATTAGAAAATTTATTGGCAAGAAAGATTAAAATAGTTAAATTTACCACACAATTAAATTTTCTTTCCTGATTGAATAAATATATTATTTGTAGAATTAAAAATTAGTTTATAGGAAGGCACACGCGTGAACCGGGAACAAAATCTTATCAAGACAACAACACATGCTTTATGGTTCACAGATTTATTGATGTTATATCTCTCTGGCCAGGATCTCGTAAAACCCTACCTATTAATCGACTGACATCAAAAAGACTCCCAACTTGCCCCCTCCCTCCTCCCAAGCTGGCTTTTGGGAGAGAGAGAAGCTTGCCATGAAACACGTCTGCCTCAGTCACTCGCCGCTGGAAAATGGCTGACTATCATTTCTTCAACTCTTGCCATGACATCACACAAGACCTCGTATCCCTTCCCTCTAATTATATATCAATAACACCAGTGTAGAAAATGTTATGAAACTGGATGAATTCAGAAATAGGAGAATGAAATTGCAAGGACATTCTTTATGTCTATCTGATACAATATTTAAGAGAATTTGATTCGTATATTCCTATTAAACATTATTTGAGATTGTAGATAATTAATTAGTCCAAGTCCATAACTCTGACGACATGAAAAAAAAAAATTAACAAAAAGTTTTATGATGTACATACCCGCGATGGGAAGCATAGATCGTACACCAAAAAAAATCATGTAAATTGATCAAGTATTTTTTTTTTTACAAAAGAAAATCAAATTTTATGGGTAATTGACAATCGACGCTATGTTGGAAATTGTGGTTTTGGAGTTATCTCTCTTGTCTGGAAACCACAATTCCAACATGGTGCCGATAGATCGACGATCGTTGTTTACCCATAAAATTTGACTTGCACCAATTAATTATATATGTACGTTTTTTATGTTTGTTTCTTTTCAACTTTTTTAAACGTTCAAATTGGATAATTGATTAAAACAAAAGATTGGCAAAAGACACAAATAAAATCATTAGAGTTGTTGTTTTCTCACTGAAAATCTATTGCCAAGATTTAAAAAAAAACACAATCTACCAAAAATTAGATTTTTTTCGATTCTCTATATTAATAAAATTATGAAACAACTCCATATTGTGCATGTGTTTCGCGTCAATATAACTTTTATAAATACACACTGAATTATTTTTTTCATTATTTACTATTAATCAATTATTTCTTGAAATCAAAAATGCGATAGCGTAATTTACTAAAATAAACTTTTTAAAAATCGTATTTTAAAAAAATAATCTAATTACAAAATTTTATCTACTAGAATGTATTTTCGGTTTATTTCATTAAAAGATATCTTCATAAAATTAATCTAAATTTCACAAGAAATATTAATATAATTGTGTAATCACTTGTGCATTTCTCGTGTCAACATAACTCTGATAATTACACATTAAATTATTTTTTTTTTTATTTAGGATTAATCAAATATTTATTGAAATAAAAAATCCAATAGCTGAAAATAAAACATTTTTTAAATCCTATTTAAAAATATTAATTTAATTATGAAATTAAATCCATCACAATGCATTTCAGTTTATTTGTAAACAAGTCAGTCAATTCAATCTTTCATTAATAATTGATAAAAAGAATGAATTACTTTGTGACCTCTTCAAGTTTGAACTGTCAAATACAAAGTCATTTAAACTTCCTAGCAAAACTTCATGTATTAAAAGATTGAAAGTTTTGAAAGCTATATAATAATTTTATAAATAAATTAAAACATGTATACCTTAGAAACAATTAGCTATAGTTTTATAACAATTTAGTTCAATTAATAATTTAATGATTGTCGCCACTCTAGTGTGACAATAAAGAGAAAGATTAGGATAAAGCATTTTCTAGAAATAAATGAAATTGAAGTACAATTTATTATTCTGAAGAACATGATTGCACGATCAACAAAAAAATAGGCTAGGTAGAAGAAAATATTGATTTTTCAGATTCAAAGCTATCGATAACAAACTTTGAGAAATAGACTGCCCCTTCTTTACGTGATAAAATGCCTTGTCGCTACTCGTAGTGTGACAATAAAGAGGAATGATTGACAGCATCTACCCTCAGTTATTCCTCATAGTACTGTGCGCCTTTACTTTGCCTTGATGACAATATCTGCTAATTGAGATGGCACTAGCAGTCAAGTTGTCAATTGAATTATCTCCCCTTTGCAGATTGGCTGTTGAGAGTTTCTAAAGCTAGATGGCTCTGGCTGGCAGTCAATTTGCATAGGTGGTGGTGTTATTAGTATAAAAACTGTACTTTTGGGATTGAAGAGTGTCAGTTGATTTGCAGAGAGAAGTGCAGAGTGGTTGAAAGTTGGATTGCCTTTGAAACCCTTTTTTTTTCAATTTTCACTTAAGGATAGATTACAATAACCAAATGATACTGTAATAATTAAAGTTAAATCTCAAAATCTCATTTAAAAAAATAATAATTTGGTAAAAAACAAAGGTATAAACTAAAACAAAAATGAACGTAGAAAGACTCCCGGGCAACGCCAGATATGGTACAACAAGTATAGTTATCATTTTGGAGAACAAATTACTTAAATTAAAAATGGCACAAGTGTAGAAAATTTTGATATACTGGATGAATTCAGAAATAATTGTAAAAGACATTTTTGGGGCCTATCTGAAGAAATATTTGATCTGTATATTTATATATATATATATATATATATATATATATATTCTCAGTATGTAGACAATTGTGGGTGTATAATATATATAGTAGTATAAAAATATACTTATGGAAAGTAAGCTACACAGAAACATTAAGGAATTTGCCAGGCAAAATTAATTAACTTTTAATTTAGCCTGACGAATTCCTTGGGGAGATGAAATGCAAACGTTTCTGTGTAGCTTATCTGCCATTAGTGTATTTTTATACTACTATACGGCTCTAATCATATGCTGAGCACTGTTGAAGCAAATACTGAATCAAGCAAATATATATGTAATAGATTATCTTATAAGTATTTATCAAGCAGTAATATATATTTTATAAAAGTAATTTCTTTTTAAATACAACTTTTTAAATTTGTTTCATTTTACGTCATTGCATTTATAATTTAATGGATAATTATCAAAGTTACGTTGACGCGAGAAATACACACACACAGTTGTCTTATAATTTTATTTATAAATTTACATTAAGTTGAAATGCGATTATTGATTACAATAAGAGTTGCCCAAATGTACGAACATTTGGTGTGTTAAAAAACGAAATTTTCCACATGAGGTTAGATTGAGAAAACGGAATTTTCCATTGAAGGTAAAGCTGACGTGTACAGGATTTGTTTGCTTACTTTTTTGGTTTGTTTTACAGCATATCAATCTCTTATGGATCATTAAATGCCGAAACATAAACTGTAGTATGGTGGATGGAAGTTAAATGTTACTCATTTTTCAGAAGAACCTTTAGATTATATCTTGTTATATAGCTTTGTTACTCTTAGAAATTAAAAAATTTGTTGTGTCACAAACAGGAAGTCTCAAGTGACACGTAACAGATAAGCTAATAAAATCTCTTTATTGTTTCTGAACCGCAAAGGAAGACGGACATGTTTAAGACAGAGCTTGCCTATGGACGCCTGCCTATGGACGACGGCTTGGGGGAAGACTCATGGGATATTAGATATACCATATAGCGTAAAAAAAAAAACGCAGAAAGAATTAACAATTTGTACAACTACTGTTATTAAAAAGAAGATGGCTGCAGCAAAACGAAAAAGATTAACATCTCTACGATGACGACTACTACTGCTAATACTTACTATTGAGCTGACTACTTACAACATGTCAACAAGACTCGAGCTGTTTCTGTCACCAACACGAAGCTGGACAGCTGTTTTCTGTCGGCGAGATGCCAGCAATCGGTTGAGGTTGAAAGGACTCCCCATCTACCATTACAAACATCTTATTATTGCAGTGTAACGTTACAAATGTAACGACCAGTGCTATTTCACACCGTGTTCTTTTTAAATGATAGTCTCAGTGGTCATTAAGCTGTAACATTAGTGCCATTATTACAGCCACAAAATTAAATAAAGGGGAAGAAGAAGACTACAGTTGTTTCTGCCGACAAAGATGAGGAATCGGTTGGGGTTGAAAAGAGTCAAGATCTAACGTTACAAACGGCTTATTAGTGCAGCATAACCTTACACAAAGATTGCATAATAAATGAATTTGTAATACAAATACGACTCATTTTTTTGTCCCCCAAAAAGACTTTACCTTAGCTTGTTTAATGCCAAATATTTATTGTAAACATTTTATTAAACACAAGTTGCCATTTTTGTCAAAGTTAGGAAATAGCTTTCTTAACGGTATCAAGTGTGAAATAAATACAGTATAAATTTATAACTGATTATTTAGGGATTATTATAAAACTGGAAGAAATCCGTGATAACTTACCTATGGCCTCCTCTTTCTTCTTACCATAAAAATAATTGTCAGTTAAATATTCTTCAAATAAATAAAAGGAATGTCACGCAAGTCGACGACGACAACAGAATTCTATTTATGACGTCTTATTCTATTTTGGAATAATTCATTTTAAAATTAGTAAAATCTAAACTTTTGGCACTCAGCGACACCAGTTACTCAACAATTACATTTTTTTTCTTTTTCATCTTTGATAATTTTTTTTAAATGAGTATAGAAGGTGATATCGTACATACAAACGAAGGTAGAAGCATATTATTATGAAATGTGTTAGGAAACTCTCACCTCTTGGCACGAGACATCCCTCTCCCTTCACGCTCAAATAATGCAAGCCAGTTTCACCGTAATATGATGATGCTGAGGTCTCTGTAGAAGTGATGACCAATAGACCGTTACCTGCAAAAAAAAATAATTAAAAGAAAATACAATATATATATATATCAAATATGAAACTAAAAGTAAACTTTTAGTAGATAGAACCTATAGTGAAATGGTTTAAGCTCAATATACGAGATAGAGCAATTATAAAGATAGATGAAAGAAGAGTGATAAACATGTACGAATGTCCAGATTTATTTCAAACTTCGATTGTTCAATGCAAGGTATATTCGGTAATAAAATTATGCTTATTATTCTTTCCTTAAGCGAAGGCTTTTCAAAGATCAAAATCTTATCATCAGAGGAATTACATAGATAGATAAGTTGGCAGTGGAAAAGCCAAAATTCAACATTTGAAAAAATATTAAGAAATGGAGAGTGAAAAAGAGTCCGTGTAAAAAAGATATGGGGTTTGTCCAGTTGGTAATTGTCCGTTGATAAGGTGTCCAATGAAAGGAGATTTAGATGGAGTAAAAAGGTTTTTCATGAAGGCAGCATGGAAAAGCGTTCAAAAATGAAGTAACTCCAATAATGAGATGTTGAGTTCAAATCGTAGGTGGAACGCACTTAATTGAAATTAATATGAGAAATCGGGCCATTTTAAAAATACTTCCTGGGCCAGAGTTGAATTGTGTACAATTGACGTTAGCAGTGAAATATTTAAGCAATTCTAAGAAGAAATCCTTTAGTTAAAGACAGATCACCAAAGTGTCTACACAGCAATAAAACAAAGACTGTTAAACTTGGAGGACAAGTCAGACATAGACTGGTTTATTTGTACCAAATATAGTTGGATAGAAAAAGGATTGTAACAGTTCTATGTGTGGCTTTTTTTTAGGTGTGGGGGGGGGCATACTGTATGATTGGTTTTGAAACTAGTGTAATCACATTAAAATCTCTTCTATTAATATATTTAAATAATGAGTAACGCATGGAATAATTTTACTCAAATAAAATCTGAAAGAAATAGAGAATTGTCCAAAATGTAAAACTTAAAATAATAATACTTATGTTTTTACGGTTTTCATAAGAGTTTAACTTTTATTTTTCAAATGTGAAGAAATTCATCATTTGTAGTTGAGAAAAAACATTTTATTGTGTGTGTAGTTAGTGTTCATTCTTTCGAGTATATTTCATTGGATATGATAGTTCTTTAGCGGTAGGGTAAGGAGCAAAATAAAAATTAAAGTAAAATAACTCTTGAGCGACGTCGGGTAAATGTTCTGTCACCATAAGACATACAACACAGGTTATAGGACATTTTATAAGTTTTTAGCAATCTTAATCCCAACTAAAGTTTGTTGGTCATTCTTTCCAAAGTTCTAATAAACAATCAAATAAACTTACCAGACTTATTCCAGTGAAGAGATGTTTTATCCGCTTTGAAGAAACTTTTGTTGGCAACTGGACATCCATTAATATTGGGGTATTTAAAAACACGTACATTTGATGGTTGTCCCTGAAAGAACAAGAAAAAAATTAAAATTTACGGCTTTAAAGCATAAAATTTTCAGTGGTGCAGATAGATTTTTAATGTAGCGAGTTCCCCCGAGATATATAGGCGATTTGAATGGGTCCCAACCAGAGATGGCACAAAACGTCCTGTAAATTTTTTAAAAATTACACGGCGACTAGAAATAATTGTACCTCTCCTGATACCATTGCTCAAAAAAAGGTTGAAAAGATTCCAGAAAAAAGAAACGACCAGATTCTGAGATTTTTAAGACTGTCACTAATAGAGAAGGAATATTGGTCGTCAGCTCCAAATCGAGCCAAATGACAAAAAAATATAATGTAAAGCTCTAGTGATTCGGCAGAAATCAGTCTTTGCTTAGAAAAAATTTAAATTGCTTTAATTCAAAGAAAAAGTGGAATTCCACTTTTTCTGATTTACAAAAAAAGAGAAGCGGAATTCTGTTAAAAAGCGGAGGTCTAACATCCCTGTTTAATACATGAGAATTTTGTGCTAAGAATTTTAAGGTCACAAATGACTTTCTATCTGACAGTTTAAATGCCACAAAATTCCTTTCAAATTTTGAAAGGTCACAAAGTAATTCATTTTTTTTCAACTATTAACAAGTCTTGTTTAAAAAGAAACAGAAATGCATTGTGGTGGATTTAATTTTGTAATTTAATTTTTTTTTTAAAGATTTTAAAAAGCTTGTTTACGTACTTTATATCATTACATTTTTTATTTTAATAAATAATTGTTTGATAATAAATAAAAAATAATGTGTAAGTTACATAGAGGCGAGAAACACGTGATAATCTATTATATAAAGTAGTGAGTCTTTATCGTTTCTTTGTCATCGATAGTTTTCTCCCTTACAAAATCAATATATGGATAGATGGAAGAGTAGCATGTAGGAGAAGGGTCTAAGAGTCAACATGGGTAAAACCAAGGTCATGATTGCTGGTCCAAAGCTCAGCTTACTGAGGAAAACAGGAAAACACCCGTGTGCCATATGTCTAAGAGGAACAGGCAGCAACTCAATCATCTGCCCCCCACTGTTCAGGATGGGTCCACAAAAAGTGCAATGCCATAAAGGGCTCTCTCAAAACAGATCCTCACTTTAAGTGTTTGCATTGCGTTGACGCAGCAAGACCAATAGATGGCAGACCACTGACGGAGGTGGATACTGGTGACGACAAGCTTGAAGTATGGATGGAATTCTGTTACCTTGGAGACGGGCTGTCATCAGGTGGAGGCTGTGAACTCGCGGCAGCTACACGTTGCAAATGTGTTTGGAGACAGTTTAGAGAGCTGCTACCAATGTTGACAAACAAACAGATACCTGCCAACAGCTACGAATGGTCGTATATACCCCTCATGTGTCAAAAGTGTGCTGGTGTATGACTCCGAAACCTGGGCTGTCTCTGCCGGCACACTAAAGAAACTGCACTGTAATGACAAGGCAATGGTCAGATAGATCTGTATGGTGAGGCCTAAACAGAGCATGCCTTTTGGGTCTCTGCTTGCGCAAGTCAACTTGGAAAGCCTCGCAGACGTCATGCAGAAGAGCAGACTGCGTTGGTTGGGGCACGTTGAGCGCAGCAATGGCTGAATTGCTAAAGTTCAACAGTTGAATGTGTCAGCAGAGAAGACCACCTCTGGCAGACCCAAGTTGTCTTGGGAGGACGTGGTCAAACATGATAGAAAAGCCTTGGGTATGGATTCTGTCGAGCCTCATCAAAGACAAGAATGGAGGGGAAGACCAGTTGATGATTCTGATTCGTCAGTTTTTCTTGTGGATCGTTGCAGCATGTTGCTAAGAACAATAAGATGTAATTCGATTTAATTCCTTCCAGAAAATACTTTGACTGGGTCTGAATTATTTTCAAATGGCCACTATCTTCAAAAAAAATACAGTGTTACTTCCCTTTGATAGGAACCAAAAAATAACTGACATAGTTAAAAAAAAAAGAAAAGTAAAAGAAATTGCAAATAAATAAACTACCAGATTGTTGGTACATCTCATAATTTTAATTTATTTACAGTTTTGTGAAGGTTTCAGTTACCGTTATTAAAATATCAATAAAAACTTACTTTAGTTCCAGATATGCAATACGCAACATGGTTGTTATTGGACAAACTGTATTGCGAGAGTTTCTCGGCATGGATACGAGCAAGAGGCGTCTCTGAAAAAAAATACAAACAAAAATTAAATAAAAGATTAAAAATTAAATCATCATTGCATGTTGTTAAAGAAATATTTATCAGGGTTTGAAAGTTTCCCGTCCTACTCCAAAATTCAGATATTTACAAAATTTTATTCATTACACTCTAATAAATCAGCATCATACGTTTAACGTTTGTTTTACATGCTGGCATGTGTTGGACAGCTTTTAGAAACTGACTTCTAAACTCACCTATCTCTGGTCAGGTCTTTATTTATCTGTCTTTCTCTCAAATCCATCCTTATTCCTATCTTTTCCTCAGCCTTGCCAACTGACCCTACCTCAACTGTTCTACATCTACTAACCCAAGAACTCTCATCCATTCTTTCAATGTGACCATACCAACAAAGTCTCCTGTTCATCACACATCTCTCTATAATGTCCAAATTTACTCTTCCTCTGAGGTCATCAGAACTAAGCCTGTTTTTAAGACTCACATTAAACCTACATTGTTTCATTCTCATATTATTTCTCTCCATGCAACACATATCGTCAACCATCACTGATCAGTTTCATTTCCATACATCATCACACTACGGACACACATGCCTGATAGACACTTTCTTTGATCAACAATGGTAACGCTCTGCTGGTTAGTAATGTCAGAAGTTCCCTGAACTTACTCCATCCACTCTTAACAGCACCAGCTCCTCCCTCTGCTCCAATGGTTTCAGCAAATTAACAAAACTTCTGAACAACTTTGCCATCCAAATATACTTTCTTCACATCTGACTTCTCATCCATTTCAATTGCCCATGGAGATGTAAATAAATAAATAAAAAAATAAAATAAAACATACCAAAACTGCCATTCTCGTAAAATTCCACGTCGTTGTTGTGCAAGCGGGTCATGATTTTGTCATCAGGACTCCATTGTGGTTTCCTGCAAAAAAAAAAAAAAAATAAGAACGCATATTTTTATGATAAGTCCATTTTGCATCATATAATAACAGTCTAAAGCAGGGGCGGGCAACCTCCGGCCCACGGGCCACATCTGGCCCGCGAAGGCTTAGCGTCCGGCCCGCCACCCTGCTATGTTTGATTATTGCAATCCGGCCCGCGAACCTCCCAGTAAAACACATATCATTTTGTGACATAGACATAAAAGTAGGTTTCAATTAAGATTTACAGTGACAGAAAAATGTATGAATAGCAGCGAGCGATGATGCATGTATATTTCATTTTTCTTTAACTATTAATTTCAAATCCTTGGCCTGAGATAAAAATAGAAAAAGAGAAAGGCAAAGAGGAAATGAGAGACAAGGAAAGAGCATGAAACATAGAATTTATGTGAGGTGTGTCAAAACGAATGCTGGATCAATTGCTACTTCTCCGTCATTATTTTTTATGGTTCCAAAATGGCTGTTCGTCGGCGCCTTTTATAACATCACATACAGAAGTCTCCTGAGAAAAATATCAGATTTGTAGAGTGTTCAATGCAATTTTTGTACAATTTATTCATGTAAACAAAATATAGTAATTCTGAGATTTCGCTTTTCACTCCGGCCCGCGATCTCCTTCCAAAAGTCTCATCTGGCCCTCACTCTGAAAAGGTTGCCCGCCCCTCGTCTAAAGAGATTTCTGGGTGGTTGAAATAAATATATTATTCTCTTAAATATGAATTGCCGAACATTTACTACTACTACTACTATATCATCACCATCTACCCAGTGGTCTGGATGACCGTTGGGGCAACAAAGATGACCTGGCAACCAGCTTTCTCCATCCCTCCCGATTTTCTGTCTGCCCCTCCTTTTTGCTCCCTGTACAGTTCCTTGCAAGATTGTCTTTGCGAGACTGGATGAACATGTGACATGGTCGTACGACTTCATTTTCCTCTTTTTAACAATGGTCAGTAGATCCTCATATGGCCCAACTGCTTGTATGTTCTTCACTATCTCACTTGTAATGCGGTCCTCATATAAGATGTTGAGGATGTTTTGGAAGCATCTCATCTCTGTGGCCTGAATCTGGTTTTTGAGCTCAATGTGATGTTTTCCTGTCATTTCATATGGGTCTTAGTTTGACCATTGCTGCTGTTGTCTGCACAATTCTTGCACAGACTTCAGGCTTGGATCCATCATCCGTCACAACCGTCCCAAGGTATTTGCAACTGTTATTATTATTATTTGTTTGTTATGCCTCATTATATATATGTATATATATTCTCTATATTTATAAAGTTAGGTATGTGTGTATGTGTGTGTGTGTGTGTGTATATATATATATATATATATATATATATATGTTCAGGGTAATCTCCTAAACTAACGAATGGATCATTATGAATTTTGGAATATATATCCTCAACAATCCGGTGAGTAACATGAGCACATTATTTTTTTTGTAAACATTACCATTTACAACGAGGTGCCCATCCAAACTCGCACCCGCCCTCAAAAAACTTTTTAAATAAGTTAGATACAAAAAAGTTAATAATAACATTTTGAGTTATGTTAAGCAATACATTTTTTAAAGGATTGGTACACACGTGATCATGAATAATATATGGGCTTGATAAAATCCTAAACTATTGAACTTATTATGAATTATGCAATATGTATTCGAGGCAACAGTGTATGCTATGTGGGCACATTATATATATTTTTTAAACTAAATTTAGGGGGGTGCCACTAAAATCGTACCATACCCCCCAGCCCCAAAAAGAAAAAAACATTAAAATTTGAAACTATATTTATTGCTTATACCCATCCTGGGACGGGTATTCTACTAGTATATATATATATATATATATATATATATATATATATATATATATAAATTATGACAATATATGTATTAGCATATACTATCAGTGCCTTTTAATTAGCAGTCTCTTTAAAAGATTCAGCTCGATGATTGTCAATTAGTAACAACAGAGCATCTATAAGTCAGGTTCATTTTATATTCCAATAACCATGTTTTTATTTTATTTTTATTTTTTCACATTTCCAAAAAACATAACATTTCTGATGATTTTGTAGTGTTGCAGAGATGATATTGACATAAAAATGTTGTTTGGCTCACGGCAAAAGAAACGGACTGTTAAAAATACATCTCGCAGAAATGTTATGTTTTTTGGAAGTGTGAAAGAATAAAAACAAAAATAAAAAAAACATGGTTATTGGAATCTAAAATGAATCTGACATGTATATATATATATTAGAGGTGAAAGATGAGAATAAAGAATTGTAAAGATACAATATTTATTAAAACATCAAAAGTTCAGGCTCCTTGCTCTGAACTTTTGATGTTTTAATAAATATTGTATATTTACAATTCTTTATTCTCATTATTTACCTCGAAAATTAATTGCTCTATTAAATATATTGAGCTTTACACTATCACGATAGATGATTATTATTAAACGATAATTCAATTATTGTTATTTAATTCAACATTTAAATATTATATATATATATATATATATATATATATATATATAAAACAAATAGTACGTCATTACTTTATATAAAGAAAGATTCTAACATTTATAGTAGTTTTATTTATTTAGATATAAATGCATTGAGAAATGTGTCTCATTTGTAAATATCAAATCAATAATGACGATTAAGGAAACAAATTTAAACATTTTTTTACAATTTAACTTAAATAAAAAAAATGAACATTATCTATTTTCTTTACTAAGATATTCTTTATAGATTCATAGAAAATAAAGAAATGGCAAATAGAGAGAGAGAAACTACTTTTGTCATGCTTAATAGATTTATAGAGAAGGTTGCAGTTACCGCTGGATATATAAAAATGCTTCTCGTGCTACCAGATCAGACTTCTTGAAGATATCAGCTTCCTGGCCCCAAAATCCACCAAACATTGATGTTTTTGTTTTTTTTTTTTTTCTCTTTGCAAAACCCAAAACAAAATAGCAACAACAGCCCCCCTTTCACTCAACCAAACAACACGAACAAATACTTCAACATATAAAGAACTTGAAGCAGAAAACCTTTCACCAAAATGACCGGATTCGACATTAAATAACCCGAAAAGGGTTGATATGCCGTAAAACAACCAAACCATAAAAATGCTTATTAAAATGGAAAAGGCCTTACCATTCTCCAATTCTTTTGTGATTAAATCCCTTAATTAATTCACCTGTTGTCACATTCCATACAATCAGATTTGGTTTATCTTTGTCAGCTTTTGTTTGGGCTGCAGAGAGAAGGGAAACAAATGACAGACCACATAAATATGACAGACCACATAAATATGACAGACCACATAAATACGATAGCAAAATAACAGAAGACCATGTAACTACAATATTTATATTCAGCGTTCAGGCTATGATTAAAGGTAGCATGTAATCAGTTCAGTTTCAAGTTATCCTCCTAGGCATAACCTCCTCTGAAAGGAGGAGGGATAAATTTGTCGCTTGAGGCACCTTCATTATAAAGTGCTGAGAGGTTCAACCAGGCAATGTTTTAGGTAGTTGTTACCATCCACTTTTTCTGGATTAAAAAAATCCGGAACACCACTAAAAAACAGAGACCTCACACCCCTGCATATATGATAGCAAACTAAAGATTATATTAGGGATGAGACGTAATGGGTGAAAATTTCAGATTCATGCGAGTAGTATTTTTTTGTGTTCATTTATACATAAATAACACTAAACAATCAAACATTTTGAAAATTTTGCAAAATTCAGAAGGTGCAGGCCAAAAATAGCTGTTAGGGCTCCACGGGACTCAAAATCCAT
The DNA here is from genome assembly GCA_963556195.1 of Sepiola atlantica. Classification (NCBI taxonomy): domain Eukaryota; kingdom Metazoa; phylum Mollusca; class Cephalopoda; order Sepiida; family Sepiolidae; genus Sepiola; species Sepiola atlantica. The sequence continues at coordinate 15,854,272 of OY744516.1, read as the reverse complement.
CATTTTTCGGTGAAAAAGTGGTTTCATGCGACATTGCAGGTCCTAAAACATCCTCAAAAGTTATGAATGGATATAGATGGTTAAATCTGATATAGTACTTTAATTTAGGACCATTTTCAGGCTGTGAAAGGGTTTTCATGAATGTAAAATAGCCAAAAACTGCACCTTCTGAATTTTGCAAAATTTTCAAAATGTTTGATTGTTTAGTGTTATTTATGTATAAATGAACACAAAAAAATACTACTCGCATGAATCTGAAATTTTCACCCATTACGTCCCACCCCTAATTTTATACACCATAATCACGTTGACACACCGGTTCCCGGTAGATCATCAAAGTTAAGCAACATTGAGCCTGGTCAATATCAGATGGGTAACCATTTAGGAGTACCAGATACTGTATGTGCGACGATATCGATACCTCCCTGCAAAAACTAATGTTGTTAAAAAATAAATCTCGCTTGAGCAGGATACACATGCGACTGGGGGCGTGCTTATGAATTTAATATTCCCTAGAAACTTCCTCTTTCGGCGGAAGCTGGCTGAACTGCACCAGGACAGGGAACTAAAGATGATATAAATACCATACATGGTAGCAAAATAATTCAAGACAAACAATACTGTTATATCCTAAATTACATAGGACATACTAAATTAAGAATACGCCGAGTGGTTTGCGTTTAACAGGGATCCGGTAGGAAGTAGAGACGTTGACTCTTCACTGCCGTCCAGATATCACTGCTCGTCTTATATACGTACTTTCGTATATAGTCAATACCTGATTACTTCCCTTTATGTTAGTTTCGTATTTATGCCAAATCATGACCTTTACAACAAATACAATTAGAAAAATTCATCCAGGCGGGGTCAAATATTGCTACGGCGGTAACCGACGTGACCCTATTCATCGCAGTTTTCCTCTTTCCCTTGCTTGCCTTATTGTGGAAAAATAACAAAAAAATTTAAACAACGTCTCTGGATGTAGTAAAAAATTATTAACATGGTAACCAACCGGATCCGATGATAATCTACAGCTATTCATCACAGTTTTGTTCTTTTTACGTAAAAAGAAAAATAAATTGTGTTTCGAAAGATCCGTTTTCTTTCAATTATACTTACAAGCAACATCCACGGACACTAGATACGTTCCGAGTGGAGAGAAGGAGATCCCAGCTGTTTTAGGACGTTCAATCGTTTGAACTTTCTTATACTTGGAAGTTTCCACAATGTGAATTCTGAAAAAAAGAAAAAGAAATATATTTTTAACTAAAATTGCTAAGTTTGGTTTAGTTTTACGGCATATCAACCCTTTCTGAGTCATTTACTGCTGAATCCAGTCATCTGGGAAAAATAGTTTCAAGTTTTAATATCTTCAAATATTTATCCATAGCGTTTGCATGCTGTAAATTTATGTGCATACCATTGGGTGCATTAGGTGGGCAGATCTCAACGTACAATTTACAGTTGTTTTCTGACAATTCGTGAAGCACCCATTTTCCAAGCTTAGGAACCTTTCCAAATTGTTCAAGATGACGACGAACAGTTGTATGGTTTGAGGATAGCTTTATTGCCAATTCTTCAACTGATACTACACAGTTTTCCTTGAGTGATGCCACAAGGAGCTCATTGTCAAACTCAACTCGACATCCTGATTTGTCTTCATTTTCAAGGGCGAAATTCCCATTGCTTAATCTTATAAACCATTTTCTGCACGTTCTTTCATTCGGGCATTATTCTGAATAAGCTGCGTGAATATTTTGAGTCACTTCAGTTGCAGAGTTACCTCTTTTTAAAACCTGGATGTGATCATATTTTAAGGGCTTTTAGGAACATTTTCATGAATTTTTCATTTAAAAATAAAAGTTATTAAATCCAAATGCAATATTACAAATAAACATTACTAGAAAAAAATATGACCCATCGGTATTTTTCACGTGAGGTTAAAATCAAGCAGAAAGTGGAAAATTCTATTAGAAATTAAGTAAGAGGTTAGGAGTATTTGTGAAGATATGACATCACGGGCAGGAAGTCCGAAATGAGACATGGTAAAGAAGAGACAAAGCTTGTAAGACGACTGTGCTCAGACGTTTTTCAAAAGGTTTGGTCATCTTTTTTCAAAGCTCTGTTTTCGTTAGCTCCTCAAGGGAACAGGCGAGGGGAAGCTAACGTAATGCTGTAAAAGAATGAGGCAGCAAAGAAAATGAGCCATTGAGCTACAAGGCTGTTGGCATTTTTTTCTTTTATGTTTATTCATTATTACATCTTCCAGGGAAGAGAGGAGGACGGCTGCTGCTATCATCACACGCAAACAACACTTTTTCTGCTGTTGTTATTGTTTTGTAAGCGAGTCAATGAATGGAAGGAACACAAAATTGTTTGGGACTATCTTATTCTTTCTCAGTAGCTGGTTCAATTTCTTTCATAAACGAATAAAAAAAGTTGAGCAAAGAATGGAAAATTCCATTTAAAAGTCAAGTTAGAGGTTAGGAGTATTTGTGAGGATATGACGTCACAGGTAGGAATTCTGAAATGAAACACGATAACGAAGAGACAAAGCTGGTAAGCTGATTGTGCTCAGACGTTTTTCAAAACCTGTCTTCGTTCACCCGTTCAAAGAATTGGGTGAGGAGAAGCTAACCTAATTCTGTAAAAGAATAAAGCAACAAAAAACATGAGGCGTTGAGAAACTAAGAACGTGAGGCGTTGAGGAACAAAGAACGTGAGGTGTTGAGGAACAAAGAACGTGAGGCGTTGAGAAACAAAGAACGTGAGGCGTTGAGGAACAAAGAACGTGAGCCGTTGAGGAACAAAGAACGTGAGCCGTTGAGGAACAAAGAACGTGAGCCGTTGAGAAACAAAGAACATGAGACATTGAGAAACAAAGAACATGAGCCGTTGAGAAACAAAGAACATGAGTCGTTGAGAAACAAAAAACATGAGTCGTTGAGAAACAAAGAACATGAGACATTGAGAAACAAAAAACATGAGTCGTTGAGAAACAAAGAACATGAGACATTGAGAAACAAAGAACGTGAGGCGTTGAGAAACAAAGAACGTGAGCCATTGAGAAACAAAGAACATGAGCCGTTGAGAAACGAAGAACATGAGTCGTTGAGAAACAAAAAACATGAGGCGTTGAGGAACAAAGAACGTGAGCCGTTGAGGAACAAAGAACGTGAGCCGTTGAGGAACAAAGAACGTGAGCCGTTGAGAAACAAAGAACATGAGACATTGAGAAACAAAGAACATGAGCCGTTGAGAAACAAAGAACATGAGTCGTTGAGAAACAAAAAACATGAGTCGTTGAGAAACAAAGAACATGAGACATTGAGAAACAAAAAACATGAGTCGTTGAGAAACGAAGAACATGAGACATTGAGAAACAAAGAACGTGAGGCGTTGAGAAACAAAGAACATGAGCCGTTGAGAAACAAAGTTGTAGTTGGCATTTTTTAAATTTTATTTTGAATCCATTATTATTTATTGCCATTCATTATTACATTATCCGCTATTACTAGGGAAGAGAGAAAGACGCCTGCAGAGAGGAGGAAAGTTAACAACTTTCTTTCTGCTATTAAAACACACCACAGCAATGACGGTCTCTTGCTACAACTAAGGCAAAGGATTGTCAGTTGGATTATGAAGAATATTATGAGAGGATTGAAACTGATGAATGGACTGAACAAAAGTGAATTACTTATGAGGACAGTTTATGACAAGTATTGGTTGATACTGGATTTGAAAACAACCATGTTGTAGTATGCAGGGAGGTCATCCTGTGGTAATGTGTTCCACAGACGCAAAGTTCTTGGAAAGAAACTCTGTTCATTGAGGTTCAGTTTGATGTTAGGCATATGGAGGAAGAACGGAAAGTTTTTATGCTGTGGTAAGAAGGTAAGTTCTTACAAGGAGGATTCCAAGATTGGAGCTCAGTCGAGCGCCTTCCATGGAAATAACGATAGAGTAAAAAAACACTAGCTACGTTTCTTGTGTGGAGAACAGAAGAGATCATCATGATTGTGAAGTCAATTTGAACGAGACAATCTGGTTTGAGGTTCACACAAGGTTGCCAATATGTAAAGAAGGCCTGAGAATGCAGCAGCCAATGTTGTGACAATAAAAACTAAAATAGGGAAAATAGTTCAACTGTGAATAGTGGAAATAATTCTTCAACTGAAAATGCCAACAAAAAATCAATAAAAAATTTTTTTTTTTTAAATCAATAACAGTTTTATAAAACTAAACACAAATTAAAAAATGAAATTATAAACTAGAAATAAAAGTTTAAAAAATATTTTTGAAATAAAATACTACGCATTAAGAAAAAAAAGACAAATAAAATAGATATTTTTTGAAGTGTCCAGAAACATTTTCTCATGACCTTGAACTATTTATGATAATGAAAAGAAGAAAGCCCAGATTGTAAACATGGCTTCTTTCATTTCGTATGCTTGTCAATTTGAATGAAAAAAAAATGCAAACCTGCAAACACACACAGAGTGTGAGCACAAAAATACTCTTTGATTTAAAGTAGTTATAATATCTACACTTATTTCAATATGGCGACCACGGGTTCATCAATTCAAAAACTTTATTTTCTTTGTAAGTTCAAGCTACAAACAAAGTGTAGTATCTGTTCTACATTTCATCTTTTCTGCCCCCGGTCAGTGAAGAAGAAGTCTTTCTAGATTGAGTCAATTTTTATTTTTGTTCCAATCCAGAGTGTCTTTTTTTTGAGGAGCTGGATTTTCACCACATTAAAAACCAACCACTTGTGGGGAGGCAAGTAAATAGAAACAATGCCAGAGAACAAGGAAGTCTAAGATGGTGGCCACTCCCATAAAATGGTTAAATGTAGTTTGGTCGCATGGATTGGTCGAATGAATCTTGAAGTATTTTTTAAAAAAATTTTTTACCATAACCAGATTGGAGTTATAATGAATCAGAATAGGCTAGGTTTGAAAGTTTATCTTTGGTGTTTTCTCAGTTTTAGCAGGACACGCAGACAGACAGACAGACAGACGACTTTATATAATAAACAATTTTTTCACATATTTCATCAAATTCTATTCACAGAGAAAGAATAAAACAATTTTTATGGTAGATATTAAAACCATACGTACAGGAACGTTGTTACTGAGTTTATCAAAAAAACATTAAAGATCCGGAATGGTTAACAAATAAGGTTTATTACTATTCATACAGGAAAACAAAAAGAAATTATATGGATATTTCTTAGTCAATTTACAAATAACTAACTTGCTACTACTACTACTCACAAGGATAAAGTATCAATTATATTTTTTCATTTCATTAATCAGGGCAGAATTTTTATAGGCTGGATGCCCTTTCTGACACCAACCCAGTAAAGTGATGAGGACCAATATTTTTATCTAGACACCATGTCTAGATGATTGCCCAGTGTCTACTACCTCCAGAATATTGTCATCTAATTATATATATATGTACATTATATATATATATATATACATATATATATATAAAGTTAATCCAACAAAAGATATAAGAGGCAACTAATATCTTTAATTAGTGAACATCCGGATAAAACTGGTCCTCTGAGGAGAAGAATTTTCTTTGAAAACTCATGAGTTAAGGACTTTAAGGTACTTTGCCTAAACATTGAATTCTAATAAAATTCGATTCGCACCTTATGTTATTACTTCATTTTATATTATGCTATATATATATATATATATATATATATATATATATATATATATATATAATATATATGTGTGTGTATATGGCAACTTAGAAATATACAAAATTATGACATTCATCATTGAGTATACAACTTTCAAAAATGCAACATCAACAAAGTTTTTGTGTACGATCGTTTCGGAGACAAACATTTTTTTTTATTACTATTGAGTGTCTTCATCAGCACAAATTAGAAAGAAAATCATCAAACATTTCACCAATAATCCAGTCAGATAACAGAGTCCTCAACGAACCCTAGACATTCCAAATACAGAGTCAATAACAACATTAAAAACACAAAATTAATCAATATTTTCCCATCAATTTTTTAACATGGCTGAAAAGGTATAACGGCATAACGTCTGAGAATTACCACTTCCGGTTAAGAATGTGTTCAGCTGAAAGCGGTGAAGTGGGAAAATCAGTCATTGCTATATCACGTTCTCACTCGTCGCTTTGCTAAGTATTCTTATTTTTTGACAAAAACACATTTTCTTTTGTTTATTAAATTGTTAGGTGAAAAGTACAGAATAGTTAGCATGTTAAGAATGGTTTTCTAAATAATAATATGGGGATGGAGATGGGACTTTGTTAAAAATATTTTCTTTTGAGTATTTATAAAAAAGAAAACATTCCAATTATAATAAAAAAAAAAACGTATTAAAAATAAAACTCAAAATTTCCAATAAAAGAAATTACATTCCACAATTTCTTATGTGATGACCTACATTTTCGTATGAAGGGAACTGATTTTCGCAATTCACCACTTTCTTCTGAACACATTCTTAGCCAGAAGTGGTAATTCTCAGGCATTATATATATATATATATATATATATATATATATATATATATATATATATATATGCTAAACAGTTTAAAATCGACAAACAGGCCACATTAAAACTTCATTACATATGGTAATCTTACTAACATATCCTTTTCCATATAACAATTATTAATCTATAATTTAAACCCCTCAATATTATCTCATATTATTTTATAAACATATCCCCTTCCATTTATTGAATAAGTTGGCAATTTTAATCATTTCTATGGATTGATTATAGCCCATATTTGATTTAAATATTGGCCGTTTATTTGAATTTTGATCTTCTATTTGTAGTCTGGACACGTTTATCTCCCTTTGACTGCCTAACTAGGAATATGGAGATCTAAAGATTATCTTGAAATCACTATCTGAAATCATTTTGACAGGAGAGTGTGTATGCATCGTTTAACGATGTCCATATATATTTGACAGTCATTTTTCTATGAATTAACCAAGGAATTTGTCGCTGTCCTGTAAGATGTTGGGAGATTTTACAGGTGAGATTAACGCGTTTTAAGCTGCATTCGACTGGTTACCTCGTGTTCAAACTGCTGAGATTTTTGAAGGACAATTTGTACATGCTATTTTAATGGGTCCTTTTTATATGTATATGTTGATGTGTGTGTGTGTATATATATATATATAGGATCAAAATAAACCAAAGTGAAAACTTTTAGTAGATGGAACCTATTGTGAAAAGGATTAGCTCAATATACGAGATAGAGCAATAGTAGAGATAGAAGAGAATATATATATATATATATATATATATATATATATATATTATAGAAAGAATTGTAATAATTGACATCCCCATTTCCAGCTAGTCATGTTTAAAAAAATGATGGAAAAATATTGATTACTTTTGTTGTTTCAATGCTGTTGTTGCCTATGTATTTGGAATGTTTAGGGTCCGTTGGGGTCTCTGCTATCTGACTGGATTATTGGCGAAATGTTTGATGATTTTCCTTCCAATTTGTGTCAATGACGAGACTTAATAATAATTTTAAAATATTTGTCTCAGAAACGATCGTACACAAACACTTTGTTGATGTTGTATTTTTGGAACCTGTATACTCAATGATGAATATGTCATAATTTTGTATATTTCTAAGTTGTCATATAATAACTCTGACCCTAACCATGGAGCTGATTTTAATACCTGCCGTATTTATTGGTATCTGATGGACTTAATGAACTTCACCTTTCACTTATGTATATTGATGGCGTTGTTTTCTTGGTCGAGTTAGTATATTATCTACGTCTAAGCATTTGACTTTGCTTATCTATCTATCTATCTATCTTTCTCTCTCACTCTCTCTATATATATATATAGCTTACTACCTAGCTCTACTTACGTATCGAGCACTGTTGAAGTAAATACTGAAAATTGATACATAAAAAATTATATCTCTTTATAAAATTTTATGTGGATACATGAAATAGTAATATCTATATCTATAATATATATATATATATATATATATATATATATATATATATATAATCTTTCTAAACAACCAGCATGCCAATGCGTATTTGTTCTACAACCAGAATTTGAATTCATAACCGCCAAGAACATCACCGTGGATAACACCCATTACAAGGATATTATATCAAAAAACAAAAAAAAAGTTTTTTATTTTTTATTTAAAAATATATTTTTTTTTAAAATGGCACAATACTGGTCAACTCTGATGATGGAATATTATTCCGAAATTAATAAGATTAAAGTAAAAGAAAATTAATTAATCTTGCATAGATAAAGGCTTCTATTTTCAATGTTAATATATATATATATCTTTAATTTGAAACATTATTTACATTGTTACATGCACAGATTGAATGGGAGCATCTTAAGGATAAACCTGTTCTTCTTCCTTTCTGTTAAATGATAATGTTCTTTCATAAATGAGAGCAATATTTTTTTTTATACTAATGAGTCACCCCTAACTAAGAGCAAAAGTCACTTGAGGATAAGCGTTAATCAGATTGTCAGCTGGATGATAACACGGTACTACGAGAGGATTGAACACGATGGACGAAATGGAAAATAAATCTCATTACTTAAGAGAACGGCTCAAAAAATATTTGTTACCATTGGACTTGAAGACGACCATGTTGTAGTCTGCAGGGAAGCAGAAGTTTTTAAAATCAATTATAAAAATATTTAGTGTTTAAACCATTGGAAGGAAAACCCTATATGGGCTCTGCAAAATTCCTTGGAAAAACATAATTTATGGTTTTTGTTTTGTAACTGTGTGTGTGTGTGTGTGTGTGTGTGTGTATCAACCTGATAAATATTGTTTTGTTGGAATTTATAAGACACATAGATTGGTCGATGCATCTGTGGTCACTATACCTCTTAAGGGTCATGTAGATGGATTAGAAAGTAAAGCCAATCACTGCTCCCTTCAGGGTTATGTGAACAAACCTTTATAAACTAAAACGCTGTTCCTCTTTTCCTCCTTTTTACTACCATGGTCGATGTGTAACTACCTTATGACACCAACCCCAAGACAGCTGCCGTAAAGAGTACCTCGCTAATGACAGGAGAGCCTACAACTCCTACACAAGGGAGCTCGAAGCATGAGGTAAATGTCAAAAAGAAACTTCTTCAACTAAGATAACTTCCGCGAAAGCACGATCTCGCAAATCCTGTTTCTACATAATTACTTTTTACTAGTTGCATATCTTTACAGTTTTGTATATCTTTATTTTCTATTACTTGCATAAGCAAAAATGTTTAGTTAATACATGGTTGTTTTTCCTTTTCTTCAAAAGCTGTCGCCCAATTCAACTTTCCTCACTTATCTTTTTTCTCTCGTGCATAAACTGAACTTTCTTTCAGGGACAAAAATCTAGTTTTTCTCCTCTCAGCTCAAAGTACGTCGAGCAAAAAAAAAGAAAGAAATGAGCAAAGGATTATGTTTGTTACGGGCTTACATTTTGGAAGTTAGCGTCTTCAATGTATGCTTTGGATTATCACGTTGAGAAACTCCAAAGTGGTTAACAACGCGAATTGAGGACCTGGATGTGCCGGGTTCGAATCCAGTTCGTTCCACAGAAACATTATCATAAAAACCCACATGTGACCTTGTGTCTAACCTCCTGGAGAGCAGGTAAATAAAATACCAACAAAATTATGGAAACATTTAATAAATCTGCATGGCAAACAGTACAAAGATGCAATGGTGAATCAATTGAAATTGAACAGAGACCGATTTGGTCATCGGTCAAAGCGAAGATGATGCAATGATCTGACCTGATACCCTATCCCCAATATGACCAGAGATAGAAAACGGTAGTGGTCAACTAGAAAGGAGTTCCTCCAACAAAAGTGAGAAATCCCTGGATTTTGATTTAAAAGTAAAAAAAAAAGTGAATTGGTTGGTGCAGACAAAAAAATTAAAACATTAAACATCTGTGCAAAGAAAAACAATAGAGAACAAAAATAAATAAATGCTAATTTCATTTCAATATTTAGTTTCATTTGTGAAACTTTGTCAAGAAGAGCATTTATTGAACAGAGTCAAAGCATATATACATAAAGTTAAAAGTAATGGTGAGAAAAAGGATAGCCGAAAGGTGGGGTGGATAAAGTAAGGGATAGTGTTTGGGGGAATGAGTAGGGTTGGTGGTCTTATGTTAAGTGTGTGATTAAGGATAATTGGTTGGTGTCAGTGTTTTGGTGGTGAGTAGGTAGGTGAAGAGGTGAAGAAAGGGGATGCATACTAATAAGAAAGAGAAAAAGAAGGAGAATTGTTAAATTGGGGGGTAGGGTAGTTTGTGGTATGTGGGATAGTGGAAGGGTATTCTTAAATAGTAGTAGGATAGTTTAGGCAGTAAGGGGGGAGAGAAGAAAAAGAAATGGTTGAGGCGAGTGGAAAGTAATGGAAGAGAGTAAGGATTTTTTTATGAATGGAGAAGATGTGCAAATGGATGTTCGTTAAAATGTAAATAAAATTGTATCTTACTTTTCATCATCACTCCAAGCAAAGTATTTGCCGTTTAGCGAGAAAGCAATCGCTCTGCACACAGCTCTCGAATCACTGAAAGTTGGAAAGAAAGAAGAAAAAGAAAATAACATTTTTGAGATGATGATTGATAATTTGTATTACTATTCTCATCCTGGTTGTTGGTTTCACGTTTCAGCCAATGTAACCTCTGACCGCCGCCTTCAGGTGCATCTTTTTGAACTCAGAAACTTAATCGTCAAACTCAGGAACCCTTTATTTAATCCTTGGGGGTAGATTGTTCTCATTCCATCAGCCATGACCGACTATAAGTTTTAAGTAATTTTTATTTTTTAATTCTTAATTAGTAACACCTGTAGTGAGTATTTGCACCTGAATCTATACTAGCGGAATGACAGTCTTGTAGGTTGAAGGTTCAATCTTCAATACAGGTGATACTATTTTTTTTTCAATTCAATTGATTTGGAAAAAAATAAAACAAGCATGATTTAGTTGCCATGTAGGGAAAGGATGGTAGAAATTTACACAGAAGAGGATGCAGTAGCCCAGCACCTGCCCAAATTCACCTTGAATTGATGCGTTGTTGGCGCATTTATTACGTCTCTTGGGAGACTATTCCAAGGTTCAGGGATCCTGATTGAGAAGACGGTCCTCCTCCGGTTCAATCAAAATCGGAGGTGAAATAGTTTCTTGTGATGTCCGTGTAGACCTCTTTCTAATGCAGGAGTGAATAATAGGTCCTGAAGTATATCGTAATGACCATTGAGGAGATTGTAGGCCAAAATGAGATCACCGCGTAATCGTCAGCGCTCAAGGGAGAAACGGTTAAGTTTCTTGAGTCAGCTCTTATAGAGCAGATCTCATAGACCTGCACCATTCAAGTAGCCAGTCTTTGAACTCTTTCCAGATGATTAGATATGGAGCAGAGGCCTTTACTAAGAATAAAATAAAAATTACTGAACACTTCTACCTGGTCATGGCTGACGGAACGAGAACAATCTACCTCTATTGATTAAATAAAGGTTTCTGCTCAAAATTCTGTATGGTTTCCAGAGTTTGAAAAGATGCACCTGAGGAGGTCAAAGGTTACATCAGCTAAAATGATGTGAAAATACCATCCAATATGAGAATGGTCATCTAAATAATCCATAGAAATTGTTGTTTATTTGTTATATATACATACAGGGTGTTTAAAAAAATTGATATTTCATTGCATTCCTGTTCAAATGATATATACATACAGGGTGTTTAAAAAAAATTGATATTTCATTGCACTCCTGTTCAAATGATATATACATACAGGGTGTTTAAAAAAAATTGATATTTCATTGCACTCCTGTTCAAATGATATATACATACAGGGTGTTTAAAAAAAATTGATATTTCATTGCACTCCTGTTCAAATGATATATACATACAGGGTGTTTAAAAAAAATTGATATTTCATTGCACTCCTGTTCAAATGATATATACATACAGGGTGTTTAAAAAAAATTGATATTTCATTGCACTCCTGTTCAAATGATATATACATACAGGGTGTTTAAAAAAAATTGATATTTCATTGCACTCCTGTTCAAATGATATATACATACAGGGTGTTTAAAAAAAATTGATATTTCATTGCACTCCTGTTCAAATGATATATACATACAGGGTGTTTAAAAAAAATTGATATTTCATTGCACTCCTGTTCAAATGATATATACATACAGGGTGTTTAAAAAAAATTGATATTTCATTGCACTCCTGTTCAAATGATATATACATACAGGGTGTTTAAAAAAAATTGATATTTCATTGCACTCCTGTTCAAATGATATATACATACAGGGTGTTTAAAAAAAATTGATATTTCATTGCACTCCTGTTCAAATGATATATACATACAGGGTGTTTAAAAAAAATTGATATTTCATTGCACTCCTGTTCAAATGATTTCAAATTTTAGCTTAATCGTTTTAAATCTGTTTGATGTTTGAAGTGTTTATTTTTACATGAATAAAAATGCCCTTAACCAGAAAAGAAAGCGTATCTTGTGTGCTGAAGTATGCTTGAACACAGTCGAACAAGACTGTGTGGTGTATATTTGTGATGGAGTTCTCTAAAATGAATGGCAATGCAGATTTTAATGTTCATAACATTTTTTACATCACACTTTTTCTTTTATAAAATCTGTCTTCTCGACACCCAACATTTAATGGCCGCCACAACATGCCGACACTTTTTTTAGGTCCAATTTTTTTATTTCCACAAGAGAACTTTGTATGTTAGCAATGAAAAAAATTTATTATAAATTTATAAAAAGAATAACTTACCCTCGGAATGATTCTGTCTGCGCAGTAGATAGGTTTCCTTTCATTAACCATACTCCTTGGGAGCCACGAACTTTAAAAAAGCAAGAGAAGTTAACCAATTAAGTATATTTAACTAGAGTACCTGCTCCGTCAAAAATAACGGAAAGAGAGGTTATATTTTTTGAACAAATCAATAAAATATTTATGTTGTTATCTCTTATATAAAGGAAAGTCGTAATTCTCTGTGTGTGTGTGTTCAGATAAAAGTCAGAAACTACACAAGATACACTTACAAGCCTTACATCATCAGATTCAGTGTAACCCCCAACCTGGTTATGGCAACAACAAAAATACTCTAATATTCACGTTTGGGGTCGCCAGGGAGCAAATTAATGCAGGTAGAGGTGCAGGTAAAAATAATGATTTTTTTTTTCATTCTTAATGATAGTTGTTTAAAAAAAAAACACTGAAACTAGGTCAAACAATCAATCAACTTTCTTTTTCTATTATATTGAAACAGTTGCTAGAGAGAGAGAGGAAGGAGCAGTCAGAGGGATAGGTTACTATAGCGTCATTTAACCGGGGTGGGCTAAGCCGTTCACCACATCCCGTGTCAAAGAGATCCATCCATGCCGATTGTCATACTTCAGTCATTCTCGGTTCCAGCGATAAATACCAAAAGCGCAGGGGGGCCAGCAACTAGCTCCATGTCTGTCTACACTGTTCCCAATGTCTTCAGTTGGCCGCCTCTGCAATTCCAGCAGGTGCGATTGGGGCTACCAACTTGTGGTCGAATTTCTTTCACAGGATGTTGAAGAACGTGACCAAACCAACAAAGCTTCTTTTTCAGAAGAGTCTTTGTGATGGCGGTGATGTTGCATCCTGGGATTTAGTCGGAGAGACGGGTACGTCGTAGGCAATACATGTCGAAGATCTTGAGTGTGTAAAGATCTTTTTTGAGAGTTTTATCTCTTGTCAAGACGACAAGCTACTCTAGAGGCGGCAGAAGGCTGCGCGAGCATGATTAATACGGATTGCAGTCTCATGTCTTTCGCTGTAAAGGTCGAGCCAAGATATTTGAACTGTTTGACTTCTTCAACAATGGTGCCATTGAGAATGATAGGGACTCAGTCAGAAAAGGGGTAGTTGCCTTTAGAGACATTAATTATCATACCCACACGTTTGGTGGTGTGTTGTCATTATTCAATGCGAGCCGGATATCTGAGTATGTTTCATCAAGAATGGCAACATCGTCTGCATCGTCCACGTCAGTAACGGAACAATCACGTCCAACTCACGCCAGCAAAGTCCATCATGTCCCAATCAAGGATCCTGTTGATAATCTAGTTGAACAAGACGATGTGAAGAATGCAACCATAACGGACACTGAAGAATTTTGTTTCCTCTTTATTACAACGGACATTTATTCGAGAGCGTGAATAATAGGTCTTCAGTAGACTAAGAAGCTGGGTTGGAAATCCGTCATGGTTGATCGCAATAAGTAGAGCGAGTTGTTTTAAAAGAAAAATGTTACACTTTTTTTTGTAATTATTTTGTTATCCGTGTCCGTTGGGCAACACTGGATAACCTTGCTAGTCTGCCCTAAAAGAAGCATAAATAAAAGTTATTTCTCTTCAATCTCTATTTCACACATCTATTTTGACATTTTTTGCATTTCTGGTAAAATTACAGAAACTGAAAAATAAAAAAATACATTTCTCTATCATGAAATAATAGCAGAAATTACTGACAGCAGTGTCAGATATCTTATTATAATGGAGATTATGCGTCCGTCTGTAATGAAAACTGCATCACTACATATGTCACAATCAAGGGAGGCGCGAGAGCGCTCTATCCCTTAATAGACTTCAAGAATGGCCTATACTGGAAATCTCATTTCTTTGATCAATCATAACTCAAAAAACAATAAACCAAATTAGTTAAAACTTTGCACAAAATTTTTTATTTGATAGGTTTTATAAGTGTGTAGAATTTCAGCATCATTAGTCAAGGCAACCCAGAGATCCAAAAAGTTCAATCATGAAATCATGTTATCTGTGTGTACGTACGTACATATGTGCCACCCTGTATCTCATCAACTATTTGATGGATTCAGCTGATTTTTGCCAGAGATAGAGGTTCTAGGGTCTAGTTGATGGCATTTTAATTTCAGTTTACCATATACCTTAGTTTTCAAGAAAATTCTAAAAAACCTTATGAGAAGGCATTGTATTGAGGCATAGCCTTTACAAAAGTAGTGACATTCCATGAAAAATGCCAGTATACTGAAATCATATGCCCTTAATAGGGTTAAGATGAAAATTCATATACACTAAATGTACAAAAGCAAGGAAATTCCCAAATTTTTACACTTTTATTGTCATTAAGGGTATGACTACATATCAACCAAACCATTTCATTATCACATCACTACAGTATAAATCTCTATGCATGAGTGGATGAAGTGTGTGAGGTACGCTGAAGAAAATTTCTTACCAGTAAAATACATAGCCCTGTTGTGCTCGCATACCCTTAATGACAATAAAAGTGTAAAAATTTGAGAATTTCCTTGCTTTTGTACATTCAGTGTATATGAATTTTCATCTTAACCCTATTAAGGGCATATGTTTTCAGTATACTGCCATTTTTCATGGAATTTTCTTCTAAATTTAAAAAAATTTACTTTCAGATGATTTTATTTTTAAATTAGCAGGACTACCCGGTGTTGCCCTGGGTTCCAATAAATTACGTAGACTACAGAAAAAAATCAAAGTAAAGCTAAACAATTGTAATTTGAAGTTCATTTTGGACAAAATCAGAATAAAAATATTTATGCTTCAGGTAAGGTTTGAACTCACAACCTATGTCTGTAAGTACGATGTGCTAACCAATTGAACCACTTAGGAATAGGCAACAATGTTAACTACATAAACCAGAACAGGTGGCTGTTGCTGATTTGGCTAAAGTTCTTTCTTTATTCCTTCCGCTCTCTTTTTACTCTCCTCCCTCTTTCTCTCATTTTACTACATAAACAAAGACCAGGTGACTTTCTTCCTTCCTCTTTCTTTCCTCTTCTCTAACTCTCTCTCTCTCTCTTCTACAATCAAATTTGGGTTTGTTTTAATCAAAAAGTAACGGCCAATTTAAACTCATCATTTTCAAAAACATTGAATTAAAGTTATATTCTCAATATTTAAAAAATAAATCGTACAAACATTTTTATTCTGTTCACAATTCGAAAAACCAGAAAAATAATTTTGTTATCTGAAATGTTGTCACTATTTTATAATTGACAATTTTAAAACTTCAAATTCAGTTTTGAACTGAGATTATTAATTTAATGAAATGTGTTTTATTTGACGCCATGTTTCAATGTATAATAAGGTCAATGGAGAATGGCAGTCCAGCAGAGAATAATAACTATTAAAAGTGTAAATCTCTTTATTTTTTGTGAATAGAAAATGGCAGTTCAGCAGAGAATAATAATTATTAAAAGTGTAAATCTTTGTTTTTTGTGAATAGAAAATGGCAGTTCAGCAGAGAATAATAATTATTAAAAGTGTAAATCTTTGTTTTTTGTGAATAGAAAAGTTTTATTTTTGTTTTATAGAAAATTTGATTTGATTTTAGTGATTAAAAATGTGTTTATGAATATATAATGTACATTTTTTTGTACCATTGATAAAATACAAAATCGATGAATCTTGAAAAAATGTGTCTTATTAAATTTTTCTCCAGTGATCATAAGAGTGGGAATAGATCTGTATATGATGGTAAAATACCCTACCCCTTCGTCTATTTATTAGTCAAAAAATAAAACACTGATCAGGATTAATTATTAAAATCAATCAGAAATATAATTTTTATTTTTTAACAACACAGACCAATACTTGCCTCATATGACTGACAACACAGATTTGAATATATATCTTAGATTAAAAAAGATATTAATCACAAAGATACGGAATGGGGGGGGGGACTATTTTATATATAAGATTAACCAGATGTCCTGCCCAGTGCATCCGATTGCATATAACACAAACTTCTATGCTCAACACTCCAAATTGTTGTAGAACAATGGTATATATATTGCTGGTCAGTCAATACAATTTTACTTACATCCTGTAAATACTTCATGTATATATTTTAAAGATTTCAAAGTATGGGCAGTAGAAATTGGCGAATTCTGCTTGGGGAGCCAGAGCATTTTGACTGTATTGTCTTCAAATCCCCGAAACAGTCGCTCTGGTAGTCAACTAACGAGCCCTCACTACTCTAACTAATTAATACAACGAAAATTTTAAAAATATTTTGTATACTTCTATATTTTTTTATTTTTTCCCCCCTTTTTAACCACTTTTGTAATTAATTTAGTTTTATGTTGTGTCTATGTCCACATTGTTTTATGTTTTACAAAGATCTTGGCAAAATTGTTTTTTTTTCTATGCTATTATACATATTTTGTTTCTTCAGGTTCCATTATTGACTCTTTTTATGGTGGGATTGTTGTTTCATTAACATATATCTATATTATTAGTCCACCCACATCTCCAACCTAACTACCCCACCATTTACTAGTGTGCTCTCCAGAATGATCGAATTAAATAAATAAATAAATTTTAAAAATTATAAAATTTTTAAAAAAATATTCTCCCCCCGAAAATATAACATTTTTTTCTTGTCCTACATGACAGATAGTATTATCTTCATATATATATATATATATATATATATATATATTTGAAAATCCGTCTAGGTGTTTTGACGAAGAAAGAAAAATGTTGATATGGCTGTGTGTCACGTGGTCGGCGTGGAAGAGTATATTGAAAAGTCACACAATTTGAAGCGTTGGGTGGGTGGCAATAATAACGAAGATATTTTTTTATAAAATATTTAGAAAACCTTGCACAACGCAGATTATTTGTTTTTAAAAATAAATTATTTATTCATCTTAAAAACATTTTTTTTTTTTTTTTTTTATAAACTTGAGTACTTTCGGTAAATCTACCATCTTCAGAAGAATATTTCTTCTTTTTCTTTTTTCCTCTTGGAACCAAGAGGAAAAAAGAAAAAAAAGAAAAAGAAATATTCTTCTGAAGATGGTAGATTTACCGAAAGTACTCAAGTTTATAAAAAAAAAAAAAAAAAATGTTTTTAAGATGAATAAATAATTTATTTTTAAAAACAAATAATCTGCGTTGTGCAAGGTTTTCTAAATATTTTATAAAAAAATATCTTCGTTATTATTGCCACCCACCCAACGCTTCAAATTGTGTGACTTTTCAATATATATATATATATATATATAGATAATGATTATTTAAAACTCCAATGACCAAAATTCAGTCTTTATTCTTATCATTTATTTTTGCAATGGCAGAATTGACGATGGTCTTACAATGGTTTTGCAACGTGTAATATGCTACAACACAATTACATGCTGCTCTTCAGAAACCAACATAAAAGGTATTTATAAAGATGACACTCCTTAAATTAAAAATGCTATCGGGTCCAGAAAGGGGATGATTATTACCGTCTGGTGGCCTGGAAATGGATGATTATTTTACATTAACTTTATATATATGAAAGTGATCCACCTCCACTCTAAAATATTGGGGGTTTGCCGTCTTTATTTCTAGTTCGGGTTGTTTACATGTAACCGCCTAAAAAAAGTAGAATTTCATTTTTTGTGCGAATTAGAAAAGGGTACTGGGTTACAGTTTTATCGTTTTTCTTAACTTTTGTGTGAGGGTCTCGTTTCCAATGTTAATTTATTGTAAAATGTGTCCTGACTTACTGACCGCAAAGATAAGAAAATGGTAAAACTGCATAACACAGACCCCCCTGGCTGTGCGCATGCGCCAACAAACGAAAGCGCTAATAGAATTCCTCATCAGTGAAAGTATATTTGTGAATATTTGCTTAGAAAAGAACACAAAGATGTTTTTATTGCATTAGTAAATAAAATCCAGTTTAAATGTGTTTTTTATTTTTATCGATCGACTTTTAATTTTTGCGCTTCCGTTTGTTGGCGCATGCGCACAGCCAGAGGCCAGTGTTATGTAGTTTTACCGAGAAAATAAATATTGTAAATCAATTCTTTTTTTTATTATTATTAATGCAACGTAATTTATTTTAACAGCATACTAATTAGTTAAAGAATTTTTTAAAAATTGATTTGAGATAATTACAGATTAAATAATTAAGTTTCGGACTACTGTTCTCATCTTGGTTGTTATATTATCTAGGTTTCAGCCGATGTAACCTCCGACCTTCTTCAGGTGCATTTTGTCGAAGTTGGGAATCTTTTTTAAAATGTAATCCACGGCCACATGGCGTCACACGGCTAAGAGGGTTGGTTTAACAATCAGTTCTAAGTGAAAGTCTTCTGGAGGTTCAAGGTTCAATAATTATTACAGGCGATAATAAGAATAACATAAATTACACTTCTACCCGATCATGGCTGACGGGATGAGAACAATCTACGTAGATTAAATAAATTCAGTTCAAAATTTCGTACAGGTTCTAGAGTTCAAAAAGATGCACCTGAAAAATATCGGGCATTATATTGGTCGAAACGTTGTGAATATAACAACTAACTAAAATGAGAATAATACAAAAATTATGGTAATCATTACTATTACCGACATAAATTATTTAAAAGGAAATACAGTTGAGAAATTGGTTATAAAACATTTATATTTGCTTTACCTACTTATTTGTGAACTATTTGCGTAAGAAAAATATTTAATAGAAGTTATAAGCCTTTTAAGTGAGCGTAAATACCGATTCGGGCCAAAGTAGTCACCCTGTTTAACGTAAACAAGTGACTAAACAAAGATGGCTACTTTGTTCATAATCGGTATTTACGCTAACTTAAAAGGCTTATAACTTCTATTAAATATTTTAACGCAAAAAAGTCACATATGAGTAGGTAAAGCAAAATAAATATTTTTTTTTTTACTAATTTCCCAACTGTATTTTCTTTTAAATAATTTATGTCGCTAATGATTACCCAAATAAAATTTACGTCAAAAGTTACATTTACCCTAAAAACAACTCCCCCCCCCCCAATTTATCAGAATATATCAAATTTATTTAATTATAAGCAAAAAATTAAATCTTAACATTTTCGAATCAAAATCAGTCATTTCAATTTTCGATACTATTCGGCGTAGTTACTTTTTCCCCATGTGGTAAAATACCAAATATCTTTGTTAATATTAATTTATTTTACGGAGAAAATAAGGCAATTATTACATGCTGTTAAGTCAAAGACGAGTAAACAAACAAGTGTCTTAGTTTTCAAAATCAGACATTTTTCTATTGAGGATTATTGGGTTTAATTCACTTCAATAGACAAAAAAAAAGAGTTTCACGTGGAATTTGGTCGTGATTTATACGATAATAGAAAACCAAAGGTGTTCCTAAATTCACTACAAAACCTTGCAACAAATAATTTAGCGTATTTTAATATCATCCCAAAACATGCAAAGTTTGAAATATATTCAATACGCCGAGCGAAACTGAAGAAGAAACGCAATTTCCCTAAGGTTCAACTTACAAGCTAACGTGGGTATGGGCGTCGCCATCTTGAATTCTGCGATAGACAACGAGATCTCTCTGACGAGGAGAGATGTCAATTAAAATTTGAAATCAGATTTATCTCCGCTTGGACTGGAGGGGGGGGGGTAACAAGTGCATTTTCTAGTTTGTTTGTTTTTTCGTGTTTTTTTTTTTTTTACTATAATGAAAATCCAATTCTCTCGAAAGGGGCAAACTGGATTGGAACAACAATTTTTTTAAATATCCCTGTCTAGGAAGAAATCTCCTTTTTTCCCCCCATCTAATGAGTAACTACTTATATAAACCAAAAGCCACTCAAGGATAAGGGTTAATGAGATAGATAGATTGCCAGTTGAATGATGAAGAATATTATGAGAGAATTGAAAATGATGAATGGAATGTACAAAATTTGATTACCCATGGGGACGGTTCATGACAAGTATTTGTCATTGGATTTGAAGACGACCATGTTGTAGTCTGTATGGAAGCAGTACCATGGCAATGTGTTCCACAGAGGGGAAGTTCTTGGAAAGAAACTCTGTTCATGGGAATTCAATGTGATACTAGGTACGCAGAGAAAGAAAGGAAAGCTCTTTTCAATGGTGGTAATAAGATGAGTTTTTGCTGTAAATGTCTTACAAGCGGGTGGACCAGAGAATGGAGCTCCTACAGAGGACAGAACAGATAGGGTTATTTGGTACAGCCCTTGCACTTGGGTCGGAGTGGGGTGCAGCCTCTGATTCATGCACCAGCACTTTCCTGCTCCAACTGCATCAGCACCCTGCAGTCCTGGCTCCTGCACCGGCGGCTCCAACTCCTTTCCTTTTTCAAACAGCCCTTATCAGGGCTACCCAGACAACTACTGCGAGATTCTTTCCTTTTTTCCCGCCAGCAATAGGAAGGGTACCTTGTCAACATCCATCGACAGCTACTCAGCCTTTTCTCTCCAACGACACCACTCCTGTCGTCCAGTTTGCTGTCACCAGAGACGCCACTCCCGTCTTTCCAGTTTCTCCTGTTCCAGTGACGTCATTTATCATTTCAGCCTTTTCTCTCCAACGACACCACTCTTGTCGTCCAGTTTGCTGTCACCAGAGACGCCACTCCCGTCTTTCCAGTTTCTCCTGTTCTAGTGACGTCATCTCAATTCCCATCACTTCTTATTATTACCATTTTTCTATGGTAAATAAACATGCTCACTTTTGAACTGTTCACCTGTGTTTGCCCTCTCTTCTTTGTCATTGCCGTTTTAACATATTCTTGCCTGTTTCTCCTTTCTTAGTTGTGAGGCCGATCAACCCCAACGGTCGGTCCCACGACAGGGGTATGATTCTGTTCGGTCTTAAGGGGTCATCTTTCCAAGCATTACCTTCTCCTCCTTCGGTGCCCCTACCGGGAAATTCAACTGATCTGATTACAGTAAATTTTGCACCCATCCAGAATGCCTTATTTTTGGAGGAGCTGGATTCCCCACTATAAAATTGATGCTGTGCCTAACTTTGTTGCAATGTGAGGCAGGTAAATATACTTCACCTTAGAGGAATCCTTTAAAAAATGCCAGTTGGCGCTATTTCAAAACAACTTATTATCACATAAAACCGTTATATTTACTTGGAAAGGGTGACAAAAAACCATGTGTAATATAATTTAATAACAAAGAATTACCATTGGTGATTTTCGAAGCATTTCGACATTTACCACATGGTTGACATGTCATGTTTACACTTTGTAATAAAAAACATGTGTTACTTGGAAGCCAAGCTTTATTCAACTAAAAAAGGAATACAAAAGGTGGCAGATATGGCCAGTTTTAATACGTGTCAGCTAACGACTTCCGGCTCCGGGAGCACGTATGGAAGCCCATACGAATGTAATATGACATTCTTCCTTGCTAGAAAGAAAAAAGATAATGTCTTCAATAATTTAAGTTTTACCTTTTTTTTTTTTTACTTTAGTCTTTTACTTTTTACTTTTTTACCTTTACGAAAGCAATATTACATTCCTTCAAAATAGCCATATCGATTGGGAGGTTTTGGTACCCGACTGGATCGCCTTAGTTCAGACTAGACCAACGTGTCATCGTAGGCTCCGTTATGGCATTGTATATTTTCCTGTACAAAGTGGTTCCCTCTCTCTTGTTCCTCAATAGGAGACCTTAAAATTGTCTGGGCTTCGGGAAAAGGTGCTAAGTCACGAACAGACACAGTAGAGTTTCACCCATCTGGGTACCTAATGTGTGCATAGGTCGGGTTGCTGTTAAGGAGCTCAACTTGGTTTACATAGGGTTCTTTTTTGTTCCTTACAAACCTTCTTAGCAGTACGGGTCCATGAGTCATTAGCCAAGAGGAAAGTGAGTTTCCATGGGAGGAACGGCGCTGGAATGCGAAGAAACATTCATGCGGTGTGGCGTTAGTTGCCATACACAACAACAATCTCTGTGAGTGGAGCACCTCGGCAAGTACAAGTTCCCAATGCTTTTCAGACAGGTTATGCGATCTAAGAGCTAAACGAATCGCCTTCCATATAATGCCATTAATTCTCTCTACTTGTCCGTTTCCGGTTGGATGATAAGGAGTGGTATTACTAGTGGCAACTCCTTTCTGGGAGAGATAAGATTTCAGCTCCTTGGACATGAAAGATGTACCTCGATCTGAATGTATATAACTTGGCATTCCACATAGGCTAAATAGCAAATCTAAACATTTGATCACTGTTGCTGCATGCATATTGGGACATGGAAAAGCAAAAGGGAAACGAGAGTATTCATCAACTATAATTAATAAGTAACAATTAGGCGATACACTAGGCAGAGAACCTTTGAACTCAACACTAAGTCATTCCATAGGTTTTGTTGCTTTTATAAGAGTTCCTTTTGGTAAGCGATCGAATTGAGGTTTTAGCTCTGCGCAAATTCTACAAGAAGCACACATCTTCTTTACATCTTCTGTAGAAAAGGGGAGATTCCTTGCACTTACAAAATGAAGCAGTCGAGTTATCCCCAGATGACACAGTCCATTGTGAAGATCAGCGAGTGTAGGTGTATCAAAAGTTGAACAAGTGTATGCTCGGGAAATGTGTCAGGGACCACATTATCTTTACCAGGATGATACTTAATCGTGTAGCTGAATGAAGCAAGTTCCAGTCTCCATTCCTGGATTTTTGCATTCTTAATTTTCGTACGTCTTTTACTATCGAACATAAAGGCTACTGACCGCTGATCAGTAATCAAAGTAAAGTGGCTTCGTGCCAGATAGTGGCTCCATTTACGCACTGCCTCAATAATGGCAGTCGATTCTTTTTCTACGATGTGGTATTTTAGTTCACTGCCCTGTAATGTTCTAGACATAAACGCCACAGGTCGTCCTCCTTGATTAAGAACGGCAGAAATCGCAACATTGGACGCATCAAACTTTACCTCAAAGGGCAAGTTTTCATCCACCGTCTGCAGAGTAGCCTTTTCCAATTCTATTTTCAGCAAGTTGAATGATTTCAACATGTGAGTGATTCAAGACTTTATAGTCATATCAGCAGTATCCCCCCCCCCAGTCCAACCCTTCCTAACCACGGTAGTAGCGGTGGCAACATGGTAATGTCAGTAGAGCTATATCGTCTGGAACTCTGGTTCCTGGCAGGGCCATCCATGGCAGACAGGTTTGGCACCAAGTGGTATTAGGGCCACAACCCGACTAACAGGGCTCTGGTGGAAATCCAGGAACAGTCAACATCAGGATCCGTCGTCGTCACGTCATCTCTGCCTCTGCATGTGAAAAGAAAAGATGTGTCAAACGCGGAACCATAAATCGATTAAATAAAAATGGCAACGTTGCTTCTGCGCCATTCCTTTGCATGTTCTGGACCAAAACCTTTCCCGACTTCGCATGCAACTGCTGAGCCTTGGTGCTCTTTGTGTTGAGGGTAAAAACCTGCATTCTTGCAGATTAATGAATAGCTACAACCAAGACCAGGCAATCCTGAGACACGATCTTCAACTTGCTTAACAAACAAACAAACAAAATCAGCAGCAGCCGTGACATCACCAAGTGGCATGACTGACTGTCTTAGCTGAATATATAATATTGTTGGAAGAGGCAGCGGCACTGAATATTGTTATTAAGTATTGATTCTTGATTAGACAAAAGCTTTTTATGGTATTTTTCATCCCTACCCAACACATATAGGTACGTCCTTAAAAGCTAATTCAACAAGAGACTTTCATGGACTATGTAGTGTCGAAGATCACGTACCAACGTGATCGGTACGAGAGCAGGAAGCAGCAGCAGCAGCGACATAGCTAGGGACATAGATAGAGAGATTACGACCGTTGATACACACATGTTGTTATAACCCTTGTTAAATAAAGATATGTTTACAACCACCACAATTGACTGTTGTTTATTACCAAACACCACAAACTGGCGACGACGATGAGATGAAATTCTACACAAAAAAAAAAGCAAAGAAAGACATCTACAAAAAAAAAAAGTGCAAACAACGAACTTTTCTACGGAAAAAAAAAAAAACACGAAAAAAGAGGTCACACGTGCTACAAGAGAGAAAGAAAAATATACTTTTTTTTCTTCCAAAGGAAAAGTACAGAAAAAAAACGAGAGATAAGTAATTCGTTTGTTATCACATTTATTGTCTTTAAATAACAATCCTTTTGTTATTCACATCTTATTGTCCTTTTAAACAACAATATGGCAAAATTCGTCACATTGGGGGGGGCTAAGCCCTCCACGTGCGTTAGATACGATCGGAGATCCAGAGTCTTTACATAAAAGATGGGTAAATTGGAAAACCGATCTGGAAATTTTCATACTAGCTTCAGGTGTCATAAATTCTGAGCAAAAAAGAGCTATCCTTTTGTTAACAGGAGGCGAGGGTCTGCGTGAAATTTGGACGAACTTCACGGACGAACAAAAAGCCGGACACGAGGCTAATAAAGAAAGAGTCGATGTATTCCGAACAGCTATAGAACTGTTTGACAAAACTTTCGCTCTAAAGGAAAATATCCCTAAAGCGCGTTCAAGATTTTGGGAGTCTGAACCAAACACGGGAGAAACCGTGAATAATTATATCACTCGCTTAAAGAGTTTGGCGAAGGTGTGCGGTTTCACTCCAGAACCGAACGAATTCGTCAGAGACAAGATCCTTCTTCACATAAAGGACGCGGAACTAAAAGCCAAATTATATGGTGAAAGCAACTTGACGTTGGATCGTCTCATCCAAATTATTGGGACGTACCACCACAAAGAGGCCCTAATTTTAGGATCTACTTGTACGTCTGATATAAATAGATTAAGCGACAGACAAAAACCTAAACCAAGCCACAATGTGTCATCTGCATGTTATAAGTGTGGGGGGAATGGACATTTTGCAAGAGATTGTGTTAGAAGCAAGCATCACAAGTGTGGAATCTGTGGGAAAAAGGGACATTTTGAAGTCTGTTGTTTCTACAAAAACAAACAAACAAAAACGCAGAATAGAAACGAACATGACAGAGCCCCAAAATACAGTCGTGGTGGACGAAAGCATTATCATAACAAAGGAATTCAACAGAGTGTAGGGGAAAGGGAAGATAACAAAACTGGTGGCGCTAATGGGTTTAATTTATTCAAAATATCAATGAGTGAAAATGTAATAAACCTCAAAGTCAGAAACACCACCATCCCTTTAGTGATAGACTCAGGAGCACAGCATAATACATTATCTGTAGAGGACTTCAAGAAAATAGAAAAAGAAGGACCCAAAATTAAGCTCCAGCCAGATTCTACTAAACTATACCCCTATGCTAGTGAAAAACCACTTCCCCTTCTAGGAAAGTGCATATTGAAGGTTGAAGTTCCTAGCACAAATCGCTACATAACAGTTCCATTTTTTGTCATACCACAGGCCCAAGCGTCACTTTTAAGTGGTAGAACTAGTAAAAGACTAGGACTTTTAAGTGTGGGCGTTAACGCCAACATCTTGAACTGCTCGGAACTGGATATATGGACAAGAATACTAAAAGAATTTCCAAAGGTGTTCAGTGGATTGGGAAAACTGAAAAACTACCAATTAAAATTCAAAATAAATCCAGAAATTATACCTGTCACTCAGCCAGTACGTCGGATACCATTCAAGCGGCGGCAATGTGTCCTAAACAAATTGCAAGAACTGGTTGATCTGGATGTAATTGAGAGGGTCAGGGAACCTTCTCAATGGGTGAATCCTTTAGTGACAGTGGAAAAAAGGCCCGAGGACAATGGAAAAAGCGATGTGAGGATATGTATCGACATGCGTAGAGCAAACGAAGCTATCGTTCGAGAACGTCATCCAGTGCCCACGATTGAGGAAACTATACAAGAAATGGCTGGAGGCAAATATTTCTCAAAAGTAGATTTGAATATGGCCTACCATCAAATAGAGTTGCATCCAGACTCCAGAGAAATCACAACATTTGCTGCACCTGATGGGCTATACCGGTATAAAAGACTTATGTTTGGGGTAAACATGGCCTCAGAAAAATTTCAGCAAATCATAAGTCAGGTTATAGCTGGCTGCCCAGGAGCATACAACATGTCAGATGACATCATAGTAGTCGGGAAAACAGAAAGTGAGCACGACACTAGACTCGCCAAAGTTTTCCAACACCTAGCCGAACAAGGACTGACCGTCAATGGAAAGAAGTGCCAGATTAAAATGACATCTATAAGATACATGGGCCACATTCTGACACAAGACGGCTTGAAGGTCTCGGACGAAAAGGTGAAGGCTGTAGTTGATGCTCCTCCACCAAAAGATGCATCACAGATGAGGAGTTTCTTGGGACTGGCCCAATTCTGTGCTAAGTTTGTGCCCCATTTTGCTAGTGTAACTGCACCACTTTGGGATCTTACAAGACTAGATTCTGATTGGAGATGGGAAGAAGAGGAACAATATTCCTTTAACAAACTAAAGAAAGGGTTAATTGAAGCGCCAGTCATGGCATACTACAGTGTTGAGTTGCCAACTAGAATCACAACTGATGCTTCTCCCGTTGGCGTGGGTGCAATCATTGAACAACAGCAGCTAAACGGATACTGGAAACCAGTATACTATGCCAGTAGGAAGCTCACACCAACAGAGTCCCGATATTCTCAATTTGAAAGAGAAGCACTGGGAGTATTCTGGGCATGCAAAAAGTTCAGTCTGTACCTCATTGGATGTGACTTTCAGATCCTGACTGATCACAAAGCGCTGGTAAAGGTACTATCACCTTCCTCGAAGCCCCTTTCAGCAAGAGTGGAGAGATGGCTGTTGTTTCTACAACAGTTCACCTACAAAGTCATCCACATTCCTGGCCGAACCAATAAGGCGGACCTGCTGAGTCGACAGCCCGTTGAAAACCCAGACAAAACTGAGGAAAAGGAAACAATGGACTACATCTACAGTATCATTAAAGATACTGTACCTCAGGCACTGACTCCCTGTGAAGTGGAAAAAGCTCCAAAGGATGATGCTACGATCTCCAAACTTCGGCAAGCTATATCCGAAAATGACTGGACCCATTTCAAAGGTACTGCATTTCATGCAATCAAAGATGAACTCTGGATAGCAGGACAGATGGTCATCCGAGGACGCAGGATCATAATCCCTGAGGCACTTCAGGGGCGGGTAGTTGTACTGGCTCATGAAGGACACCAAGGGATTGTGCGAACCAAAAATCGCCTACGGTCCAAAGTTTGGTGGCCAGAGATGGATAGAATGGCAGAAAAGCGAGTAAAAGCGTGTTACCCATGTCAAGTGGTTGGCAAAAATGCCCCTCCAGAAGAACTAGAGAGTACACCGCTGCCTGACCAACCCTGGACCTATGTAGCTGTTGACCTACTGAGTGTCTCCGAAGGGAACTACCTGCTGGCTGTTGTCGACTACTACTTAAGATGGCCAGAAGTTGCGCATATGAAAATAGCAAATGCCAAAAATGTAACGGGTGCACTAGAAATGATGTTCAATCATCATGGATATCCCAACTATCTGAGGAGTGACAACGGACAGCCATTCTCATCAAGAGAATTCAATGAGTATATGAATACTCACGGCATCACCCAGGTGAGAGGGATCCCGTATTGGCCACAGTCCAACGGCGAAGTGGAATGGTTCAACAGAACAATCCTAAAGGCAATTAAGATCGCCAAAGTCGAAGGGAAAGACTGGAGGACTGAACTAAGGAATTTTCTGTTCCAATACCGAACCACCCCTCACACAGTAACCGGAGTATCTCCAGCGAAGTTACTAATGAACCGCGAACTCCGAGGTAAGCTGCCAAGTATTGTAGGAGCGTCCACTGATTTTAGTGACGTACATGATAAGGATGCTCTACACAAACTAAAACGCAACATAGCTGCTGACCAGAGAAGAGGAGCCAGAGACCAACAGATCCAGAGAGGGGACACAGTATTGTGTAAAAATTTACACAGAACAAACAAGCTGGACGCTCGGTTCGAGTCTCAGCCCTATCAAGTTGTGGAAAAGAAGGGAAATGCTGTTCTAATACAACCACCCCAAGGCCAAGTGAGAATGAGAAACGCTGCCCATGTAAAAAAGGTACCCGGCGACATGCAGTATAGTCCTGACTACACCGACGTCCCTAAAGCAGTTTACTCTCCCCCTGATACAACCCACTGGCCCCCTACTTCTACAACAGATATCGAAGACACACACCTCAACCCAATCGATGCACTTCCCATCTCCAGTCCAGACCCTAAGGAAACTGCTCAAGAACCCCTAACACCGGCCCTAACTGCCCCTAGTGGTTCAATCAGAACACCTAGAGTAAGATCCACCCCAGTGTGGCAAGAAGACTTTATAGTGACATAAATTTATAAAAAAAAAAGAGGGAAGATGTAGTGTCGAAGATCACGTACCAACGTGATCGGTACGAGAGCAGGAAGCAGCAGCAGCAGCGACATAGCTAGGGACATAGATAGAGAGATTACGACCGTTGATACACACATGTTGTTATAACCCTTGTTAAATAAAGATATGTTTACAACCACCACAATTGACTGTTGTTTATTACCAAACACCACAGACTACTAGACAGATTGCCAGCATATACTCTGTGAATCTCACACACATATTAGTAGATACGGACCATACAAAGAATAAGGACCCCGGAAATTGAAAGACGAAAAAGAGACGAAATTCGGTCTACACCGGTTGACCTTACAGGTTGACCTTGATAATAAAGCTGTATTCGTCAGTTTTTCTTGATATTTCTTACAAATACAGCTTTATTATCAAGGTCAACCTGTAAGGTCAACCGGTGTAGACCGAATTTCGTCTCTTTTTCGTCTTTCAATTTCCGGGGTCCTTATTCTTTGTATGGTCCGTATCTACTAATATGTGTGTGAGATTCACAGAGTATATGCTGGCAATCTGTCTAGTAGTCTGTGGTGTTTGGTAATAAACAACAGTCAATTGTGGTGGTTGTAAACATATCTTTATTTAACAAGGGTTATAACAACATGTGGGTATCAACGGTCGTAATCTCTCTATCTATGTCCCTAGCTATGTCGCTGCTGCTGCTGCTTCCTGCTCTCGTACCGATCACGTTGGTACGTGATCTTCGACACTACATCTTCCCTCTTTTTTTTTTATAAATTTATGTCACTATAAAGTCTTCTTGCCACACTGGGGTGGATCTTACTCTAGGTGTTCTGATTGAACCACTAGGAGCAGTTAGGGCCGGTGTTAGGGGTTCTTGAGCAGTTTCCTTAGGGTCTGGACTGGAGATGGGAAGTGCATCGATTGGGTTGAGGTGTGTGTCTTCGATATCTGTTGTAGAAGTAGGGGGCCAGTGGGTTGTATCAGGGGGAGAGTAAACTGCTTTAGGGACGTCGGTGTAGTCAGGACTATACTGCATGTCGCCGGGTACCTTTTTTACATGGGCAGCGTTTCTCATTCTCACTTGGCCTTGGGGTGGTTGTATTAGAACAGCATTTCCCTTCTTTTCCACAACTTGATAGGGCTGAGACTCGAACCGAGCGTCCAGCTTGTTTGTTCTGTGTAAATTTTTACACAATACTGTGTCCCCTCTCTGGATCTGTTGGTCTCTGGCTCCTCTTCTCTGGTCAGCAGCTATGTTGCGTTTTAGTTTGTGTAGAGCATCCTTATCATGTACGTCACTAAAATCAGTGGACGCTCCTACAATACTTGGCAGCTTACCTCGGAGTTCGCGGTTCATTAGTAACTTCGCTGGAGATACTCCGGTTACTGTGTGAGGGGTGGTTCGGTATTGGAACAGAAAATTCCTTAGTTCAGTCCTCCAGTCTTTCCCTTCGACTTTGGCGATCTTAATTGCCTTTAGGATTGTTCTGTTGAACCATTCCACTTCGCCGTTGGACTGTGGCCAATACGGGATCCCTCTCACCTGGGTGATGCCGTGAGTATTCATATACTCATTGAATTCTCTTGATGAGAATGGCTGTCCGTTGTCACTCCTCAGATAGTTGGGATATCCATGATGATTGAACATCATTTCTAGTGCACCCGTTACATTTTTGGCATTTGCTATTTTCATATGCGCAACTTCTGGCTTTCTTAAGTAGTAGTCGACAACAGCCAGCAGGTAGTTCCCTTCGGAGACACTCAGTAGGTCAACAGCTACATAGGTCCAGGGTTGGTCAGGCAGCGGTGTACTCTCTAGTTCTTCTGGAGGGGCATTTTTGCCAACCACTTGACATGGGTAACACGCTTTTACTCGCTTTTCTGCCATTCTATCCATCTCTGGCCACCAAACTTTGGACCGTAGGCGATTTTTGGTTCGCACAATCCCTTGGTGTCCTTCATGAGCCAGTACAACTACCCGCCCCTGAAGTGCCTCAGGGATTATGATCCTGCGTCCTCGGATGACCATCTGTCCTGCTATCCAGAGTTCATCTTTGATTGCATGAAATGCAGTACCTTTGAAATGGGTCCAGTCATTTTCGGATATAGCTTGCCGAAGTTTGGAGATCGTAGCATCATCCTTTGGAGCTTTTTCCACTTCACAGGGAGTCAGTGCCTGAGGTACAGTATCTTTAATGATACTGTAGATGTAGTCCATTGTTTCCTTTTCCTCAGTTTTGTCTGGGTTTTCAACGGGCTGTCGACTCAGCAGGTCCGCCTTATTGGTTCGGCCAGGAATGTGGATGACTTTGTAGGTGAACTGTTGTAGAAACAACAGCCATCTCTCCACTCTTGCTGAAAGGGGCTTCGAGGAAGGTGATAGTACCTTTACCAGCGCTTTGTGATCAGTCAGGATCTGAAAGTCACATCCAATGAGGTACAGACTGAACTTTTTGCATGCCCAGAATATAGGGAAATATTTATTTTAAGAAAGATTGGGGAAAACCGACGAACACAGCTTTATTATCAAGGTCAACTTGTAAGGTCAACCGGTGTAAACCGAATTTCGTCTCTTTTTCGTCTTTCAATTTCCGGGGTCCTTATTCTTTGTATGGTTCGTAGATACACTCTCTCATTAACAAAACAAAGGCATGCTAATATATACACACATGTAAACACACACAAGGCCAGTCGAAATAAACATACATACATTTTCTCACTAACAAAACAGGCATGCTAATATGCACACACCTTCATGCTTATTCCATTACATACACTTAAACGTATGCGGCATAAGGTGAAGCAAACATGTGTACTCAATTTGTCCTAACAGACAAACATATTCCTTTCTCTAGAACGTTCTTGGACTCTTCGAACTCTCATTCTTTATGAACACTTTATTTTGCATTGTCTTAACAAGTTGTTGAATAAAATTAATTAATTTTGTATGGATATGCCATTGTTTCATTTGATAATATCCTTCAACATCTTTACTTTTTTATTACGTTTTTTTTTTGTTATTTCGTTATGGAGATATTAATTACTCCTCTGCTTCTTTTTATTGTTTGCTGTTTTTGTGTTGTTATTATTGTTGTTGTCGTTTTGCGTCGTTGATTTTAAATGTTTGATTGCAGATTTTCTATTATTGTCCTAATTAATCTCATTATCCGTTTGTTCGTTTGTCTTGAGTAAATGTCGTCTGTTGTCTTTTTTGTTTTAGTGACAATTAGATCAGAACAAAGTTGGATTAGTTTTTTATGATAATAATTTAGATTTTAGCATCTATTTTTTATTTTCGAACTTATCTGGATTTAAATTCATAAGGTATTAAAATTTATTCAACAACGACAAATAATTGTTAATTAATAAAATGTCCTTTTTCAAAACCAATATGCAAATATCAGAAAGTTTCATCAGATGTCCTGTTGGCTTGACAGGCTGAGAGTAGACTCAAGGCGTTTCATCGATTTTTGATTATTTTTTTCTTTTCAAAACTAATTGTTTTCAAATTTTATTCCCACAATATTGGTTGGCTTTAGAATGGGTAACTTGCAGATCTGTTGGATATTGAAGGTTGGCTATTTCAGCTTGTGTAAGATAATTGCTATTTTCCGTGTGAATGTATTTAGAAGCATTCATGGACAGTCAGGTTCAAGTGTTGTCTGGCATGGTCAGAAAGTCAGGTAGGACAAAACGTGGGAAAGAAAAATGGGAAGTAAGAAAAGTGTGAATTATCTGAAAAGTGACGTCATCAAAAATGTTAGAAAAGTCAGAAAACAGCTGGGAAGTGAGTTAAAGTACACGTAATAAAATGTGGTCTTAAAAATAAGTAGTTAAAAGAAACTGAAGTTGTATCTCTTTCTCCTCCACCATGCCGACTTATGATATTATAAGAACCTGAATAAAAGAACAAGCTGTCAATCTGAAAATAATCTCAGAGTTTGTTCTATTAATTTTATTTAACAACAGTTAGTTTTTTTGGTTGTTTTTAACACAATTCACCCCAAACAAGGCAGGCCGCCACTGTAGACGTAAGGGGCTACTGAGAAAAAGAATGAAAGTTTTTTTTTTAGGGTGGGGGTGGGGGGTTCAACCTAAATTGAGAGATGTGTAGCGAGATGTCTGTTTACATTAGTTTTAAATTTCTGTATGTCAGTAGAGTCGGGAAAACAGGGAGCAGGGAGGGAGTTCCAGAGTCCAGCAGCACGAGGTAAGAAGCTTTTGGAATAGAAAGCTCTTCGGCATCTGGGGACCTCCACAGTGAATGGATGGGATTTGGCAGATTGTCGGGTTGGTCTAGTGAATTTGCGTCGTAGGGGCACCAGAGCAGCAAGTTTATCAGAGCACAGTCCATTGAAGTACTTGTAAAACAGCACAAGGAAGCAACATTGCGGCGGTGGGATAGGGGCTGGAGCTTGGTGGATAGTGAGGGACCTATTAAGTTGGCGAGTTTATTACGCTCGACAGAAAGAGGCCTTCATTTTGCTTACTGTTTCAGTGCTAACAAATTATGTTCTTCAGTGTTCAGCTTCGAGAGTTTTTCAACCCCACAGCATTAAAGCAAACAATTGGCCTGTGATTTTTTTTTTTTTGCTTGCGTATTTATTGTGTTTTATGCTTGGAAGATTTCTTTATAAGTTTATTGTTTGTACAAGATATATACGTTGGAATAAACCGTACTATTTTAAGACCTTTACACTCTGGGTTATTTTGTTATTTATAACTACTTAACAAGTTATATTACTGTTGTGATGGGATTCCGGACTCCCCTCAGTCACTAAATAAGTGAACTAGTCTAAACAATAAATACAACTATGAACAGTAGTATGGAGCATTCGATTGTATTCTGCTAAATCCTATTGGATTACCTGTAGTTACTATTGTTGTACAAGATATATACGTTGGAATTAACCATACTATTTTAAGACCTTTACACTCTGGGTTATTTTGTTATTTATAACTACTTACCAAGTTATATCACTATGAATCCTAACTTAGGCTATTCTCTAGTTTGTATTGCCTTGTTTAAGATCTTTTGAGTCCAAACAGATCATAACTCCCCATTTTTCTACCATAACAAGGGAGCTAAACCAGTCGTTTAGTTCTTCAACTGGTTTGATTATTCCCATTTAAAAAATTTTTTAAATTCATGCTTTGAGTTTTCCTTTCAATGCAAAGAGTCTATTTCCAAGGGATTGTATTACTGGGTTGTAATTAATATTTGTGGTAATGTGGTGTGTTGATGTTGTTGGGACTAAAGTAATCTTCCTTAGAGATAATTGGTTTTAATGCAAGATGGTGCTACTGTCACAAGATTTTGTACTCTTGTGCACCACAAGACTCTGCAAGCTTCAAACTAGTTGGACGTCCTTCATTTTAAGCGCATGTTTTCAAACTCAAACGGGCCTTGCCAACTCTCAGACAATGGTTAAGGAACTAAACGACTTGGTTTATATTTTTCTCCGAGTGGAGTAAGTAACGTTACATTTTCTGTTCATGTATACATTTTTATTCAGTCTCTCGTGCATTTTTGTATTGTGATGGGACATCTAATTTCTTGTATTATTTGAATCTATTTTTTTTGTTTTGTAATTTTTTAGATAGGGATTGATAATTTGTATTTATTCAGACTATTATTCTCATCGTGGTTGTTATTTTCACGATGTTTCAACCGATCTAACCTCCGTCCTTCTTCAGATGCATCTTTTTGAACTTGGGAATTTTCAGGAACCTATACAGAATTTTGAACTGAATTTATTTAAACCACATGAGTAGATTGTTCTTGTTCCAAGTAAAAGTGACGCAACGGATAAAGGCATTGATTAATAATCAGTTCTAAGTGACAGTCTACTCCATGCATGGGAGGATGGTAGCTTTGTAGAGAGATAGGATACTGTCAGATGTGAGGAATTTTTTAACACAATAGAGGGAATCCACTTTCCTTGCAGCAGCCGTGGCAATATTTTCTATGTATTTGTTCCAATTCATGTTACCTGTGAATGTTTCCCCATATGAAAATGACTGGAAAATCTTTTGTGATTGCGTAGAAGTGTTAATTAACTAATTATTATATGATTCTTAGTTATTATCGCTTGTAGTAAGGATTGAACCTTCAACCTCCATCCACCCATGCATGGAGTATTGTTGCCACATCTGGGCTGGTGCACCAACCACTAGTCTCTCCCTCTTAGACAGGGTCCAAAAAAGACTCTCTAATCTAATAGGTCCCTCACTGTCCACCAAGCTCCAGCCCCTGTTCTATCGCCGCAATGTTGCATCCCTATGCTTGTTTACAAGTACTTAAATCGAATGTGCTCCTACGAACTGGCTGCTCTGGTGCCCCCTCGACGTAAATACACCCAACAACTAGCTAACTCCCATCCCTGCACTGTGAGGTCCCCAGATGCCGTAGGACTTTCTTATTTAATAGCTTCTTTTCTTGAACTGCTGGCCTTTGGAATTCCCTCCTTGCTCCCCGTTTCTCATATTTTGGGAAACCACGTCTGCACTATATTATTACAAGGTTGCAGTAGATGAAAGAGTCAACACTGTAACTTTGAATGTCTACCTCATCCTCCTTACTCACCAGATTTGTCACCATCTGGCGTCTTTGATGTTTTCTAAACTCAAACACCACTGACATGGTTACCATTTTGGAAACAAAGAGGAGCTCATATGTGGTATGGTGGCGTTTGTGGAAGATCGGGATGCCCCCTTCTTCCGTGATGCGATCGCAATGCTTGAGCATAGTAAAAAGTAGTGAAATTTTCTTCCTGCACATTCTCCTTGTTTACCCTGAATACTTATGTTTTTTTGTTTCGCTAGTGTGTAGGAACTTTTAATGTGGGCTTTTACATCTTGTTTCTACAACTCCTTCTGGTGGATGTTTATAACTTTTTGAATGACTCTCGTACATCCTCAATGTCCTCATACATTTTATATATAAGTATAATCTCTATATTAATAAAATTGTGCAACCACTTCTCGTGTGTCTGTGTATGCACATGTTTCGTGCCTCAAATTGTTAATTGATTATTTATTAAAATCAAAACTGCAATAGTGTAAAAATAAAACAATTTGTTTTAATCCTATTTAAAAAATAATTTAATTACGAAATGAAATCCGCCAGAATGCATTTCGGTTTATTCATGAACAAATCAGTCATTTAAATCTTTTGGTATTAATTGACAAAAAAAAAAGAATGAATTACTTTGTGACCTTCAAAACTTTAAAGGAATTTGTAAACCTTCAAATTGTCGAATAGAAAGTTATTCAAACTGGCTTTAAAATTATTAGCAACTCCTCATTTAATTAAAAGATTGAAGGTTTTGGAAGCTTTTTTGATCAAATCATTTTATAAATAGAAATTAAAACAACAATTAGTTATAGTTTGATAACAGTTTGCTTCAATTAATAATTTAATTACCAAACAATACCGTAATAATTAAATTTAACTTTCAAAATCATATTTAAAAAATAAAAATAATTTGAAAGAAAAATAAAACAGTCTAGTTTACAAAAACAAGGAAAGAAAAAGCCAAACAAAAATGAAAGTAAAAAGATTCCCGGGCAACACCAGTTATGTACAGCTAGTTTTGGATAAAATTCGATAAACTAACTTTAAGAAAATAAAAATGAAAATAAACAAAATTTGTGTAAATGATTTTCATGAAATATTTGTTATTTTGACAATTTTGACAGTTTCAACAAAACTACAGGTTTTTAAAAACAATTCCTGAAATGGCCACCTTTTCAAAACAATTTGACAACCAAAATGCCATATTTTATTAACCGTTTAAAATTTTAATTCATGAATAATTTTTTATTTCTTCAAAAAGATAACAGATCGTTTAGAAGAAATTTTTCTTAAGGTTAGGGTTAGTGTTTCATTTTTATAACTTTTAACAATTTATTCAC
Organism: Sepiola atlantica; assembly: GCA_963556195.1. Lineage (NCBI taxonomy): Eukaryota > Metazoa > Mollusca > Cephalopoda > Sepiida > Sepiolidae > Sepiola > Sepiola atlantica. Next base: position 15,817,113 of record OY744516.1, on the reverse strand, counting down.
AAGTTGATATTGCTAATATTTACCCACCGACTCACTCGGGTAAGATATAGCCCATAGTTATTTTAATGGAAAGGTGGGTGGAATTAACGCTTGGTCTTGGATGAATTGATCCGCATAGGCACAACTTGAGCCACAACCTGTACCCTGTCAAGTAGAGTGTTTACCTCTTCACTCGTCAACTCCAACAGGACGATATAATCCACATACGCCAGGTCATACACTGTTCTACCAACTGGCCAAGGACTCCGCAGAGATTGTGGAGTGTCTTGGGCGTCAATCGACCATTAGATCGACCACTGCATAAGTGCAACTGGATCTGTCTTTGTACACCTTTATTAGTCCTTGTGGGGGTACTGACAGATGTCAACGATGACCAAAGTGTGTATCTACCAAACGATTGTCCAAAAGATTCTCCTTTATGGGTGTGAAGCGTTGCCTATGAGAGTAGTCGACCAACAAACGCTGGGGGCCTTTGATAACAACTGTCTGTGACACATTCTGCATTGTTCACGTCCTCCAAATTAATGCTGTTTAATGTGTTAAGTTAAGCAACGTTGAGCCTGGTCAGTACCAGATGGGTGACCATTGTGTAATACCAGGCGCTGTATGTGGACACCTAGCTTTGGGCAAATAGCGTCGCCAACCCGCAGTGCCTAGCGTGGCGACTATGGCGAAAACACCTGAGTGACAGTCACCAAAAAGGTGAACGAAAACTAGGGAGAGGTTCCTTCCCCAGGATCAAAAACCCTGATGGTGGTGGTGATGATGATGATGATGATGATGATGATGATGATGATGATGATGATGATGATGATGATGATGATGATGATGATGATGATGATGATGATGATGATGAATGTGAGTACAGCATAATCACATTGAAAACTCTGATGATGATGATGATGATGATGATGATGATGATGATGATGATTGTGAGTACAGCATAATCATATTGAATACGGCATAATCACATTGGCACACCGGTTCCACGTTAGATCACCAAAGTTAATCGACGTTAAGCCTGGCCAGTACAAGAAGGGTGACCATTTGGAAATACTAGACACTGTATGTATATCATCTCCCCTTATCAAGATATACATGCTGACTAGGGACCGCATGTGAATTTTTATTCCTCATAAACTAACACATTACAGTGGAAGGCGGAATGCATGATGCTGAGCGAATACCACACAAAAAGTAGTATTATCGGTCATTTGAATATGAGTGGCAATAATCCTCTTCAGGATTCCAGTACTCTCCATACCCTTCCAGTGGATATCTGGATGGTGATTTCCCTCCTCGGTCTTTTCATATTCTCAGATCCTTCACTACTATTTTCGTTTGTACCAATCGATAATTAGTGGTGCCACTTTCTTTTATTTTTAGGAGGGGGGGGCACAGGTTATAGTATTTTTCTTGTATATATTTACCCGGCTATTTATCTTGGCTTCCTTGGGTTCGTCTTAATATGCTTCATCTATAATTCTAGTTGTGTTTGAGACTATTAGATGGAGTAGTTAATTGTAATGATTGGAGGCCGATGCAACATACCAACCAGAATCCTCCAATTAAAATCAGCAGCAGCAACTAAAAAAAGATTTACTTTGCTAAAAAAGTATTTCTTCATCTTTAGAAATATGTACTAGTTAATATATGAACTAGTTAACTTGCTCATCTATAATTTTAGTTGTGTTAGGGACTATTAGATGACCACTTCAATAGTTAATTGTTACGAATGGAGGCCGATACAAAATAGCAGAATTCACAAATTAAAATTAAATAAAAAGGTTTGCTTTGCTAAAAAGGATTTCTCATCTTGAGGAATATGTACTACTTAATATATGAACTAGCTAACTTGCCCACTCAAATATTTAACTCAATGAATCGGCCAGAAGTAAGGAATTACATCTATTAATTAATGTGCCCCCTTTTTTGTGTATCATGTATTATGTACCTCTTATGTTTGTCTTTCTTCTTTTTCTTTCGTTTGCTTCACAACATCTCACTGTTAGATCACCAGCTCGGTTGAGGAAAGCCATGCTAATGTTTTGTTGTCTAGCGCATCTATGCCGGCTTCGCCGTTGGGTGGTCAATGTTTAAGGCATGACTCGATGATGTGGTCTACTGTCTATTCAGAGTGACCACAGTCGCAGACAGCCGAGTCCCTGAGTCCCCATCTTTTCATGGTCGTGGCGAAACGGCCGACACCTGTCCTGAGGCGGTTGAGCATTGTCCACTGCCGGCGAGGGAGGTCCATGCCTGGTAGGTTATCCAGGTCCTTCACAAATCTGTGCAACCTTGATTTATCTGCTGCCTGCCATTCCTCCGTCCAGCAACGTTTCAGCCAGATTCGTTTTGTGACGTCACCGGGTGTTGAAAGCAGGAGCTGGTGGGCATGCTCCGAGAATGGGCGTCGTGACTTCAGGCGAGCTCATGGAGAAGGTGGTCCTCATCGATAGTGGCCTTATTTGACAGTGCAAGGACAGTCGCATCACGGCACAGGGTTGGTGGTGCGATGCCGGCGAGAATCGGTAGTTGGTTGATTGGTGTGGCGCGCAAGCAGCACGAGACTGCGTAAGGCGGTGTTGAGCATTACGTCCAGCTTCTTGGTGTGGGAGCTCCTGCACCAGGCTGGGGAGCAGTACTCAACAGCGGAGAAGACCAAACTGTTTCTGTGAGAAAATAAAAGTATGTATAAATATATGCAATTGCAACCATCTCTTTAACATTGCCGATTCTTTATCGCCTTTTTCCTCCCTTTATTTTCTACATTTGTATGTACCCAAGAAAAAAATATATTCAATATGGTAGCACCTGTGATGGAAAAAGGGGTCCGCCATGTACGCTGCTATAAAAATATATAAAATAGAATATCACATATTCTAATTTTATAGCCCCTTTCCTAGAGCATTTCCTATCTCATAACCTAATCGCTAATATATGTACTATCTAATATATACACAATAGACAAGTCAGAAGTCAGTCTTTCACAGTCATCATCTCTTCATCTCATATGATGATGATGATGATGATGATGATGATGATGATCATCATCATCATCATCATCATCATCATCATCATCTGCAACAGGGTTATTGTAACGAAGCACCAAAAACACTTTACTTTCTACAAATTCAAATTTATAAATTACAAATGGGTTCCATATCCCCACATTGCCTAAGAAAATTGAAGAAACCAAGAATCGCAATCCCCAGAAATAAATTGACCAGAAAGGACCAAAAAGACTCTTTTCACCTAAAAGGCTGAACCTTTATCTACGATATAAAAATATTTCTAAAAGGTTATTGGGTGGGGGGTACTCACTAACTTGTTTGCTTGGCCCGCTGTGTGTGTTTGGGAGAGGAGATTTGTTTTTAATAAAATGACTGACTTGTGTACGAATTAATTGAAATGCATTATGGTGGAATTTAATTTCGTAAATAAATAAATTTTGGGGGTGGGAAGGATTCTCGCTGACTTTTCGGCTTGGCTGTGATGTGTGTGTGTATGTGTGTGGTGTTTGTGTGTGTTGGTGGGGGGGGGGGGGGCTTTTAACTCCCAGAAATAAATTGATTGGAAAAGACTGGAAAGAATGTTTTCACCGAAAATGCTAATTTTCTATCCATTTAAAAAAAAATATGTGTAAATAGCACAATGGGTCTGGATTTACGCCGGTCTATTGGGGGTTGTCGGTCCTGTGCAGTTCTAAGATGAAATTGTGCAAAACATTTACGAAATGTGGATATCATATTTCGGTGCAACTAGAAAGTTCTTAAGTGATAATAGAGGGGAATTTTCAAATGAAAAATAAAATATAGAAACTGCAACAACAGCAGATGAATTTACTCCGCCTAATAAACCGGTATCGTCCGGGCCTTTGGGTCTGGATTTACGCCGGTCTATTGGGGGTTGTCGGTCCTGTTCAGTTCTAGGAGGTGCACCTTCCCAGGCTTTGCCTCCCCTCTTTGGGGAGGAGTAAGTTTATTGCTTACTGTCTGAGGTGCCCCTACCGGGGAATACCGACGGGGCTGCCCAGGCAATTTTTAAACAGCCAGAGTGTTCAAATTCTCGAGCGCTGGTTCTTTCCCACTTTCCCGACCTTGTGTCACATCTTGCCTTGTGGGAGGAAGATAAATAGAAACACAATCATATAACAATTTGGTTCAGTTAATAAGTCAACGACCAAGCGAGGCCATAATAATTAAATTAAACTGTAAAAATCCAATTACAAATATAATTTGATTAAAACAAACAAACAAAGTAAAATAGTTAAAATACTAATTAAATAAAAAAGACTTCCGGGCAACCCCGGATAGATACAGCAAGATGATTTATAAAATATTCTTGCTATTTATACTGAACTAGTGTACCCCCCTCCCCCCCCCCCCTGTCAAAAATATGTGTAATAATAAAAATGAAAACAATAATTGAATTAGAAAACAATAAAAACGTCTAGTTAATTAATGAAATGTTTTTTTGCAAAGCAATATGCAAATTAGTTAACCTTCAGACGTGGATCACATACACATCATCAGTATATTAGAAAGGTAATGGTCTTCCATTTTGAATGTGAATTTGGGGTTTAATCTCACCCTTAGTGCGATAAATGGCCCAAATTTATAAACAAAGATTTGTTTTATATCCATAACTAGAAGAATACCCGTCCCAGGGTGGGTAAATTGATCCCCCCCCCCCTAAAGCGGAACAGTTCTGCACCACTTTTATGTCCTGCTGTGAAGATTAAAATCAACATATGATGCTACTAAATCTTAATGATTTTGAGTTTAGAAAATGTCTGAAATTTAAGACTTATGTCATGCATTGTCATAGAAAACTTGATAGGCATTATTTGTTTATTTGGAAATATGTGTGTGTGTATGTGTGTGTGTGAAACGGCAACAGGCGGTTAATATGTGTGTGATTAGCTGTGTGTAAAATCAGCCGAGTTAAAAAGAAAGAATGACAATATTATTTTATTCACTTTATTCAATTAAAAAGTTAATCTCCCCCCCCCCCAAAAAAAAGAGATTACGCAAAGAAAATAACCACTCAAAATAATTCAATTGTTATAAACTTTTTTCAGAGACTTAGTTAAGATTACTTTTCTATTTATAAGAGACAATAGGCCCGAAAAAGATGATTCCTGTAATTATTACATCAGAGATTCTTCTCTTATAAAGTCACTTTTTATTTTGTACTTTTGTTATCAATAGATTTATAATACGAGCTGCATAAAAAAAATCTGTTTTGTCAGTCAGATAAGGCAAATATTGTTCTGTGTTGTTAAAAAGAAAGGCACTTATTTAGATTAGGACCCGAGCTTACTTTGACCCCGTCATTAGGATTAGGGTTAGTGTTAGTGTCCTAATCTGATAAAGTACCAAAAGAAAAATTTAATTCCCAATCAATATAATCGATTTTCATATTTAATCCGATCAACAGTTTTTGATTACTAATATCATAGAGGGAGTCGAAAGAACTAACCATCGCATAGTTTCAAGTCCTAATATTGCTACCCAAATCACTTGCAATTTGTTTTGCTTTTCTTTTTCTAAACTATGTTGTTTTTTTCTCCAAAATATTATTTGTTTCAATCAAAGGGAAGTCATTCTGTATGTTTAGTTATGCTTTTATTTCTTTTTTTTCTGTAATCCACATAATTTACGGCCTGCTGATTCCAGGCCTGCTAATTGGTTATAAAATATATATTATATAATTTTGGAGAGATAAGATTATTACGATATTTGAATTTTAAACGTTCAGTATTTGTGGAGGGAAAACTATAGCTGTATTAAAGACAGTGTTTCTTAAAAGACGGAATTTGATTGGCTGAAAAATATAAATAAATCAATTTAAATATTCTTGACTTCTGGGATTTTCTGATTTTGCACAGAATTGATCAAAATATTTCAAACTAGCTGTACCTACCACCCGGCATTGCCCAGGATCCATTACATACAAATTTCTTTTGTAAATATTTGTATGTTCTGTAATAATCACGCCTTTTTTGTTATGTGCATAATTTTGGTTATTCGAACTACATTTCTCATCTTGAGTGTTATCATCAAAACATGTAGTACTATATCCACTGCACCCCGGGTCCTTGGCGCAGTAGCTATAGTACTAAGTTAAATTCAGTTCCAAGTGATAGTCATCTGAAGGTTGAAGGTTCAATCCTCGGTGCGATATGAAGAATTGCGAATTACTAAAGACTTCTCCCAGTCATGGCTGACGGAACAACAGTATGCTACCCCCGTGGATTAAATAAAGGGTTCCATTCGAAATTCCGTTCAGATTCCTGAGTTCGAAGAGATACACCTGAAGAAGGCTGGAGGTTACAGCGGCCGAAACGTTGTGATGATAACACTCAAGATGAGAAATGTAGTCCGATAACCAAAATTATGCAAATTATTAATCCTTATCTCAAACATTCAGAAATATAATACTTTTTTGTTATGTTCCGTACCTAAGCTAAAAGTGAACCTGTAGCAGTCATAAATATTAAGATTTTTGTCTTCTCGCAGAGAGCAGCCCTAATGAGGTGGTTTGGTCACACGATGACCAATCAGCCTCCAGAGCATACTAATTTCGACTGGACCTTTGAAGGACTGCATCCAGACCCTTCGGGATTTACACAGCAGTCACAAAGAGCTTCCAGGGACCAACGAAGAAAGACATCTTCTCTCCTGCCTTTGTTAACTCAACAGTCGAGCGAGGCTATCTTCACTTGAAGATATACTGCTCTTAAAAATTATTTTGGCAGCCGAACTTTATTTTTTTAAATTCCTTTCTTCACTGTCTAAACTTCTTGCAACCTACACCCAACGGTGTAGGTCACTTAAATAAATACATATCGTTGTTTATAAAAAGGCTTCGTTTTCCTTTCTTTGATGACCCCTTTGTTACAAAATATTATAGATTAGCTCCTATAAACCTGGTTTTGATTTAATAAGGATGAAGCAAGACGTAAGTAAGTAAGAAAAAGGGGTCAGTAATCTATCAATGTCTAAATTACAAATGAACTTATACTTTTGTTTATAAAGAAATGAATGAAAAAACGTAATTGTTAGTAAACCTTGAATGAAATAAGAAAAAAAACAGTAAAAAGCGATACCTCTTACAAAAAAAATAAGAGTTATTCCTCTTGACTGATTTTTCTTTTAAGGCGACTATTTAAAAATTTCTACATATTAAAAAACTGCGAGATCAGATTAAGTATTTTTGTATAGATTATAACAAAGTAATTTATTATATTGCAATTAACACGGTACAACAATAACAAATGAAAATTGGCTCGTCAGAATCAAAGTTTGATTTGTCAGCTTAAATGCTATTTAGGTCCAGCTTTGAAAATCCGGCCAACTGTATTTTATATAGTAGATAGATTATTAATTTTCTATATTGGTTTTTCAAAAGCAGGGGAGAAAAGTGCATTCCTTGAACATATTTTATATTCGTATTTTTACGTTTTTTCGCGACCATATATTTGGTTTCTTGTCAACGCACACGGTCGCTATTTTGTGTGTTGTGTTCTCTTTGTTAATGTCATATGGGTTACTGCCCTTGGTTTAAGGAATAGCCACCAGGGCTAGGATTTATAAGAGTCTGGCAGCCATTTTGGATGGGTTCAGAACTTAAGTAACAATTGGACCAGAAGGGCTGTTAAAAGGAATTGGATTACCAGTTGATGGTATTAGGATATTTGACACTCTTGTTCATACACCCAAGGGTGGGAAGAAAGATGAAAAAAGGATAATAATTAAGAAACAGAAGCTTTTGAGAAAGTGCTAAGAGATGTTGCCTGTTTGTCTTTGCATAAATTAGGGACAAGCGAGTGGTTGGTGAGGGTTGTTCAATCAATGTATAAAATACTAAGTGTGTTAGAATTAACACAGCATTTAGTGACAACCTTAAAGTGAGAGTACATCAGGGTTGTGTACTGAGTCCATTGCTTTTCATTTGTGTTTTAGAAGCATGGCGCAAAATCATTTCTTATAGCTCCCATTATTTATTATATTTCCACAAATGAAAACAGTGGACAATAGTTGTTTGCAGCAAGTGCATGCTAATCGTGGCCGTTTATCCCTCGGTCTTTCTGCACCAACACCAAATTAAAGTTTGTTTTTAAACCCATAAGTTTCCTTTTTTAAACTCTTATGAGTTTAAAAGATGTTTCCTTTTTTTAAACCATAAGTTTTCTTTTTTAAACTCTTATGAGTTTAAAAGAGGTTTCCTTTTTTAAACCCATAAGTTTCCTTTTTTAAACTCTTATGAGTTTTAAAGTTTTTTCTTTTTTTAAACCCATAAGTTTCCTTTTTTAAACTCTTATGAGTTTAAAAGAGGTTTCCTTTTTTTAAACCATAAGTTTTCTTTTTTAAACTCTTATGAGTTTAAAAGAGGTTTCCTTTTTTTAAACCCATAAGTTTCCTTTTTTAAACTCTTATGAGTTTAAAAGAGGTTTCCTTTTTTTAAACCCATAAGTTTCCTTTTTTAAACTCTTATGAGTTTAAAAGAGGTTTCCTTTTTTTAAACCATAAGTTTTCTTTTTTAAACTCTTATGAGTTTAAAAGAGGTTTCCTTTTTTTAAACCCATAAGTTTCCTTTTTTAAACTCTTATGAGTTTAAAAGAGGTTTCCTTTTTTTAAACCCATAAGTTTCCTTTTTTAAACTCTTATGAGTTTAAAAGAGGTTTCCTTTTTTTAAACCATAAGTTTTCTTTTTTAAACTCTTATGAGTTTAAAAGAGGTTTCCTTTTTTTAAACCCATAAGTTTCCTTTTTTAAACTCTTATGAGTTTAAAAGAGGTTTCCTTTTTTTAAACCCATAAGTTTCCTTTTTTAAACTCTTATGAGTTTAAAAGAGGTTTCCTTTTTTTAAACCCATAAGTTTCCTTTTTTAAACCCATGAGTTTTCTTTTTTAAACTCTTATGAGTTTAAAAGAGGTTTCCTTTTTTTAAACCCATAAGTTTCCTTTTTTAAACTCTTATGAGTTTAAAAGAGGTTTCCTTTTTTTAAACCCATAAGTTTCCTTTTTTAAACCCATGAGTTTTCTTTTTTAAACTCTTATGAGTTTAAAAGAGGTTTCCTTTTTAAACTCATAAGTTTCCTTTTATAAACCCATGAGTTTCCTTTTATAAACCCATAAGTTTCCTTTTTTAACCCCATAAGTTTCCTTTTTTAAACTCTTATGAGTTTAAAAGAGGTTTCCTTTTTTAAACCCTTGAGTTTCCTTTTTTAAACTCATAAGTTTCCTTTTTTAAACTCTTATGAGTTTAAAAAAGGTTTCCTTTTTTAAACCCATAAGTTCCTTTTTTAAACTCTTATGAGTTTAAAAGAGGTTTACTTTTTTTAAACCCATTAGTTTCCTTTTTTAAACCCATAAGTTGCCTTTTTTAAACTCTTATGAGTTTTAAAGAGGTTTCCTTTTTTTAAACCCATAAGTTTCCTTTTTAAAACCCATAAGTTTCCTTCTGTAAACTCTTATGAGTTTAAAAGAGGTTTACTTTTTTAAACTCATAAGTTTCCTTTTATAAACCCATGAGTTTCCTTTTTTAAACTCTTATGAGTTTAAAAGAGGTTTACTTTTTTAAACCCATAAGTTTCCTTTTATAAACCATGAGTTTCCTTTTATAAACCCATAAGTTTCCTTTTTTAAACCCATAAGTTTCCTTTTTTAAACTCATAAGTTTCCTTTTTTAAACTCTTATGAATTTAAAAGAAATTTCCTTTTTTAAACCATAAGTTTCCTTTTATAAACCCATAAGTTTCCTTTTTTAAACTCTTATGAGTTTAAAAGAAGTTTCCTTTTTTAAACCCATAAGTTTCCTTTTTTAAACTCATGAGTTACCTTTTTCAAAACTCATACGAAACCTTTTTTAAACTAATATGTTTACTTATTTAAACTTATAAGTTACCTTTTTTAAACTCATAAGTTTTTATTTTATAACTCAAAAGTTTCATTTTTTAACTCATGAGTTACTGATTTTTAAACTCATATGTTATCCTTTTTAAACTCATAAGTTATCTTTTTTAAACTAATAAGTTTTAAACCAATGAGTTAATATTTTGACCCTCATAAGTTTCTTATTTTAAACTCATAAAATATCTATTCTAAGACTCATAAGTTACCTTTTTAAAACTTATGAGTTCCCTTTGTTAAACTCATACTTTACCATTTTTAAACTCATAAGTAAAAATTCATAAGTTACTTTTTTTAAACTGATAATTTTTTATTTTATAACTCAAAAGGTTAATTTTAAAACTCATGAGTTACTGATTTTTAAACTCATACGTTATCCTTTTTTAAACTGATGAATTACCTTTTTTAACTCCTAAGTAACATTTTCTAAACTCATACGTTTTTTTCTTAAACTTATAAGTAAACTAGAAAAGTAAACTAGAAAAGTGACCTTTTTCTAAACTCATAAAGAACTATCAGTTTATATTTTAAACTCATAAATTTCTATTCTAAAACCCATAGGTTACCTTTTTTAAACTCATAAATTACTTTTTTTAAACTAACAAGTTACCTTTTTTAAACTTATACGTTATTTCTTTTAAACTCATAAGTTCTCTTTTTAAACTGAAAAGTTACTTTTTTTAAACTCATACGTTTCCTTTTTAACTCATAGGTAACTTTTTCTAAACTTATACGTTTACTTTTTCAAACTCATAAGTTTCCCTTTCTTTAACTCATAATTTACTTTTTTTAAACAAACAAGTTTCGATTTTAAAACTCATAAGTTTCTTTCCCTAAACGGATAAGTTACCTTTATCAAAACTCATAAGTTTGTATTTTAAAAATCAAAAGTTTTCTTTTTTTTAACTCATAAGTTATTTTTTTATAAACTCATACGTTTTCTTTTTTAAAACTACTAAGTTACCTTTTCAAACTCATAATTTACTTTTTTTAAACTCATCGGTTACCTTTTTTTAAATTAAAAATGTTTCTTTTTAAACGCATGAGTTACCTTTTTAAACTCATAAGTTACTTTTTTTGAATTAGTGAGTTTCTATTTGTAAACTCATAAGTTTCTATTTTGAACTCATATGTTACCTTTTTTAAACTAATAAGTTTCGATTTTAAAACTGATAATTTTATTTTTTCCAACTTATAAGTTACTTTTTCTAAACTGATAAGTTTGTTTTTTTTAAACTCATAAGTTACTTTTTTTTAACTCACAAGTTACTTTTTTAAACTCATAAGTAACCTTTCCTAAACTCATAAGTTACTTTTTTTTAACTCATAAGTTACTTTTTTAAACTCATAAGTTACCTTTTTTAACTCATAAGTAACCTTTCCTAAACTCATAAGTTACTTTTTTTTAAACTCATAAGTTACTTTTTTTTAACTCACAAGTTACTTTTTTAAACTCATAAGTTACCTTTTTAAACTCATAAGTAACCTTTCCTAAACTCATAAGTTACTTTTTTTTAACTCATAAGTTACCTTTTTTAACTCATAAGTAACCTTTTTTAACTCATAAGTTACCTTTTTTAACTCATAAGTTACCTTTTTTTAACTCATAAGTTACCTTTTTTAACTCATAAGTTACTTTTTTAACTCATAAGTTACCTTTTTTAACTCATAAGTTACCTTTTTTAACTCATAAATTACCTTTTTTAACTCATAAGTTACCTATTTTAACTCATAAGTTACCTTTTTTAATTCATAAGTTACCTTTTTTAACTCATAAGTTACTTTTTTAAACCCATAAGTTACCTTTCCTAAACTCAGAAGTTTCCTTTTTTAAACTCATAAAGCATCATGTGCCTCAAAAATTGCTTGGATACTCGCATATTTTTAAGGGCTTTCAACAGTGAAATTTTAATTAATTTGTTTTCTGTAAAATAAAATATTATGAAGTTGAATTTGTCTAATACATATATCTAACATATAAAGTAAAGTCAGTCTCTTTATTGTATCGTGATCATCGATAGTTTTTTCTTTTTACAAAACTAAGATCTGATTCTGGTTCAGCAGTTTTTCTTGTGGATCGTTGCAGTCTGTTGTTAAGAAGATTAAAATGTAATTGGATTTACTTTCTTCCAGAAAATACTTTGTCCCCATCAGCATTATTTTCAAATGGTTGCCATCTTTTAAAATGAGACATAACTCTGTATTTATTCATACAGAATGACTGGCCTTTGATTGAAACAAATAATATTTGGGAGAAAAAAAACGGCATAGTTTAGAAAAAGAAAAGCAAAACAAATTCTAAGTATCGCCATAGCCGCCATATGATATATAAATATTATTTAGTCCCATAAGATATTTCCACCTATTATTAAATTTCAACAGATCAAAATCCGGACAGAACTTATGGAATGACGTAATAGAATAATAAAAAAAAAAATTATTCTTAGACTTTTTTCAGTTTTTAGAGCAGAGCACAGGTGAGGGTGGGGGTGCTTAGTAGTTTCTAGTGAACTTGACCTTGGACCAATACATGACAGAACTTCCTGTGACATTATTTTTCTTTCACAGCTTACCAAACCTGATCGCCATGACTATTTTGAGTCTGTTTTCTCTCATACTTTTAAGTCAGTCTATTTTTGAAGTGCTCTTTTATTTCAATTCTTTGATCCTTTTGTACCAGACAAAAACAAAACAAAAAACAAAAAAAGACTTCTTCATTCGTTGTATTTTTTTTTTTAGAACTGTGAGAAAATATTTTCTGTTGTGGCTAAATAAAATCCAGATTAAAACACAAGGAGAGATGGTTTCATGCCTTCTTAAAAAAGGGATGGTATTTTTAAGTAAATATACTGACCCAACTGAAGTTAAGAATGTGGTTGGCACCTGCCTTGTATATCATCATCATCATCATCATCATCATCATCATCATCATCATCATCATCACTGGTTTAACGTCTGTGTTACATGCTGGCATGTGTTGGACGGCTTTATCATGGAATAATAATGAGATACACATAGAATTATTAGGGTTTTCTTTTTTCCTAATATGTAGAGTCCCAGATCATGTGACAACGGATTTAGTCACGTGGACACTCATATAAGAGGACCAGAAGTCTACTTCCTCTTTCCCCCCTTTTTGGTGGAATTACTAAACCAACAACATTGTTTGTCCACTGTTCATATTTTGGCCAGACCAGTTTATGACATGCGTTCAGTTGTTTCCTTATCACACGAGCAGTTCTTTCAACGTGACCCTACATATCATGGAAAATCCGTCTATTCATATATCCATAAGGATTAACAAAAAATTGTCTGCTCAGTAAACTTTTGAATATTACGAGTTTTACAAAGTCACGCCCCTTTCCTTACAAACATATGGAAGAACAAATGTGTAATAATCCAGATCTTCAAAAGGACCAGTTTCCGAATTTCAATTTTTTTTTTCAATATTAATATTTTTTTATATTAAAAATACTTACACAGTTTGAGATACATGGCCGCTTCGAGTATTTCTGGAATAATTTTTTTAAAACTTGATTCATTTAAAGATTTGTAGTCAGTATAAAATTATCTCCCATGTTGTTTACTCTGCGTATGGGACTCCATAGTTCGATTTGGGTGAATGTACACAAAATGACACCAAATTTTAAAGATAAAAAAATGCGTTTTCAATTAGTGGGTATTTTTGTTTTTAAGCTATTTTTTAAGTACAGAAACCCACTGCTTGGTCCACCTCCCAAAAATAATAAATTTCGAGTTGTCAGTTTTTCAAACATTTGTTTAATCATAATAAAAAATTATTTAATCTTTTTTTACTACCGCATCCGTAATAAACAAGCCGCGCGTGCATGGTCCCCCTCTGTATGTGACTCGATGTGGTGAGTGTAAAATGCAATAAATTTGGACAATTTGGGGCATTTTTTACCCCCCTTTGACCCCCTGGGGGCGCGAACCAGAATTTGTCTGAGGTCAAGGATGCTTATTTTATATACAGAACAATTGCCTCTACATTTTGGGAAAGTTTAAGAAAAATTGAATGGATGGATCAAACGTTATGGGAGAAAAGGGTCATTTTTTGCCATTTTGGGGGCTTTTGACCCCCTGAGGGCGCGAACCAGATTTTTTCCAAGGTCAGCGATACTTATTTTTTATTAGGAACAATTGCCTCCACATTTTGGCCAAGTTTCAGAGAAATTGAATCGATGGATGAAAAGTTATGGGGCAAAAAATGGGGGGCTAACCAGATTTTTTTTTAAAAATCGGAGAATGTCACTTTCTAACCTGACCAAAGTTACAACTTCATACAAAATTTCAGAGAAATTCAATGGATGGTTGCGGAGAAAAATACGGACGGACGGACGGACGGACGGATGGATGGACGAACATGCCTCAAAACATAAGTTTTTTATAAATCGGGGGACCAATTAAGCAAATATTTAACCCTAAAATATTTACTCAACATTTTATTTATATTAGTGTTTTTAAATTTCCAAAAGTAAGGTTTCCATTCAACTAGATGTTGATGTTCTTTTCTGAAAAACAAAATAAAAATTTATCTTTCAAAGTTATTGATTTAAACATGTACTCGGTGCTTAAAAAAATTGATGGCATCGATCAGTTAGGGAGAGAGTCATGAAAAATATAACACCCCACAAAAATGTCCGCCTACAAAATTTCGAGTCAGCAATTTTTGAAAAGAAAGATTATCTCTTAACACCTCCAATACCGAAAATTTTATTCAAATAATTAGGTTATTTTTGGTGAATTTTTGAAATATTGCATTTTTACACCGTTAGAGGAGGTATTTGTTTTTGTCATGTGTGCATATTTTCATTATTAATTGTAAACGCAAATAAATCCTGTTAAATAAGTAAGGTTTTTAATTCTTTTTATTGTTTATTTTTTCTTATATGTAGGTATGGCATGACAATAGTTCCCTTTTGGTGGTGCTGCAATTTCCACACTTAAAAAAAGCCCTTTTGCCTGACTTGAGTTGCCCTTGCAGAGAAAACACGCAGGCCGATATTATTGCATTCCAAAATGTCATCAGATGGCCATGTTGCTTATATCACAGTAATCGGGGTCGTTGGGTGCAATCCTAGATATCAACTTAAATATCAATAATCTAGAGCTGTCGGCTGCCGGGTTAAAGATCAAATCCCTGTCACCCGTGATATGTTGAAACTTAGAACATCAATGGTTGTATTTTGTGTCTTTTTCTTTGTGATGTATATTTGTGTCTCTTTCTCTCACTCTCTCTCCCTTTCTTTTTCCTTTTTTCTTCTCCTCCCTCTCGTTTTTGTTTGCAATGAGAAGTTTGAAGGACAGTTTGGTTTTTGCAGCATGACGCGTGGGTCGCATACTTTTCGAACTCAGCCGAACTCTTGAGTTTTTAATTGTTCTTTTTGTCATAAATAAATATATTTTGTATATATAAAGTAATATGTTTGTTCCATTATTACAGACGTTCAATTTCCAGAAGCCGATGGTCCCGGCCAGATAATTTGTTCCAAGAGAGAATTAATGACGCCTAATGATGTCGCCGCCGAAGACGCGCCCTGCAGGCCGACCAATTACCCATGTTAAAGAGGATATGTCTATCGTTTAGTCTGTGGAGGGTTAGAGCTAGTGTGGTACGGCACGGACACGCTAAGTTACACTCCCCGGCAAACGGTCAGGTTACATAAGAATAAGAATAATTAAGAAAAGCATTGGTGATCAAGATCTTGCTGAATCTCTCTCTCTCTCTTTCTCTCTCTCTCTTTCTCTCACTCTCTATCTCTTTCTCTCTCTCACTCTCTCTCTCTCTCTCTCTTTCTTTCTCTCTCTCTCCCTTTCTCTCTCTCTCTCTTTCTCTCTCTCTCTCTATCTCTCTCTCTCTCTTTCTCTCACTCTCTATCTCTTTCTCTCACTCTCTCTCTCTTTCTTTCTCTCTCCCTTTCTCTCACTCTCTCTTTCTCTCTTTCTTTCTCTCTCTCTCACTTTCTCTCTCTCTCTATCTCTCTCTCTCTCTATCTATCTCTCTCTTTCTCTCTCTCTCTCCCTTTCCCTCTCTCTCTCCCTTTCTCTCACTCTCTCTTTCTCTCTTTCTCTCTCTCTATTTCTCTCTCTCTCTCTCTCTCTCTCTCTCTCTTTCTCTCTCTCTTTTTCTCTCTCTCACTCTCTTTCTCTCTCTCTATTTCTCAGATCCTTGTTTTGCTCAAGTTGAAATAAATGTATCTCCCCTCGAGGAAGTCCCTTGTTTTTATAAGCTCCTAGGGCTGACTTTCACTCCAGATCTAAAATGGAAGACTTATATCCAATCTGTTGTTAAGGTTGTTAAAAGAATTTTGGGGTCATTCTACCGTTCCATGAAAGTATCTGACTCAGTCCTCTACCGATATAAATGTCAGATACGTCCTAAGATGGGGAGGTACTTCCGCCACATCTGGGGAGGTTCCACGCAGAGAACTCTTTCTTGCCTTGATAGAGTACAAAATCCACTTCGCAATCTAGTGGCGGATGATCTCTTCTATTTTCTACATCCCTTTTCTTATAGAACAGATCTTGCTAGTCTTTCTCTACTCTATTGTTATTTCCATGAAAGGTGCTCGACTGAACTCCAATCTCTGGTTCCTCCTTGTAAAATTTTCACAGCAAGAACTCGTCTTCCTACCACATCTGAAAAGAACTTTTTTTTATTCCTCTGGGTGCCTAACATCAAACGAAATTTCCAGGAACAGAACTTTCCATCTGTGGAACACGTTGCCACAAGATTGCTTCCCTGCGGGCTAAAACATGGTCATCTTCAAGGCTAATGTCAATAAATACTTGACATAAACCATTCTCATAAGTAATTTAATTTTGTTCCTTCCAGTCATCATATTCAGTCCTCTCATAGTATTCATCATCATTCAACTGTCAATCCATCCATCTCATTAATCCTTTTTCTTGAGAGGCTTTTGGCCTTGATAAGTTGTGACTTATTAGTAAGTAATTTTATTAGAACATTTAACAAGTACAAGAGATCAAAACAGTTTAAAGCAATCAAAAAATATATTAGTATGTGTAGTCGGGATGATTTATCCCCCCCCCCCCCCCAGTCAAAACGCTGATCATTTGTGTGAGAAAAAAAGGATGCTGGTTATTGTAAACATCTGGAACAGCGAGGCGAGCCATGTCAGGTTATGCAAATAATTTGTTTCGTACAATCAGTAGTATCACACAGACACCCGGGGCAGCAAAGCGAGTTATTTGAAGCAAAAAGCTTGAGTGACACCTTAAGGGTCAGAGGTGATCCCAGAACGGAAGTTAACGAAACCATGGGACTTCTGTCTCTTGCGTTGCGATACTTCAAATAGGGAAGAAGTACCAAGGGCTCCGCCGATAATAGGGGGGTGGGGAGGGAGGCAGGGCGCACTATGAAACTAAGTGTAACGGGATGAGCTATCTATCTGTTTATCTGTCTTTCTCTTTCTCTCACTCGTACCAAAGTAACCTGTCTCTCTGATATTTTTTGTGACTGTTCCTCTCTTTGTAATAAGCTTTTATTAAAAACTAAACATCAGCGTCCGAGTGATTGTATCCACAGACAAGCAAGAACCTGAGTTCACAACGACGACAGGGGTGTATAATGGTTTATACACATATCATAAGTGGAAATGTAACACAATTATATAAATGAGTCGTCGTTTTGGGTTCATTATAAACAGACATAATTCACCATTGGGAAGTCGGTTTCTGAGCCTAATGCTGTTCAAATTGATGTTTGTTGGAAAGTTCTTTTGCGGTGTACGTGCGTTCAAGTCCCATGTGAAACGTTGTTCCGGTTATTCAGGTTTACTCCCCGTGAGGAGAGGAGGATACTCGCTTCAGTCAATATTTCATCAGAACTCTAAGAACTTTGGCCTTCTGTGGGTCCGTTTTAGCTGTCCCGTGGAAGTACGGGTGCAAGTGGTGTCATGATCAAATTTTATTTTCAGTCTTGTTTCATTTTACTTCAGTCAAAGTTCTCAGAAATCAAGGGCTAACACTTGATCTCTACATGAGATACATAGATATCCAATTAAAGTTCTCCTTTACCTGTCAAACGTTAAGTTAGTAAAGAGGTTAAGAAAATTAATTTTCCCCTCTTCAATTGACCAGTTAACTATGTTATAGTAATTCTTTCTTGTAGTCTCTTGGTCATACCGGATTCTAGGACAAAAATTCATCTAGTCTGGTGGAGTATCCAGCTATGTGTTGTTAGTTGAAGTAACATTACTTGGAGAAGGTGCACCATTTCCTGTATGGGCTAGTTTATAGCCATACCGAGTGGATCTTATTTGGGCTTCGAATACTATATTATTTTGAATATTTAGTCAGGGTTTACTTGAAGGGTGAAGTATTCTCATGTCAGGTTGTCATGACAAACCCTTGTACAGAGAGACCGAAGCCACTCGAAGATGGTGTCTAGTAGGTAATTCAAACTCCCTAGTAGGTAATTCAAACTCTCCTTTTTCAGCAGTATGGTAAAATGGGTGTGCAATAATGTTCAACATGTTAGAATCTCTGTAATTTCATATCTGTGAATTATGGTTTAAATCTCATTAAAACCAGAGGTAAAACAAATCAGTGGGGACGGGGTTCATACCTTCATTTTTGAGTAGTGTTTGTATTCATCTGACTGAGCTGACTTGAAATGAAGAAGAGAAGGGTCACCAAAAATGTAGAGGTTCATTTAGAAATACCAACAGCTTCTCTACAATTAAGTAACTGAGTTTAGTCTTGAATCTCAGGTTTATTCTTGCCTCTTGTCAGCCATGGAAATACCACGTCTGTTTACATTGGCTTTTCAACATATTTGTGCACAACGAGCTGGGCAGAAAATAACTGAAAAGTGTGCAGTGATGCACTAATCGCCTGTGTATCACTACACAAGTTTGGATATGTCTGTGTTAGCTAACTGAACCACATACTAATCACTATGCGAGTGATTACATGCAAATACAAAAGGAAACAGATCTCAATCATGTAACTACTACATTACCCCCTGCTTAGACTTTTAGCCGATAAAAACAAGAGATTCTTTATTGGTTGTAGCAACAAATGAGAATAAATTTAAACGAACATGCAAATTGCAACATGAGGGTAAATAAATGTTCATTTTGATCTGAAATGATTTTTATTTGCTGAAAAGAGAAAAATGTTCTTTTGCTGAAAAGAGGAAAATGTTTTTTTGCTGAAACAAGAAATATGTTTTTTTGCTGAAAAAAAAATGTTCTTTCGCTGAAACAAGAAATATGTTCTTTTGCTGAAAAGAGGAAAATGTTCTTTTGCTGAAAAAAGAAATATGTTTTGCTGAAAAAAAAAATGTTCTTTTGCTGAAACAAGAAATATGTTCTTTTGCTGAAAAGAGGAAAATGTTCTTTTGCTGAAAAAAGAAATATATTCTTTTGCTGAAAAAAGAAAAATGTTCTTTTGCAAGAAATATGTTCTTTTGCTGAAAAAAGAAATATGTTCTTTTGCTGAAAAGAAAAGTATGTCTGCGTAGCCTATGTCAATCTAAGTCAATGTGGATGTGGTTAAATTTTGCATTAGGGATACTGCAAGTTTCGAGTGGGACTCGTATGTGTCTGTGCACTGTAGATGTCTAGTAGGATAAACAAGAAAAGGGTGATTTTATGGCCGAGGTGGAAGGGTGTTTATGGCGGGATATTCAAAAGAGAACAATGGATTTTTGGATTTTAACCACAGTCGCGAAGGATGCCGGACAAATGGTTTTGCGATAATGAATCCCCCAACCATAGGTAGTGTGATAGATGCCTTTATAACAGCACGTCATCTCACTGTTAGATTCCACCATCGGACCACGTGGAGATTAAATAAAACAGTTTAAGACAACAAAGAGAAAGGAAGAAATATTATTTAAACTTACCTTAAAGAAAGCGAAGGAATGATGAAGCTATACAACATATACGAATAGGCCTTTTATAATGGTTAATAAAAAAGGAAAGGAATAACATTTTTATTAACAAAACAATTTATTTATTTAATATTTAAAAGAGAGTGTAAATTCATAATTGGGGCGTATAATGCGATGCGTGTTGAAATGTCTTTTTGTGTGTAGAATGAAATATGTGTTGAAGACATAAGAGTTCGTTGGGATTGAAAGATTACCAGATTGTAGAATGTTCATCAAATTGAAAGATAGGAGCAAGACAACAATAGGGACCCCAGATCATTAACACAAGACGCGGGACATATTTTGGAAGTCACCGGTTGACCTCGCAATACACGTGGTCTCTATTTACAAAACACTTGTAAATAAATCTTTTATTTATTTTACTAAATGCAGTATATTTCGGAATTTTTTTTTCTTTTAACATGTTAATATTTATTTTAAGGCAGAGAGTCCATAAATAAAACAAATAAAATATTAACATGTTTTCTTTTAAAACATGTTTTTGTGTCACTATTTACTTGCCTCCCCACGAAAAGAAATAATAGTGGAAACAGACCACAAGCCACTAGAAAACATTCAGAATAAGAATATAGCGCAGGCACCCCCACGACTGCAAAGAATGTTATTAAGATTGCAACCGTACGATGCACAGATAAAATATAAACCAGGAAAAGAAATGTGTATCCCAGACTACTTGTCAAGAAATCAACCAACATTAGGTAAGGAAATCGAGCTTGATGTAAACATACACACTGTTGACATTACAGCTCAGAAACAGACCGAACTACAAAATGCAACTGAAGCAGATGACGAACTCAGAACACTTAAAGAGATGATACTAAATGGATGGCCAGATGACGTAAAAAATACTCCTAAGATAATTAGAAATTATTGGTCACTGAAAGAATGCCTATCCGTACAAGATGGGATGATCACAAAGGGGCAATCCATAGTCATACCCAAAAGTATGCAACAGATGGTATTAATGAGGATCCACGATGCTCACCAAGGCATCGAAAAATGTCAACTCAAGGCACAAAATAGTGTATTCTGGAGAGGAATGTCCAAGGACATAGAGGAGCTAGTAAGGACATGCGAGATCTGCAGAGAATATCAAAGGAAAAATCAAAAGGAAACTATGATTATCAAAGAACATGCAACACGACCGTTTCAGTATGTTGCTGCAGATATTTTTGATTTTAACAATCAACAATTCCTACTGATTGCTGATCAATATAGCAAAATGCCCTTTGTCAAGACGCTGAAAAGCACAACAAGCTTAAATTGCATAGAATACTTCAAAGCAATATTCGCTGTTCATGGCATACCTGAAAGGCTATACACAGACAATGCAAGATATTTTGTCTCCAACGAATTCCACAATTTTGCCACAGAGTGGGAATTCACTCACATCACATCAAGCCCCAGGTACCCACAATCAAACGGGTCCAAACTGTAAAAAGAACATTCACAAAAGCCAAACGATTTAGAATGGATTGTCAAATGGCCCTTCTATGCCTCCGATCAACCCCACTTGACAGCCAGTTACCATCCCCGGCAGAAATCCTATACAATAGGAAAATAAGAACAAGGATACCAACCTTGCTAAATTCATATACCCCAAAGGAAGAGGAGATCAGACAAAGATTGTGCAGCAAAAGCAAAAATCAACAACAATATTATAACAAGAGCGCAAGAGATCTCCCAGAATTAACTATTGGTGGAAAAGTGACAGTCCTACAGGAGGATGACACCTGGCAACCGGCGACAGTGGTCGACAGATGCACAGAACCACGCAGCTACATTGTCAAGATGCAAGGAGATGGAAGGCTACTGAGGCGCAACAGACGACACTTACAAGAGTTGTACAACCCTCAGAGACAAACAGCTATCAACGCATCCGCCCAAAATACCAGTTGGGACAATATAACATCACTCCCCCAACAACACACAAACTCATCAGAAATCGACACTCTATCTAATATCGACGACAGAGAAATTCCATCAGCCAACCAAAGACAACCAGTGGAGGCAAACCAACGACCCACAAGAACACGGCGAACCCCCCTCAAGTACAAGGACTACATAATGTATAAATAAAAGACAAAATAAATAAATCAATACAAATCGAAAACATCTATCTGAGAAGAGGGATGTGACATGATGAACTCTTCAATTAATAAGAGTTCTCTCCCCCTTGTATTAATATCGGCGTAGTTCTCCAATATGGCTGAAACAATAAACATGGTAAATCTATACCTCGTGTTATCGTTCGTTACTTATGACTAACAAGTAAAGTAAAACACCACACTTTCTTTAGTTGGGGGTCACCAATATTGAAAATAGGACATTATCAAATGAAAGAATGACAAAAGTCTATCCATACAAACGAAATTAATTTTTATTAACAACTTGTTAAGACAACGAAAAAATAAAAAAATGTTGGCAATGAATGATTGTTCAAAGAGCCCAAGAACGTTCTGGTGAAAGAAAGATGTTTGTCTGTAAGGAGAAATTGAGTAGCCATGTTTATTTCGACCGGCTCTATGTGAGTTTACATGTGTATAAATGAGATAGGCATGTAGATATCGGGAGTGAAAATTTCTTGTGCTGTGATTGGCTGAAAGAAACTCCTAGTTTGAGTTTTTGTCCAATTGAGAGTCGATATGTTAAAACAACATTAACTGCTGCTGCTACTGCTTCCAACACTTGTACTTGTTTCTTTGACTTAGAGTTAGTGTTGGGGTTAACAAAAGACATGTTTTGATTTTTAATGAAAAAAATACATTTAGCAGGGAATAATTTCCTGTATTTTTTCAACAGAAATAAAAAGGAAGGCCCTTTAAAAAAAAAGCAAAAACATGACTATTATTAACCCAAACTAATCAGTGATAATCTTTCACTTTACAACATTTTAGATTGTTTTCTTGTGTTGAAAATAAGAGATTATTAAATGAAAGTCTATCCATATTAAAGAAATTCATTTTTATTAACAACTTGTTAATGCAATGAAAAATAAAATATTGGCAATGAATGATTGTTTAAAGAGCCCAAGAACGTTCTGGTGAAAGAAAGATGTTTGTCTGTAAGGAGAAATTGAGTAGCCTTGTTTATTTCGACCGGCTCTATGTGAGTTTACATGTGTATAAATGAGATAGGCATGTAGATGTGTGTGTATTAGTGTGTGTATATATTACTGTATAATATTTGGTAAGCGAGGGGGGGGGGGAACAGAATATTTTGTTCTACTTGGAGTTGTCCGGGTGCAGTAAATGTAAATTACAGTATTACATTTAAATCTCGTCGGACTATTTTCTTTATCAACATCATTTCTCTTCATTATCGTGAAAGTGGGTGGGGGACCGGATTTACCCAACATCAAGAATTTCATTGTGTTTTGTTCTAATGGGCGTTGTCCAGGAGAAATAAATGTAAGTTTACAGTCTTATATTTTAAAGGGATAGCGCTGGTAAATGAAGTACATTATTTTTTTTTTCAAAACATTAAAACAGGAGAGGAATGGGCTGTGCAGATGAGAAAGAGAGGGTTGGGGAAAGGGACTGAAAATAGGAGAGAAGGAAAAAGAGGCAAGTAAAGAGACGGCTAAAATGAAAAAGAAGGAGAGAGAGAGAGAGAGAGAGAGAGAGAGAGAGAGAGAGAGAGAGAGAGAAGTTTTAATATAAAGATGTTACACACAATATTTAACTTCTTCTATTTTGTTTTTTTATGCCCCCGGGCAACTCTGGGTAACTCTGATAGTGATATGTAAACCATATTAAAAACCACACACACACACACACACACACAATAAATAATAAATAATAAAATAATTATGCTGATTCTCCTAAATTTAACTGCAACTTCTTTCATAGAAGATAACAACGAAATCAAAAAATAAAATTATCAACTGATAAAAATTTTAAAAACATTCTTCTTCTTCTTCTTCTTTTGAGATAATGATAATTTGTTGTCCTTATTGCCACTCGTACTTATTCTCTGACAACCAACAACGAAGTTTTGTTTCTAACTCGAAACTGTTTATTCATACACGTCACACAAATAAGGGACTCATTCGTTACAACTAGTGTATTCCTACGCACAAGAGATTTCTTCTTTTTTTGAAAGTTTGTCAAAAGAAAATTTTCATTTTTTTAATTCTTCTATAAAAAAATCAATTTATTTATAAGTCAACTTTTGAAGGAAAATTATATCAAGAAGTGTATTCAAACCAATTGTTTGTTTTTGTTTTACAAAAAATAAACTTTTCATTATTTAATTAACACGTGTTGATTGAAGTATTTCTTAAAAAAACAATTTATTTATTTTTCCAAGTATTTTCTGACATTTTTGTGATATAAAAAAACAACTTTGGAAATCTTTCTAAAAACAAAACTTTATTTGTTTATTGTTTGTTTATATTGACATTTCCAACGACAACGTTCACTTGTACTTAGAGACTATTTTATATATGAAAGCTCAAAAGCGTAATAAAAATACATTTGCTGCCCCCTCCGTCTTTCTCTCTCTCTCTCTCTCTCTCTTATATATATATATATATATATATATATATATATATATATATATATATATATATATATATATATATATATATATGAAAAGAGGGTAGTGCAGTATCAGTGCAGTTCCAACGAGAGAAAAGTATATATGTAAAGGAGTAAGGCTACCAACATTTGTAAACAGTTTTTTTTCAACATTTATTTATTATTTTGTTATTTTATCATGTTATCATTTTATAATTTTATATAACGCGTTTCAAGCGTGGTGCGCTCTCGTCAGATATGTAAATCCATTTGAAGAAATGTCTTTCGATTTGAAAGAGTGTTGTTTCATTTGAGGAAATGCGTTATTGTTTCCTCTATATATAAGTTTTTTTCAAGACACTTTAATCCAAGAACTTTTTACTCTTTGTGAATTTTTTTTGATGATTTTGTAGTGTTGACAAATGAAACGGACCGTAAAAATATATCTCACAGAAATTTTATATTTTTTGGAAATGTGAAAAAATGAAAATAATAAAATAAAACCATGGTTATTGGAATATAATATGAACTGACTTATATTTGCTCTGTTATCAATAATTGACAATCATTGAACTGAATCTTTTAAGGAGACTACAAAGTAAAAGGAACTGATGGTATATGCTAATACATATATTGTCATTAATAATTATATATATATATATATATATATATATATATATATATATATATATATATATATATATATACGTAAGGTTAGTCGGATATAACTTTAGCAGAGTACTCAATTGTTAAGGAAAATTTAAAAAAATAAAAGCGTAATATTTATTTATATATGTATTAAAGAAAGATCAAAACAACATCGGTACCGTCGGTTTCAAATCCAACCAAAGAGGACATATAATTGGTCCCCTTTACCGAACTCTCTTCAACCTCTGTTTATGTCTGCCTCTCTTATGTCTGATTTTCCGGAGAGACAGACATAAACAGAGGCTGAAGAGAGTTCGGTAAAGGAGACCAATTATAGGTTTCCTTTGTTTGAATTTGAAACCGACGGTACCGATGTTGTTCTGATCTTCTGTAATACACACACGCGCATGCATACTTATATGACAACATAAGCTGGCTGAAGAGAGCCGGATGTTTAAGTCCTTCTGAGCTTGAAACCGACGGTACTGATGTTGTACTATCGCACGTGCGATAACCTGTTCTCATCATCCACCGACCGGGGGTGGGGTAATAGTGGCAATAACGAGATCCCTGCTAAGGAGGATCACTGGCTTAGCGTAAATGCATAGCTCTTTCCAAAAGAATAAAGTGCTCGCGGTAGGTGATAATGTGAATATAAAAACGCATGATATAATTCTCTTACGCCTGGCGGTGGTTAATAATACAGTGGTAACGGTTCGCGTCTGTTTATAAGGCGATCGATCGGGTCTTAAACCACAGTTTGGAACACAAGCATGTCTTACTAGCCACAGTGAAGAGCCGTGATACGACAAAACAGCTGTCAGTGGACGATTTTGAGATAAACAGCTGTCATTTATATAAATGTATAATACTAATGTGGCTTATTGTGGTTATGTGTGTGTGTGTTCGTTAATGTATATATATATGTGTATATATGTTCATGCATATGTGCGTGTGTGTAAATTGCTCTGAAGTTAAGAATTACGTATTACGAAATTTACTATTAAGATATAAATATTTAACTGTTCAATTTTCTTATTTATTTATCAATTTCAAATCAAATTATAAGTTACTGAACTCTTAATAAAAAAAAATTAGTCTAATTCACGCACTTTTCGTCTTCCATAGACAGTAAAAGTAGATCGCTTGATGATACAACACAAAATATATTTCTGACAACTATTTCGAATTATAATAGATTTATTCTGTATTTCCGAGTTTAAATCTTTAGGTTTTATGTAAAAGAAAGCTGAATTTTAAAAAACCTACAAGTTTTTCGTGTTTTAAGGGAGGGACTATTTGTTTTGTTGCAACAGTGACGTGGCTTATATATTCGTGATTCGGTCCCATTGACGTTTCATTCCTTCTTTTTTGGTTTAAGTGAAACCCAAACCGATCGTTCATTGAACTCGCTTCGATTTTTTGATATTTAATTTTTTTTTTTTTGAAAAGCCAATTCTTCAAGGGAAGAACTTTGACACGACGACAAAGAAGAAGACCTTATTTCCCATTTTTTTCTTCTCTCTCCACTTCGGTTTTCGATCATGGCCCCAAAACAACGGATGAGAATTGCTAACCAAAAACACAGTCAAAACGTGGCTAACCGTGGTAACGTCCCAAAGACACTCGTAAGTAACAAATATTCACACTTTTGGGGCCTTTTTTAAATATTTATTCATCGAAAATTACTCATTTTCGAATCTAACATGTCCATATGTGTAAGGATAGTGAAATTAGCTCGAATTTATGGTGTTAACATCTCTACTTCAGTTTAAACGTCAGTTTTTGTTATACCATATGTGAAAAATTTAAATCTCGAGGTTGTGGTCACAAACTGAGGGATTACTTTATAAGGCGGTTATAATTCAAAATCGATCCCCGAATTTGTGGCCAACCCCTTGTTTTGAAAGATGTTTTTTAAGAAGGGGAGTGGTCTGTTTTATTTGTTTATTTCATTTTACATAATCTTATCTTTGCTCAATTGTAGAATAGGGACGACCGTTTTAAAATCTTATCCTTTTCGCACAGTTTGCACACAATTTGATTATTTGTCTGAAATAATGGTAAATCGGTATAAAGTCCATTGAACCCGACTTCCGCTTACTTCCGTAAGTTTTAAGCCAATTGTTTTTATATTTAAAAGTCTTCAAATTGATAATTAAATTATGAAAATGTTGGATTTAAATTTTTTAATTTTTATTAAAAATTTTGTATTTTACTTCGAAAAAATGGGTACTGTTTCGTAATCGTCAACCATAGATTTGACTGGCGGAGTTTTAGAATCCATTCTTAACATTTGGAACGGCGGACTTGCTTCGTCTTTCTCGATTTCGTTTTCGTAGCATTCGTTGTACATATGTCACACCTACGTCACGCCAATAAAGTCTATGGTTGCCGTTTTCGAAACAGAACCGAAAAAATATACGAAACAATTGGTTTAAAACTTGCGGAAGCCTTTATGCCCGTTTAGTAACAAGACCTAACTAGTCAATAAATTAATAACAATATCGTCAATAATAAACCCGTTTCTGCGAGCGATTCCAACTTTAATTACTTCACATTTCAGTCACGTAAATTATTTAGAGCGAAATGGAGTTAAAATGGTTGTACTTATACCATGTTTTAATAATAAATTAAAGGTACTTTGTTAGATTAGGACCCACGCTAACTTTAACCCTAACCCCCACCTTAACCCTAACGACGGGGTCAAAGTTAGCGTGGGATCTAATCTAACGAAGCACCAAATTAAATTTAAAAAACCCAAGGTCCATCGTACACGTGAAACGCCAAAAATGAAAACTCGTTCGAAAAAACTGTTCATCTTTATAAACAAGTCGAGAAAGGCTAGCTAAGGAAGAAAGATAACTTCATAATTTTCTAGTTAAAAGGACGGTTATGAAATTGAGTTAGCGTTCTTTCTTAGCTAGCCTCTTACTTAAACCCAAACGTTTACTGTTAAAATTTTGAATAAAACGTAAATTACAATTTTACTTTCGGGCAAGAAATACAATTTAAGGCCAATTTTATCAAAAAAATGGATGAAAACAAAACGAAATATTTTTTAAGGTTCCTATTCTACCATTGAACCTAATTTATGTCTCGAAATAATCTTCGTGTATTTAATTTCAAAATGTATTTTTCTTCGACTAATTGAAAGTTTACTTTTAGATTTGTGTGTCAAGCTGAAGAATGTGTATGTATTTGAAACACGAGTTAAATATTTGAACAAATAAAACCGTCTGCGAAACAATCAAAATGCATTATGGTGGATTTAATTTCGTGATTAAAATATTTGGAAAATTCGTTTTATTTTACACGTGCATTTTTTTTCTTTCTAATCAATTAATAGTAAGTATAAAAAACGTAAGTCACGTAAAGGCGAGAAATACATACATGTGAGTTATGTGTGATTCATTTTCAGACAACAAATGAAACAATTTGATTTCATTTCTAAACAACGTTCACATCCGGGGTTCCATAAATATATATAAATTGGCCAATACTGCTCTGTAATTACATTGAGCTCTCGAATCGGAGTGATTCTGAAAAGTACCCCCACATCAAACTGGAACTTTTTTTATATTACTATTAATCGAATATTTAAAATAAAATAAGGGCCAACAAAAATCTGATTATTTTTAACTAATTTTCTCTCGGCCCTTCACCCAGGTAACGCCGGATAAATACAGCCGTAAATAAAGAAAAATGTAAGTCACGTAGTTGCGAAGACACGCACACACGAGAAGTGGTCACACGATTTTATTTATATGGAGATGACAATGAAGAAGAAAAAATACTTTGAAACCAAGAATTTTAATTAAATATTTAACTATTATTTTACAACTAAAAAAGAGTTGGCTTAAGAAATCTTAAGAATTAAAACGTTTAAAAAAAAATAATTTTTATTTATTTTAGTTTCAAGAATTTTTTATTTTCCATTATTAAACATTTTCCTCGTGCAATGGGTAATATTATAACCGTGAAAATTCGACTAGTCATATAAATCTATGACTAAACCAATTTTCACTGCATAATAAATATATTATACTCTTGCCAAAAGCCACTCTAGGATAAAGGTTAATGGGATTGTCAGTTGGATGATAAACAATAGTATGATCCATCCCTTTGTTTATTCCTTTAAAACTACACACACACACACACACACACACACACACACACACACACACACACACACACACATATGTAGTTTGTTTGAATCATTGTAAGTAGTGTAACGAAAGGTTTGGGGGTTTAGAAGACTGATAATACAATCTATGGTTATTGGTACTGGGTGATTTTAAAAGAATATCTTGGTGAGAAACGAAATGATAGACAAAAAGACAATAGAAAATTTACTAATTTTCTTTGTTATACAGTGTCTAAGTTTTTCTAATATTTCGAGGTTCAACACCTTTTTCAAAGTATATCTATCTGATCGTCGTAGGTTGGCCGAGGGTAGGTTTTACCAGTGATTCATGTATGGTCTCGCAGAGAATATCGGAAGTGATGAGATCAAATGTTTATTTTATATATTAGTGAAATTTAAAAAAAAAAAAAATGCAAATAAAGGATGCAGCAAAGACAATACGCAGGAATGT
Organism: Sepiola atlantica; assembly: GCA_963556195.1. Taxonomy (NCBI): domain Eukaryota; kingdom Metazoa; phylum Mollusca; class Cephalopoda; order Sepiida; family Sepiolidae; genus Sepiola; species Sepiola atlantica. Next base: position 15,787,486 of record OY744516.1, on the reverse strand, counting down.
ACGCATCGACATTTCTCCTAAAACGTTAAGGCTTTTTTCAAGATACATCGATATGAGGAAGATATGAAGTAGTTATACTTATGTCATGTATCTTGAAAAAGCCATAATAAAATTTTAGGCGAAATATAGATCCATACATGCTTATCTGACAATCGCATCACAACAGACAATGAGTTTAAAAAAAAAAAAAAACAGTTTGTAGATAATGTTACATGAAAGTCTATCACTTATTTTAAAAATGATTATTTCTGTACTTAAGTAATTAAAACTTATAATTTCACCCAAAGGAAAAAAATACGTTCCATTGTACTATAGGTGCCGTTTGAATATCTCTTAGTTCAGTTGAACCATTTAATTTGAAAGCCCTTGAAGTCGTAAAAGTTCAAAATATGAATTTTGTATTTACAGTGCAATTCAACAATTGAAAAGTCTCTTCGTTAAAATTCTATTTTATTGGCTTTTTAAAAACTAGCAGTTTTAACTTTCGCTGTTGCGCTATAAAATATATTTAAAAGGGAGTGATTCTACAGAATTTGAACCGAACCCAATTCTTTTTTGCGAACTAAACCTAAAACTTAGTTTAGAGTTATATTAAACGTCAATTTCGGCCCTTCATTATAATTTCTTATTAAAAAAAATTTGACGTGGGACAAATGTAGCACTAATGTGCAAGAATTTGTGGGGATCGACAAAGTTTTGGCTGCAGAAAGGTTTGCAATGCCATTATAAGCATGCCACATGTAGCTGTCAATAGTAGTGCTAGGGATAATCATTTGTGCAATGGAAAGAAACAAACACATAATGCTCTTCGTTAACACTAACCCTACGTCCGGGTGGCAATACGAAAAAGGAAGAAAAAAGACGATATTTAAAAGAAAATTAAAAGTGTATAAACAAAACTGGGCACTTTTCTCGTCTTAACTGCTGATACAAACACACGTTTTCTTTTACATTTTTGTTAGTACGTTAATCAAAACTGCATTTTATTTATTTAATAAAAACCCATTTTTGCGAGATTAAAAAAACTTTCAAATTAATTCAAAAATGATAAAATATCATTTTCTAAAGTTTCTGATTATATAAAGGAAGAAAAAAAAACGGTCCGTTTCTTGGTAGAAAAAAGTTTTAAAAGTTGAAATTGTTTTCTCTTAAATTATTTCAAAGAACCCAACAGGTCGGACATATTGTGTATAAACTGCAAAGTTAACAGTTCGCTAGATTCCACGTCACCATCCTTTTGACCTCTGACCTCGATACGTCTTGGAGGATGGGGAGATGTAAGTGTTAGGGTTTTTTTCTACTCAGCACACACGACATATGTAAACTTCATTTCCATCCAAGATTCCTTATATATATATATATATATATATATATATATAAGATTTTGATGTTTCACTGAGAATAGTGTATATTCAGTAAAGTCTGGAACAAGACCAATAAAAACAAGCTCGATGAGCCCTGATTATAGAGTACATAGCATTTATATGTATATTTGGAGTTTACCAAGATATTTTTCACAACGAAAACATCTTTTATTTTATTATTTATTTATAAATAATAAAATAAGATTTTTTCGTTGTGATCAATCCTCTGGAAAAAAAAATATCTTGGTAAACTCCCCAAACGTGTGTGCGTGAACCTTTTTTTTTTTTTTTTTTTTTTTTTTTAAATAGGATTGTGAGATTTAAATACGCTAATAGTTTGGTCATGAAATTATTAATTGAATCAAATTGTTATAAAATAACTAATTCTTGTTAATGTTTTACTCTATAAAATGATTGGATGTAAAAAAAACTTCCCAAACTTTGAATCTTTTAATACATGAGGATTATTTGCTAATAATTTTAAAGCCACTTTCATTTCAATGACTTTTAATTCGGCAGTTTTCAAATTTCAAAGAGTCATGAAATTTTGTTTACGAAGAAAGTATATTTCAAAATACTTTGCATTATACCGAGCAATCTGATCTCACGTAGACGACACGTGTCGGACATGTTTTTCAAAGCCGTGTAAATAGCGATAAAAAATCAGAAAAAAACACTCTTAAACAGTTCCAAAACATAACAGCTGCGCAAATGGATAAATTGTATAGATAAATGCTGCATCTTTCAGAATGATCAGTACAGTCGCGGACGGGGTCCAAAAAACTAACGAGAACGCTGTTATAAAAATAAATATGCAACAAGTGAGTTTAACCTACGTCGAGAAGAGATATTTGTCTACTTACCTATGATATTTGTTTGTATTTTTACGTACTATAAATGGGGTTTTATTAGCTGTAAAAAAAATTTCTTGTTCATTTTTTACTCGTTTTTTTTTAGACAAAAAAAATGGCGCTTACGAGCAAGCGCCATTTTTTTTTTTTTTTTTTTTTTTTTTTTTTTTTTTTTTGCAAGTTCGCGTGATAAAACTATTGATTTCTACTAAATAGCAGTTGGAACGGTTTAAAAATACAAACAAATATCACAGGTCAGTTTTAAATTAACTTTTATCGACGACAGTTACTTTTATTTGTTGTATATTTGTTTTTTTTTAGCGTTTTCAGCGTACTGATCATTCTGAAAGATACCCGATAAATGATAATTTTTCCTGTGTTTGGTAACGGTTATTTATTGACTATTTTTGTTTTGTTTTTACGCCTTTTTTCTGTTGACTTTTCTAAACAATCGCAAAAAAAACTATACCTGAATTTAATCTGATAAATTCAAAACCATGTACATTTTACTTTAAAAAAACAAAACAAAAGTTAATTAAAAAAAATAACAAAAGATTCTAACTAGTCTAACGCCTTTTTTATTAATTAGGAAACGATCATTTTTAAAATTAAAATTGATTTTTGAAGAAAATTTTATTAAATTCATTTTTTGACATCTGTGGGTTCAATGTAACAATACAATTTTAATAAAATTCGGTGCTTATCCAGATTAGCGTACATATGAAAAACGCTGAAAATCGCAGTTCATAATTAAATTAACCAGAAAACTCTTTGAAATACTTATGTATCAAGTAAAAATAAGTTTGTACACCAAAAATTAACAAAAACTATTGAGTAGAATTGTAATAAAAAATTAAAATCCGTTATATCGTTTAATCGGGTTCGGCCATTGATTCGAGCGAAAAACACGAAATTCAGGGGGAGGTAACCCAGTCTGTCATATTAACACGTAATAAATCAATTGCATTCACCAAAATACGATGCAACTGGTTTTTATTTTTAAATTAAAATTCTACTCGATCATTTTTCCTACTTTTTTGTGAGGATACCTATTTAAATCTGCTACATAAGTATATAATACTGTTTTTTTTTGTATTGATAATTTAATACGGACGCTTCTCTGTACAAGCACCCAAAATTCTCATTTCGCTTGTATTTTGGATAAAATTGTTTGATCTTAAATTAATCTTGCAAATACAAATTTACTTCATAGTTCGAATCGCTGTCATCCATGTCGAATCATAATCGACTAATTATGTCTTAAACCGTTTTTGTTTTTTTAATTCGTTAAATTTCGTCAATTTAAACGATGAGAAACTCAAGACGATAATTTTAATCGACGAAAATTGTCCAACTTTTTTATGACCGCGAACGATTATTTTTTTTTTTCCAAAAACTTTTTAAAATTTATTTCAGGACTAATTTTATATATATATATATATATATATATATATATATATATATATATATATATATATATATATATATATATAATGAATTCGATCCTAAATATGTGCAAAAAAAAAGGGATTTTTCAGCGCGTCGTTATTCTCCAATTGAGCAGACAACCACCTGTTCGTTGGTGACGCACTTGTTTACGTGTCAATAACAATGGCAACACGTCAAGTCATTTAAAATAAACAAAATTTACTTAAACTTTTAATTAATAGATGATCATCCAATACATGTGAACAACTTCTATTCAGTTAATGCATTGCTTGACACAAGTGGGTTTGTTTTTGTGTATAAAAAATCTTTCTTCCTTATTCTCCCATATGGGTTGTGTAAGTGTTCCATCGTCCCAACTTAATGGCTACTACTTTCTTGATTCATTTCTTTTTAAAACATAAAAAATATATCTGAAATTTAAATCTTTTAATTTTATTACCGTATTTCTGGAAAAGTTTAAAATTATTTATTTTTTTTTATTAAACTAGCAAATATATGTAGCATATTTTTACTAGGCTAGGAGTATTGTCGTTCCAGAAGGGTTCACGACTTCCGGTTTATCCTTAAATTTCAAGTACGGATGATCATAAATGATAAAAGAAAACTTTTTTTTTTTAACGGAAAATTTAGAATTGTATTTTTATTATAAGTTGTTAGCAAAACAAATTGTCAAATGTTCTTTTTTAATAAAAAAAATCTTTTTTTATGAATCAAATATGTTGAAATGTCTTTTTATTGATGTAAAGTTTTGAAATATCTTGTATTTTGATAATGATAAAAATGATAGAAATCGATTGATATAAAATAAAATTCATGTTGACCGTCACAAAATACAAGACATTTTAAAAACTTTGTTTCAAACAATGTTTATTTTTGTTACTAAATTGTTATAAAATATTTGCTTTAAAAAATTACTATTAAAATACTAAGCTATTTTATTATATTTTCCTAAAAAATCAAAACATGTTGCTGTTTTACAAAATACAAGACATTTCAAAACTTTATATCAGACATTTCAACATATTTGATTCATAAAAAAATATTTTATTATAATACAATTCTAAATTTTTCGTTAAAAGTTTTTTTGGCACTTCTGTAGTATATATGAAGCAGCAGATTTTCTGTCCTTCTACTGAAAATAAAGGGAGGTAATTCAACCGGAAGTGATTTTTTTACAACATAAAAAAAAATGCAAGACTGGTTTGTTTTTGGGTAACAATTAACAATTTCTTTTTTTTATTATATGAAGTAAAAAAAAATTTAAATAAAAAACCCTAACCCTAACATTAAGAAATCAGGCGGTGTGCCTGTAAAAAATCTATTGTTTTTTGCGGCTGGTTCATTAAATTACCAATGTCTCTAAGATTAATCTCATTTAACTCCATTTTCTAAATAAATTCAACTTCCGGTGAATTCTGAATGAATGGTACTTGGAGAAAAAAAAACGGAACTCTTCAATTTCGATTTCTTAATCGGCAGCTGCTTCATATATACTACAGAAGTGCCGTTTTTTTTTATCATTTATGATTATCCGTACTTGAAATTTACTGCAGGATAAACTGGAAGTCAGCGCGGTCGTGAACCCTTCTGGAACGCCGGAGTATTATATAATTGTGACAGAACTACATACTATACGTAGTTGAAGCAAAAACATATTACAACATTATTGTTATAAATAAAAGTAAAGTACTTTATTTATGAATATCAAGCGCGAACGCAGACCCCCAGAATATTTTTATAAATAAAATAAAGTAAAACCTATTTTATGGGTGTGAAAATAAATGCAGACACCAATTTTTTTTTTTTTTTTTTTTTTTTATAAAAAAATTAAGTCAAACGTATTTCCTTTTTATGGATGTCAAGCGCGAAAAAATAATAGGAAATTACAATATGACCATCAGTGATTAAGGCATTGCATTAAAGTTCGACTTTCAAGTGTTTAAAAAAATAAATTAGAATTTTATTTCGGGATAAAAAATACAATTTAAGACTAATTAATAAATTTCATCCAAAATGTGTGCAAAAATCAAACGAAATTAGCGAGATATTCAAATAATCCCTATAATACAATTGAACGCCGAACGGAAATGTCTATTTCGTCCGTTTAGTTTTTAATTTTATCTATTTAGTAAGTTAAAAAGTGTTTAAAGTTTTAAATATAAAAGAGGATGTAATACATGTGAGGATTGCCACACACCCCTTTAAAAATGGAAGTTAATTCGGACTCAGATCGCTATTTCAATTCTGAGGAGCGTCAGGATAGCCCTGCTAATCCACACAATGATTCGATTTTTTTTTTTATTAAAAAATGTCTAGTCACAAAAAAATAATTTTTGTATTGTTCCTTTGCCTTTTGACTAAGATCAAAGTGTAGTATCTATACTTTTAACATATGCACCGGAAGTTTTCATGTAATTATCTCCTTGAAACTGAAAGTTTAAAAAGTTGTTGTTTTTTTAATAAAATATCTTTTAATTGTATTAGTAATTATAATATTACTATGGAGGAAAATATAAATTTATAATAAAATTTGAGAATACCAATTATAAATGTATATTACAGAATATTAATTTATTAGAAACTTAAAAAGAAAATAAATATGCAAAAGCGGGTTTTGTTTGACAGTTTAGAGATTACTATATATACGGTATCATTATATTTAAGTTTAAACGTTTTGATGTTAATATATTTAGGAAAGATTCGCATTTATTCATATTTAGTTTAGATTGGAAGATAAGATTAACTAAATGCAGTATTCTCCATTATTTCGCTGTGTATTACGTTAAAAAAATTGTGGCGTACGGACAAAATCCCTATTTATATAAGATTTGCAACAATCCAGAATTTAATTTTGAACGCTGAAAACGTACACGACAGTAATTGGGAGGGAGGTATTTAAATTTTCTTAGATAATGGAGTTTATTTTTAAAGAGAACGTTTTTACAGGTTACGGTGGAGGTAATCAACGTGTTGAAGCTCCCCCCCCTCCCCCGTGTGGCACACAAACTTGTACCTCTTTTAAAATTTCGCTTAAAATATCCAAATACTGCCATATTTGACAGTTACATATATTCATTGCATGAACTAGCAGGGCTACCCCGACGCTCCTCAGAATTGAGATAGCGATCTGTGTCTTTTTGTGCCCAGCTCGTTATCGTTGACATTTTACATTATTGAATTTTTGGGGTGGGGCCCAGTGATCTACTTTGCATGGGGGTAAGTACAGCAACATTAGTTAAAATAATCTGGGTATATTTATATATACCTCGGGAATCGACGAGGACCCTGATGAACTTCTGCTTGAAGCCCTGAACCCCATTAAGATTTCTATTATGTAATTTTTTATAATTTTCAAATCTATGAATAAAATTGACAATTTCTTGTAACGTTTCTTGCTACTACGTGACTTTTAAAAAAAAATTTATTATTAATCGATTATTTCTTGAAAAAAAAAAAAAAAATGCAATAGCCTAACTACTAAAACATTTTTAACCCTGATAAAAAAAAATTCCATTATGAAATTAAATCCCAAAATGCATTTCAGTTTCTTTATAAACAAGTCAGACATATAATCTGTTTTTTTTTGTTTTTTTTTATTACGTTAAATAATCCTTTAAAATTTTTAGCAAATCTTGTATTAATAAGAAATAAATGGATTGACAGTAGTCAAGGACGACCCAAATGCTCCCTTTTTGTTGCCTATGACACCGACATGTAGGGAAAGGCACCATTTTTTTCCCCCTCCTCGATCGCTCCACTTACCCTTGATTCTTACCTTAATGCATCAAGTATCTTTGGTATTACTAAATCGAGGATTGAACCCCGTCTCCTAGCCCATTAGCGAACATTATCAATTTTATCAAGTGTGTGCGTATGTATTGCAAGATTTACATCCAATAATTTTATAGATTAAAATATTTCTGTAAAAACAATCGGTTTTAAACTATAACAATTTGGTTCAATTAATTTAATGATCAAACATTACTATAATTAAATTTAACTTTTCAAAATCTTGTTTAAAAAAAAAAAAAACGAAAATGAAAGACACCCCAGGCAACACCAGCTATGTACAGCCTCCCGTATTGATATACTATTGTTACCTAAAATTAGTTTCTGATTCATTTGTTTGTTTTGACTACACAAAAATAAATTAAAAAATTTTCAAATCTTTAATTTTATTCATCTTGTGAGATTAGTTGTTCGGTTCAGAAAGCTCTGTCTCTCTGTGTTGTTTGAAAACTTTCAGATTTTCTTTCTGCCAATTCGTCTTGAATTCTTTAAAAAAAAAAAAAAAAAATTCTAACCCAATTTGTTTCTGATCTTTTTTTCAAAAAAACAAATTAAATGAAATCGCTTTTGATTTTTCAGAAAGCCGCTGAGGAGAAATATCCAGTGGGACCCTGGCTGTTGGCTTTGTTTATATTTGTTGTTTGTGGCTCAGGTAAGCATTTTTTTATTTTTTTTTATTTAATTTTAAGCAATTGATTTTTTGAATGACACTCACGACCTATGGAATCGGCTCTGCAGAATTCAAATCCAATCCTGTAACTATTAATAGTCATAATTTCACTGCTGGCTATCAATAAAATTAACAACTTTTGGTCAATTAATTCTATACACTATCGCATAATATTTAAAGTAAAGTGAACCTGTTTCTCGAATTATTGCGCTTTCTTCAAAATCAATTTGATTCTTATATACCAGTTTCTTCATTCGTAACATTTATCCATGTCCTAATGAATCTAATAAATGCTTTTTGCGATAAAAGCAAAGAGCGTAAACACTGTTAGGAGGAGTTGTTTAATATTTGGCCACAGTAAATTTTAGGGAGCCTGGGATTAAATGGTGATCACCAATAAACCAATCCTCCTTCCTGAAGGAAGTCTTTGGGTAAAAGATTTGTGTGCAGCATATGCCATCAATTTGTTTGTTTACACTGCACCTACTGGTGGTAGTCTCCCTTTATTTTGAGATTATCTTATTTTTGCTTATAACTTATAGTTAAGAATTCAAGTGGCAGCTGTGGTGTTAAATGTAAACACTGGCCTATTTCCATCCAAGAAAAAGTTTTGGAGACCTCGTGGGTGTATAATTAGTGGGTTAGGGCACTTACCTTCGTTAAGGCCCGTTCGATTGAAAATGACATCATACACTTTGGTGCATGCTGAAAAGCCAGGCTGTCGATAATAAATGATAGCTTTCAAAAAGTTTAGAAAACTTTAAAACAAAAAAACAATCTGATTTTTGCTTAATCGAAACTTTATTCACTATTAATAAATAAAAAAAAAACAAAGATTGAAAAAAAATTAATTTGTTTCTGCGTTAAAGTAAATAAACATCATTATTTTTCATGGATTTTAAAGACTAAAATTTGTTTATTTTGATTGTGACAATCTGAAAACAATTTTCTTTACATATTTATTATTTTTTTTTTTTTTACGGAAATTATTTAACATAGAATTTAAAATGCTCCAGACAAGCATTCTTTCTATTTTTTTTTTTTTCAATCCTGTGATCCTAATCACAAGAGTCAACATGAAAAAAACATCTATTAATCCCCTGAAAATAGCAGTTCATTTCAAATTCTCATTAGCACCAACCACTGTGACGTCAGCATAAAAACGAGACTCTTTGTAAAGACCTGCTCTTTACAACGGCCACGGTCAGGGGTGTGTTTATGAATTATGGTGAAATCGGGTGGTCCAGAAAAATGGTTAATCCGGTAAAGCTGTCGAAAAATCGATGTTGCACATGATGCATTTTCGTATTTATATTGGCCATTCTTGTTCAAATGGGGGAGGGGGGGGGGACGCTTTTTTTTTTTTTTTCTTTTGATAGGATCGGTATATTTACCTGCTCCCTCCCACTGCAACAAAGTTAGGTATGAGGTCCATTTTAACATTAGGAGATCTAACCTCCTCAAAAATGGAGCACTCTGGTTAGGTTCAAAAATTTGCCATGATCAGCCCTGTCTGCATAAGTGCATTCCCCATTAGGGGTGTCTCAAATGATCAGCAATAAATCAATCCCCTTTGATGACCTGGGACCAAACTGGAACCATACTTCACTCTTACATAACCCCGGAGTCATCCCCCTCCTCCCCCATTTAAAATTAAATGTGCGTACACATATGTTCATCTCTGGTAGGCGTAAATATTGCAAGGTTGTAACATTTTGTTGAAACTCCTTTCATTTGCGTTTTTTCTTTGCAAATATATCTGCATGGACGCCTAAATGACTAAAACTGAATGAAACAAATACATTTCCTAGCGACATGCGATGCCATTTTGGATTCATTTATTTTTTGCCCTTGTTAAAATGTAAACAATAGATTTCAGCATCAACTGTTTTCAAGTTTTACTTCCCATAAAAACCTGACAAGCTTACCAATAAAAAAAAAATCACTAACATTTATTTTAATTAATAACGTATCGCAATACAATGCATTTTATCACGAAACAAATGTATCCTTGTAGCCAAGGCAGTGTTTTTGAAGGCTCTCTTAATTTAACAAAGTTCATTTTTAATGGATGAAATTAAAAAAAAAATTTTTTTTTTTTTTTTGTTCTTTTATTAAGTGATGCATGATGAAATCTAGGGGGCAAATGTTTGACTCGCAGCCCAAAAGAACCACAAAGCTATGATGATAGAATTACTTTTTTCGATGAAACGTATTCAGATACAATTAGCATTTTATTTTTAAAATATGGCCCACTTTTTTTTTTCTCCATGATTTGTCATGAAGACTGACTTCAATGAGAAAGTTGTCAAACGGGGGTGGGGAGAGGCTGTGTTAACCCTGAACCGATTCTGCTTTTTGCGTCATAAAACCCGTTTCCTGCTTTCTCTATCCACTTGAGACACAACCATATTCAAACTTTCTTTGGTCGTTTTATTACGGACACATGTTATGAATGACGTAATTCTACTATCCTTTTATAAGGGCTAACAAATATATGCACCCTCTGGATGCAAATATTAAATAGGTTTAACGGCTTTATCATAAAATTTATACACAAAGTTGTTGCATAAAAATAAAACAATTGCCCTGACAGAGTACAAAATCGATTTCATAATCTAGTAGGAGATATTTTCTGTTTTTTTACTTCCACTTTCTGATACGTTACTAGTCTTTCTCTACTCATTATTTCCATGGAAGGTGCTCGGCTGAGCTTCAATCCCTGGTTCATCAAAGAAGTTGGACTCTTCAAAATTTCATTTCTAGTTCTTTTGTTTTTTATAAACAATATAAAACAATTATCCTACCTATAGAATTACATGTAACAACTTTGTTCGGGATTAAATTACCCGTAGCTGGTTGATATGCCGTAAAATAACCCTAGCTCATAGCTGGTTGATATGCCGTAAGATAACCCTAACTCATAGCTGGTTGATATGCCGTAAGATAACCTTAGCTCATAGCTGGTTGATATGCCGTAAGATAACCTTAACTCATAGCTGGTTGATATGCCGTAAGATAACCCTAACTCATAGCTGGTTGATATGCCGTAAGATAACCTTAACTCATAGCTGGTTGATATGCCGTAAGATAACCTTAACTCATAGCTGGTTGATATGCCGTAAGATAACCCTAACTCATAGCTGGTTGATATGCCGTAAGATAACCCTAGCTCATAGCTGGTTGATATGCCGTAAGATAACCCTAACTCATAGCTGGTTGATATGCCGTAAGATAACCCTAACTCATAGCTGGTTGATATGCCGTAAGATAACCCTAACTCATAGCTGGTTGATATGCCGTAAGATAACCCTAACTCATAGCTGGTTGATATGCCGTGAGATAACCCTAGCTCATAGCTGGTTGATATGCCGTGAGATAACCCTAGCTCATAGCTGGTTGATATGCCGTGAGATAACCCTAGCTCATAGCTGGTTGATATGCCGTGAGATAACCCTAGCTCATTGCTGGTTGATATGCCCTAAAATAACCCTAGCTCATAGCTGGTTGATATGCCCTAAAATAACCCTAGCTCATAGCTGGTTGATATGCCGTAAAATAACCCTAGCTCATAGCTGGTTGATATGCCGTAAAATAACCCTAGCTCATAGCTGGTTGATATGCCGTAAAATAACCCTAGCTCATAGCTGGTTGATATGCCGTAAAATAACCCTAGCTCATAGCTGGTTGATATGCCGTAAAATAACCCTAGCTCATAGCTGGTTGATATGCCGTAAAATAACCCTAGCTCATAGCTGGTTGATATGCCGTAAAATAACCCTAGCTCATAGCTGGTTGATATGCCGTAAAATAACCCTAGCTCATAGCTGGTTGATATGCCGTAAAATAACCCTAGCTCATAGCTGGTTGATATGCCGTAAAATAACCCTAGCTCATAGCTGGTTGATATGCCGTAAAATAACCCTAGCTCATAGCTGGTTGATATGCCGTAAAATAACCCTAGCTCATAGCTGGTTGATATGCCGTAAAATAACCCTAACCTTTAGATGGTTGATATGCCGTAAAATAACCCTAGCTCATAGCTGGTTGATATGCCGTAAAATAACCCTAGCTCATAGCTGGTTGATATGCCGTAAAATAACCCTAGCTCATAGCTGGTTGATATGCCGTAAAATAACCCTAGCTCATAGCTGGTTGATATGCCGTAAAATAACCCTAGCTCATTGCTGGTTGATATGCCGTGAGATAACCCTAGCTCATAGCTGGTTGATATGCCGTAAAATAACCCTAGCTCATAGCTGGTTGATATGCCGTAAAATAACCCTAGCCCATAGCTGGTTGATATGCCGTAAAATAACCCTAGCTTATAGCTGGTTGATATGCCGTAAAATAACCGTAGCTTATAGCTGGTTGATATGCCGTAAAATAACCCTAGCTCATAGCTGGTTGATATGCCGTAAAATAACCCTAGCTCATAGCTGGTTGATATGCCGTAAAATAACCTTAGCTCATAGCTGGTTGATATGCCGTAAAATAACCCTAGCTTATAGCTGGTTGATATGCCGTAAAATAACCCTAGCTCATAGCTGGTTGATATGCCGTAAAATAACCCTAGCTCATAGCTGGTTGATATGCCGTAAAATAACCCTAGCTCATAGCTGGTTGATCATAAGACTTCTATCTAATGTCTTGCGGACAAGCTTTCAGATTGTTCCTTCTGACAGTTGACCGTATCATGGATCTTCCAGGATCACCATCTATGGTGTGCTGTACTTGACAAATAAATTCAGGTGTTCTAAAGCTATCAGTATATTTAGAATGTCTTCTGTGTTTTGATGATACCTTTCCTTCAAGGAAACAAAAGATCAATTGTAAACAAAAGATAAATTGACCGTTAAAAATTTTTCTGATATGGTTTTATTTATCCGTCCGCTGCTTGTAAACATTGTTAATATAAAATGTGTATATATATATGACTACATATCAACCAAACTATTTCATTATCACATCACTACAGTATAAATCTCTATGCATGAGTGGATGAAATGTGTGAGGTGCGCTGAAGAAAAATTCCTACCAGTAAAATACATAGCTCTGTTGTGCTCGCATACCCTTAATGACAATAAAAGTGTAAAAATTTGGGAATTTCCTTGCTTTTGTACATTTAGTGTATATGAATTTTCATCTTAACCCTATTAAGGGCATATGAGTTCAGTATACTGGCATTTTTCATGGAATGTCACAACTTTTGTAAAGGCTATGCCTCAATACAATGCCTTCTCATAAGGTTTTTTTGAATTTTCTGGAAAACTAAGGTATATGGTAAACTGAAATTAAAATGCCATCAACTAGGCCCTAGAACTTTTATCTCTGCCAAAAATCAGCTGAATCCATCAAATAGTTGATGAGATACAGGGTGGTACGTACGTACGTATAACATAATTTCATGATTGAACTTTCTGGATCTCTGGGTTGCCTTGACTAATGATGCTGAAATTCTACACACTTATAGAACCTATCAAATAAAAATTTTGTGCAAAGTTTTAACTAATTTGGTTTATTGGTTTTTGAGTTATGATTGATCAAAGAAATGAGATTCCCAGCATAGGCCATTCGTGAGGTCTATTAAGGGATAGTAATCTCGCGCCTCCCTTGATATAAAAAGCAAAAAGCAAGTCTTCCTGTTAAATACACTGTAACTACTTTCAGAATGTGTTGATATCATCATCAGGTTTACTTGTTGAATCGGGCCATAATTGTCTAATCTCGATCTAAGTTTTTCTCTCCATTATTCTCTTTGATGAGGTCTGACGGAATCTATACCGATGGCTTTCCTATCGCGTTTGACCACGTCCTCCCAAGACAACTTGGGTCTGCCAGTGGTGGTCTTCTCTGCGGGCACATTCAACTGTCGGACTTTAGCAATCGTAGATGCAGAGGTTAAAATCCATTTATATTTGTTCGACTTGTTTGATTTCAACTCGGCTATGATAGATTTTTAGATGCGTCTTTTCTGCATCGCCGTAAAAGGTTCTTGAAGTGTAAAATCTGATTTTCATTGTTAAACGCCCATGCTGAATAGGGCCATCTTCAGAATGGATTCACTTTTTTCTTTTTTTATTGGAATTGGCTGGATTGTATCAACATGAATTTACAAATGTTTAAAACTGTGTTGCATCAAAGTCCATAATAATATTCTCTTTTTAATGACCTTTGGTGTTGTCGATTTCTTTTAAACAATAAAAAGTCGGTGACCATCTGTGTTGATGTATCTTTTATTATCAGCGTTCACTTATCATTATCACCTACCTCCTCCCCCCCCCCTCCCACACCGGCTGTTTATTTTCATGTTTAACCCATCAAATTTTTTTTCTTTCATTTTTTTTTTTTTTTTTTTTTTTTTTTTTTTTTTTTCGCTCTAGGTAAAATACTTATTCATTTGTATTGACTTTCTTAGAATTCTTCTCCTCGGCATTGCGCTATTTATTTTCAATTTTGTGACTCTGAAGTTCAGATTTATTGTTCATCCATCGTAATATTTTTTTAGGACTTGAAAATCATGTACATTCATGTTTCCTACTTGAATCTAATGGACTGATTATCTTGACATGAATTTTTAAATTCATAAACAGGATGTGACATAGGCAATCACGTGACATAGGCAATCACGTGGAACGTGAAATCAATGGTCATTATAATTTGTTAAATTTTTTTTTTTTTTTTTTTTTTGTCAAAATCTAATCGGAAAATGACAATCAAGGAAAGGACAATTAGATAAGTCCTTGTCCCCAAAATTGGATTAATTTCTTGGGGGGGGGGGGGGTGACTTTTCTAACAGTATCAGTGAACGAGTGTCCAGAATATTTTTTCTTATGAAGGCCAAAAGCCACTTAAGGATATGGGTTAATCAGATGTGATCGCTTGTCATGTGAATAAAGAGTGAGAGGATTGAAAATTGAATGGAATAAAGAAAATTTGATTACTTATAAGGATGTTTATGACAAGTATTTGTTGACATTGGATTTGAAGACGACCATGTTGTAGTCCACAGGGAAGCAGTCCTGTGGTAACTCCACATATAAGTAACTCTGTTTATGAAAACTGATGTTCAGCGCAAGGAGGAAGAAAGGAAAGTTCTTTGCAGTCATGGTAGAAAACGAGTTTTTTCCAAGAAAAAAACAGATAGGATTTTCCCTCTACATAGGGTACAATTAAATCTGTTTCATCAATCCACGTTGTGCTTGTAAAATGTAACAAGTTTGCAACTTTTTAAAAAATTAGTCATGTTTTTTTACTTGAATTCATCAATGAAATAAAAATGATTTTTCCCATTTATTAAACATGTTTTTCTCTGCCATTTCAGCTGTTTTCCAAATAATCCAGAGTATCCGAATGACGTAATGGCAACCATGCCGCCCTGTGTGGAGACGGACCATCAGAAATCACCACAACGATTCTGGTGCTTGTTGACAGCTAAAATGGACTCCCCTACAACAAATTCGTAACGATTTTGTGAAGAGACCAACAATTGAAATTTGAAAAGGAAAAAAAAAAGACAACCCCCGTCCTTCTTTTCGACAGGATGTTGGGCTGTCGATCAGCTCTTCTGTATATACTGCTCCAGCTTGCACCTGATTAACATTGGCTTTCTTTTTTTTTTTTTCTTTTTTTTCTTTTTCCTCTATTTTTCACAATTTTTCTTTTTCCTCCGGCATTAAATTGCGTTTTAATGAATTTTTTTTAATTATTAAAAAATGTGAAAATGGAATCTTCGTTGCTTCATTCACTTTTTCTTTCTTCCGTAAACGATAAATAAAATTTTTTTTTTTTTTTTTTCATGCTTCAATTAGTTTATTGCAGCGTTAATAATTCAGTCTTAGTGTGTGCATAATCGAGATGGATGGTATGACCAATATATGAATGACGGGATTTCTTTGAAAATTTCTCCATGCGTGAACTTGCATTTGTGCACATTCATTGCACATGCCATGATCGTCCGCTTGTTGTCTTTGTCCAAATTCGCTGCTGGATTTCATCATTGGCTGTAGTGCCAATGATGTGGTCTTGGTCACTGTAATGAAGAGTTTTTTTTTTTTTTTTTTTTTTTTGTCCAACAAAATCACAACTTCAGTTTTATTTTGAAGTTACAATGTTATTTGGTTTTTCTAACGAACGATACTTACAATCAAGACACATCTTTTCCAACCAAACACAAGCGGTTAATCTGTTTAAAACCCTAAGGGACCCTCTGTCTCTCAGACCAAGCTGAGACCAACTGACCCCCCCCCCCCCCCCCATACCTATTTTAGTGAAATATACAGAGATATCAGTTGGACCATGTAACAATAAAGAGGAACACTCACTGTCAGGAAAAAGAATGAGGTGCTTTGCATGTCATGTCTGCAGGGTAAAGAAGGGCTTCTCTTCATAAGTGCAGGTTTTTATAATGGAATCTGATTTGCATATGTGGAGATCAGTTGATATGAATGAAGAGGACAGCTGGGAAGCAAGAGAAGCGATTTGGATTGCAGAGAGAAAGTGGGTTGAATTAGTCAAAACTTTTTTTTTTTTTTCTAGCACAGTTAGGTACAGACCAGATTGCAAGACCACTCGAGATTTATCAGCTGTTAATCTATGGGCATAAAACTGATTGACCATGGAAGCCTACCATCTGGGATGAACATAATTTTGTAAAATCTCAAGTGGCTCCCACTCACAGCATAAAACCTTGTATTCAAGAAGACATTTCAAAGACACCATCTAATTTCTTGAACTTTTCTCCTAGCTAAATACCTAAATATTTCTCATTGCAGGCCTGCTGTTGGCAGTATGCACTCCTGCACCCCACTAAATGTGCAACATTATGCATGTTTACAAGTTTATGTACAATATTTTTTTACCAGATGATTGTCTAGGAAAAAATAAGCTACAATTTTTTTATTTATTTATTTGTTTTTTTTTTTGTTTTTTTTTTAAGCTTTATTCATCAACTTGGGTCAGTTTGTCTTTTCGACTTGTTGATTTCATTCAATGAACCTGCCTTTGGTTTTGATTACAGCCTTTTGGAACCGGTTACAGGCCTTTCTCACTGTTTTCTGACTTGCGCTCCCAACAGCTCTGGTAAACATGGCCTTTAACTTATCCTTTGTGCGGCAGCTGGATGCGTTGGTGTCTCGTTCCACTGCGCCCGCACAAAAGAAGTTAATATTGCAGTCGGATGAGCTGAGAGAACAGACGTCTGATGAAATGTGATTGAAGTTTTCTGACGGCCAGTATTGCAAGGCACCAAGTCTTGTTGTCACACCTACAACTGACCTGGTTAAATAAGTGTCTCACTCAAAACGCAGATGTAGCCATCAATGTTCAGCTTGAGGGTCCTCAGGGAAGAAGTGAGGTGGCATGATGACAATGAAGACCATGATTGTTGCTGGAAATTTTGGATGAGGCAGTAAAAGATCTTGTTCTGTGAGTTGATCTTCTGATCCTGACAGAAGTTTCTTCTCATCAGAAGAATCGTGGTGTCTGGCTTCAGTGTCTGTTTCAACCTGTTGATCGGCTTAGCATAGTTCAATCACTTTCCTTTCATCATTGACACAAATTCTCCTTTCCGCATCTTGTATGAAATCTAACTGATGTCCGAATGCTGGGTTTATTGTCGATGATCTCATTAACTTTCGTGTCAGATCTTAGGGTTTTTTTTCTCCCTGATGTTAGATCCTGAATTTTTCAATTCCTTTCTGACTTTTTCTACCATCATTCTGTGATGCTGAGGAAGTTTTAAATCTTATTTGTCCTACCGGCGCAGATCCCAAATAATTTGAATCTTATTTATTTCTTAACCTAATATGGAGGTTTAAAATTGTCCATAATCAATTTCTCTTAAAAAAAAAATTTTTTTTTAAATCTAAAATTAGCAGTTGGAAATTGTGAACAAATATGTATGTATAAGAATTTTCATTTTTTTTTTTTTTTAATTGTTCGTAAACATAAACAAGAGATAAACAAACCCTTACTTATAAAAATATAACGATTTATTTGCGTTTACAAGTAATGCACAAAAATAGTCTTACATGTCAAAACTTCCTCGTACGTGTATATATGAAAGACATGTCTAACATAATTCGTATTGACTGACTGCATGTTGCCTCTAAGGTCACCCAACAGAACTGGTCTGCTATAAAGGAACGGCTCGCCACGTATCACAGAACTAGTCTGGAAGAAATAGGAATGATGGACAGACAAATGTCACTTCACCGATTAAACCAGAAAGAGAGAGAATTTGGCAAACATATTATCACGTCAACAGTCATCCCGAAAACGGAGGAAATGGACCTTGAATTACTTTTTTTAAATGAATGACCACATGGCTAAATTAACCAATGGTTGACTGCTTTGTCGTCACATGATCCGAGACTTTTTATATTAGGTAAAAAAAAAAAAAGAAGCACCCCCCCCCCCCCCCCCCCCCCCAATAAATGTTTAGTTTTTAGGGGGGGCTAAAAGTTTATATGGTTTGTCCTCAAGCAACTACAGGCTTGGAAAAGGGTGTTTTTAGGCGTTCAAAAATACAGACTTGTAACTCTGAAAATTGAAAGAACAAGGAATTTGTTTTACAATATTAACACGAGTCACATGAAAAGAATATCAGACAACCTTGCTCTTCTTTTCCGCAGAATGTTGAGCTGTCGATCAGCTTTATTGTATATAGGCTACAAAATCACCTTCAACTAAAACGAAATCATGTTCTATTTGTTCTTGTGAATAAAAGTTTTGTTTTTTTTCCTAAATAGGATTTTGAAAGTTAAATTTCATTAATATGGTATAGTTGGTCATTAAATTCTTATACAACTATAACTAATTTCGTTGTGTAAATGTTTATAAAATTATTGGATGTAAATAGCTTTAAAAACTTTATATATTTTAACGAGGATTTGCTAAGAATTTTAAGACTGATTTCAATGACTTTCTATTCAGCAGTTTAAATGCTTCCAAATTTCGAGAAGTCACAAAGTAATTCATTTTTGTTTTCTTTTTTTAAATTTTTTTACTATTAACAAAAAGGTATTGCTTACATGATTAGTGTAGAATATATTCGAATGAAAAAAAGAAAGCCTTGTCTTAAATATAAAGACGATTTTTCCCGATTGCTTTTGTGGTTAATAACTTTTTTACTACAAACTACTTTAAAAAATCTTTCATCATTGATTTATGGCAAATATTGGTACTGTTCAATCGATTTAATCTTGATCAATATTGGTGTACTCGTAGCAGTAACAAATAGACCCCCCTCTCTACACACCAAAAAAAAATATATGTGTAAGAAAAAATTATACTAAGATTTCTCTGGTTAGGGTTAATCTTTTCTTTTTTATTATTCAAGGGAGGTCATTCTGATTTCAAAATGGCTTCCTTTTTCGATATTTCTTTGAAGACCTTCCTTTTTCTTAAGTATTTTAAAATAAACATTGTGGGAAATAAACATAAAACAGGTTATCTATTACTTAAAAAATAATATTCACAAAAATAAGCCAAAAAATAAAGGACTCCCAAGCAATCCCGAGTAGGTGCAGTTAGTAACGATATAAATAAAATTAAAAAATTTATAGAATATTAGCTGACTTTAGCGGTTCGCTATTGCTACTTGAAATATTTAAAATATTAATTTAAAATAATAAACATTTAATTCATAACTATGTTGTAAACACAAAACAAAATCTTTCTCATTAGTTCATATAGATAAACATTAACATTTTGGTAATTTCGATACAAATTTATTTATCTTTTAAATGTGATGGAAAAAAAAATCAATTTGCCTTTTCACTTGCAATTTAGAAATAGATCGCAACTTTTTAAAAATCAAGTCGATCACCCTTTAAAGAAAGGAGCATTTGAAGTTAAATATTTGTTCATGAAATAAAACAATATTGCGAAACCGGACTATTTGTTTTATGAAAATCAAAACAATCATTGAATTAAAAAAACAATAACAAATAATAGTTAATTAATAACATGTACTTTTTCAAAACTAATATTTTAATTAGTTAACCTTGTGACTGATATCGCATATACATAAGTAGTATATAAAAGATGGCGCGTCTTTTGTATAAACTTGAAATAAGGCGATTTCAAGAAATGGGGCCCAACTTTCAACACTATATCTACGTTACACTTTTAGCTTTTTTTATGTATAACTTAGCCATAATTTTTTTCCACCTGGAATACTGGCAATTAAACATTATAAAAACATTGAAAATTTGTTCAATTTTTTTTTATTTAAGTATAATTTAAATGATCCCTCAACTATTTCCCAAAAGTTTCTTCACCTCTTTAAAATTTGAGGGAGAATAATCTTTGGGTTACCATATCGCTTGAACATCAAAAATATATAGATTATTTAAAAAAAAAAAAAAAAAAAAAAAGTTACTGTTCAAATGGCAAAAATGAAACCAATAATCCTTTCCATTTAAAATTAAAAAAAAAATTTTTTTTTTTTTAATAAACTGAAAATTGGTGCAATTTCGTTAATTGGAAATAAATTAAATGTTGCGAAATCGGATTTTAAATTATTTTATCAGGTTTTTCTTTTAAGTTGCGTTGTAATCCGTAATTTACTTTCCCAAATGTCTATACTCAAAAACACAAATCAGTTATAAGTAGTTTGATGTAACGATTTCTTCGTATTTTGTCAAAAGTTTACATTAATAAAATTCTTACCGTTTCTTTTGTGTGTGTGTTTCTCTGCTTATTCTCATTATTTTTTTTTTATTTACAATTTCAATAAAAACGCAACGATGATTATTTATTGAAATCAAAAAAGCAATAGCATGAAGTACTAAAACGAAATTATTCAAATCCTTAAAAAAAAAACTTTTTTTTTTTTTTTTTTTTTTTGCCGGCTTGATTGCGTGTTATCTGCATTAGTTTTCCCCAGTTCTTTCTAGATCTCGAATCGGTTACTTACTAGAGGTACCACATGAAGGTTGCCAACATCCATAGTGAAAGTTTCTTTTTTAAGTTTCTCCAGACAAGGCATGAAGCCACTTGATGTAAAGAGCTAAAAAGATGATGCCTATTAACCTTAGGCTTGAAAAAACTACAGTTAATAGGTAGGAGGA
This sequence comes from Sepiola atlantica, assembly GCA_963556195.1. NCBI lineage: Eukaryota > Metazoa > Mollusca > Cephalopoda > Sepiida > Sepiolidae > Sepiola > Sepiola atlantica. The sequence continues at coordinate 15,766,287 of OY744516.1, read as the reverse complement.
AAACAGTCAGCAGAAATTGAGTTCCACAAGCCTGCAGTTCTTGGAAAGAAGCTACTAGAATAGGAAGATGAGGTACTTGAACAGCGTATTGAAGACCACTAGACCAACAATTTAAATGAGCTGGAACAAAGGGAGCAGACAATTCTGAAGAACACATATCATAGTAGTACTTAAAGAAGAAACTGAGATTGGCAACATCATGTCTGAGAAGAAGGGTGCAAAATAGAAGAAAGAATGGAGCCAACCGAATTACAGATACACTTCTGAACCTTATCAAGAACCCTCAAATGGGACAGATTCACGAGCCCAAATATGAAAACAGTACTCAATACAAGGTCTTATAGTAGATTTTTAGAGATAGAGGATAGCCTCAGGTATGAGAAAATGTTTGGAGTGATGAAAGACTTTATGAGAAGCGGAAAGAGAAATGGATCTAATGTATGAACTCCAAAGAAAGATTTGATGAGAAAAAAGACCATTTCGTTTCAGAGTCGATTTTTTTTTCTCCAGAACAGAGTCATCCATGAAAATATCAGGAAGAAAAAGGTCACACCTCCTTTTAAGAGACCCGAGCTGAGTCTCAACAGGATTAAACAAAACAACCCATTTCATACCCCAATCCACAACCGAACCTAGATCAACTTCCAGCTCAAGTGCATATTCTAACTGATCCCAGGGAGATTGGTGAGAAGCAACACCAGAATCAGCATAGATGTTAATTTGGTGAATAATATTCTCAGGAGGATCATTGATGTAGAGAAGAAACAGTGTTAGGCCTAGAGGAACACTAGAATTGTTAGGGAAAGAGAATGAAGAGACACGATCTAGTGTTACTCACAAACTTCGATCAGAAAGAAAAGACCTAATAATGCCTAGAACCTTACCAACAGCTTGAAGTTTATGTAGGAAGACCAGAATGTCATGCTCTGTCGAACGCCTTGCTAATGACAGAGAGGAGACTAACAAGACGATACTTAGTTGGGTCAGACCGATCACCATCATTTTTAAAGATAGGAAAAACAGAAGACTCTTTCCAACAAGAAAGGAAAGACGATTGAGACAAACAGAGGTTGAATCATTTTGAGAAGATAGAAAAAAAGTTTAGGAGAACAATGTTTGAGAATGATAACAGAAATTGAATCAGGACTAAAAGCTTTAGACTGGTCAAGATCAGAAAGAACCTTAGCAACCACCTTCGGAATGATGATGACAGAGTCAAAAGAGTGATCAGTGATCAGGAAGAATAGCACCAGAATTATCAAAAGAAGAATTGTCAGCAAAAAGACAAGCAGACATCTTAGAAGATGAAACGACCTGAAGACCATTAAAAAGAGGAGGAATAACAGACTTGCCACTATTAACAACATTAATAAATGGTAATATGGAACAGACAGAATTCAAACTTGTCATACCCAGATCATCAATCCCCGTTAGTAACCACTTCACCACCGTCACCGCTGCTATACTGCAGTGATGGCAAAGAGTCAGACACAGACCTTATAAATAATGACACCATTGTTTTACACCCAGCACTTTCTACAGCAAATTGATCTTTGTTTGGAATACAGGAAATTTGGGAATAACTTTGTAAGATAGAACTGTAGAGTTGAGGTGTTGTTGGTTGAGTATCGAGACAGGAGATAACCGTTTTGTTGAGTGGGTCGTGTCTGTGGGTATCTGACTTGAATAAGAAAAGGGTCACCAGAGTTCGAAATAAAACACCAACGTCTTCTCTACAATAATCTAAATCAATATTTTATTGGGATATAACGAATACAGGAACGTAAACATGTAAGACAAGTTGCTTGGTTGATCGGCATTATAGTATGGAATGTAACATAGTCCAAGTTGGTTGTGAGTTTATTCCCACTTCTCATCACCATGATGATGATGATGATGATGATGATGATAGGCAAGAGAAAATGCCAGTGTCTATGTTGACGTCTTGACTCAAACTGTCTTGCATTGCGCGCAAATCAAGCTGTGGGCGGAAATTAGTAATGTGCATGTGCAGTTATGCACTAATCGGCCGTATATCAATGCGCGATTATAGTAGAAATGTAACATAGTCCCAGTTGGTCTTGGGTATGAACTTGTATCTCGTCCCCTGCCAATTTCTGGCAGGAAACAATGAAGGCAATACGGCATCCTGTTAGATTTGCATTGCATGTGAATCAAGCCTTTAGCGGAAATTAGTAGTGCACATGTGCAGTGATACGCTAATCACCCGTATATCACTATGTGAGCTTGTTTTGCACCTGTTTTCGCTAAGTGAATCACAACTTATTATTACACTAGGGATTGCATATACATATAAGAGAAAATAGATCTTTCGTTATGTAACTGCTACAAAACCTTTGCTGATGATTTCTTGAAAAACGGATTTTTCTCACCGCTGAAGATTCTGGAGGTCGTGTCACAAAAAAAAAAGCAAATATATTTTTTGTTTTGCTGACATCGACAAGTTGAATTTTTGGTCTGGATGAGGAGGTCATACAAACAAAAACCTCAACCAAACAAACCATACATATACACCAGCTCTACTAATAATAACTAATTTAGTATTGAGCACTTTTGGAATGGATATTGACCGACTTATTACCTGATAATAAACCCAAACTCATCCTATATATATTAATATATATTCAGAAACAAGCTTTTAATCATTTATACAAAAAAAACAATATAAAAAACACCAATCTCTATAGGCCATCCACAAGAAACAGCCTCCACTGCTAATAATACAGAAGCATTCCCCTTTTCATTTTGGAATGGATACTGACCGACTTATTAACTGATAATAAACCCAAACTCATCCTATATATATTTATATATATTCAGAAACAAGCTTTTAATCATTTATACAAAAAAAAACAATATAAAAAACACCAATCTCTATAGGCCATCCACAAGAAACAGCCCCCACTGCTAATAATACAGAAGCATTCCCTTTTTCCATACTTCTAGTGATAGTGGTACTATCCTAACAATAATCTACAGCCTTCAAGGGGTTTAAATCCTTGGAAATCCGCATATATAAGTAAGATTATTTTGATTTTTCTTACAAAACATTTTCAAAACCGATACATTTCCGTGCAAATTACTTTACAAATCGTTTCGCTTAAAGTAAACCAAACAACATTATTACGTCAATATTGGATCTGTTCGCCTCAAGCTCGTCAGAAAAGTACATAAAGAGTTCTTAATTTTACAAAAATTACACAACGTGGTTTCGTTATAAATATCATGTATACCATAACAACTTTTGCTGACATTCGTAAATGTAGAATCTTGATATTTAAAAATTATACTTCATTGTGAAGACCGCAAAATTATAAAGGAATTTTTACATAAAGGTTAGAAAATGTACCTTATTTTAAATAGTAACCAATATGGTATTATTCCTTAACATTTACGTTAGTTATAAGAGAATAAAATCCCATTTAAATAGAATACATAATTTTTATTAAATTCGCACTTAGTTTCGTATTCAAATGAAGTAAAAAATCTTGGCTTTTGGAATATAAATGAACTTTGCTTACTTATATATGCTCTGTTGTTACTGGTTGATATTCATCGAGCTTAAATTGGAAGAAGTTGATAAACATAGAGTATTGAAAGTATATGCTAAAACATATATTTTCACAATAATATACATATATATTTATATATATATATATATATATATATATATATATATATATATATATATATATATATATAGTCTCGGAAGTTTCTCAACCATTAAAACTATATAAAAAAAAAAAAATAAAAAAAACAACAAAAAAAAAACTTATAGTCTCAAGTCTTCCAGTGGAAAATCACTCATGTAAGTCAATTTATTTTTTACAGTTATTATATTAGTTAGTTTCTAACACTATTTTAAGGGATCATCAGTTGTTTACCATGAAAAACTGTTTCGGGAATTATATATATATATATATATATATATATATATATATATATATATATATATATATATATATATATATATATATATATACACACACACACATAGAAATGACAAGCAAATATGCACCCCTTATTATCAATAATAACAAAGATTGTTGTCAAAGAGTCCTGATCGGTCTAGATGAGATGATAGCGATTATTTCCCCCTCTCTGATGGATTGGACGATCCCTCAGTTAACAGTGGAAAATGCAATCTCGAGATTTGCAGCAATTTGATGCTGATTAAGTCCAACTTCAGATTTACCTATAAGATAGCATCTCTGAAACTCTGAGAACTCTAATGCTTCTTTGGCCTTGTGTCATACTTAAATGGTGATATATAATAGATATATTGATATTTTGAACACAAAAAATGTCAATCAAACTTTTACTTCTGCTTTGTACGGCTTCGAGTGCTGGCCGTTGAGGAAGGAAACAGAAAGAAGACTATCAGTCTGACCAGATTCAACCATGTCCAAAATTGCGTCAATCTCAGACAAAACGAGGAAAAAAGTCGTCTGTGCAGGTACGGACATCTGATGCACACAAACGATGACTTCATCGTAAAAATGTGATTCAGTATGAAGGCTCCTCAGAAAGGGTTGAAAATGGCCGAAATAAAGGTGGTTAGATACTCTATAATAAGATCTCAAGATGAACGAATTTCATCCTGACCAAGCCTTTGACCATGTATGGTGGAGGGAGAAATCCAGTGCGAACCCTGCTTTGTGAGATAAAAACAGAAGAAAATGATGGAAGGATTTTTGTGAGGCGTCTATATCATGTATGTGTATATCTATGAGAGAGAGAGAGAGAGAGAGAGAGAGAGAGAGAGAGAGAGAGAGAGAGAAATAACCAAATGGAACATCAAACAATCAAGCAACTCATATGGTAAGATTTTATATGCCGTCTTTATTATGAAAAGACTTCTTCAGAATGTTGAATTGTTCATTATCTTTCATTTCGCTTCTTCTTGATTTGATGTTGGTTGTGATGTTAAGGTGAAAGTCACTTCATAAGGATCAGCAGAGTTTGTTGCAAAGAGGAAATTATCTGAAAAGAGATGAAAAAATTATGAAAACATTAGCAGTCATGTTTGACCCATTTCACTGCATAATTAAATTTAATAAACTATAAATCTATATCATCGTCCGTGGAGGAAATAAAACACAAACGCTTGTAATTATATAGAATTTAACTTGTTGGGTCTAGAGAGAATGCATGATATTGTCATTTAACGATAATGTTTCTACTAGTGGCCTCTTCTATCAAGTTCAACTGACTTTTCAACTATCTACGACGAACCTAACGCCAACTCTGTCTTCTTGCTCTACAACCTTGGTTGGCATTGTTCATTTGCTTTTAAACTTCTTGTCGCCCCCATCTCAAATCCCATCAGCATTAGCTATTCAAGTTCCTGTCGCCCACTTCTCAAATCACATCTAACTTATCTTTTCAATTTCCTGTCGCCCACTTCTCAAATCCCATTATCCTTAGATTTTCAACTTTCTGTCGCCCACTTCTCAAATCCACTCATTCTTAGCTTTTTAATTTCCTGTCGCCCAGTTCTCAAATCCCATCATCCTTAGCTTTTTAACTTCCTGTCGCCCAGTTCTCAAATCCCATAATGCTTAGCTTTTTAATTTCCTGTTGCCCAGTTCTCAAATCCCATCATCCTTAGCTTTTCAACTTTCTGTTTCCTACTTCTCAAATCCCATCATCCTTAGCTTTTTAATTTCCTGCCGCACACTTCTCAAACCCCATCATCCTAAGCTTTTTAACTTCCTGTCGCCCAGTTCTCAAATCCCATAATGCTTAGCTTTTTAATTTCCTGTTGCCCAGTTCTCAAATCCCATCATCCTTAGCTTTTCAACTTTCTGTTTCCTACTTCTCAAATCCCATCATCCTTAGCTTTTTAATTTCCTGCCGCACACTTCTCAAACCCCATCATCCTAAGCTTTTTAACTTCCTGTTGCCCAGTTCTAAAATCCCATCATCCTTAGCTTTTTAGTTTCCTGCCGCCCAGTTCTCAAATCCCATCATCCTTAGCTTTTTAATTTCCTGCCGCCCACTTCTCAAACCCCATCATCCTAAGCTTTTTAACTTCCTGTTGCCCAGTTCTAAAATCCCATCATCCTTAGCTTTTTAGTTTCCTGCCGCCCAGTTCTCAAATCCCATCATCCTTAGCTTTTCAACTTCCTGACGCCCACTTCTCAAATACAATCATCCTTAGCTTTTTAATTTCCTGTCGCCCACTTCTCAAATCCCATGATCCTTAGCTTTTCAACTTCCTGTCGGACACTTCTCAAATCCTATTATCCTTAGCTTTTTAACTTCCTGTCACCTACTTCTCAAATCCAATCATCCTTAGCTTTTTAACTTCCTATCGTCCACTTCTCAAATCTCATAATCTTCTGTTTTTTAATTTCTTGTTGCCCACTTCTAAAATCCCATCATCCTTAGCTTTTTAATTTCCTGTCACTAAGTTCTCAAATCCCATCATCCTTAGCTTTTCAACTTCCTATCGCCCACTTCACAAATCACATCATCCATATCTGTTCAACTTTCTGACGCCCACTTTTCAAATCCCATCACCATTAACCTTTTAACTTCCTGTTGCCCACTTCTAAAATCCCAGCATCTTTAGCTTTTTAACTTCCTGTCGGCCACTTTCTCAAATCCCATCATCCTTAGCTTTTTAACTTCCTTTCGGCCACTTTCTCAAATCACATCATCCTTAGCTTTTCAACTTTCTGTTTCCTACTTCTCCAATCCTATCATCCTTAGCTTTTGAATTTCCCTTCGCCCACTTCTCAAATCCCATCATCTTTAGCTTTTTATTTCCGGTCGCCCATTTCTCAAATCCCAGCATCTTTAGCTTTTCATCTTTCTGTCGCCCACTTCTCAAATCCCATCATCTTTAGTTTTTCAACTTTCTGTCGCCCACTTCTCAAATCCCATCATCTTTAGCTTTTTAACTTGCTGTCGCCTACTTCTCAAATCCCACCATACTCAATTTTTTTTTACATCTCGATGACATGACGATGCTATGGTGGTTGGTACAAAAAGCTAACATTGAATGTCCATGGTTCAGTATGTTTATATCTGGTCGTGACGGCTGTCTTATAATATCACACCGTAATGATATAAATTTTTCTTAAAAATAAATTTGATAGTTTCTGCTTCTGCGATTCTTTTGTTCATATCTACTGCTAATATTGTTTGATTCTTAATCTGTAAATAGATATTTGAAATAGGTAGAAAAAAGAAGATGAAAATGTTGGGAAGTCGCTGGTTGTCTATCCACTTCTTGCAATATAAAGAAACGATTTTTTTTAAAGCTGTTAACAGTTAACAGTAATAAAGTTTTGAGCAGATATATCCCCTTTCCGCAGCAAGAAGGGTATAGTTTTCAAAAAAAGATTGAGGATCTTAGATATTTTATTTCTTCTATTTTTTTAAAATCTTGACCATTGATCGAGGCTTGACATCTTGTAGCCACATCTCATGGATTGGAGGGTTAATTTTTGGAAGTGACCGTTTACACGTCCGAGAACGACTAATCTCATGGAAATCACACTCACACATGTTCTCACCAAGTGTCGTTATTCCACGCTACTTCTTGTAATGCAATAAAATATGTTTGATATAAAGAGGCTCATTACTTTCTAGACAAATCAACTCATCCAATGTTAGGCACTAAAACTTACCAAAACCGTATTGGGAATTCCTTGTGGTTCCAATTTGCTGCCATTCTGTTAAATAGCTGAAGAGAAAAGGAAAGAAATAAAAACATATTTGATTTATAAGATTGATTAATAATAATAATAATAATAATAATAATAATAATAATGATGATGATAATAATAATAATAATAATAATAATAATAATAATAATAATAATAATGATGATGATCAAGGGTGAAGATCAAGGAAGCAGGAAAACTAAGCTAATAGATGGAACTGCTAGATAACTGGAATGAATATGGAACATGAAGACAATCACCATAATACCAATAATTGTAGGAGCACTAGGAACAGTCCCGAAAACACTAGAAAAACAACTAGGAGAAATTGGAATCAAAGGAAGATAAAGACCATAGACCGGACGGCAATGATGAAAACAGACAAAATCTTAAGGGAAATCCTCGAATACGTAAGCCAACCCACATAACCAAGGAAGGTAGGTTGAAATAAAAATAAAACAAAAAAAATATATAAAGAACATTCACACGAACCCAAGGGAACTGAAACTGCTAGAAATCTCAGGAGGTTTAAGATCCAGTGAGTGTGAAGCCCATTCATGATCACACCTCCTACGAGACAATCACCAAAGTGATCATTGAACGACGATGAAAATTGTTTGACATTCATGACTGAAACTTGATGGACAAGTCAGGTATAGACTGAAATTTATTTGTACTGAATATGGTTGGATTGCAGAAAGGATTGTGCATTTTATTAACAAGAAGCGAAGGAGTACTTGTAGACTGGAAATACTCTTTTCATCAAAAATGCTAAGCCTTTATCCACGATATAAGAAATACTTGTAGATAGAAGTATATGTTATAATAAAATAAAAACAATTATTGAATTGGAAAACAATAAGGACGAATAGTAAATTAGTGAGATATCCTTTTGCAAAGCAATATGCAAATTAGTTAATCTTACAAAAGTGATCGCATACACATAATCAATATATTAGAAAGCTATTTTTCTACTATTATGAATATGAATTTGACACTTTAATCTCACTCTCAGTGCGATAAATGGTTTGGTACATTAACAGAAAATATACAAACTGATTAACACAATGCATTGTTGTCACATCTGGGCTGGTGCATCATCCACTAGTCTCTCCCACTTAGACAAGGTCCAAGAAAGAGTCGCCAACTTAATAGGTCTCTCATTATCTACCAAGCTCCAGCCTCTGTCCCATCGCCGCAAGGTTGCATCCTTGTGCTTGTTTTTATAAATACTTTAATGCCTTGTGCTCTGATGAACTTACTGCTCTGGTGCCCCAACGACGTAAATACACTAGACAAACTCGACAATCAGCTAAATCCCATACATTCACTGTGAAGGTCCCCAGATGCCGGAGAGCCTTCTACTCGAAAAGTTTATTTCCTCGTGCTGCCGGCCTATGGAACTCCCTCCCGGCTCCCTGTTTCCCCGACTGTACCGACATGCAGAAGTTTAAAACTAATGTAAACAGACATCTCGCTACACTACTCCCAAACTAGGATGACACCCAAAACCTACTCCCTAATTCTCAATAGCCTCTTACGTCTACAGTGGCGGCCTTCTTTGTTTGGGGTGAAACATGTTTTAAAAACTAAAAAAAAAACACAAAAAAACACAATATATCTTTACTAACATGACCCCTTAGAAATTATCCGATAGTTTTTTTATAGGGATACAATCATCTCTTTTGGATTCAATGGCAAAAGGCTTGTTGATCACATGATTTTCCACTTTGAGAATCATGTGATCGTTATTCAAAAATGAAGCTCATCCTCTTCAGCTGGACAGATCACACATCCATGGACTCTTTACACATATGCATAGTGCAGCAAATCAGTTTTTCTTTGTGGTTCACATTCCATTTTATCTGTTACATACCATGTATTGAATTTAGTAGCCAGTGCGTAGCTTTCGGACCAGTTGAGTTAGAGCTAAATAGACAGAGATCAGAAGTCAGAGAATTGGTATATAAGCAGGTTGGGATGTTCTATTGTTTTAGGATTGGCAAATCCATTTTCTGCGTTTATGAGTGGATATCTTAGTGCATAACTATTGCTTCATTCAAGCAAGAAAGATTGTCTGCCATCTTGACGCCAGTTGGAACCCTTATGCCGGTAAGTGTTATTTTGATTCTGCATCATGCGTGACACGATGTGTGTTTAGTTTTCATTGAGATATTAATTTTATATACTTGTTCTATCATTCTACCACTCTAGAAAGTGTCCCCACTCCTGACACAATCCTCTACCTGTATAAAAGCCAGATACATACTAAAACGAAATACTGCTAGTATATCTGGTAAGATGTCACTCGGAGCACTCTTTTTTGATTTGACAGAGTACAAAACCGACTTCGCAATCTAGTAGGGGATAATCTCTTCTCAAACCCACATCCTCTTTCACACAGAGATTAGATATTGCTAGTCTCTCTCTATTATATCGTTCTGTTCATAGTAGGTGTTCGACTGAGCTCCAATATCTGTAAAACATTCACAGCAAGAACTCGTTTAACTACAACCACCGCAAAGAACTTTCCTTTCTTTCTCTCTTTACCAAAAACCAAACGGAACTTCCATGAACAAAGTTTTTTTCCTAGAAGATTCCACCTTTGGAACAAAATCCTACGAGTCTGCTTCCCAACCGACTACAGCATGGTCGTCTTCAAGTCTAATGTAAACAAATACTTGTTGAGTCGTTTTCTTGGATAATCAATTCCTCTTAAGTAATCTTCTGCCCATTCCACCCATTGTTTTCAATTCTTTCGTGGTAGCGATTATGATCCAACTGACAATCTCCTAAACCCTTATCCTTGAGTGCTCCCCGAGCCTTGATAAACACTGCCCCTTAGTAAAAGAAAAAACAATTTTCTTTGACTCATGGTAATTTGTTATTATTGTTTTTGAGTGTTTCATTCTCGTCTTTCCTTTTCGTTTCATTCGGTGTTAGGGTATTCGTGATACACTGATGATAATGTTGAGGTCCAGAAGATAAAGAATAATTCCCTCCTCATGCACATCGCAATTTCTCAATCAAAGTGACTTTATTTTACCGAAGAAAAAATATGACATCTCGATGGTCCATAACCTTTCTTTGCTAATGGAAAATAAAAAACATTTAATGAATAGATGAATACTTACTCATCAAAATTGAGTCCAATTGTCCAGTTAAGTAACTCATCAACCTCCCATGTGTTCAGTCTCTCTATTCCTTCCTGATTTTCTGTAGACACTAGTCCAGTAACGGCTTCATTCACAAGTTCTTCGTACTGGGCTTCTTTCACTTTACACTGCAGGAGTCCATCTTTATACCTGCATATATCAAAATGCACAAGTATAGTACTTGAGATATATATATATATATATATATATATATATATATATATATATATATATATATATATATATATATGTATTGTATTAGTTTCTGTAAATGTAAATCCGTATAAACTCAAGTGTTTATAAAAAGTGCTCAATAACAAGTAGAGCTGTTTATAAGTATAAATTTTTTTTTTTATTTATACAAACATTATTGGTTACATATGTGCATACATGTTTCGGTTGCACTTTTCCCAGAAAGTCAACCTCATTTTCGAAAATTCTTGGTCTGATAAGGTTGACTTTCTGGGAAAAGTGCAACCGAAACATGTATGCACATATGTAACCAATAATGTTTGTATAAATAAAAATTTATACTTATATATATATATATATATATATATATATATATATATATATATATATATATATATATATATATATACTGAACATAATATACACCAAACTCTAACTGACAAACTTCATTCTGAACCCTGTGAAACAGATAATTCCAATATCGGACTACTGCACAAACAAGATAAACTGGACTTTACCAAATGACGTCTAAAAATCAGCTTCTTAACAACAACATTTGGACTCCTAAACAATTTGAGTATTATTTTTTTCAAACATTAATTTCCAATATAACAGCTGTTTTATTTTTGACGTGTTTTTGACGGTGTCTACCCTAACTATACGCTATCATCTCAACAAAAGACTCTTTATCTTTTGGTATTTATTTTATGTAAAAAAATTTTCAAAGTTAAATGTTGCCGATAATATTTACAATTACATTGTCGGGTTTTCTCTATCCTCTGATGAAAAGAGTTTATCTTTGAAAATCCATGGATTAAGGATATGAAGCTCCTTGCTTTAAACTTTTGCTGTTCTAATAAATATTGTATCTTTACACTTTTTTATTCTCATCTTTCATCTCTAGAATTGATTGCTCTATTCAATATATTGAGCTTTATATTATCACGATAGATTATTATTAAACGATACATATATATATATTAATTTTAAGTAGATAATATTAAATTATTTTTACTTACATATGCCAGCTTTCGCTCTCATCATTGTGGGGAATGATTATCTCAGACAGTCGCAAGGTTCGAACCCCTGCTATAGAATCAATCTAGACTCCGCAAGCAAGCATCATAACCATACGGCCACGAGACATTACCACGCCAAGAAGGGAATTTAAGTTCTATTTATGTGAAGGGAGGCACATATAGAAAGACTGACTAGAGTATAATATATATATATATATATATATATATATATATATATATATATATATATATATATATATATATATATATATATATATATATGCGTGTGCGTGTGTGTGATGTTTGTGTGTTCCCTATAGCAAGAAAGGTTAGAGAATCTACATTTAAAATTTCAAATATATATTATTTTTGTCAAATTTAAATCATATGCATAAAATTTTCTAGGTAAGACAATGGAAGTGGTCTCAAACAAATGCCCTCCTAACCTAAGGGAGCTATAGAGGCCGAACCTCCTTTAAAACTTCCAATATATCCTATTTTAATGAAATTTATATCATATGTATATAATTCTACAGGGAAGACAATGGAAATGGTCCTGCATCTCTACGTTACTCTCTATGTGCCGAATATCTACATGCCCACACCTCTTAGTGGCCCCTGGGGACAGAACCTCCTTAAAACTTCAAATACGTACATCCGATTTTAATGAAATTTAAACCATATGTATAAGACACTAATTTAGAAAGTTTTTCGAACATTTCAGAATATTGAAAGGATTCAAAAAATCCAAAGAAATTTTTGGGATTTTCTGAATCCTTTCATGTTCGGGATTTTGAATTCTTACTACCTGACCTCTACAGATTACAACTCAATGTTTACCTTATATTTGCTTCCTTTATCCGATCACTTGGATATCTACATGGACACATTATTTTTTTTTTATCTTTCATTGAAAATGTATTTTTGCTCAAATTTTTTGTATATATTTTGAAATATATGCTAACCAGTAATACAATTTTTGCTGAATTTTCTTGTGATGAAAAGAGCTTATTTTTGAAAATCAATGGATTATGGAAAAGAAAAAAGTTTTTTTTTATATTCGTTGTTTGAATACTTGATGAATTAATAAATATTGTATTTTTTCGTATTTTTATTTTCATCTTTCATTTTTATATATATATATATATATATATATGTTCAGTTATCACACCTATATTACCATCAAAATGCAACAACCATTTGTATGCTTAATTTGCATAACTATTTTTAAACAGTTTATAATAAATTACTGTTTGATGTTATTTCTTTGTAATTTTTAGCATCCTATTTTTCTATATATATGCAATAGTTTCGTCAATAATCACAGTAATTAATTAAAGTGATTTAATAAAGAAAGGATGCGAATTAAAAACTTCAATAAACCGTTCTAAATAGAACATTTTATTTAGGTCAAATTCGTCACCGTTAGTGGAAAAACAGAGAGGGAGTGAGCGAGAGAGAAACAAAGAGAGAGATGAAGTGTGAGGGAGATATAGAGATAGATAAAGAGAGACAGAGAGTGAGAGAGAAAAAGTGAGGGGGTATATATATCTCTCTCTCTCTCTCTCTCTCTATATATATATATATATATGTATATATATATATATATATATATATATATATATATATATATATATATATATAGAGAGAGAGAGAGAGAGAGAGAGAGAGAGAGAGAGAGAGAGAAAGAGTCAGGGAGATTAAAAGGGAAGAAGTGTGAGTGGGAGAGAGAAAGAGAGAAGAATTGCTATCTATTCAGAAAGAAAGACAAAACTAAAATGCCTGTCTTTCTTTTTGCTAGTTTGAAATAATATTGTGGGGTCTGTGTTCGTGCTGGATCTACATAAAAAGGAAATCTGTCACAAACTGACCCTAAGAAGCAATTGGAGATAAAGGTTGTTCACAAATTAACATGAAAGAAAGAGAGAGAGAGAGGAAGAGAGAGGGATGGAAAGGGAGAGAGAGAGGAAGAGAGAGGGGGAAGAGAGAGAGAGGAAGAGAGAGAGAGAGGAAGAGAGAGAGGGAGGGAGTAAAAGAAAAATGTTATGCACACTTTACTTAAACTATACTATTTTATTATTTTCCAGCGTTCGGGGCAACGCCGGATAACCCTGTTGGGTTTTATATATCAATCGAGCAATTTGCTCTTCAGGAAAACTTACATTTTCTTCATCCATTCAATCTTACGGGATTTTCTTTGTTTCTGAACGTCTTGTTTTCTTTGTAGCTGGGATAAGACGAAGAATACATCTATTTATATATAAGAGTTCATAGATTCAAACTGGCTTTTAAATCAGGTTTCAAAAGTAAAACGTAGAAAAACAAACGATTTTTTATGTACGTTTCGAAAAAGCCTTTATTAAATAGATTGGCAAAAGGCAAATAAAGACATAGGGTTAGGGTTAGGGTTAGTAACCATTAGATATTAGTAGCAGAAAAATTACATATCACAAAAACATCCAAATTTCAAGCAATGGAGAACAACTAAAAGTCACTATCATTTTCAGGAAAACCCGTTATAGTCTGGTCCTTCCTAAGAACTACGATCAAAGTGGGGACATGTTGAAATTCTCAGGTGGTAGTTACTATTATTCCATATAACAAACATTTGTAACGAGTTGATCGGGAAAAAGGCCGGATAGTAAATAAGTATTACTTAGACGGTAACAAGATGTATGTCAGAATACGACTATGATTGTTTTGTTAATTGCAAGTTTGAGACTAAAATTGAAATTGTCAACATTGTATTGTTTTTAATTTAACGTATGCCGACTGGGCAATGTATTAAAAACAATCGCAGAGTTGCATCATAAATCGACAGAGAATCGGGAAAAAAACATTAGAGCAGACTTAACAATCGAAGTAAGCTGACGTTCCACCTTCTGCTCCTATAGCTGTGGTTGGGGAGTTGATTGTATCATTTAGTCAGGTGTGTATCAAAGAAATGTCGACATTCTACTTGCCATAAATTCTAAGCTATATAAAAGAAAGAAATTCTTGTTTTCGATTTCTTCATTTCAGCTGCAAAACCTTTTGCAGTTGGGGACCAGCAAAGAACATGCGGACAACGTTACATGTTCAGCTTATATTTTCTTCCTTGGAAGTTCGGTATAATTCGTTGAGATAGCTCCAAGTCAGATTTTCTTATACGAATTTTCTTATAATTATTCGTTGCTTTTATATAATTTATTAAAAGCCATATTTTTGAACGGAGAGCGTCTTGCACATTAACTCTTAAATGCTTTTTGTTTCAAATATGACACATTCCAACAAAATGCCTATTTAATATAATATTCAATGAAAAGTTGTCAAACTGCAACCTGTTTCACATCTACAATGAGCCTGTTGGCAAGTGTGAGTAGGTATTAGTATGATGTTGCATAAGCACACCTGCTAAAAAGGTAATCAGTATCTTTGATGTCATGGGTGAGTGATGGTATGATATTATAGATATAATAAGGTGTTTTCTGTTCATGCATGTATAATAATGCATTTTGTTTTGTTTATGCTGTGATATTACAGCCAAAGGCAATTGATATCTTTTTGTTCTATATTCTATATAATATTATTTTTTGTATCAATTATGCTATTTATTGCACATTTACAATATCATTTATTTTTGTTCAATAAATATATATCATCTTTTTCCAAAAATCATTTATACTACTTTTATGATAATTTTTTTTCAAACCAATATAAAAAATAAAGAATTTAAGGGTTAAGTACAAATTTTATGAATAACAAAACTCCAAACATAGCAGATAATAAATTTATTTCGACCTTCTTCGACCTTCTCAAATCTGGACTCGTCTGCATTACGATATTTCTTTCTTTCTGTTTTCTAAATTTACCGGAAATTCTTTTAGAACAAAGCGGAAATTCATTTT
Organism: Sepiola atlantica; assembly: GCA_963556195.1. Taxonomy (NCBI): domain Eukaryota; kingdom Metazoa; phylum Mollusca; class Cephalopoda; order Sepiida; family Sepiolidae; genus Sepiola; species Sepiola atlantica. Next base: position 15,750,337 of record OY744516.1, on the reverse strand, counting down.
ATACACAGAAAAAAAAAATCCGAAAAGCCAAATTTTACGGTTTTTCATTTGCAGACGACATAAGTGAGGACAGGAGACAGAGGAAAATATTTTAATCTTCAAAAGAAAGGGTTAGGGTTAGGGTAAGGTTTAGGCTTCAAGTGGTCAGAAAATTATTTTTATTGCTCTACAAAATGAACCTCTTCAACCCTTTTCTAACACGCACGAGCACATGTGCACAGACACGCACTTGTACACGTATACACGCACACAAATACACCCACCATTTCCACCAGATTCCCACACAAAGTTATATATAGTTTTATAGTTTTATATATATAGTCAAGTGAAAATACCAAACTCTGTTGATTCTGAACTTCCGCTTTCTTTTAAAAAAAATTTTCCCATAAAAATGCGCATAACAGAAATAAATAAAAATTATAATGCAAACCAGTCTAGATTTTAGAAATCTGAAGATCGTAAAAAAATAAATCCTGTATTCATATATATATATATATATATATATATATATATATACATATATATATATATATATATAGTAAATCTTAATTGTCAAGCACTGTTTGAAATTAAAAAAATCTGAGGTTGTTAAGCTATGGAAGCAAAGCTTACATGCTCGCGTGTTTAAGCACTATTTGATCTTGGAACGTTTGAACCCTGCTTTAAATGTATCTCAATTTCAGTAATGTCTGTGGCGATTTACGTTGGCCCAATGGATTAGGGTGTAGGATCGTGATTCTCTTCTGAATCTACGAACTGTGTTCGAACCCGTATTACCGCCTGAAACCACTACTTCCTGCACTGATGAGGACGTAAGTTCGAAACAACGTTGTCTGTAGATAAATACACTTTAATATTTAATAAAAAATATTCATAATATATATATATATATATATATATATATATATATATATATATAGTAAAGTATGAAAATATTTTTATGGCAATTAAGCTACACAGAGGCGTCCTTGTTTCATCCCCGCAGGGAATCGTCAGTCTAACTACTATAAATATATTTTCATACTTTACGACTAAGCTCTACTCACGTATTGAGCACTGTCGAAGTAAATACTGAAAATCTATACACAATATATTATATCACCTTATAATATTATATGTGCATACATAAAATATATATATATATATATATATATATATATATATATATATATATATATATATATATATATCGTGTCTCTCACATCTCGCTTGCAGACATCTTTGTAGCATAGAGACATGAGGGAAGGTGGTATCGACCCAGCAGACTGGGAGTCTGTGGCTGAACACCACGGCCGCTGGAGAAGTGCTGTGAAGGCATGCTCCAAGAGAAGGGAGGAAAAGAGAGCCAAGAAGTAGATGGAGATGAGAGAGCACAGACGGCAGAGGGATGGAACAGAGTTTTCAGAACCAGACACCAACTACATCTGTGGCAACTGCAACAGAGCCTGCCGATCCAGGATAGGCCTGCACAGTCACAGCAGATGCTGCAATTCGGCAACGGACTAATCTGATGCGCAGAACTCCATTTTCTTCTGAGACAGACGGATGCCAACAACAACTCAATTTTATTGAATACACCTTGCATTGAACATGCAAGGTGTATTCAATAAAATTATGTTTATTTTTTCTTTCCTTAAGCCAGGCTTTTCAAAGATCGAAATCTTATCATAAGAGGAATTAGATGGATAAATAAGTTGGCCGGGAAGTAGCCAAAATTCAAAATTTTAAAAATTTGAGAGAATAATAGAAAATGGATATAAGTGTGTGAGAAAAGTTGTTAAAATGTAATGTATATCCAGATAGAAAAAAAGTCCAGTGACAAAATGTTCAATGAAGAAAGGTTGAAAATGGAAAGGCAAAAATTCACCATTTAATATATATATATATATATATATATATATATATATATATATATATATATATATATGCTGATTTTTGTACGCATAAATTAATTTATGAATTAATTAATTAAAATTCTCTCTCTCTCTCTCTCTCTCTCTCTCTCTCTCTCTCTCTCTCTCTCTATATATATATATATATATATATATATATATATATATATATATATATATATATATTTATAAATAAATATTTATTAATTATTTTAATACCTACAGACATCGATGTTTCATGCTAACGCAATCTTCAGTGTAGGAACTAATTCTCAACGGTCGGTGGGCACGAACCCCGATCACAAATCGCCACTGATTCGTAGTCGAGAGTCTTATCCCATCGGCCATAGCAAATTAGTTAGTAAATAGAGAGGAATTTAAATGTAAATAGCGAGTCGGCGGCTAGATCTACCAAGCAGCTTAGAGTGATCTACGAACGGCGTTCGGATCGTGCATGTAGCTATTTGCACTGCTTGTTATTAAAGTCACTCAAGAGTGCCCGGTCTTTGTTGGAGGGGGCTGCTAAATATATATATATATATATATATATATATATATATATATATATATATATATATATATATATATATAAGTAAAGAAGTATCAAATGACTTTTAATACATAACTTACATCCTAAACTTTTACATTGCAACCTTTTTCAACCGGATTATTTGGGCTTTTAATGGTTTGACTTCTCCAAAATTCAACGGATTTTACAATTTTTGGAGCCAATCTTTCCTGAATTTATTGCTTTTGAACCTGCTGCTACAATTTCCATGACGCCTTCAATGGTGAACTTTTTCATATATTTTCAACGGTGAACTTTTTACTATATTTTCAACGGTGAACTTTTTCATATATTTTCAATGGTGGACTTTTTCATATATTTTCAATGGTGGACTTTTTCATATATTTTCAATGGTGAACTTTTTCATATATTTTCAATGGTGGACTTTTTCATATATTTTCAATGGTGAACTTTTTCATATATTTTCAATGGTGGACTTTTTCATATATTTTCAATGGTGGACTTTTTCATATATTTTCAATGGTGAACTTTTTCATATATTTTCAATGGTGAACTTTTTCATATATTTTCAATGGTGGACTTTTTCATATATTTTCAATGGTGGACTTTTTCATATATTTTCAATGGTGAACTTTTTCATATATTTTCAACGGTGAACTTTTTCATATATTTTCAATGGTGAACTTTTTCATATATTTTCAACGGTGAACTTTTTCATATATTTTCAACGGTGAACTTTTTCATATATTTTCAACGGTGAACTTTTTACTATATTTTCAACGGTGAACTTTTTCATATATTTTCAATGGTGAACTTTTTCATATATTTTCAACGGTGAACTTTTTCATATATTTTCAACGGTGAACTTTTTACTATATTTTCAACGGTGAACTTTTTCATATATTTTCAATGGTGAACTTTTTCATATATTTTCAACGGTGAACTTTTTCATATATTTTCAACCTCTTCTCTTTGCATTGGACATTTTCTCCACTTTTTATACTTATATTTATCTTATATTTATATCTTTTCAAATTATGACTTTTGGTTATTTCCTTACAAACTTATCTCTCTGTATTCCCTTGATGATGAGATTCCATTTTTAGAAAATTCATGGCTTAAGGAAGGAAAAACAAATTTCTTACAATAATATAATAAAATGATTTTCCATATAAAAATTTCTTTGTTTTGAACAATTGATGAATTAATAGATATTGTATTCTATCACAATTTTTATTCGCATCACTTATTTATATTATTGCTCTATCTCGTATAATGAGCATTCACTATTTATGATAGGTTATATTTTAAAGATATATTTTATATCTTTACCTTCCTTTCCCACTACATATATATATATATATATATATATATATATATATATATATATATATATATATATATATATATATATATATATATATATATATATAGGCAGCATCTTCTCGTGCAAGCAAGTATTGTTGAATATAAGAGACAACTTATGTCTGGATATCCTTTGGTAGATCTTTTCAATAATCTGAATCAGGATCTTGATGAATTGGCCATAGTTTTGATTTGTGTCCCAAGTACTTTCAGACCCATCCGGGTCCATCTTCAGGGAAATGAGGATAATCAGGTACAGACCATGTGTTAGTATTATAGATGGTTTACATAATTCCCGCCAAAACCATGACTATTGAAAGGATCTACCAAAAGATATCCAGTCATAAGTTGTCTCTTATATTCAATAATACTTGCCTGCAATTATATATATATATATATATATATATATATATATATATATAATATTTTGCAAAATTCATCTTATTAACATATTTGAACTTGATCAAATAAATTATATATATATATATATATATATATATATATATATATATATATATATATATGTGTGTGTACTTTTTAACGATTTAAAATAAATTGAAAATGATTTAAATCATTTTCAAAAATTATTCCAAATAAAGAGTATACACGAAGGTATTAAAGTTGTTTACAACTGTTTCAAGGAAATGTTTACTTTTAGTCATACAATGAAACATAAATTATTTTCAAGACATCGGATCTCTTCAGAACAAGATTTTCGTAAGTACATATATATCTATATATTGTTTAACTCATGATGGATCCTCTTATTATAAAAATCAGCCTACCTTGTCGGGATGAAAAGTGGGTGCTTTTTTAGAAGTTTCCCAATTTTGCTTTAGATCGTTGCAATTATTAAAGAAACGGTCAGACACTAAACGCCAACCATTGTTTTCAATGCGTTTATACCAAAGGGAACGATCTGGAATAGAGCAGAAACATTATTATTATTTGTACTCACTAGGAGTTATAACACAGGTCATCGTCAGTGATTGCTCACCGACAACAACCGGTGGTGTTCCCTGGAGTCTGAGTGACAACAAGCCTCCCCAGATTTCCAGTACTCTCCACCTCTTTTCGATAACCATCGCAAATGACCTTGCGGTATCGCAACAGCCACTAACCACTGATTTCTCACTGGTAAGAACTATTGGTCTTTGGATGGCAATAAGCCTCCCCAAGATCCCAGCATTCTCAGCACTCTTCCAGTGGAAGTCTGGTTTGTGCTGTCCCTCCGCGGTCTTCTCATTCTTTTTTTTTTGGGGGGGGGGGGAGCTTATGATGTTTCTTTCAGTTTCAGTTCATACGGTGGTGTTCTTCCTGTGGTTTTGTTTTCTTCTTGTACTTCCATGTTACTGGTTACCATTCGTAGCTAAATGCGGGTTGGTTTCCACATTTGAGGATTTTCTTTAAGATTGCAGCTGTTTTGATCATCGCCATCCTTTGTATGGTCTCAGTGATCCCTTTGATTCCAATTTCTCCCAGTCTTTTCTCCAGGTTTTTGGGGACTGTTCCTAGTGCTCCTACGATTATTGGTATTATTTTAACTTTCTTCATGTTCCATATTCCTTTCAGTTATCTGGCAAGTTCTGTGTATTTGCTTTGTTTTTCCAATTCCTTGATCTTTACTCTGTGGTCTGCTGGAATGGCGAAGTCTACGGTTTGGCAGGACTTTTCCTTCTTGTCGATTATCATCACATCCGGTGTCCTGGCTTGTATGAGTTTATGTGTTTGTACATCTATGTCCCAGAGGATTTTGTGTTTTTCGTTTTCTAGTACTGTCTCTGATTTATGATTGTACCATTTGTCTGCGTATTCAAAATGCAATCGTTTGCACAGTTCCCAATGTACTGCTTTCCCCACAGTCATGTCTGTTATTGTATTATTTTTGGGCTAGTTTACTACATTCACTTATTATATGATTTACTGTTTCGTCTCTTTGCCCACACAGTCTGCATTTACTGTTTTTCTGAGTTTTATCAATTTAAGCTCTAATGTAGTTTGTCCTAATCGTATTGTCTTGTGCAGCCGTCAGTAAAGATTTCGTTTCCCTGTTCAAGTGTCCTTTTCTTAGCCATACCCATCTATTTTCGTTGGATTCTTCTCTTGTAAGTCTTATGAAGCGTCTATGTAGTTGTTTTTCTTCCCACTTTTCTTTTCTTGTCGTTTTGTTTCTGGTTTCGGTGCTTCCCAAGTTGTTCGTTGGGGTGGTGTCTCTTGCTGCGGTAATTAGGCTTTTTGTGTTCGGAGTTATGTATTTCTCCAGCTCTTTTTTTTGTAACTTCCACATAATCTTCTATACTTACCGGTCCTTTCCCCCTTCATTACTTTTCATGTAGGGTCTGTCCATATCGTCTTTTGGATGTAGTGCGTTGCGCATGGTCATTAGTGTTCTAGTCCTCTGATAAAGGTGCCTGAGTTCTTCTTTAGTCCAGCCTCTGAATGGTCCAGAGTATCTTATTAGTTATACTGCTCAGGTCTTTATTCCTTTTTCTAGATTTCTTCTATATAATTTCGTCTCTAAGAGTTTTTTTGTTCTTCGTAAATATTCTTTTCCAATCTTCTCTTTCATTCCTGTAGATTTGATTGTGTCTTCTTCCAGAACTCCCAAATATTTATAACTATTCTGTTCGCCTAACGCCCTCATCTCTTCTTAGTTGGGGAGTTCCATGCCGTCTGTCGTCTCCAGTTTTCCTCTTTTCATCTCTAGTAGTGCACACTTTTCCATTCCAAATTCCATTTGAATGTCCTGACTGAAGATTCTGGTCGTATTTATCAGCTTTTCCAGTTCCTTTTTGTAAATAGTTTCAGGTCGTCTATGTACATCAGGTGGTTTATTCTTTGTTCTGTGTCTGTAAACTTGTATCTAGCATCACATTTTCTGAGTATGTAGTTGAGTGGCATCATGGCTATTATAAATAGTAGTGGTGATAGAGAGTCTCCTTGGAAAATGCCTCTCTGTATTTTGATCTCAGTCTTATTATTATTATTATTATTATTATTATTATTATTATTATTATTTATCAGCTAAAAACTTATGTATAAGTAAACATATGTAAACGACTGAGGTGGGTGAATGACCTGCAACAAAATCTTATCAAGAAGATACAACACACGTTTTACGGTTCACAGATTTATTGATATTATATCTCCCTGGCCAGGATCTTGTAAGACCGTACTTTTCTCTTCTTGTAAGCTAAATAATGTCATATATATATATATATATATATATATATATATATATATATATATATATATATATATATATATATATATATATAAAGGATCTTGTAAACCTGTACTTGTTAATCAGCCAACATGTAAGGGTTTCTAGCTCCCTTCATCCTAAGCTGGCTTTTTGGAAGAGACCGACATGAGCTTCAAATTACACGTAGGCCTCAGACGCTCGCTGCCGAAATAAAAGGCCAACCACCATTATTTCTTCAACTCTCGTCATGACATCATTCACGAGATCTCATCTGCTATCTCAATTCTGTTATCTCATTCTTCTTTCACTAATACTCTGCACTCCCAGTATACGACTATAGTCGCCTTGATACACTGATTCCCATTAGATCGCTAAAGTTAAGCGACGTTGAGCATGGCCAGCACTAAACAAGTGACCATTTGGGAAGACCAGGTGCTGTATGCAGCAAAAGTTTCTTCAAAATGGACCTACAAATGGTTGTATCATTCCAGAAAGTATCTGACTCCTGATACAATCCCCTATCTATATAAGAGTCAATTACGTCCTAAGATGGGGAGGTACTGCTGCCACATATGGGGAGGTACTGCTGCCACATATGGGGAGGTACTGCTGCCACATATGTGGAGGTACTGCTGCCACATATGGGGAGGTACTGCTCAGAGCACTCTTTCCTGTTTTGACAAAGTACAAAATCGACTTGACAATCTAATCTATTTTGTTCTTTACAGCCCCTGTCTCATAGAAAAGACGTTGCTAGTCTTTCTCTGCTTACAGAGACCAATGCCTTATATATATATATATATATATATATATATATATATATATATATATATATATATATATATATATGGGGTAAGGTACACGATAATCCATGAAATGCCGTGGTGGACAAAATGTGTGAAAAATGACAAACGGAAAACAGGTTAAAGTGCAGGAGAAAAACAAAAACAAGAGATTTGACACGTTTGCCTTCAAAATAAAATTATTTCCAAATCTTCACTTTTTTCTGAAGACGTTCGCCAACACGAACGAAACCAGTCAAATCTCTTGTTTTTGTTTTTCTTCTGCACTTTAACCTGTTTTCCGTTTGTCATTTTTCACACACACACACACACACACACACACACACACACACACACATATATATATATATATATATATATATATATATATACTAGAAGAATACCCGTCCCAGGACGAACAGAACAGTTTTGTACCACGTTTATGTCACCTTACGAAAGTTAAACTAAAAATATAATGATGCTAAACCTTATGTCTAGAACCCTTATTCTAATTTTGATAAAAATCCATGAGATGATTTTGATTTAAGGAAATGTCTAAAATTTAAGGTTGAAGCTTGAGAAGAAATTGAAAATTAGGGTATATTACTTAATTGGTGTCTAATGATTATGGATCAAATGGGACATTGTGCACATATTATACCCCCTAAAAACCCTTTAAAATATTCCAAAGAAACTGAAATTTAGAAAATATTTATTAATTAATGTATACCTATCGTTAAAATTTCACAAAATGTTATCTAAATTTTTACAAAGCGCTTCTACCCTCTTTTTAACCCAGTTACATAAAGCTAAATTAAACTAAATATAGCATACATTACGACCCCTTACGCCTAGCACCTGTGTTTCAAACTTCATAATAATCTGTTAATTAATTTAGGAGTGAATCCTGCACATACAAATATATAAACATATACACATACCTAACTTTATATAAATAGATATATATAGAGAGAGAGAAAGAAAGGGGAGATAATTATATATGTATTCTTTATTTCTTTTAAACCTTGACATATGTCATGCAATATGGCCGCTATTATCGCAATCTCTCATCACGTTCCCTTTGCAATAAACAAATCCATTTATGATGCAATCGAGAATTCGTGATGAAAAAGATAAGCAGGAATTTATGATTATTTGTTTTTCAAATTTTACTTTTAGGTGTCATATCTAGAAATGGATTATCATAAACTATTTTTAAAGGAGGGCTAAGTAGGTTGTTATTGTTGGTGTTTTTTTTTGTTGTTGTTGTTTTCTTTCTTTTACGGCATGTGAAGCAACTTTGGGTCATTTTATGCCGAACCCGTCTCTGTTTTGTATACGATAGATTTGTAGATTAATTTGAATTTTTAGTCTTCCCAAGTGGTCACCCATTTAGCACCGGTCAGGATCAATGTTGCTTAACTTCAGTGATCTAATGGGAACCGGTACGTCAACATGGCTATTGGGGGTAAGTAGGAAGTACAGAGTAATTTTGTTTTTATGCCATCACATATCAATGTCAAAAGCCATTTGGAGATAAGTGTTAATAAGATAGATAGATTGTCAGTTGAATGATGAAGAATATTATGAGAGGATTGAAAATGATGAATAGAATGAATAAAATTTGATTACTTATGAGAACGGTTTATCCCAAGTATTTGAAGACGAATATGTTGTAGTCTGCATGGAAGCAGTCCCGTGGTGATGTGTTCCACAGATGAGAAGTTATTGCAGTTGTGGTAAAAAGACAAGTTCTTGCTGTGAATGTCTTAGAACGAGGAATCAGAGATTAGAGCTCAGGTGGAAATAGCAGTAGAGTAGAAAAAGACTAGTACCATCTCTTCTGTGAGAAAAAGGTTGTAGAAAACAGAAGAGATCATCCCCACTAGATTGTAAAGTCGATTTTGTACTCTATCAAGATAAGAAAGAGTGCTCTGCGCGGCACCTCCCCAGGTGTGGCAGCAATACTCTGTCGGAAGACATATCTGACTCTTATACAAATAGAGAATTGCGTCAGGATTGATAATAATGAATCATCATCATCAGAAGCATCATCATCATCATCAATTTATGAAAATCTATTTACATAGTTAATGAGATGAATAGGTTGACAGTTGAACGATTATGAGTCTTATAAAGTTGAAAGTACTGAATCATCATCATCATCATCATCATCATCATCATCATCATCATCATCATCATCATCATCATCATCATTTTAAGGAATTGACTTCCAAATTAACCTATCTCTGCCCAGGTCATTATTTAAACTACATAGCCTGAAATGCAACAGATTTTCTTTGGAAGTCATTTCCTTTGGTGAGGCAAGATTTTTAAAAGCTGGATGCTCTTCCTGAGGCCAAAAATAGAAAGAACATTTATGTCAAGTGTTTATTGGCATTAGATTTTAAGATAACAATGCTGTAGCCCTTAGGGAAGCAAATATGTGGCAACGTGTTAAAAAAATAGGAAGTTCTTGTAAAGAAACTCTGTTCATGGAAATTCCATTCAACGTTAAACACACGAAGGAAGAAAGGAAAGTTCTTTGTAGTGGTTGTAGGAAGACGAGTTCTTTCTGTTAAAGTTTTACAATGAGGAACCAAAGTCGATCACTCTCCATTGCGATGAGAGTAGAGTAGAGTAGAGAGAGATTAGCAACGTCTCTTCTGTGAGAAAGGGGCTGTAGGTGGCGAGAAGAAATCATCCCCCACTAGATTACAAAGTCGATTTTGTATTCTGTCAAGGCAAGAAAGAGTGTGGCTCTGAGTGGCGCCTCCCCAGATGTGGCAGAAGTACCTCCCCATCTTAGGACGTATCTGACACTTATATAGGTAGAGGACTGAGTCAAGTACTTTCATGGAACGGTAGAATGACACCAAAATTCTTTTAACAACCTTAACAACAGATTGGATATAAGTCTTCCATTTTAGATCTGGAGTGAAAGTCAGTCCTAGGAGCTTATCAAAACAAGGGGCTTCCTCAAGTAGAAGGACATTCGTTGCAACTGGAGCAAAACATTGATCTAAATCAGGGGCGGGCAACCTCCGGCCCGCAGGCCACATCCGACCTGCGATGGTTTAGCGTCCGTCCTGCCACACTGCTATGCTTTATTATTGCAATCTGGCCCACGGACCTCCCAGTAAAACTCATATCATTTTGTGACATAGACGTAAAAGTAGATTTCAATTAAGATTTACAGTGGGATAAAAATGTATGAATATCAGCGAGCGATGATGCATGTATATTTAATTTTTCTTTAACTATTATTTTCAAATCCTTGGCCTGACATAAAAATAGAAAAAGAGAAAGAGAGAAGCAAAGAGGAAACGAGAGATGGGGAAAGGGCACGAAACAGAGAACCTATGTGAGGTGTGTCAAAACGAATGCTGGATCAACTTGCTACTTCCCCGTCATTATTTTTTATGGTTCCAAAATGGCTCTTCGTCGGCACCTTTTATAACATCACATACAGAAGTCTCTTGAGAAAAAAAATCAGATTTGTAGAGTGTTCAATGCAATTTTTGTACATTTTATTCATGTAAACAAAATATAGTATTTCTGAGATTTCGTTTTTCACTCCGGCCCGCGATCTCCTTCCAAAAGTCTCATCTGGCCCTCACTCTGAAAAAGTTGCCGCCCCTGATCTAAATTAATGATTTAAATAGATATAAAATGAAATATTATATCATGTTTGGATACTTTCCAAGCCTCCAAATCTGGAAACGAATCCCCTCATAACTTACCATCGGAAATGTCCTTGCCATTATCCGGTTTGTTATTTACATCCAAAGCGTTTTTCCTTTTGTTGGAATTGTTGTAGTAAACTTTTGGGCTGCAGGCGCACATGTCGACGATGGTCCTCTCCGTGTAGATTTTGTAATAAATACGAGGCGGGAAATTAGGCTGGAAATAAACATACGAAAAAGGAACAAACTTTTTTTATAAAAAGAGATGAAAAAAAAAAAACGGAGAGACTTTTTGGTCGAGTCTTTCAGTTTGAAACTGTAAATACAATCTGCTATTTAGGACCAACTAAGTGTAAAATATGCATTATTTTATACGAGTGTACACCATTCCTCAAAAATGACGAAAAAATATTCATATAAAATAAAGTCTGAATTGGTGAAGTTACAAAAAAAAAACGAAATAAGAAAGAGAGAAAGAAAACTGGAAAGTTTTTATAAAAGAAGAAAAGGAAAGAAAAAAACGTATAAATCGGTATAGAAAGAAGAAAAAAATTGGAAATAGATTTGCTTTCTCAATTCTACAAAATACTTCAAATAGATTCGTCTGACAGTTTTTACTTTTTGTTAACATTTGTGTGACGGGACGGATATATATATATATATATATATATATATATATATATATATATATTTATTGAGATATTTTCTGACATAATCAAGGTCTTGTAGTGATGCTACCAACATTTATTATTTTTTTTAGTTTGTTTATTATTAAATATAATGTTTAATGTTTCGAGCATGTATGCTTACTTCAGACATTTGTTGGTTTGAAAACATGTGTGTGTGTATGTGTGTGTGTATGTGTGTGTATGTGTCTGTGTGTATGTATGTGAGGGTTCTTTCTTTTTCCTTCTCTGAGTTATCAGTACATTTTAGAACATTTTATTTGAGTTTATTGAAGCGTGCAATTATTTGGTTGGTATTTCTTCCTAGAATTTGGAGTGTCTGCGATTAGTAAATTTATGAGGGGATGTTTATTTTTTCCCATGATCCTGTCTTTTATGTGTGTGCATATATATATATATATATATATATATATATATATATATATATATATATATATATTTTATATGTACATAAAAGTAATCCATGGACACATATTTCTGGCTCACAGCCGTCATCATGGCTAACTTAGACAAGGGTAGTAACTTCGATATTGATGCCTAGAATCCAGCGTTTTACCATCGGACGAAGACGCCCTGTCTAGAAATATGTACGATTTTAATCACCTAAATATTTAATGTATTTTTTATGTAATTATTTTTATTGCCGATTGCAACGTTCGTTGTTCTTTTGCTCACTTCTACTTCGATTGTCTATCTTCCTAAGTGATTAAGATGCAGATGTGTGTATCTGTTCTGGTTTATGTGTGTGGGTGTGTATATGCATATTTATGTGTGCTTATATATGATTTTGTTTACACACACACGTGCACCTACGTTCATTTTTATATGTATGTATATATGTGTTATGTATTTTGTGTGTTTGTGTGTCTTGTGTTATAATTTGTTCAATGCTGGTGTGAATTTAGTTATAAAGTTTTTTTTCTTGTGTAAAGAGGTAGAAATAATCTTTGGTCTGATAGATTGGCATGATTTTAAATCTACCGCTGTTACATGTGTACATATGTTGTGAAACAAATAAATTTCTGTTGTCTGAGAGTTTTATGTTACTTTTGTTACTATTGTTTAATGTTTTGGTGGCGCCTATATAGGATTTGTCGCATGTGGTGAATTTTAGTATATGAACAACATTTTTGGTGATGTAGTTTAAGTCTTTTTTTATTTTGAATGTTTGTGTTGGGTTTTTAAATGTATCTGAGTGTCCTTCTATTATTATGTCACAAACCCCACATCTTTTTTTGTTGCATTTTGTAACCTTTTGTGTTGTGTGTTCGTTGATTTTGGATGAGGTTAAAATGTGTTTGAGGTTTGTTGTTTGGCGTTTACTTTTTATTATTTTGGTTATTTGAAGTGTATTACTAGGTTTCTTGTTATCTCTGTGAATAGTTCTCTTCTTTATTTCGTTTTTTTAAGGGGTTAACATCTAACACTTATTGTTGGCTAGTTTTTGACCTTGAAGTAGTATTTTTTCTTTTCAGCTCCTTACATCAAGTGGCTTCATGCCTTGTCTGGAGCGATTTCCATAAAAAAGGGGTCAGAATAACCAAAGGAAACAAGGTAATAATTCAGAAAAAGTTGGATTTACATATATATACATTTATTCTCACGTAGACAGTTTGCTGAAGACAAACGTAAGTGAGGTATACAAAACATGATATATCAACAGGTGAAAACCAAACACATAATTACTAAGTGAAAGTATACACTAATGTCCCAACACAATTGAAATATGTGTATTGCCAGGGTCAACGAATAGAGAAAGGCATTCAGCACTCCAAGGTAACATTTGAAAAAAAAGAAGTTGCTTTTCATTTTTTACTGGTTATATTTGAATTGTAAACAAAGGAAGTTACAATTACAAAAACATCAAAACCAGGTTACTGTTTTTAGGGTCTTCTTTACAACCACTCCCCCATGAAGAAAGTGTCATCTATTTTAAAAAAATAACCCAATATTTCGTTTCGATTTGTGGTCATGAATTACGATTGTTCACTATGGATACAGATGTAAACAAGTACCCAACTTTCTAACTGGACGCACCTTTTATTAGTGTTGGGGTCGCCTTTACTTAATGTGTGGAGTCCCAGATGACGTAACCATGGAGTGGTCAACCATTGGTTGTTTTAACCATGTGACTACCAATATAGAGGCGTAACTCACATTTCCTGACTTTTTTTAGGGGGTTAACATCTAACGCTTATTGTTGGCTAGGTTTTGACCTTGAAGTAGTATTTTTTCTTTTCAGCTCCTTACATCAAGTGGCTTCGTGCCTTGTCTGGAGCGATTTCCATAAAAAAGGGGTCTCTCTCTCTCTCTTTCTCTCTTTCCTCCTTTTTGTTTAGTCAGTGAAGCAACAGGTTAGGGTTAGGATTTGTTTGTCTGCTTTTCCTGGTTTTGTCCAAACTAAATCCAGAACATGCAGTCGTCTCCTCACCATCAGACTCGTTCTGCCGAGGTGCCTTTAAGACACCATGCGGTCAGTTTTTACCACACATCTATACAAATCATGTTCGACGTGCCTCCTACATATTTCGGTAAGTCCGCTTTTTTCATATATCCACGCAATTAGGAAGTTTTAAAATGTGTTGCATATTTTCGTGTATAACTTGTAAGCACAAATAAATCCAGTTCTCTCTATCTATATAAAGTTAAGTATGTTTATATGATGATATATTTGTATGTAAAGGATTCACTCCTTCGATGAACTGCTTCGATGAACTGACTGCTCTGGTGCCACCTCGATGCAAATACACTAGAACAACCCTACAATCAGCTAGGTCCCATCCATTCACTGTGGAGGTCCCCAGATGCCGGAGAGCCTTCTACTCCAGCAGCTTCTTTCCTCGTGCTGCCGGCCTCTGGAACTCCCTCCCTGATCCCTGTTTCCCGACATGCAGAGGTTTAAAACTAATGTACACAGACATCTCGCTGCACATCTCTCAACTTAGGATGACACCCAAAACCTACTACCTAATTCTCAGTAACTCCTTACGTATACAGTGGCGACCTGCCTTGTTTGGGGTGAAATATCCTAAAAAAAATTTTTTTTAATTAAACACCAATTAAGTAAGATTCCCTGAATTTCAATTTCTTCTTAAAACCTTAAATTTTAGACATTTTCTATAATCAAAATCATGTCATGGATTTTGATCAAAATTAGAATAAGGATTTTAGACATACGGTTTAGTATAATTATATCTTGCTTTAAATCTTCGTAAGGTGACATAAAAGTGGTGCAAAACTGTTCATTTTACTCGTCCTGGGACGGGTATTCTTCCAGTAAATTCTTTTATTAGTTTTTTTTATGTTCTTGGAAGGACGCTTTAAAAGAAAGATTTTTAAGTAAAATTTGATTATGCTGCGTGGAAAGTCTCTTCCAGTGCAAGAGATTGTGGCGTAATAATTTTGTCCTAAACTATATTTCATAATTAATCCGTGTCAAACTCCGATGCAGTTGATTTACACAATTAACAAATCATACCTTGTTCGTTCTTCTTCGGTCATTTTGTCGCACGAGTCTCGTTTCTTGTTGCACCGTCGGAATGCTGGAATCAAATCGTTATATACCCTTCTCTTTTAAATGCAGACAAAATAACTCGAACAAGCATCAGTCGAGTAGACAGTAGTGGTTTATTGAGTCGCACACTGCTTACTTATGTCATAGCTAGTTGATTAAAATGGTGTTGGTTAACCGTATCATTGCTAGTTAATTGCATCACTGCTGTGATCGCATCGTAGACAGAAGAGAGAGAGAGAAACAGACAGACAGATGATTGATTCGATAAGTTTAAATCTTTTTAAGTCACACTTTTTATCAACCCATCTTAATACGTTTTTTACAGTTTGTTTACTTTTTCAAGACGAACGCAATTTCTTTCGAGCAGAATTCATTATTTTTTACCTATGACGTCACTTCCCTTTTCCTGTATCTCTACTTCGGTTCCTACACTTTGATTCTTAGTCATTGTTGACCTTTTGATCAATATCTGACATTTTCTACCCTTGAGCCTACAAGTTCATTCGTACTCATATTTATCCACTTATATATCTACTAGCTAACTTAACCTATCCAAATATTTTACAAGATAACTTGACCCTTAGTATTTCATTGTAATCAGGATGTTATCTCCCCCCACCTGACCCCACCTGACTCCACCTGACCCCACCCCATACATGGATACTTACACCGGCCAACCGAAAACGCACTTTAACTCCAGAAGCAGCATCGATAAGACCAGCCTCACGGGGATTGATGGATCGCAGAATTAAGGCCGGGTGACCTCGATTCTTGAAGTTAATCAGACTTTTGTAATATTTGAACACTTGTACATCCTGAAAAAAAGAAAAGGAAATTTTGTATTAATAAATATGAAAATAAATCCTATCATCTTCAGATAACCATAATAAAGATATGTATGTGCGTGTGTCTACGAATCTTTCCGTTCTTCCGTTTGATCACTACCAAACCTGACGTAACAGGTGACAAATGAAGGACAAATGAGATTAGAAGTGGTGGGATGAGTGGAGAAGGTGGAGGATTTTAAACATAAGGGTCTCATAATATGAAGGCTGTGAGTTCAATACCTGTGATGGGTAGTATATTTTCATTTTTTTCTTCAAGCACACCCCAAAATAAATTCGACAAAACAATATCTGAAAAGAAACTTTTGTTTGAATGTGATAAAAAAATGTTGCTTATTTTATTTCATTTTTCAATGTTTGATTTATATATTTGAAAACTGTAACATTTCTCTCTGTCAATTTTGATAGAATGAGATGAAGCCACACTGATGATTGTTAATGAACATGAAACATATATGTCTGCAGATCAATATTTATCTATAACATAAACGATTATTAAAGCTCCGTTCAAGTCTAGTACTTTGAAGGAAATATGAAAAGTTTCTAATTAAGCAATATTGCAAAAGTTCTCTCCCTTGGCAGATTGAACACTTTTTGAGACTTACTATATTTGTAAATAAAATATAGGGTTTATTTCTCTCACATTTAGTATGACTGTCTCGATGGCTGAATAGTTAAAATGTTGGATTGGAGTTATTTGGGTGCAAGGTTCAAATTGTTCGACCGGCAGTACAGTTATATATGCCACACTGATGATTGTTAGTGAACATGAAACTATATATATATACTTTCAATTTATAAATATAATTTCAAATGTTAGTTTTAATAATGTTTGTTGAGTTGGATAGCTACAAATAAATAATATTTATGTATATATATATATATATATATATATATATATGAAGCAATCCAACAAAAGATATAAGCGTCAACTAATATCTTATAATTAGTGAAACATCCGGATAAAAAAACTGAAGCTCAATATACTGGATAGAGCATTAATATTATAATATAAAATGAAGTAATAAAATAAGGTGTCAATCAAATTTTATTAGAATTCAAAGTTCATGCAAAGCATCCTTAAGTCCTTAGCTCATGAGTTTTCAAAGATAATTCTTCTCTTCAGAGGACCATTACCGCAGTTATACTACTACAGGCAATAAAATTACGCTTTGAAAATATATAAAATTATATACACAAATATATAAAAATACATAACATCAAACATATCAATCCAAAAACATACTTTTGTTGAATCCATACAGTCCATCCAGGTCATACAAGTCGAGAAGCATAATCAGGAAGGACATTACTCCAAGGTACAAACAGCAGTCCAAATATGTGAAATTGAAGGGGCCGGCAAAGTTATCCAGTCGCGAAATGTGTCCATATTCAATGTTAATGATAAATAAATCAATCAAAATAATACAAAAAGTCTAATCAAAGTTCCGAGATCCCAACATGTGCAACTCCAATCAAATCCAAATTCGTTGTTTAATTAGAAAACCCGCTAAATCCGAATTGAGCAAAATAAGACGGACTCCCATCACATCTAGCCAGAAGAGCGAAAAATATATTTTTCGCTCTTCTGGCTAGATGTGATGGGAGTCCGTCTTATTTTGCTCAATTCGGATTTAGCGGGTTTTCTAATTAAACAACGAATTTGGATTTGATTGGAGTTGCACATGTTGGGATCTCGGAACTTTGATTAGACTTTTTGTATTATTTTGATTGATTTATTTATCATTAACATTGAATATGGACACATTTCGCGACTGGATAACTTTGCCGGCCCCTTCAATTTCACATATTTGGACTGCTGTTTGTACCTTGGAGTAATGTCCTTCCTGATTATGCTTCTCGACTTGTATGACCTGGATGGACTGTATGGATTCAACAAAAGTATGTTTTTGGATTGATATGTTTGATGTTATGTATTTTTATATATTTGTGTATATAATTTTATATATTTTCAAAGCGTAATTTTATTGCCTGTAGTAGTATAACTGCGGTAATGGTCCTCTGAAGAGAAGAATTATCTTTGAAAACTCATGAGCTAAGGACTTAAGGATGCTTTGCATGAACTTTGAATTCTAATAAAATTTGATTGACACCTTATTTTATTACTTCATTTTATATTATAATATATATATATATATATATTGGAGGGGTGTATATATTGTATTTGTGGATGTGTGTGTGTAAAATTCTAAAGATGCTTAGAAAAATGAACTTTCCCAAATTTATACCTACCAGCGACCATGCGCGATTTAAGTTCAATTTAAAAGACATTTGCACCGTTAGTCCACACAACATCGGACGTCACTCCTAGAAGACCAGGAAGGATTGTTACGAAAATAAAAAAGGTTAATACCTTTATTTGTCTAAAGCTCGGTCGAGGCTTGTTATATCAAGCGAAATATTAGGTAAAAAAGTCAAGATAAAAAAGAAAAAAAAATGTTTTTATTTTTATTTTGATTTTAATAAAAAATATCTGTATCTAACACATGGTTCTTTGAAGGCATTTTGCCTCTTTCTTTATGTTTATATATATATATATATATATATATATATATATATATATATATATATATAAATTTATGTATCATAATCATCATCATCATTACCATCATCAGGTTTTGTTATTTAAGGTGTCCCGGACTCTGGGGTGGGTAACACCAAGTGACATCTCTTTCCATGCGGTCCGATCCGAAGGGGGTGCTATCAATCATGCTGCATGTAGTCAAATCATTTCTTACGCACTCAAACCAGGTCTTTCTTGGACTACTACGCACCCTAATGTCTGGGGTATCCATGCGTGTTATGGAATTGATGCAGGAGGTGGCACACTGTACATGGCCAAACCACCTGAGATGCCGAGCGCGTAAGGCATCCAAAATCACACAAATACAAAGCTTCCGATAAAGCACGGCTGAAGGGATTTTTTCCCTTTGGTTTGCTGCCACACATCCACTTGATCACGGCATGGTCATCGTGCCGAAGCCATTGCGCATCAGAAGCATTTGAGGCCCATGTCTCACTGTCATGCAAAATGGCAGAGCGATTTGAAGATAATTTGAAAAATAAAATGAAACGAAGCAAGCACCTTAGATCTTCAGAAATGGACAGGAAAGACAAACAGGAACACCAGATGCGATGGATGCAAACAATAGGGATATCAAAATCATGAGGAAGAAGAGGAGGAGGAGGATGTTATGCCAGAGAACTGTCGATAAATTAACGTGACATATGCAGAACAAAACGCAGAACAAGGCTGCCGACAGAGTAATATCACTCGCTTATATTATGAAAATACCACCAGTGATTGACTATTAAAATTACTCATCTGCATAGCCATCTACACGGATTAATTGACTGACCCGACTATTTGTTTGCAATCAGGCATTCCAAAGTTTGTGCCAGCCTTGCTCGTTTGTGAAATCTACGGTCCCACTTCCACCGCAGACACAACACACAATGTGATGTCGCTTTCCCCAACGAGGACGGCCGTTATTCACTGCGAAGATAGTGAGAAATTTTGTGTAACAGCTCTTCTATAGTTCGGGTAGACAGAGTTTAAATAATCGAAAGGGTTGGGAAGTAAGGTAGGCAGAAGAAAGTGAAAAAAGGTAGAAATGGCTGGGAAAGATGGATTTGTGAGTGGGAGTGAGTGTTTTGAATTTTACCCACAATGTACAACCGCCATCGTCTTTGTATCTTTTTAACGGCTTCTGTTCTTTTCTCTGTGTCGTCCATTTTCTTTTTTGTTCTTCTTCAAGCAGACAACCACAATCGTCTGCTTCACTATTGGCTCATAATCTTCCTTCTACTTCTTCTCCGCCTCCTCCTCTTGAAATTCACAAACCTACAAAAAAAAAAAAAAAAAAGTGAAAATAGACGACATATCCCCCCCCCGCTCTCCTCCTTCCAGTTTAAATCTATCGTACTGACCCTAAAAGCGTTTATTTACTAGCAGATTTACCCAGCATTGCCTGGGGATCAAACAAGTTGAATATCTTATATATGAAGTAGGGTCAGCCTGGTTCTCGTTTTTATTTTGTAATTAATAGTCTTTTTAATACAAGGTACATACTTAATTTTGTTTCACCACTTATTTATGACAAATATTGGTCCGGGTTCTTAAAAAAAATAAATTGCATTTCCAATCGATTTTAATATTTAATGATATCAACATTTTTCTTTTGATTAGTGATATTGTAGAGGAGTTAGGAGGAGTCAAACCTTGCACAGTTTAAGTCCTCTTTCTACCACTCATTAAAAACTGGATTTTATTTAGTAAGAGGCATTTTTGTATTCACCAGTGTCAGACATGTTTTAATTGGCTAATTGACATAGATTTGACTAATCACGGCATTTCTTTCATAAAACAGAATTTAAATGCTATTTTACTTAATAACATATTATGTTTCAGAATTGTTAAGATGAGGATTGATAATTGTATTATTTGTATTATTTGAACGATTGTTTTCATCTTGGATGTTATTTTCACAACGTTTCAGCCGATGTAACCTCTGATCTTCTTCAGGTGTGTCTTGTTGAACTTGGGAATCTATGAATATTTTCATAAAGAGTCCCAAGTTGAACAAGACGCACCTGAAGAAGATCAGAGATTACATCAGCCGAGACGTTGTGAGAATAACATCCAAAATGAGAAGCTAATACCTGGGAGGGTGGACGCTTAAGAGCCGTATAAACTACACTGTTTAAAGATGTCGCGATATAGATCATAATCTGTCTCTATTCCTTACTCTCTCTTTCTTTTCTCTCTCTCTCTCTCTCTCTCGATGTTTTGTTACCTTGGTGATACCATTGGAGCACAGGATGGAGCAGGTGCTATTTTGAATGTAAAGGTTATGAGTGGATGGAGTAAGTTCAGGGAAATTTTATCCATTACTAACAAGCACAGTGCTAGACTGTCGACCAAGGGAAGAGCCTATCAGGCATGTGTACGCAGTATGATGACATATGGAAATGAAATCTGGTAAAGGAAGGTTAAGGAATTGAGTTGCAGGGAGAGAAATGATATGAGAATGATGTTATGAATGTGGAATGTGTCTTAAATACAGGCTTAGTTCTGATGATCTTAGCGGAAGATTAAATCTGGACAGTATAGGGAGATGTGTGCAGAACAGAAGACTTTGATGGTATGGCTATAGTTTAAGAATGGATGACAGTTCTTGGACTAGTAGATGTAGAATTGTTGAGGGGGCAGGTTCAGTTCAGAAGGAATGACAAAGGAAAACATGGGAGGAAGTGATCAGGATGAACTTGAGAGAAAGAGGGATAATTAAAGACTTGACAGAGATAGGTTGGTTTGGAAGTCAATTTCTTAAAGCCATCTACTGCATGCCAGCATGTAAAACGAACATAAAACCACTGCTGCTGCTGCTGCTGCTGCTGCTGCTGCTGCTGCTGCTGATGATGATGATGATGATGATGGTAATGATGACGAAATAAAGAACCAGATATCTGTATTGCAATCGTCCATGTTAATTAATTGTAATTAACAATGATCCAGCTAGACAAGCGACTCTAGGAATAATAAATAACTAATAAAGAACCAGATATCTGCATTGCAATCGTCCATGTTAATTAATTGTAATTAACAATGATCCAGCTAGACAAGCGACTCTAGGAATAATAAATAACTAATAAAGAACCAGATATCTGTATTGCAATCGTCCATGTTAATTAATTGTAATTAATGATGATCCAGCTAGACAAGCGCCTCTAGAAAACTAAAACACAAGTCCAAGTTGTATGCTCAAGGCATTATCATCGTCGCATGCAACAGGAGAACTCTGGACGAGGTGCAAAAATACTTTGGTTAGATCCATTGGCATTCTCTCGTGGATAAGAACCCTCACAGAAAAGGCAATAAACCCAACACCCCCTCCAAAAGGAGGAGGTAATAGCTGGGAGCTGTACAAAATTTCCAAATTAATATAAGTGCTGTTAATACTCATACTTTGATATTTATTTATAACTCAGAGATTTACCCAACGTTGCCGGGGTATCAAATATATTGGACATAACTAATAACAATTGGATAAGGTATGAATCCCCATTCCCCCCATTTCTTAGTTAAATACTACAACAGCTGTTCTTCTAACAATTTCTTTAGGAAAGCAAACAAATTGTTTAAAAAAATGGTTCCTACAATTAAATGATCATAAAGGTTAATATGCTGTTAATCAAAATAACATAACACTTTATCATACATATTATTATTATAATGGAAATTATGTGTCTGTAACCGAAACTACATCACAACCTATTTGTGGGTTAGATCGTACAATTATCGTTCTTCTAACAATTTGTTTACATTTGCTTAGGAAAATGGTGCCCAGAATTAAAGGACTGTAAGAACTGATGCCATTTCCGTCTATGCTTGACTTGTCCACCAAGTTTCAGTTATGAATGTTCAACAGTCTTTGTTTTACCACCATTCAATGATATTTTTGTTTTATGGAAATCACTCCAGACAAGGCATCAAACCACTTGATGTAAGAAGCTTACAAGAATGAAAAATGATTATCGCAAAGACAGAACATGTTTATTGGCCTTAGTTTTGAAAAGACCAAGGCTATAAGTAGGAAGAAAACAGTCAGCAGGAAGAGAGTTCCACAAGCCTGCAGTTCTTGGAAAGAAGCTACTTTTAGCAAAGAGACATCAAGTATGATTTTTTTAGTTTTATGTATGACTTGACCGAGGATTGAACCTTGACCTCCCGTTTATTAGCGAACGGTAACACTAAGCATTATGCCAAACATCTAGCAGAAGTAGTGCCAAGTATAGAACAATAATAAGAAAAAACTGGCAAATTGAAAATTCTTACCACTTACCTTAGTAACAGGAAATTATATGGAAAAATTATTCACTTTTTTAAAATCCGTTTCGTGGTTTTATTGATAATCGGATAGAAGCTTTTATTTTATTTATTAAAATTTTTTTTTTTTGCGATTATGAAATCTAAAATGAAGCGAGACAATAAATAAAATAATGACAATATGTTGGTCGTTTGTCCATCATTGGACTACTGTCTCACATCAAACAGGTGGTATTTATTCCCGTTTTTTTTTGTTGTTTTTTTCTTCAAATTACAATCTTCCAGTCAAATCGTTTTATGATCTGCCTTTATTTACACCCAGGGAATGTCGATTGGTGATATCTGAACAATACATGGACAAGCAAGAAAGGGGGCACATGCGATTTTTTTTTGTTTTTGTTTAAATCAACCCTTAGAAAACAACAACAAAAGACTTATAAACGCCAATGCGTCTTTGCGTTGCTATGCGGAAGTTCATCCTTAGCAACAAAATGAAAACACGTGTTAGTGTTCAATACATTCGAAATTAATGAGTTACGAATTTTGCACTTAAAAAATATTCTTATTCGGGTAAATTTGTCGATTCTTGCTCAAAATTGCCGATAACTCTGACGTCATTGAATCGTCTGCTATTTTCCGACCTCACAAATGAGTAAGTAAATCCAAATAAATTGTTTTGGACTAATTTAAGTTTACCTTAAATTATTTTAAATGAAATACAGTTGGGAAATTCGTCAAACCCAATTTATTTGGGTTTACTTACTCATTTGTGAGGTCGGAAAATAGCAGACGATTCATTGACGTCAGAGTTGTCCACCATTTTTAACAGGACACGACAAATTTACCCTTATTCGTTTATCTTTATTATTCTTGTCTTATTTATTCCGATTCTGGTGCTTTTACAGATTAACCCCCCATGGCGGGCGATATTGGATCGGTAAAATCTGAAAACGACTTACAACATCCGAAAAGCGACCACATAATATGAAACCCAGGTTCCTAAAATGAAAAACGGAAAAACACTTACTGCTTTATTTACAGTGTTTAATATTAATTCTGTTGTGTTCGTAATTCGTGGGTATTAAATTTAGAATTGTTTGTTTTTTTGTTTTTTGTTTTTTATTTAGATACCCCCCTCCCTAAAAAAAATGTTTCTCTAACTTTTGAAGGTGAACCATTCCATTAATTTCGTAGACCAAGACACAAACCACGTCAAAAAGACCCCCCCCCCCCTAAAAAAAAAACAATTGCAAATTCTGTACGTACTAATTACAAAAATATGGGGAAATTCACTTTAACGGTCGCTTGGATTATAAATTGACTTATTTTTAAGGGTTTTATTACGCCCATTGTGCGTTCTCTGTTTCCATGTAATTTTTTTTTTTCGTAAAACCACCCGGACTTAGGGTTAGTGTTGGAGTTAAGGAAGAGCGTGTGTGTATTTTCATTCAACAATTTATTATCTCTGGCACTACTATTCACAGTGACATGTGGCCTGCTTATAATGGCATTGGAAACTTTTCTGTAAAACCTCTGTAGCAAAGAAGGAGTGTCGTTTTTTTGTAGGAAGGTTAAGGTTGTTGAGTATTGATTTACTCCTCTCCAGGAGTTAGGCACAAGGCCAGTTTTTATCTTACATCCACAAGTAAGATGTGACCCAAGGTCGGGTCGGGAAAGTGGGGTTTAAAAATTGCCTGGGCAGCCCCGTCGGCATGCGCCTCAGACAGTAAGCAATAAACTTACTCCTTCCCAAAGAGGGGAGGCAAAGTCTGGGAAGGTGGACTTCCCAGAACTGCACAGGACAGACCCATTGACCCGCGTAAATCAAGACCCGAAGGCCAAGACAACACCAGTATGGGTGCAGTATCTATCGGAACAGATATTACACTTTGATCTTAGCCAAAAGGCCAAGTAGTAGACATCCACCCTCTAGGCTTCGTTTGGTAGGAATAAAAATGGGTTCCCGTTAGCTTAGTTAGAAGGACAAACTTCTCCATTACAATTTACATCGATTTTATTCATACAGTCTCATCAATAAACAGGCATCTGCTTGAAAGAGTTAGTAAGAGTTAGGTAGGGAAAAATAGGAAAACATGTTGAGTCGGTGGACGCGCATATAATACCCGAAACATGGGTTGAGTCTTGGTCACTCGTCTCACGCTAGCCCAGTCTTGGCTCCGGGACGAGACAGGGATGTGTGAAATCACTGATTGTCAAAAATGCATGAAAAAGTTCAGCGGAAATGCACTCCACACTAGAGTGTTCTGATTGGATAATGTATTAATCACTCTGCGAGTGAGGTTAAACTCATACAAAATAAAATAGATCGTAATCATATAACCGCTACATTACCCCCTGCTCAGACTTATAGCCAGTAAAAGCGGGGTTCGGAATTAATTACAACTCGAAATTAATTACAACTTTGACTTAATTTATCAATTTTATTTGTTATTCAACTAATAAATCTCATTTTATTTCTTTCATTTGCAAAATTATATTGTACGAATTTAAAAAAAAAGAAGTTTTATTTCATTTTATCATCAAGTATTACGAGATTTCTAATTCCTAAGCGACATAAAATTACTTCCGGTTTGTAATTAATTCCGTCACCCGTAAAACCAGATATGCTTTATTGACAGTAGCTCCTACTACTACTAGAGAATAAATTCAAACAAACATGCAAGTTGCAGCAAGAGGGAAAATAAATGTTCAGTTCGATCTAAAATTTCTGTTCTTTTTGAAGCAAATATCATATTCAAAAGATGCCATCGTAAATGGAAAATGCGATAGTTAAGATATAGACAGTCTTGCGTAATTTGTTTGGCCGATGGACATGTCTACCAGAACGTGTAGTGGTGATGTGTGTCGGAAGACATGATTTGAGTGTCTCTGGAAGTTCCATCACATTAGGCTCAGGAAAATTGAGTGTGGGTGGCGTTCCTAGGTGTCAATGTAACGAAAAGGCTCGTTTCAACCTATTGACCGATACGGTCTGCTTTGTACCTCCAATGTCCAGACAGAGTAAACATTTTTTCCATTCATGCAAGTTCACGATACGACCGGTGTAAGGTGGTATGAGTGGGGTTTTCACAGAGTCTTTCCGTAGAAACACATGAATCCATGAGGCAATGTCTTTAGGAACTGCTGATTTAATACTTCGTTTCCGGGGGTTTATCGGCGGCAGGCTGTTAAAATAGCATCTGAGTCTGTCTATGTACTGATCCGTATCAATCACAGGGGAATCCGAGGGGCTGAACATTTGGCCAGGTAATGCCAATGGAATTCAGTAAACCAATGCTGTTGGGGAATATCCCAAATCCTCCTTGATAGGAGCACGGCAACCGAGGAGAATAATAGATACATACTCAATCCATCGTTGAGGATCAGGAGCTACACATAAAGAAATTGACAGTGAAAGTGTTCAATCATACCATTATAAGCTGGGTGATAACGTGATGTGCGGTTTGTATCCAGAATTTTGGAAAGTTCTTGAAATAGATGGGATTCGAATTGCCTACTACCTTCAGTGGTAACTGTTGCAGGGACACCATAACTTTGGAAATTTTCTTTTCTTCACCATTAAGCCGTGCCGTGTTGGTGGTGGTGGAGGAGGTAAACATTTCTTGCTGATTTTTCAGCTCGCTGTCCTTTGCACTCTATGACCTACTATCACTAGTGCCATGTATCTGCCTGCCCCTCTTCATCTCTCATTTTCCGTATCATCATTATCGTTGTCATCTGTGTGACGTTTGGCTGACGGCGGTGGAATTAGCAGCCCTCTGACAAGGAGAAAGAGGAGAAATGGCTGTGTTGAGAGTGTACCGAGGTGACCTTTGGAATCCGTGAGGTCAAAGTTGTTTCTTTGGCCAAACTCTCTTGGAATCTTTTTTGTTCAGTTCCAGCGTGACCAGCATGAAGAAAAGACGTTTTAGCCTGAAAAAGTTAATGACGTTATGACTTCTTCATATACAAGGACAGAGCATCCTTAAGAAGAATTCCCCTTTCATGTACAGAACAAATAGTTTCTAAAAAAGGGGAGTTTTAAAAAATTTTCCCAACATACTTTGCCGGACTCTGTCATTTAAGGAGCGACAATTATCCTTTTGAAAAGGCAATTTGAAAATAACATGTGAAGATTTTGGGCGAGAAAACCCAGACTTTCGACCCTTTGTGGGTTTTATTTAAAATAAATTTTGTCTGAAGCGAGCGATCGTTTAAAAGATTTTTTATTATATTTTTCATTGTTACCCAAGGTTAATGTGATTAACCCTGCTTTGGGAATCAAAAGCAGGAACTAGTTATTTTTTTGTTTTATTAATAAACTGTATTGAGTTACATTTCTGGGTCTGTTCCTTTATTTGCTTCTTTTTTGTCTCTTTGTTGATTCCCATTTTTTTTTTTCATGTTAACAAAAGACCAATTTTGGTAACGACCTCAAAATTCTGTCATAACATGAAATCCAGTCTGCAATTAGAGCATGTGCCACAGTTTCAGCAGAAATATCACTCAATAGCGAGAAAAATGATATATAAGTTAACGGGTAGAAGTAGCCTTGGCTGACCGGCTATGGTTCAACTAGGTCAATATGGATATGGTTAAATGATGCATCAGGAGTACTGAAAGTTACTACTCCATCAAGACGTGAATTAAAACAAACTCTTTTTTAACAAAACCTCTTTGCCATTGAACAGACAATCATTTTCTTCCAATTTTTTCTCAAAATAAATGATAGAATATTAAAATCAGTTTAAAGTCCATCCTGTGTCTGTCTGTTTGTTTCTCGTCACCAGATGCTTATTATTAATATAACACCACTGTTGGAGACAACCCGTAGCGCCTGGGATTACGCCAATCGTTGCTAGCTTATAACTGCTGTCTCCCATGTTGTTTCTGATGCTGCAAATAGCAACACTGAAGTGGCCTCTCCAGGGCGCAAGCCTGAGCAATTTGTATAGAAGTCCTGAGCTCCCCAGATATCAGCATTTCCCTCTCGGTATCACTGATGTGGTCCAAAGAAGAGCTGAGCAATACATTTGGTGCCAGCTTGGCTATAGGAACTGCCGGAAAGGAGTAATTGTGATATCCAACCGCCTTAGGGGCTCCACTCCAGATTTAGCTTCTGTGTTTACTCCCATAGCCTTTCCTCCCCGCAGTGGGGCCATAATCCAATGGCTAGGTTTCAGGTTGTCATTGAAGTTCATCTTGGAACCCTTCTGCCATGGCTGGCGATCAGGAGATTCATACGCCCAGTGGTGCCGTGTAAACACACCACCCCTTCACATGGTTTCACATGTGACAGATTTAGGAGATGCGTGAGGACAAATAATGCCATCCACTCTACCAGGTAGAATGCAGCTTGTCGAACTTAAAAGGTACTATCTCTACCTAGAGCCCACCCCCTCCCGATATGCAAATGACATAGAAATCTATAATAATCATGTACAATATCCTGCATTGTTGGTCGGAGATCGATGCGCGCATATTAAGCATGACGATTGATGAGTTAAAAGAGTGTTTCAACTAAAGAAAAATTATGTCACTTGTGCATATTATCCTCAACAAATTATATATATATATATATATATATATATATATATATATATATATATATATATAGAGAGAGAGAGAGAGAGAGAGAGAGAGAGAGAGAGAGAGAGAGAGAGAGGGAGAGAGAGAGAGAGAGATCAGATTATGACAATAGAAACGTTTTGGAGTAAAATCAATGTAGTATTAATTAGTAAAATAGAAAAGAAGACGTGTTAAAAGATTTATCGTCTTTAGAAACATCAACAAAAAAGCAATGGTGTCGATGCGATCGAAAAACAAAATTGTTAACAAGGAGTAACGAAACGAAGTAAAGTCTTGTGTAATTATAAAATTATTTTAATTCAAAAAGTTAATGTAGGTATAAAAATATTTCTTTCACAAGTTTGGATATAAATTAGGTATAAAAGTGATTTACTGTTAACAAATATTTTTTTTATTAACAGTGTTCGTATTTCGTTTCACATTCACTGTTTAATTTTTTATATAAAGGCGAGACGACGACTATTTTTGTTGAAATCGCTTGTTTGGTTCTTTTTATTCGCTTGTTCACACATTTCAAGCGTGTTTTTCTCAAGTTTACATGCGTAATACTAAATGGATTTTAACTCGAAATAATTCCATGTTTAATAATATTTAACAAAAACAACATGAAACCATTCTTAATTCCGTTTATACACAATTTTTTCTCGCATTCGTGTTGGCCGCTCATCTCAAGGATTACCGAAAAATTATTAACATAAATTATGCGGAAAAAATAAAGGATACGGCAAACCGAAAAAGTACTCGACTCAAAGTCAGCAGCAAACGGTGTTCAGTCAGATTTAGTTCCTGATATTAAAGACTTTCCGTTTTGGGTTGTACTAATTGTATTTATTAATTAATTTATTAAATTGTTAGGTAAAAGTACAGAATAGTTAACAAAGCCTTCTATGTTAAGAATGGCTTTCTAAATAATCTTCTGCAGTTTAAGGACCGTGCTAAAATAACAACGTTATTATTTAGAAAGCCATTCTTAACATGGTGAATGGGGCTGTGTTAACTATTCTGTACTTTCACGGAACAATTTAATAAATAAATTAATTAATTTGTGAAACTGAAACTCTCGCCGGAAATTAGATTACAGATGACGTTTAATATCAGGAACATAATCTGATCGAACACCGTTGGCTGCTGACTTTGAGTCGGGTACTCTTCTGGTTTGCCAAGGAAACAGTGCCCGCATGTATGCGCTGGGCCGTGATTTTTTTTTTTTCATTTTTACTGCAATTTAACGACATAAGAAAGAAAGAATAACATGTGCTTGTTAATCTCTGATTTCTGTTTCCAACTTTAGTCCAATTTATCTCTAATAAAAAATATAGAAAAGAAACTAGAAAAATATCCGTAACAATATTTTTTAAACTGAAAACAAAAATTTATACAAAATATATCTGATTTAATCTTCGAATAGCGCCATCTTTCTTCTTGTGTATAAATAATAAAATTTTCCTGATAATATTGTAAACCGGGCTTGTGGCGCAATGGATAACGCGTCTGACTACGGATCAGAAGATTCCAGGTTCGAATCCTGGCAAGCTCGAAATTTTTGTTGCATTTTTTCTCGTTTCATGATTGATTTTATTAATCCTTGATTAATTACAACTTCAAAGCAACGTTTTTCTTTTTTTATAATTTAAATTTCTTACCTATTTTTAATGTGAGAGCTAAGTGATATTTTTTATAGTAGTATAATTAAACTCAATTACATTATAAATTCATATAAAATGAATTTCAGCATTACTTCTATTCCCAAACACCTTATTTTTACTTAAACCATATTTTCTTAGTAAAAAAGAAGAGAAAAATAATTTTTAAAAAAACTAACTTATAGCATGTTTCATCATGAAAGAGGCTTTAGGCTAGCTAAGGAAGACCGACTTTTAGAATTTTAGAATTAAAAGACAGGGCAGGGTTATGAACTTGAGTTATTGTTCTTCTTTAGCTAGCCTCTTTCTCGGCTTTTTTTAAAAAATAAAGATTGAGACTATATTTTATCGGGCGAGTTTTCATTTCGACGTTCTGCGTGTACAATGACCACAATTTGTCACCTGCTTGGTTGGAGCCATCATTTACAATTCACTCGAAAAATAATGGACGCCTCCTTGGGTTCCTGCGGTCTGGAAAGCCTTTCCCGGCCTCATACCCGCCCCCGAGGTCAAAGCCCGTCATAGACCGAGGGGAGAACCGAAATTCCTCACCGAATGCCGAGCCGCACTTAAGGCGCTGCCGGGGCCCAGGGCTCTTACACAGCCGAGGAAAAGACTATATCGGGAGTTAGTGGAGAGGTCCGCTTCGGATCCGCTTGGGGAGCGGCTGGGATGGTCGGAGGAGGAGATCCGCTCTCAGTGGAGTTGGGTGCCAGGCCAGAGTTACCTCAACAACTCTGAGTACTCTCTGACCTGGCGACTGGTCCGGGACGCGCTGCCCCTTTACGATAAGCTCACCAGAGATAGAGTGAGGACGGATCCTTACTGCCAGTGCTGCGACGACCGCGAAAGAGAAACGGCTGAGCACGCCTTTTTCGCTTGTAGCAAACTTCGGCGACTCCGGGAGTATGTCGGAGAGGTAACGGCTCGCATCGATGCCGAGCATCCGATGCCCCTGAATGAAGCATTGGTTGTCCACAACGTGGCCCCGCCGTGGCCTAGGGAGAAAAGAATGGTTTTTCTAACCATCCTAGCCGTAGCGAGAATGGTGACGTGGGTTTCACGTCTTGACGAGGTCCATGGGGTTGGATCTGTTTCCGATCGGGATCTGATCGTCTACTTTAAGCACCAGCTCAGAGTGAAGATCAGATGCGATTGGAGGAGATTACATCGCACGGAGTTCGATAGGAGGTGGGTGCACGACATTAGCTTGTGCATCCGTTGAGGCGCCAGGTATGAACACATGTTCCCTGCTTAAGCATGGCACACGCGGTCCTCGGTTCTACGGAACCTATCACTCAATCTTTCTTTTACAAAAACCCTTAGCTAGTAGAGTGAATGCGTTCTGACCCTGTTTTTTGTTTTTGGTACTAGAGAGCCTCCAAAGATGCCCACTCCCCCACACTTTGTTTTGCCCTATGTCACCCTATATCTCGGAGGACACCACCATCCATTCCCACATCCCATCCAGACTCAATTTAATTTTTTAACCGCCCTCCTTAATCCCTACCCCAATTAGAGACCGATCTGCTTGTTTTCAGATCCCCCGGAAAACAGTGGACAGTCTATCACTTAGCAGAGGGTTGGGGGCCACTACTAATCCTGTATAAAACTTCTGTAAATATTGTCCCACTCCCCCACGATGAATTTTTCCAATAAAATTTTTTAATACAAATTGGGGAACACCTAAGTAGATCCAATCCACAGAGAGAACGAGGTATTTTGGTGAGAGTCTAGCTAAGGGCAAAGTGCACATAGACCAATGGTATGACCAACGAACCCCCCTCCCATAACGATTCGGGCCTTGTGCCTAAGGTGAATAGGAACATTTGCATGCATTGTTTTTTTTTTATTTTTAAAAATATTTGCTGTAACCGTTTCTTTTACCTAAATAAACCCTGCCTAATAAACCGGTATTGTCCGGGCCTTTGGGTCTGGATTTACGCCGGTCTATTGGGGGTTGCCGGTCCTGTGCAGTTCTAGGAGGTGCACCCTCCCAGGCTTTGCCTCCCCTCTTTGGGGAGGATTAAGTTTATTGCTTACTGTCTGGGGCGCCCCTACCGGGGAATACCGACGGGGCTGCCCAGGCAATTTTTAAATGGTCAGAGTGCTCACCTCTCAAGCGCTGGCTTATCTAATCCCACTTTCCCGACCTTGTGTCACATCTTACCTTGTGGGAGGTAGATAAATAAAACGGAGAGTGACGTAGTACATTTTGATTCTAGGATGTGGTTCGTTAATGGGCCTGATCCTTTGATCTGAATGAAGTTCGGCCCTAGGAAGTGACACTCCCAGGCATTACCTCTTTCGAGAAAGAGGGGTTGGTTATTGCGAGTTGCTTCTACCAGTGAATGCTGATGGGTATGTTCTTGATTATTTTTGTACTCTTCTTAAGTGCCCGTTCATGGGAGCTAAATTACCCCCTCCCCCATACGAACTTGATTTCATTTTTAACCTGGATGCAAGTGGGAAGCAGGTACCCTCCCCACCATGGACAATAACAAATCTGTAAGTCCTTTCGAATTATCATCGGAACAAATCACCGTTGTTATTGCCATATTTTAAATCTACGAATAATGATCGTAAAATTTATAAGGAATTTAAACCCCAAATATGTCGGTAAGATAATTATAGATTTCTGCAATCACCTGTAGAAACACCAAAACAGGGACAAGGAATGTGAAGCTGAAATTGAGATGAATTTCTCAACCTGACCAAGAGAATACGGAGAGAGGAAGAAGAAGAGAGAAAAAAACAAACAAAAATAGAAAGAGAAATAAAACCCAGCCAAGTAGCAAGTGAGGCTCTAGTGATTTGGCAGAAATCAACTTTTTCTTATTTAAGAAAATGCGGATTTCGACCAAAAATCGGAGAACTCACATCCTTGGAATGCTCAAGCGATTTAAGTGGAATTCCACTTTTTCTAGATTAAAAAAAAAAAAGCAGAATTCTGCAAAAAAGCAGAGAACTCACATCCCTGACCACACAAAGAAAAAGGAATCACATATTTTTGTACAAAACTCGGCTCCAAATTCAAATAAAATAGAAGAGAATATATATTTTTCAGCCAATGAGAAGAGATAACAATATTTTCACCAGAAGCATAAAAAGAATCTGTTAAAAATTGCGCGCTAAAATGCGGGGAGTTGGTTCTCAAACTATAAAAGAAATCAAAATAGTTTATCTGCAATCTGGCAATCAATCACTTGTCACTACAATAACATATGATGTTTGGACATTTTGTTTTCTTCTGCCATTAAGCGGTGTGGGTTGAGGGGGGAGGTCAACATTCCCTGTTCATTTTCACCGGTTTTCAT